>CM061141.1:61821800-62421800 GCA_030789695.1 Scilla litardierei | reverse complement strand
GTCAAGGGGGAAAGGAAATGGCCAAGAGAAGAGAAAGAAGGAAAGAAAAACGATTGGGGTATAAATAGGAAAAGTTGCGGTCGCTGGGCAAGCCCTAGGTTTACGACATCGGTTAGTCGGTCAAAGAAGGTTGGCTGACCGACTAGTTTAAGAACTAGTCGGTCGGTCGTTCTACTGTGACCGACTAAGAGCAAGCAGCGAAAAAGGAATAAAATCTGGGAAATTGAATTAGTCGGTCTGTGAAGGCCCGTCGACCGACTAGTTTGCAACCTAGTCGGTCGGTGAGTGTTCATTGACCGACTAACGATAAACAATAACTTAGGTAAAATTAATCGAAGGAACTAGTCGGTCTGAGAGCAAGTTCTGACCGACTAGTTATGCATCTAGTCGGTCGGTGGTTGTTCTTAGACCGACTAAGTGTAAACAGTAACTTCTGAATTATTGATTTAATGAACTAGTCGGTTTGAGAAGAGTTCCTGACCGACTAGATCTCAATCTAGTCGGTTGGTTCCCCTTCTTGAACCAACTAAAGTGCACGAAAAGTGCCGAATTGATGCGCGAAGCTTCGGGAAGATTTCTATAGCTTCTAAGATCACTCTAACTCTAAAATATGAGCGATTTGAAGTTCGTCATGAGTGACTTACTCCAAGATCAACGATTTAAGGAAGAGGCTAGAAAATCACGACGAAACGATCGAAAACGAAAGCTACTGAGACGGAAACCACACATAAGGAGAAAATCCACCAAAACATATATATAATATAGATACTCCAAATACATGCAAAACCAGTCGTTACATCCTCCCCAACTTAAGAAAAATTCCGTCCTCGGAATTTCCCAACACTCACGTGTCCGGGAACAAAAGTGGGTAACGCTCTCTCATCTCATCCTCTCTCTCCCAAGTAGACTCTCCTGGCGAGCCGTGTCGCCACATCACCCTCGCAAGATTGACAACCTTGTTTCGGAGTGACTTCTGACGCCTGTCCAAAATCAGCACTGGCTGCTGGTCATACGTCATATCAGGGCGAACGGTAATCTCCGAGAAATCCACAGCATGAGATGGATCGCTAATGTATCGACGAAGCTGCGACACATGGAAAACATTGTGAACTCCTTCCAAAGATGGCGGCAAGGCCAAGCGGTAGGATACCTCGCCAACTCTCTCCAGAACGTCAAACGGTCCAATGTATCGCGGGCTCAACTTCCCTCGCTTCCCAAAGCGAATCACACCACGATTCGGGGAAATCTTCAAGAACACATGTTCGCCTGGCTGAAACTTCAAAGGACGACGTTTAGCATCCGCCCAATGCTTAAAATGGTCCTGAGCAATCCTCAACCTCTCCCGAATGTTCCTGACAACATCCACAGCCTCCACAATCATCTCAGGTCCCAACAGCTCCCGATCACCAACGTCATCCCAACTCAATGGCGATCGACATTTCCTCCCATACAGCGCGGCGAAAGGTGCCATGCCAATACTCGCCTGGAAGTTGTTGTTGTAAGAGAACTCTACCAGATGTAGATGGTCCTCCCACGAACCCTTGAAATCCAACATGCACGCCCTCAGCATGTCCTCCAAGATCTGAATCGTCCTCTCAGACTGGCCATCCGTCTGTGGATGGTACTTCGTGCTGAAACTCAGACGCGTACCCAAACTCTTCTGCAAACTCTGCCAGAACTGAGATGTGAACCTCGTGTCTCTGTCCGACACGATACTCACAGGGACTCCGTGAAGTCGTACGATCTCCTGCACGATTCACGTTACATCACTATCTAAACTAGGAAAAGAAAATAGAAACGGAGAGTAAAAGAATTTACCTCCATGTATCTCCTCGCTAGCGCCTCAGTGGACTGTCCTACTCGGAATGGAATAAAGTGCGCGGATTTAGTCAATCGATCTACGATCACCCATATCGCGTCATTCTGCTTCGGACTCCGAGGTAGTCCAGTCACGAAATCCATAGTGATGTGTTGCCACTTCTACTCCGGAATCGGAAGCGGTTGTAGCAACCCTGCCGTACGCTGATGCTCCGCCTTTACCTGCTGGTAAACCAGACACTTGGCTACACTCCGAGCCACAATCCTCTTCATACCATGCCACCAAAAGTTCAGGCGGAGATCCTTGTACATCTTGGTGCCACCAGGATGCACAGAATACGGCGAACTGTGTGCCTCAACTAACAACTCCTCTCTGATATCCCCAGCTGGCACACACAACCTAGCTCCAAACCTCAGCGAGCCATCCTCATGAATCAAGTAGTCAGTCCGTAGACCGGCTTCCACCTGCTCCCGAATCTTCACCAACTTCGGGTCTCCAGCCTGACCAGCCTTGATCCGATCTACGATCGACGACTGAATCTACATACTCATCAACGAAGAGGCCTCCCCAAGAAGAACAATCTCAAATCCAGACTCACAAAAATCCTGCCGCAATCTCCACTGCGAAGTCAACATCATCACCGCTGGAAGCCTACTCAGTGCATCCGGAACCACATTCACCTTGCCGGGGTGATACTACAAATCGATCTCGTAATCCGCCATGAGCTCCAACCATCGACGCTGTCGCATGTTGAGCTCCTTCTGAGTAAAAATATACTTCAAGCTTTTGTGATCGGTGAAGATCTTCACTTTCTCACTCAGCAGGAAGTGCCTCCAAATCTTGAGCGCAAACACGACAGCAGCCAACTCCAAGTCATGCGTCGGGTAATTCTTCTCATGAATCTTGAGCTGACGCGAAGCATACGCCACAACATGCCCGTGCTGATGCAACACACAACCGAGACCCTTGCCAGAAGCATCGCAAAAGATCTCGAACCCTCCACTGCGATCAGGCACAACAAGAATAGGGGCAGTCGTCAATCTCTCTCTCAGAACGCCAAAAGCATTCTCACAATCACCCGACCAAACAAAAGGCACATCCTTCCGCGTCAATTTGATCATCGGCTCAGCAATACGAGAAAAGTCCTTAATGAAGCGCCGATAATAACCAGCAAGTCCAAGGAAACTCCGGATCTCAGACGCTGACTGCAGAACTGGCCACTCCCTAATAGCCTTGATCTTCTCGGGGTCCACTGAAATACCATCTCCAGATACCACATGCCCGAGAAAAGCAACTCTGTCCAGCCAAAACTTGCACTTCAAAAACTTGGCATACAAACGATGCCTCCTCAAAATCTCCAACATCGTCCTCAAGTGCGAGGCATGCTCTTCCTCCGACTTTGAATAGATCAGAATGTCGTCAATAAAGATAACGACAAACTTATCTAAAAAGTCATAGAAGATTAGATTCATCAGATTCATGAAAACTGCGGGTGCATTGGTTACACCGAAGGGCATAACCACAAACTCGTAGTGTCCATACTTCGTCCTGAATGCTGTCTTCGGAACATCTTCCTTCTTCACCTTCAGCTGATGATAACCACTCCTCAGATCCAACTTCGAAAACACCCTCGAACCTCCAAGCTGATCAAAAATATCATCGATGCGAGGCAACGGGTATTTATTCTTGATGGTCACAGCATTCAGCTCCTGATAGTCGACGCACATGCGACGCGAACCATCCTTCTTCTTCACCAGCAGCACTGGTGCTCCCCACGAAGACACACTAGGATTGATATAACCCTTCTGCAAAAGCGCATCGAACTGTTTCCGCAATTCCTCCAACTCAGCGAGTGCCATACGATAAGGCGCTTTCGAAATCGGCTGCGCTCCCGGAATAAGATCAATCGAAAATTCGAGAGCTCGATCGGGTGGCAATCCGGACATCTCCTCGGGGAAGACGTCATCAAGGTCCCGCACAACCGCTGGCCTCTCCAGCTCCATCTGCATAGCCACAAACTCCACCGGTCTGGCCTGAAATCTGACAGGGCCAAGCGAACTGCTACCCCGGCTGAACTCAAATACTGGATGTCCGGGAATCTCGAACACCACCTTCTTCCCCCGACAGTCGATCGTAGCAAAGAAGCTCGCAAGCCAATCCATCCCAAGGACCGCATCATAGTTGATGATGTCGTGGACAATGAAATCGGCGTAAAGCTCATGTCCACAAACCACCAACGAGCAAGAATTGCAACCATGATGCACCGAGACCACGCCATTCCCTGTAACGATATTCCAACTCTTGGGAAGAGGGGACGTCGACAAGGAATGCTTCTCCACGAGGACTCGTGCAGGAAATGTGCAGACCAAAATCACACCTACAAACAGTCTAACAATCAAGCCCTAGTCTAGCAAACAATCATGTGCAAGCAACCAAACATCATCTAACAATCAAAACTAGCTAGGAAAGTAACAGCTAGATTGAGGATTACCTACGATAACCTCATCCACAGCCATGCTCTCCACCTCAGGCATCAGAAAAGCCTGCCTCCTCGGCGGAAAAGCCTGCTGAAAAGCCTGCCTCTGTGGGACAAGAGCTGCTCCACGTCCAGCAGGAACAGGCACTCTCTGCTGCAACGGCTGTGCTGCAACAGGTGCCCTCCAAGGCTGCTTCGACTTCGGGCAGTCCTTCATGTTATGGGTAGGATCTCCACAAACAATACACTGGCCCAGGAATCTCCTACACAGCTCCTTGATATGCTCGGTCCTGCCGCAGAAATGGCAAGTCTTCTGAATAGGCCCTCCTGGCCTCTTGAACTGCACTGGCTGATTAGGCTTGAAACTAGGCCTAACCACCGCTCTGGCCTGCTCCAGAGGCCTCTTCCCAGCTCCAGCAACATGTCCTCTCCTCTGGTTCAGGTTCAGCTCCTGCCTCCTCGCAGCTACCAGAACCTTCTGATAAGAGTCCAGATCAGAGGAAGACACAAAACTCTGAAGCTCCAAAGCAAGTCCCTGCAGGAACCTCTGAGCCCTCTCATCAGCATCCTGCACCATCTTCGGTGCGAACCGACTCAGCTTAGTGAACTCTTGGTGGTACTGGTCCACCGTCAAGCTCCCTTGCTTCAGCTCAATAGAATGCTGCAGCATCTCCTTCCTGGCAGCCTTCGAAAAGAACTCTTCATCAAACCTAGACTTAAAGGTAGCCCAAGCTATCGGCTCCACCAGCATCTTCTCTTCCGCATCTCACCAATTTCGAGCATTATCCTTGAGCTGCCTCTTCGCCAGATCAACCCATCCAGCCGGGCTGATCTTCGCCATCTTCAAATTATCCTCTATGTTCCGAATCCACTCGTCGGCAGCTAGAGGACCCTCAGACCCATCAAAATAAGCGGGACCCATCTCCCGAAACTGCTTCGCTCCCGGCTCGGAGCGAGGGGCATCCTGGATTGCCCGAGGAGCTCGAGCAACTGGAGCATTCTGGACTTGCAGGAGCACGCCCTGCTACACCTGCATCATCTGAAGCATTATCCGTATCATCTCCCCATTGGTGGGCTCCCTATCAGGCTCCTCGTCATGAGGGGGCGCGCTACCACCACCACGGGTAAATCGCCTTCCTGCCATCTAATGACACAGAAAATGAAACAGATTAGACTCATAGCTTATGACTCGGATGTCGAACTTAGTTTATTGGACATTCTAGTATTATTATCGTTATTCCGATAATCGCAGTTACAGAAGAGGACCTGCATGGGCCACCAACAAAACCTGTCACGCCCCGCTTCCAAAAATGGAGGCGAGACGTGAGAAGGTCCGCACAGACGTAGAGCTGTGTAGCTGCACGCCTGATAAGCGTCACAAAAACATATGGAGGTCCCTGTAACCACGAGCAGAACAAGATAATAACACAAGGAGATACAGAAATAAAATCCCAAATCTCAGCAATGTCCAAACATTTAAAATTAAGTTCAACATCCAGAAAAGCCACCAGGCTAAAAGAAAGAGTCTAGGCCCAAAACATGACCAACAAAAGCCAACACGGCACAAAGTATTGGTGCTACGCACCGACAACTAAAGCAGTCTAAACAATAACACAAACAGTCTCTACAAATGATCACCTGTGTCCTCAAACTCCTCGATGAACGCGGGCTCTGACTCAGCGTCAGCGAACACCACGTCCTCAGCAGCAACCTCAGGCTCAGGATCTAACATGTGTCACCCAAAAGAGTAAAGGGGCACATGTCAGCAAGTCTAAAAGACTTGGGCAAGAAAACTGAAAGGAAGGCAAACTAACAACCTAGCAGTTATAGTATGATGCATAGCATGACAAGTTTAATATGTGAGTAACAAATAAGGTAAGGTGCAAGTAACAAGTAACAAGTAGCAAGTATGGCATGGATGACAAGTTTTACAAGTATAAACACGGACAAGTACAAGTCAAGTAAATCACGTCAAGTAAACACGACGTGCACATAGATTACGTCTTCTGGCTAGAGTGACGGATCAGGCCAACTTGTAAACTCAGGTGATCGCTTATCCCTACCCCTCCACGTGTATCGAGCCAGGGCATTACCCCCGAACACGTATGCTTGCTTCTGGATCACGAGCCAGGAAGTGTTGTTAACACGTATGGCGTCGGGTTATGCCCGCATAACGGGTGCCTAGCCGGATCAAGTAGTACAAGTAATGTAACGTGTGCTACGAATGCAACATTCAACATGGATAGCATGGCATGTACATATAATTCGCGTACCGTTAATTGAAGTTAAACATGGCAGATAAGATGCATGGATGACAACAAGTGCAAATAATTAAAAGAAGTCGGATCTAGCCTCGTTGTCAAGCTAGATCCTGAAATTTGCGTCTAGGCGAGTATCATTTCGTCGCCTAGTCTCTTTTACGCCTACAACAAGCAAATGGCCTAAAACATGGCCTAAAACCCTAAGTGGCAAGTTTCACTTGCCTAGCACCGAGGATGACGATTAACGAGGCACGTCACAAATTGTTAGACTACGGGGTTGGGATCGCTGCCATGACAAAACAATATCAGTTCTATTAGGGTTTAACAAAAATCCCAAAGTGGGTTATGAGAATATTAAAGGATCGATTTACTACCGTATCGTAGCGGAAGAACGATGCCGAGCAAGCACGGCAACGGAAGAACGATCCGAAGAACTACGGCTCAGATCTGGAAATGGGAAGAAAATCTGGAGAAATGGGATTTTGTGGGGTTTTGGGTAGGGCTGTTGACGAACGAGCTTGAACGAGCTTGAACATGGAGCTTGGTTTTGTTCATGAACAAAATCCATGTTCAAGCTCTGTTCGTTTACTAACCGAGCTCTAAAAACATGTTCAAGCTTGTTCGTTAAGCTTACCAAACGAACGTTAACGAACGTAAACGAACATTTACCGAGCTTGTTCACAAGTAGTTTATCGAACGTTCTGTTCGTTAACAAGACTTATCGAGCTTGTTCATGAACATGTTCATGAACACACAATCAATATTGTTCATGAACAGATTTTCAAACGAACAAACAAACATCAATTTTTAAATCAGGAATAATAATATTTAACCCTAATTGCCAATGACTAAATCAATGAAATAAAAGGATTAAATATTTGCAAGACAAAAACAAACAAATCCAGCATTATAGCTCCATAAATTCCATTACAAACATCCATTCCAAGCATAGTTAAAATATAGTATTTGTCTAAATGCAATACAATGTAAGAGCCCAATATTCTAACAATTCCACCATCAATGAATTATAAAGAACACTTAACGAGCTTGTTCATGAACATCACTTAACGGGCTTGTTCACGAACATCACTTAACGGGCTTGTTCACGAACACTTAACGAGCTTGTTCATGAATATAAATGAATGAACACAGTTATGTTCAAGCTCTGTTCGTTTACTAACCGAGCTCTAAAAATTTGTTCAAGCTTGTTCATTAAGCTTCCCGAACGAACGTAAACGAATATGTACCGAGCTTGTTCACGAGTAGTTCGTCGAACGTTCTGTTCGTCAACAGCCCTAGTTTTGGGGGTTGGCCGGCGGCCTAGAGGAGATGGTCGGCCCAAATGGAGAGGGAGAGGGGCTCTTGAGGAAGGAGGAAGGGCTAGAGGAAGGTTGGGGAAGATCAGAGGTCAAGGGGGAAAGGAAATGGCCAAGAGAAGAGAAAGAAGGAAAGAAAAACGATTGGGGTATAAATAGGAAAAGTTGCGGCGGCTGGGCAAACCCTAGGTTTACGACAGCGGTTAGTCGGTCAAAGAAGGTTGGCTGACCGACTAGTTTAAGAACTAGTCGGTCGGTCGTTCTACTATGACCGACTAAGAGCAAGCAGTGAAAAAGGAATAAAATCTGGAAAATTGAATTAGTCGGTCTGTGAAGGCCCGTCGACCGACTAGTTTGCAACCTAGTCGGTCGGTGAGTGTTCATTGACCGACTAACGATAAACATTAACTTAGGTAAAATTAATCAAAGGAACTAGTCAGTCTGAGAGCAAGTTCTGACCGACTAGTTGCGCATCTAGTCGGTTGGTGGTTGTTCTTAGACCGACTAAGAGTAAACAGTAACTTCTGAATTATTGATTTAATGAACTAGTCGGTTTGAGAAGAGTTCCTGACTGACTAGATCTCTATCTAGTCGGTTGGTTCCCCTTCTTGGACCAACTAAAGTGCACGAAAAGTGCCGAATTGAAGCGCGAACCTTCGGGAAGATTTCTATAGCTTCTAAGATCACTCTAACTCTAAAATATGAGCGATTTGAAGTTCGTCATGAGTGACTTACTCCAAGATCAACGATTTAAGGAAGAGGCTAGAAAATCACGACGAAACGATCGGAAACGAAAGCTACGGAGACGGAAACCACACATAAGGAGAAAATCCACCAAAACATATATATAATATAGATACTCCAAATACATGCAAAACCAGTCGTTACACTAGCCCAACTATCAAAACCCAATCAACAGTAACTAGCAATAATACAAGCCCATCTCTAGCTACCAAAATTAATTAAGGCCTTCACAATAGTAAGATAATATTGATCAACATCAATAATAAGAAAAATACTGATACCCAAAAATAATACCACATCACCAAAAATAACAACCAAACATCAGTAATTACAATGTCATCCATTAATAACTATCTCAGCATCACCAGTTATCATGAACATACCGTTTTACTTTACACACTCACCCACGAAAAATGCCAAGCACGCTAATAAACACTGTTAGCATGCTGACAATAATTGTGATCTTCTATCCAACCACACGCATTCACTTATATATCCAACGCATATCGTAGTCACCTTATAGCCATACATGTAGAGAATTACTATACACCTAACAAAAGTACTATACGCACACACGCAAATAGTATTTTACACATACGCGCATTACAGGGAGTTGTCCCAGTCTTATGGTCGATCAGTGGGATCGGCCTGCTGGGGGAGTTGCCCCAGCCTTATGGTCGATCGGAGCGACCGGCCTGCTAGGGGAGTTGCCCCCAGCCTTACGGGCGATCGCTGTGGTCGGCCTGCTATGGGAGTTGTCCCAGCCTTATGGCCGATCGGAGCGACTGGCCTGCTAGGAGAGTTGCCCCCAGCCTTATTGTCGATCGGAGCGACCGGCCTGCTGGGGGAGTTGCCCCAGCCTTATGGTCGGTTGGAGCGACCGGCCTGCTCGGGGAGCTGCCCCCAGCCTTACGGACGATCGTTGTGGTCGTCCTGCTCGGGGAGTTACCCCCCAGCCTTATAGTCGACCGTGAGGTTCGGTGGGGCGGGATGAGCCACAATTGCTTTAGTGCGAAATCGCATTTCATTTTCTAAACCGAGAATACACTTGAAAGGAAAAAAGCAGGGAAGATAGTGGCGAGCTAGTCTCACCCCGGGGGGAGCTGCGGCTGATTGTCCCGCCTCCTTACTCGATAATGTGCAGAGCGATCTGGATGACGTTCACCTTTTTCCTTTGTCCAACTGTTTGGACGTCCACTCTTCGGGGGTTGTCTTTGGGTCGTCGACAAAGTTCTTCAGGTACCTGCGACTGATCAGCTTGTCTATGTCTTTCTTCAGGTGCCATCATTTTTCGGTGTCGTGGCCGTTGTCTTTGTGGTACCTGCAGTATTTCTCCTTTGCCCTTCTGCCACTCTTCATCTTTGGAGGCGGCTTGCCGATGTGGCTCTCTTTTTGAGCCTACGTTAGGACGACGTCTTGAGTAGCGTTCAGCCTGGGGGGGTCGCGCTTCCTCCTTGCGCTGCTTTCCCTTGCCTTCTTCTCCCGCTTGTGGTCTTCCAACTCGCGACGCTTGCTTTCGTCCCGTTTGGAGCCCCGCTTGGCTTCTGTGGGGAGACCTCCCTTCTCCGCTGCCAACGCCTCTTCCGTCAGCATGTAACGCTCCGCTCAGGCTATTACATCAACGAAGTCCCTTGCGGGTTCGTTGTGCATCGACTTCTTTAGGCCCATATGTCGGAGTCCTTTCTTCAGGGCCATCTTCACGACTATCTCGGGGTATCTCTCCACATTCAACATCTCAGTGTTGAAGCGTCGCATGTTGCTCCTTAGGGATTCGTCCGGCCTCTATATCACTTGAACAGAAGCTCCGAGTCCGGCTTTATTTATCGGCCGGCCATAAATTGCTTGCATAATTTTTGGGAGAGGTCCTGAAAATTGCTGATGGAGCGGTTGGGGAGGCAGTGGTACCAACTCCTGATGGACGTTTAGAGAGTGGAGTAGAAGCCATGACATAGCAGGGCGTCGTCGGCCCCTTGGAACGCCATGACTCCTTCGTAGTCCATCACGTGATCTTTCGGGTCCCCCGTTCCGTCGTATTTCTCTGAGGTCGACACCTTGAACCTGGATGGTACCCGGACGTCAGTAATGCTTCTCGCTAATGGGTAGCAGTCATCCTTGGGGCCCCCGGGGCCTGCCAACGCTTCGACGCGAGGTCCAGGTTGCCTCAGTGGGCTGATGGGGGTCCGAGGAGAGTCCGCTCGATGCCCATCCCGACTGGGGATAGGCATTGGTCGCCGAGCGCTTCTCCTCTTACAACGATCTTCCCGGCCCATATGCCTCCTCTGACGGGGGCTCCCGCTCCGATCCCACCGATCCTCGGGGGTTCGACAGTTGGGCGACCGTCGGTGCGCTGAGCGTGATAGTCGGGACGAGGCCGTGGTTGACTCGTCTCTGGTCGACTCGGGCCTTCCATCCGCCTGTTCCTGGAGTGAGGTGGGGGTGAGGGACCGCACCGGGATGAAGTCCGGCATGGTGAACCACTGCTCCGGGTTGGCGTCCTCGCCGCCGTGGTCGGTGACCATGGCTGAGCACAGCGGATGGTAGAGCTCCTGTGGTCAGGGAAGGCTATTGAGCCCCCTTCTGAAAAGCGTGGGTTGCCCGCGAGCTGCTGGATCACCACAGCCAGTGTCTGGAATTGGGCGTTCGTCTCTTGGGTGAAGAGACGGAGTTGTTCTTGAGTCATTGAACGTGAGTCGCTGGTGCCCTCGGTGGTGTGACTATGCCCGTTTTCGGGCGGGACGTAGTCGCCCTCCTCGTGGATGGGGGGCATGCATCCTGTTCCATTGCAAGCTGGTTCCATAGTGTTTTTGACGTGGGTGTTTGTTCGTTCCTATAGAGGAAGCCAGATGTTTCGGGGTGTTTTCTCACCACTGATTGGTTAACTGGAGGGCTGGAGGTCAACGCGCTTGTGGGGATCACGTGCGTCCTTCGGTAGAGGGATTCGGCTCGTTCATCTTGGGCAAAGAGCGTGCGGGTTTGTGCGTCGGTGTGCCGAAGGGAACCCTCAGCAAGGCGACGACCTCCGTAGATGTGTAGGCGAACGGACTCGGGGGGACGAGCGTGTTCGGCTGCAGGCTATCCGGTCGGCAAAGGATAGCCTCGTCGCGACTGGATCTGCTTGACCTGAATAGACGAGAAAGCTCGTCAGGGGGGTCGGACCTTGGTTCCAATCAAGTCCCATCCAATGCCTAAGTCAGAATGGATCTGAAGGATGCTCGGTGGGACGGTATGACTCACGGGGAGGCCGATTTGCGAGTCCTCGGGCCGAGCTGTGGAGGAGAAATATTAGTTGGAAGACAAGGTCATGTAAGAGAATAACATGTCTTTTGGGTATCCAGGAAGTGATCCTTTTATACGTTGTACCTCGAGTCTCTTTATAGGAGTCTTCCACGTCCACGTCTCCTCCACGTCCCCCACTTCTGTCCCGACGATCCGCCACTTTGATGGCGCCTTCATGGGTTATGAAGGTGGGCGTAATGGGGCCCCTTAATAGTGATTAAGGGGGGTGCGCTTTAAGGGGAACGGTTAACTCCTGCTGACGTAGGCCAGTGGTGGCTCCTGCTTCGGTCCGAGGCCAGCCCGGCTCCAAGTCTTCGTGGGGGCCTTGCCGTTTGGCCCATTCTTCTTCAGGGCCGCTGGCTTGCGACGTGAGCTTGGGCCGTTCGGTCTTGGCCCATCTGGAAGGGTCGTATTATGGATCATCTTCCTTGGCCTCCTATGCATCCTTAGTATGCTTATCAGGAAAATAACCGCCTCGCAAAATTCCAAGATCATTGGACCAAAGCAAATCATGTTCACTACAAAACCCACAACATAGCATTATATATGAAAGATAACACAAAACAAAAGATAAACACTCAACTAACATCAAGATATATACTGCTTCCTTCTAAAACCTGATGTACGTATAGTTGGAGAGATCACTAATGCTTCAATTATTGGAACTTATCCAACATAGTTGGATCTTAATCCAATATTGGGCTTATATGCGAAAATAATTATATGTATGCTACATTGTCATTAATAAAGCCCAATATAATTGATCTAATTATTTCTATTAAGTGGGCTTAAATGTGTCAATTAGGGTGTGGGCATTTATGTGTAGAGACAGGTAGGCTTCAATTCATTGATGTGCTGAATTAGAAACCCTAGGGCTAAGGAGACTAGCCTATATATATGAGTGGTCGTGGTCCCTGGAACACACGAATAAAGTAGCCTTCTTTTCTACATTCTGTCGCTAGAAGAGAAACCAAGAGAAAGCCAAAGGATTTCTCCAACGGTTGATTCGTGTAGATCTGGAAGATCGTCTGATGCATCATCCAGATCGTCGTCATGGCCTCAGGTATGATTCCTAATCAGAGGAGGTAAAGTTATAAGATTCTGCATGTGTTTATCTAGATCTGTATGATAGGGTTCATCACATATCTAGATCTTTGTTTTTACAATTGGTATCAGAGCCTACATGTTGTGGATCTTAAGGGTTTTTTGCCTGCTCATGTATAGATCTGAAAATATGATTCAGTATGTTATTTTTCTCGTAGATCTGGCATGTTGAATATATCTAGAATATGATTGCACCGTATCGCTTTATTGATTAATCTATAAATAGCCATCTCATGTTTAGATCTATGAGATCCAGTATTTTTCAGATCTTTGGTGAATTTTTTAGCGTAAAAATATATTGGAAAAAATAAATTGGTTTTTTCATGCTGAAACTAGAAAAAAATATTGGCTTTTTGAAGGGGGCAGCTGATGGCCGCCAGACCCCCCAAAGGGGCGACGGCCTGTGCCGACTGGCCCCCACATTCCGACGACCGTCGGGGGGAAGGAGAAGGGGCGGCCACAGCCGCCGCCGCACCTATTGTTTCCAGTTTCAGTTTTGAAATATTATTTTTGTTCGTTAGAGGGGCGACGGCCTGAGACCGCTGGCCCCCACGGCGGCAGAAGGGCGGTGGCGGAAGAAACCCGAACCCAGACCCGAGACCCCCCAGCCCCCCACCGTGTGCGTCTGTTGTTTCGGCCTCGTGGGCCGGCCCTCCCATGGGCCGGCCCACACCGGTCCATATATTTAAAAAAATTAAATTCATATGCGGGCCTCACAGCCCGCAAAAGGTAATACAGGCTGCTGGCACAAAGGGATAGCAGGTTGTAGCCCCGTATAAGGTTAACAAAAAAAATTTCCAGTAAAGGGACTGGACCAAGTTTTTGGGCCCGGTTTTGGGAAATTCTGATTTTGGACCCCTCTTTTTGATGGGTTTTGAGGGACCCTTAGGACACATTTCTATGTACGTCCTACGTCGGACGGATGATAGAGGCAAAAGAAAAGCAAGCAACGGAAAACGTTGAACTATTTAACAAGCAAGCCCTAAGAATTTCAAGACCCTAGCCATGATATCTACTATCTTGAGGTGGTTTGACTACCCCAAGATAGATCTAAGCTACTACAATATTGTTAAGGCCAAAATTGACCTGTACAGTTGTCAGGCTGACGTAGACTCAAAGAGCTGAGTTGGAGCCTTGTCAGCAACTGGAGTGGAACCCTCGGTTGGAGGGACCGGAGTCAAATGATGATGGTAGGGAATGTTGCGACCTTTGATCAACCTTCAGACGTCCGTTGCATCGATCGTTCGAGGTTTGAGAGCTCGACATCGATCTTCGATACTGGGCAACGATCGACGACCTGCACCACAGGGACTCGTTAGAGGGGTTGGATCTGGGTTCCGACCCAAATCCCCTCTAATGTTTAAGTTAATATGGAACTTAAGGAAGAGATGGAGCTTGGTGTAGCTTAGATCGACCCACGGAGGTTCGTCTCGAGGCTGACGACTCAAGCTCGAATATAAGAATGGTAAAAGTGAGAAGATAGAGTTCTATGTCTTAGACCTCGTACCTTAGAGATGGGACCCTTTTCCCTATTTATAGACATTTAGTGTCCCTTTTGAAATGTTGGAAAATAACAGTCACCCATAATGGGGCCACGATCCTTCCCTATAGATAGGAGTAAATATGGCACACGTCCACAAGGTTCTCGAGTCCCCTTTTAATCCCACGTTCGAGCGAGAGGGACCCAACAGTCGACTAGCCACTTTGGCTTTGACTGAGTCGACGTCGGGCTTCTTTGGCGGGCATGTTGGGCCTTAATCATCCGTCGACCGAGTTGCCCCGAACTCCGCCCAATGACTCAACAATGGCCCCGGTCGTGCGACCTTCTACGGTCCATCCGCTGAGATCAAGCGACCTTACATCGCATTTAATGGGGCGCGACAGTCGATAAAATAACACTCGAGTTCTAGGCGCCAAAACACCCGCCTCATCGATTCAGATGATTCTTCGGTTCGAAATCCAAGACATTCAGGGTCCTTGGATCCTTGACGCGTGTTCCATCATGCAGTTGTCACCTCGCCCATATATAAAGGTTCCAACGAAGGAGTGCGGGAGTACCGTCTTCATTCGCTCGATTCAGATTTTTCTTCTCTCGAAAGTAATGGCTTCGTCCTCTGCCTCCGGAAGGAACGTGGTCACCGCCATCTAGAAGAATCAGGAAGGGGTCATGGACTCGGGCTTGCTGGCGAATGTGCCGTCCAAAGTCAAAGCCAACCAAATCGACGCACTACAGAGGAATTTTGTTCACCTCGATTATCAAATCAGACTGCCTAGGAGGGACAAGAGGACTCATCGTCCCAGCGATCAGGAAGCGGGGGTCTATGTCAAAACCTTCGAACGGGGCCTTCGATTTCTCATGCATCCCTTCATGCGGTACTTCTTGTGTACCTTGAAAATTTCCCTCTTCCAGCTGATGCGAATGCCATTGGCATATTGATGGGCTTCGTAGTTTTGTGCGTGACGAAGGGAATCGAGCCATTCCTACGTCTGTTCAACCACTTCTTCTCGATCCCTCCCCTTAAGACCCCAGGGTGGTATACGATAATGGCCCGTCGAGGGAGGAAGCTGCTGGAAAATCTCCACACCTCCAACCACAAGTGGAAGGACGAGTTTGTGTATGTGGTCTTCCAGGGGAGGCAAGCTTCTGTACCGGTTAGGACACCCCTGATTTGGGGCCTGTCGAGGATAAGTCACCGACTATATAGGAGAATAAAGCCACCAACACTCTGAAGAGCCTTACCTGAGGGTATGAGGTCGACCGAGTGGCTGTGGCTGGACGAAGTGTTGCGTCGTACCGTGTGGATGAAAGATCGGTTCGACTGTGCTCGCCAACTGTTTGACCATCATTACTCGACCTAACTTGTTTGTGGCACTGGCAGGTATGACTAGCGTGGATTACCAGGTAGATCCTGCCTTGAAGAAAGCAGTCGAAGCATCCATCAGAGAGGCGGAGGCGAGAATGTTGTCATTCCGGGAGCCGATCGCATCAAGATCGATGGTTCAGTCATCCGGAGAGCAGCCCATGATCGTCAAAGGGATTGCTCAGGTGGCTCGCCCTCGACAGAAGAAGAAAGGATCCCCCTCTGAGTTTGAGGTGGTTGCACTGGAGGGGGAAAGAAGCGGTGGAGGATCCTCCTTAGTGACTCGGAGTCTGGGTCGAACGCATTCGTGGAGCAGGCCTCCCAGCCAGGGAGTGAAGCATTCCATGAGGAAGATTTGAGGGAGACTCAGGTTCCACCGGATTTTTGCGTGCATCGGGGCACCTAGCCCTCGGGGGTCTGTCTTCCTCCATAGGGTTGCCTGAGGACATCCCCGAGGAGTATAGGCCAACGTTGCTGGGGGGGTCGATCTCCCCAGGCTCCCCTCGACTGTTCCGATGAGGAGCTTGTCAACCATTGAGGCGTGGGGATTCTACTCTCCTTGTCTGTGGGGCAGCCTCCCGCATCGCCGAGAATGCGACCCTTCCACGGGATAGGGCTGTCATGGAAAGGGTCGACTATGAGCAGCTTGAGTCAATAGCCATCCATGCCAGCGTCCAGGTGACTATCTTTGGGCCTCTATTGATGCCAATATCAGTGCATAAGCTAACCGTCGGATATTGTGTGCAGGCTCTTGTGGCAACCATGGCATTGCGTCGTCGAGCTTCGGAGGTGGCCAGTCACGGTGTCACACTGGAGGCCGTCACGTCTAGGGTGGAGAAGTCCCAAGCTGAGCCAGAAAGAATCAGTTGCCTCTCCGAGACGAGGTCGTTAATCGTTGAGAAACTCGAGCAAGAGCTAAGCGAGTCTCGTAGGAGGGAGGCGGAACAAATCGCCTTAAGAGAGCAAGCGGAGAATGCTCTGCTGGAGGAGAGAGTCGAAGCTGACGTCATTTCGAAGAAGGCGATCCGGGATTTCACGGATACGTTTCTTGACTTTGACGAGCTATATAAGCAGGGCTACGAACGATGCCGACTGGAGATGAGAAATCGATCCCCTAACCTTTCTGCGGTGATCGACGAGATCCTAGTGATATTTCCAGACCTCGGTGAGGATGAGTCTAGCCAAGGCGACGATGAGTCGAGCCGAGGCGTGGAGGAGGTAGCTCCCATGGACAAGGCTATCGTTACAGCTGGCGACGAAGCGAGAACGGTTGCTACGGGGGAGCCGGAGCCCACGACCGTGTTAGAGGGAGATCAAGGGCCTGAATGGCCAATGTAAGATCTAGCCTGCCTGATAGGAATTTTTGAATGTATATGGATGGTGATGTAAGTGAAAACAATATTTTGTAATATAGAGTGACAAGAGAATTGGCATGTGTATTCTCGTATGTTATTGCTTCTCTTTGTTTGTTGTCGCTCACGTCCCGTGGTGGTCTCAATGCCTGATTGTCCCTTTCGATGGGTTATGCGCTGCTTCGAAGTGATCGAGGATAAACCATCGAACCACATTTAGAATTTGACCACCATATTCCGTGGAGAGATAGAGATCTACCAGATTCGTTATTGACGAAGTGGGGAGTTGGGTCGTTCAGTAGCGAAGGGGTGGCCCCTTCGACTTACGACCGAGGCTCGTTCGAGAGAGTCGTTTAGCCGCAAAGGGGTTGCCCCTTCGACTTACGGATGACGCTCGTTCGAGAGAGTCGTTCAGTCACGAAGGGGTGGGCCCTTCAACTTACGGCTGACGCTCGTTCGAGAGAGTCATTCTGTCGCGAAGGGGTGGCCCCTTCGACTTACGGCTGACGCTCATTCCAGAGAGTCGTTCAGTCGCGAAGGGTTGGTCACTTCGACTTACGGCTGACGCTAGTTCGAGAGAGTCGTTCTGTCGCGAAGGGGTGGCCCCTTCGACTTAGGGCAGACCCTCGTTCGAGAGAGTCGTTCAGTTGCGAAGTGGTGGCCCCTTCGACTTACGGCTGACGCTCGTTCGAGCGAGTCGTTCAGTCGCGAAGGGGTGGCCCTTTGGACTTACGGCCATCGCTTGTTCGAGAGAGTCGTTCAGTCGTGAATGGGTGGTCCATATGACTTACGGCTGACGCTCGTTTGAGAGAGTCGTTCAATCGCAAAGGGGTGCCCCTTCGACTTACGGCTGACGCTCGTTTAGGTGAGTTGTTCAGTCGCGAAGGGGTGGCCCCTTCTACTTATGGACGACGCTCGTTCGAGAGAGTCGTTCAGTCGCAAAGGGATGGCCCCTTCGACTTACGACTGACGCTTGTCTATTTGCATCTACGTAAGTAAGTTCCGTTTTCCCAACACCTCTTAAGGATCGGATCATTTTTCGAGGGCAATATCTACAAACTTTACGAATGCTCAAGGAAGCGAAGCATTATTCAATGAAGGAAATTATGCTTTATTGACGGAAGAAAGAAAAACAGACAGGCGTACAGATGTTTTCCGATCGACGTCAGAGCTGTTGCCATTCATCTTTATTCGCCAGGAGTTTTGGGTGGGTCATCAGTCGACCACCTTGGTGACAGGTGATCCCGTCATCTTGTCCTTCTATTTCGAGGATCCTTCCTTGCTGGGTGGAACGCTGGCCGGGCCTTTCGGGTGTCCCCGCTTGACTAGGGCGTCGATCTCCTTTTTGAGGGTCCAATAGTCGTTTGTTTCGTACCCGTAGTCGTTGTGGTATTTACAGAATTTGAGGTCGTCCCTCTTCTCGTATTTTTCCTTTTTCGCAGCCTCTTGGATCATCTCTTCTCACGGGGCGTAGGCGAGTATTTCGGTCTTATGAACGACCGGCTTAGCATAGGTAGGAGGCTCCTTGCTTCGAGGGCTCCTCTATCTAGGCCTCTTATCTCGGGACTTCTGGCGGGGGGTTCTCGAGTTTGGTCTATCTCGCCTCGTGTCTCCTCGGTGGGAGGGGGTGCTCTTCGCATTAGCCCCAGATAGCTCTTCTGCTTCTTCGGAGGAAGTGAACCGATCTGTTATGTTGAGCATCTCTGCGACGGTGTTTGGGGGAATTCATGAAGGGCCCTCCTCAAGTGCTTGTTCTTAACAGCTTGGGTGAGCGCCGCTATGATAGTCATGTCCGGCATCTCCTCTACATCGTGCCTTTCGTCGTTGAAACTCTGAACGGAGGCTCAGAGAGACTCGTTCTCATTTTGTTTGAGCGAGAAGAGGTGGGACGACCTCTTCATGGGTCATCGTCCGGCGGCAAATTGCTTGCAGAATATTTCTGCCAGCTCGTCGAATGAGCCGATGCAGCAGTGGAGTAGCCCTCTGTACCAGCTTTCGGCCCTCTTGGTCAGAGTGGCATTGAAAGCTCTACAAAGGTATGGCTCGTCGACTCCGTAGAGTAGCATGACATTCAAATACTTTTGAATGTGCAACCATGGGTCGCCTCTGCCATCATAAGCTGGTAGGGCAGAGAGTTTGAATTTGGCAAGAAAAGGAACAGAGAGGATATTCTCCTTCAGGGGAGTCTTACGAATAGTGGATTGGACCAGCACAGATCCCCCTGCTCCGGGTTGCGAGAAGTTGGCTCCGGATGATCAACTCATGATCTCCTCCTTTCTTACAAGTACACCTGCAGGGTTTAGCGGGTTATAACCTGAAGGCGCTCCATATATTATCTGATTTATGATGTCACAGGTGGTCGCCCGGTAATTGGAGTAGGGGGTTCCCTTGGGGGACGAAAGCTCGATTATCGACCCCGGATCTGTTGTATTAGTGGGCTGGGGGGTCAAACCGTCGAGGTTAATATCCACTCTTGGGTCCCCCAGATCTCAGAGGAACGATGACCCCCTCGTTGGCGTCAGGTGCGGATTCGGAGGTGGCGGCGGCTCATTCACGGGTGATGGGCTCCCCATGTTCTGGCATACTAAAGCCGCCAATGCGCCTAGGCTCCTATCGACATGTTCGGTGAATTGGTTAAATTCTGTTGTAGTGTCCGCGACGTCCTCTATCAAGACATTGTTTGCTCTTGGCTTTTCCTTCAGACCTTCGACCGGTCTGGCATTGCTGGGTCCAGCTGTCATAGCTTTTTGACTTCTTTAGGATGACAAGCTGTTTAACAATTTTCCACAGACGGTGCCAAACTGTTAAGGCCAAAATTGACATGTACAGTTGTGAGGCTGACGTAGACTCAAAGCGCTGAGTTGGAGCCTAATCAAAAGCTGGAGTGGGACCCTCGGTTGGAGAAACCGGGGTCAAATGATGATGGTAGGAAATGTTGCGACCTTCGATCGACCTTCGGGCAACCATTGCGTCGATCATTCAAGGTTGGAGTGCTCGATGTCGACCTTTGATACTGGGCTGCGATCAACGATCTGCACCACAGGGACTCGTTAGGGGGGTCGGATCTGGGTTCCGACACAAATCCCCTCTGATGCTTACGTTAGTATGTAACTTAAGAAAGAGATGGAGCTTGGTGTAGCTGAGATCGACCCACAGAGGTTCGTCTCAAGGCTGACGACTCAAGCTCGAATATAAGAATGGTAAAAGTGAGAAGCTAGAGTTCTATGTCTTAGACATCATACCGTGAAGATGGGACCCTTTCCCCTATTTATAGATGTTTAGGGTCCCTTTAGAGACGTTCGGAAATAACGGTCACCCATAATAGGGCCACGATCCTTCCCCATAAATAGGAGTAAATATGGCACACGTCCCTGAGATTCTCGAGTCCGCTTTTAATCCCACGTTCGAGCGAGAGAGACCCAATGGTCGACTAACCACTATGGCTTTGATTGAGTCGACGTCGGGCTTCTTTGGCGGGCATGTTGGGCCTTAATCATATGTCGATCGAGTTGCCTCGAACTTCGGCCCAATGACTCAACAAATATAATAAATGAAATGCTTAATTAAACTACATACCCGGTACTTTGCTTGCACTGGCAAAGTGTACTGAACGCGTCCCGAGCCGCTCTTCGTCCCGAGCCAAACCACTTCCTGAGCCACACCGCTTCCCGAGGCGAGTAACCCCTTTGTCGCTGAGCCAACCACGCACCGAAGAAAGTTTCACCTTGAGTGGATCCTTCACCAAGACTTCAGATCGAATCCGAGCCCCTTCGTGGCATTACTAAAGCCCTTCAGGAGCAAGGGAGAAATATATGGAGAAGAGAATATTTATTTTAAGCTTAGATCCGAGCGTGCTCCAAAATTTTTGGGAGTCGCTCAGATCTAGAGCTTGGGACAAGTTATGAGGAAGGGGGGCAAGCCCCTATTTATATAGGCGACTGACCCCTCCCCTTTACTCCACTTCCGATGTGGGACTAAAGGTTTTGGAGTTAAAGAATTCAAGTTAGTTTGCCTTAAAGAAAAACCAAATTTCTAAGAATTTTAACTCCTCCCCGTTGAGCTTCATATTTGATACAACCTATCAAATCGAAGAGCACTGAACGGTGAACACGTAGGAAAAAACAGCGAGTCATTCTGAGTCTGTTGACCCCACAAACGTATGTCCAAAAATCAGCTCAAAAGCAATTTTCGTTCAAAAAACAACCGACAGCCCAAAAATTGCCCGAGGGTTCCGAACCCCCACAGTAGGACTGATCGCTCCGGAATGTAACCCAAAGAACGGTTGTAGTTTTACCGCAAGCGCACGGTATAGCGGCGAGCGGGTTATCGAACACAGGGAGGACGAATGACCGTGCGTGTTCCAATCAACCTGGCTATTTAAGAAGAGAGAAATTTGCCTTTGGCGATCCTGTCACAATCGTCAGACAAAGTACGGAAATATCAAATCAAATAAAGAACGTCTAGGGAATGGGGAATTCCCGCTACTCACCGTATCTCGTCAATATGGTTCATCGGTATCAAAATTGCTAGAATAAGATTTTGGATGAATTAGTTGCAACTGAATGTAGAACCAAGCTCACGCTCTCGCGCTGTTGCCGGTCTATAGCTATCCTAGGTTCGGGTCCAATCTCTTGCAAACCCTAGCCTAGGGAAGCTAGCATTAGGATCAACATCATCGTTCAATCGTGCACCGAGCCCACTCTCGTGCAAACTCGGCCCACGACCTAGGTTGGGATAGTTCCTACCCGTCCAATCTCTTGCAAACGGGTATCGACACGGAATTGCAACCGGGAACCCTAGTATCGGTCCAATCTCTTGCAAACCGATACTACGGAAATTCGATTCCAACCCAATTCGGATTTCTATGGTTTCCTATCGAATTGGGATCCAATCTCTTGCAAATCCCAATCGGTATGAACTCCTAGCTATCTGTAGTAAATCGCTCCCAAACTAATCCCTAATAACAATTCTAGCAAAATTTCTACCAATTCATCACAAATATGAAATTGGGCTTGTAGGGTTCATCCCCACGCCCCAAGACGTGGAGACTACTCACAATTCATAGCGCAAACACAAAAATAATCAATGAAATAAACAAGAGAATTCATCACAATATTGAGATAAGCAATAAAAATAGAATTTTTTAGAGGAGAGAGACACAAACCAATGGAGTTCTTCAAATAATCCAACAAAAATCAACTTTTGTCTCCTCTCCAATCACAAGAATAAAGCTAAAAAGTTAATCTAAAAAGCTGCAAAAATCTAAGAGAAAAGCTCTCTAAACTAGGGTAAAAACAGGGGTTAAATACCCCCCAAAAATCGTCCAAAAACTGTGACCAAAATACCCCTGCGCAGCCTGAAATCCGCAATTTTCGCTACAGGCAGCGCGTCGCACTCGGCTGAGTGACAAAATTTGCTCGGCCGAGTGAGAAACCCTGTAAATTTCCAGTAAGTCTTGATCTTCAGGGGTCTTCACTTCGGGGGCGGCTCGGTCGAGTGAGTTATCGTCACTCGGCCGCTGGCTTCTTGGTACTCGGGCGGTCGGCATTTGCCACTCGGCCGAGTGGATCTTCTGAAGCTCAGGCAGACGAAAAACAGTAAGTTGGCGATTTTTGAATGGCTTCGTCTGGGCGCCACTCGGGCGGACGGGATCTCGTCACTCGGCCGATGTGGTCTCCGTCGCTCGGCCGAGTGCACGTATGAAACGTATCCGATCTGGTCGGCCAAGCGGTGTCTCGCTGGTCGGCCGAGTGACTCCTCCACTCGGCCGAGTGGGACACCAAAAATGCCCAAACAGCTTGTTTTGGCCTCCTCGTCGCTCCTGCGACGTCCTTTCTTCTTCCGCTCCTCTCCAACAGCAAAATACCCAACAGCAAAATAAATACATGTCAAAGAGTTTTATTTTGATATCATAGTATAATAGTGCAAATAGAAATAGAAAACCCACGAACAACGATATAATCATGAAAAACGGAATAATTTTAGAATTAACATCGTCTGAATCATTTAAAGCGGTATACAAATCGCAGATCACACACTTTTCAATTGAATGCTTTCTATGAGGAGTATAAGAGTATCACACAATAGAATAGAGAGAATAGAAAAGTGTGGATTTCATGATATGAGTGCTAGGCTTAGATTTCTGGATTTCGTAAAGCTAGAAATAATCTCACCGAGTATAGAATATTACTTAGCCTAGGTTGTCGTGCAACGTCAAGTAGTCACTCTCTCACACATCAATGGATTCCCTCCCCCAAGCTTATCTATAAGCATGGTGGCATAAAAAATATTCACATCCCCATTTTTATAAAGCTCCAAAAGTAATAAAAATGAACACGAAAAGAGAGAAGAAAGAAAGAAAGTGAGATGAGATCTTTTATTGAGGATTTTTCCTCTTTTCTTTTTCTTTTTCTTTTTTTTTCTTTTGTTTTTTCTCTTTTTTTTGATATAGCATATATACACAACGATCCCAACTCAAAGAGAGATAATGATATACAAGAATATTTTCTCTTTTTTTTTGAATTCGGGAAATTTGGAGCTAGGAATTAATAGCGGGGGAAATGCCATATAATAGAATCGCTAAAGGGAGATTCACCAATGATTTTAAAAGTAGAGAAATGATGTTCAAGATTTGTGGAGAAAGAAATAAATATATCTCTCGGTTCACTCTATAAGACATGCACGACAACTTCAGCAGGGTAATCTAATCTACTCAGTTTCGATCACAAAAAAGCTAACTAATCCAGATTTATCATGGCTAACATCATTCAATCATCCTGAAGTGAAATGTACAATTCATGCATATAGAAGCGATGTAGGAAAAGAAATCGGTACTCCAGATATAAGCATTCAATGCGTGAATCTTGGTGTGTTTTCTGTGATAGCATACATATGAATATTCAGACTCAGCTAATAATAAAATTTCATCCATTTTCATGTGGAAAAAGTGTGGGTTACTATCTCTAGATGCAAGGCAAGTCATAGCATATGATATCAGAAATAAAGTCTAAGACATGACAAATAAAGCATGCAAATAGAGTAAGCTAACTCCACGTCATCATCATCACAGAAAAGTCATCTCTAGCATGAGATGAGAAAAAAAGAAATAAAGATAAAGGGAAAATAGAACTATTTACAATGCGGCACACAGAAAAATAAGAAAAACGTGATGCATGGTAAAGTAAAAGAAAAATGATGAAAATAAGTGCAAAAGCGGAAAATGGTGTGAAAAACTAAAAATAAAGGTGGCAAATCGAAAAAGAACGTGAGAACTCACTCCCCCAAGCTAAATGGCACAGTGTCCTCAATGTGCAAAGTGTGGCACACCGAGAGACAAGTAATGTGAGGGGTAAGTGAGGGTGCATGCATGTGGGGAAAAAAGAAAATAAAAGTGAAGAAATAAAAAATATGATGTGGTCATGATGCATGCAGATATAGGAGTGATACAGATATATAGGTGTGGCACCAAAAACTCTCCCTCTCTCCCAAAAAGATATATAAAGATACGATCAGAATGAGAATCCCAAAATAAGTGAGGGGAGGGGGGGTAGACAAAAATGCATCAGGACCCAGCAGAAACGGGCAGCACAACGACAAAAATAATCGATGGCATCAAGGGTGCCTAAGAAGGTGGTGCTGCGCCGTCTCCGTCCTGAGGCGGAGGTGGTGGTGGGGGTGGGGCAGGCTGCTGAGCGGGTGTGGGTGTGGAAGTGGTAGCAGGCTGAGTGTGTGTGGAAGTGGGGGTGGGAACCTGCTGGGTGGGCGGGGGTACGCGTGGGAGACGCTCCAGGACCTGGGTAAGACAGTAGTGAATGTGCGGGAGCAGGTCAAAGCGGCCAGCCATCGCAGTGACGGTGACGGACAGGGTCCGAAGGTCGCCTCTGAGGCCACTCACCGCCCCCTCGAGAGCACGAATGCTCTGAAGTACAGTGTCAGGGGGAGGTGGTGCAGAGGGACGCACCGGTCGGGGCTGTGCAGGTCGGGGCTGGCGTACTCTGGTGGCGTAGGTGACGGGCTCAGCAGGCAAGGGAACAAAAGGGGCTGCGCTCGCAAGTGGGGGCCTGGCGTCAGTGCGAGGCTGGGCAGGACGGTGAGAAGTGGAGGCAGCAGCAACGAAAGAAGAATACAAAAGAGGCAGCGAAGCGGCCAGAGAGGTCGGTGACACAGAAGTGTGGACAGACGCCACGACACTCTCAAAAAATACAGCAGCAGTGGAGACAGAGGCGGAGACTACGGTCTCTACAGTGGTGCCAAAAGAGGGCTCTCTGCACTCAACTATGGTCGGCGGGCGCTCGGGTGGGGCAGAGGAAACGGGCTCAGCAGATAGAGGGCCAGTGGTGGTGGTGACAGGCTCGGAAGCAGTGGAAGTGGGCTCAGCTAAGGTACTCCCGACACCGACAGAGGTGTGGACAGAGGTGTCTGGAGCATCAGAAACATCGGGGATAGGCTGAGGGGCCACGGGGTCAACAGGGGCAGCAGGCTCGGCAGGTGCAACAGGGTCTGCGGGGGCAGCGTGGGCAGCGTGGGCCTGCTCGGCCTCCTCGGCCTCGAGCACGTATGCGGCTGGGATCAGAACATCCATCGCAGGGAGCCAGTCCACATGGGCCGGTGCAATCTGAGTCTGGGCTGGGCTCCAAAGAATCATGTAATCGGCATCGTAAGGGCCGTGCAGCCAGACCCAGTGTCGCTCACCGTGCAGACGAAGCATCTTCATCCGGGCCATAACATCAATCGACAGAGAAGTGGGGCCCGATGCTCATCGCAGGTCGTCAGGGAAGTCCTCGCCGGTCATAAGGGCGAGCAAGGTGATCAGGCCGCCGCAGCATATCGGTGAGCGAGCGCCCACCGATACAATGATGCGGTCCAAAAACCAAGCCGCGACATCAATCACGACGGCGGGGACCAGCTCATCGCCATCCCTAAATAGAGCTCTGGGCCGTGTCATCGCGTAGAGCATGTAGAGCTCCGGCGTGGACATCGTGCCCGGCTCATATCTGGCCAAAAAGGTCGTCGCCATAAGGCGCTGAGCTATACGGAGGCAGGGATGGACAATGGCCGAGGCCTTGGCCCTACTAGGGTCAAAGGCAGCGTGAAGACCCGTAATCCGGGCCCAGAAGGCACCTGCGTCGAAGAAAGGTGGGGGGATATGGGTGGGGGCGTAACCTCGGTCGGCCCCGGGGACATCGGGCCACGAGAAGAAGTCTCGCATCATACCGAGAGTGACCTGGCACTCCCGGTCCATGAACCGAAACGAGCATCCCTCGTCGATCCGGGCGATCGAACTAAGTACCTCAAGTGTCGGGCGGGTAAACGTATCCACCGACACCTGAAAGAAATCTCGCCAGCCCACGTTGTCGTACAACGTGAGCATCCCCTCTAGTACCCCCAGGCGTCCTAGGTCGGCAAGGTGTGCAAACCTAGAGGGTACGATCGAGCGCTGGGAGATACGCTCGAAAGCGACGCGGTGTGCGTCGTTCCGGAACTCGATCCCCAGCGGCCCGATAAGTGGAGCCGGAGGTGGTGGCTGTGGAGCGGCAGGGGGCGGCTGTGCGGGGTGTATGGGCTGTGCGGGCTCTGCAGGCTGTGCGGGGTGTGCGGGGCCTGCAGGCTGTGCTGGGTGGACGGGGTGTGTGGGAGAAGGCGGAGGAGAGTCCTCCAACTCGTGGGAGGGGTCGGCATCATCCGACCGCTTCCGCTTGGCGGAAGCTCTCCTCGACCTCGGCCGTGTCCGGGGCGACATATGGGCCCCGAGCACGCGCCAAAAAGCGTGAAAAGTGCGGCGTGTGCAAAATAAAGGAAAGAGTATACCACGACATGCCGCGAGTGCAAAGCAATGGAAGCGTGCGAAGACAACGCCTCCGCAAAGCCCAAATCAGTCCCTGGAAGCTCCCTAGGCTCCCCTAAGCTCCCAAAAATAACCTGCGCATGAAATGGAGATATCAGCGAGTAATATTCAAAACGTACGGGGCATTAGGGGTATAATAGATAGAAATAGAAATTAATTTGGGTTTGGGGTTCATTAAGCACATGGATCCTCGAAAATTACACAAAAAGAGGAGAAATAGGCTAAATAAGCGATACCGGAGGTGGCCGGAGACGTGGCTGCCGACGGCGACTCGGGCGAGGAGCGGCGGCGGCTCGACCGACGGTGGGTGTCGGTCGGGCGAGTGGGGGAACGAGCTAAGGGTTCGGGTGCTGGGAATGTGAAGGGTCGGGCGATCGATCGGTTTAGTTTGTTTCGAAAAACGCGCCCGACCCCGCCCTTTATATAGCAAAAGTTACGACTCGGCCGAGTGACTAGGTCGCTCGGCCGAGTGAACTTCAAAGAAAAATCCCTCCCTGCTACGCTTCGGCCAAGTGGCCTTGCCACCCTCGGCCGAGTGGAGTAAGTCCATTCGGCCGAGTGGCTCAAGCTACTCGGCAAGACTCGCCCTAGGAGCGTATCCGTTTTACTCGGCCGAGTGAATATATATACTCGGCCGAGTAGCAGTTATACTGAAATCAGGAAAAATAAACAGAGAGTTAGGTACAGCAGACTTCCCTCGTTCGTGAGCGGCTCGGCCGGACGAACTTGTGTGATCAGCCGAGTGACTAGTATACTCGGCCGAGTGAGCCTTGTCTTCTGCCGTTTGTCTTCGTTTGGGCTCTAAACTCCGTCTTTCCTCCTCCAGTCGATTTCATCTTCCTCCTAAGCATTGAGCGCCTTCCTGGGGCGCTCCTCGTCGCCTCGTGCATCCTCCTAATGATGGGTACCTCATTCTCCTCTCCTGTTAGGAAAAATAGGACCCGTTATCACAAGATTTTTGGGGCGAACGACTCAAAACACTAAAAATTTCTAAAACAAAAATAAAAGAAAAGTGAAAATAAAGCAATAACTGTCGGGTTGCCTCCCGAGAAGCGCTCGTTTAAGGTCGTGAGCTCGACCTCCCATGATTTTCAATTAATGCTGGATGTTTGGTGCATATGAGATGCACCCATCAAACTTTCCGGGGAGAACGCTTGGATTCGGAAGTTGCGGCGGCGTGTTCTCCCTCGGTGGTCTCCCGTCTCGAAAAGTGTTGGGGGGAGGCTCCCCCAAGCTAGCGTTTGCTCCGGTCAACGGCTTCACCGGTGACGCCGATTTCCGTATCGGCGGAGCTTTCTTCGGAGACTTCAATTTCGAGAGCTTGCAGAGCTCTCGAATCCTTGCGACATCAGCGTCGCCTTCATCATTTTCAGCGGAGAGGTCGGGGGAATCATTTTTCTTCTCATCTTGGCCTAAATCCGGGCCTTCCTCGAAATCTTCATCGAATAGAGTGCCAATGGATTGAGGGATCGCCTCCTCAATTACCTCATCAAGGAGGTCCATGTAGTCAAGCTCCTCGTGGTAAGGCATGTGTTTTATAGCCTTAGGAATGTGAAGCTCCACCTCGATGTTGCCTACGTTCAAAGTTAGGGTACCTTCTCGCACGTCGACAATGACTCCGGCGGTGGCGAGGAACGGGCGTCCAAGTATCAATGACGTATCTCCCTCCTCCTTAACGTCCATGATCACGAAGTCACATGGCAAGCATATTCCCCCCGGGACTTGTAGCGGGATGTCTTCGGCGATCCCTACAGGCCTTGTTATCCGTCCATCGGCTAATTGTATCCGCATGTCGGTAGGTTTCAACTTCGTCCCGGTGTTTAGCCTTAGGAACATGGAGAGAGGCATGAGGCTTACACTAGCCCCTAAATCCACCAACGCTTTTTGTAAAGGGACGCCGCCCAAGGTGCAAGGAATCCGAAAACTCCCCGGATCTTTGAATTTGGCCGGCTCCTTTTCTCTCTTGGTGAACCAAGAGCCCTCCTCGGCTAGCATGATCTTTTCCTTCCTCTTCCCCCCCGAAATCAAATCCTTTAAAAATTTAGCATATGTGGGGATTTCCACGATGGCGTCGAGGAAGGGAATGTTGAGGCTAACCCCTCTCAGATACTCGAGAAACTTTGCTAGTCTTTTCTCCATTTTCGCTCTAGCAAGCCTTTGGGGGAATGGGACCGGTGGCATGAAGCGCCTCTCCTCAATCAATTGCTCCGCTCTAGATTTCTCCTTTTCTTGCGGCTCTTTCTCCTTCTCAACTTCAACTACCGGCTCAATTGGCTCCAAACTTTCCTCCACGGGCTCCTCGGTAGGAATCATGGCGGGGGTGGTATCCTTCCCGCCTCTAGTAGTAACGTCAACTACGGCATTGATGTGGCCGGTGTTGCCCCGTGGGTTTTGCTCGGGTTACACCGGCAATTGTTGAGTATTCCGATTTAGCAACGCCAATTGCTCCGAGATTTGAGCTACAACGGTTGTAAGGGAGTCTTGCCCCGCCTTCAAGGTAGCATTGACCTTCTTTTGCTCGACCATAAACGCCTCCACTCTAGCTTCGAAGTCGGATTGTTGTTGAGCTTGTGGAGGGTTTTGATTTTGATTTCTCCACCCTTGATTGTATCCGGGCGGCCTATAAGGTGGAACTTGTTGCTTCGGTTGGAAATTTTGTTGTGGAGGCCCCCTCGGTGGATAGTGTTGTTGTTGGGGTGGTGGTGGTGGTCGAGCTTGTTGAGGTGGTTGTTGTGGTCGGTTCAAAGCTCCTTCATTGTTGGCGTAAGAGAAACCGGGATGATTTCTTGTGGCCGGATTGGCCCAATATCCTTGGTTCCCCGCGACATATTGTGCTTGCTCCAAGGATCCCTCTCCTTGCTCTCCTCCGACATACATGGCTTGAGATTGGTCTTGCCAATCACACATTTGGTTCGTTGGTGCGGAGGTGTAAGGGGTTCCTTGGGGCTCCGTGATAAACTTCTCCAGTCTCTCCACTACCTTGTGGAGAGAATCAAACTTGCTTGTAAGCTCCGCTATGGCCTTCGCTTCATAGATACTAGTTGGCTTCAAGGAGGACGTAGAGTGTCCTCGCTCAACGCCCCATTGTTGATTGTTTGAGGCCATCTCCTCAATTAGGGCCGTAGCTTCTTCGGGAGTCTTTGATAAGATAGCACCATTCGCCGCGGCATCAATAATTTGTTTGGTCCCCAGTTGGAGACCATTGTAGAAGCTATGAACTAGCTCCCAATCTTCAATGCTATGGTGCGGGCATTGATGCTGCAGATCTTTAAAATGCTCCCAAGCCTCATAGAGCGTCTCTTGGGGTCCTTGCTTGAAGGACATACGAGCGCTCTGAATCTTCACCGTCTTGGAGGGCGGATAGAACTTATCAATGAATGCACTCGCCAACTCGTCCCAAGTGGTAAAGACTCCCTCAGCCTGCGTCCTCAACCAATAGAGTGCCTTGTCTTTTAGCGTGAAGGGGAAGAGACGCAGTCTGATGGCATCGATGGAGACACCCGGCATCTGAAATGTGGCGCACTTCGACAAGAATAATTGGATGTGGTAGTGGGGATTTTCATGGGCATTCCCATGAAATGGATCCTGCTGCATCAGAACCACTAGTCCAGTCTTCAGCTCAAAGTTCTTGTCAGCCGCCAACTCCGGCATGGAGATGGATGAGGTCGTAGAAGAGGTCTTAGGCCGAAGCCTATCTCGAATAGAAATTATCCTCGCCATTCTTGCCGCTAATTGGTCCGCAGTTTCCGGGTTGGTCATAAACCTCCCTTCCCGATCTTGTCTCCTCTCCGCTCTAATTCTCCGCGCGGTACGTTCGATCTCGGGATCAAATAATATAGCTTCAGGGTCCGCCGTAGATCTCGTGTTCATGCACAGGAGAACAAAGTTTCAAAGAAGTGATTAGCACAATGGAAGGGTTAGGTAAAAGAAAATTAAAGAAATAAAATAATAAAAAAATAGCTAGGGTGGTAAGATCAAACGCAATCGCCTCCCCGGCAACGGCGCCAAAAACTTGATCGCTCCGGAATGTAACCCAAAGAACGGTTGTAGTTTTACCGCAAGCGCACGGTATAGCGGCGAGCGGGTTATCGAACACAGGGAGGACGAATGATCGTGCTTGTTCCAATCAACCTGGCTATTTAAGAAGAGAGAAATTTGCCTTTGGCGATCCTGTCACAATCGTCAGACAAAGTACGGAAATATCAAATCAAATAAAGAACGTCTAGGGAATGGGGAATTCCCGCTACTCACCGTATCTCGTCAATGTGGTTCATCGGTATCAAAATTGCTAGAATAAGATTTTGGATGAACTAGTTGCAACTGAATGTAGAACCAAGCTCACGCTCTCGCGCTGTTGCCGGTCTATAGCTATCCTAGGTTCGGGTCCAATCTCTTGCAAACCCTAGCCTAGGGAAGCTAGCATTAGGATCAACATCATCGTTCAATCGCGCACCGAGCCCACTCTCGTGCAAACTCGGCCCACGACCTAGGTTGGGATAGTTCCTACCCGTCCAATCTCTTGCAAACGGGTATCGGCACGGAATTGCAACCGGGAACCCTAGTATCGGTCCAATCTCTTGCAAACCGATACTACGGAAATTCGATTCCAACCCAATTCAGATTTCTAGGGTTTCCTATCGAATTGGGATCCAATCTCTTGCAAATCCCAATCGGTATGAACTCCTAGCTATCCGTAGTAAATCGCTCCCAAACTAATCCCTAATAACAATTCTAGCAAAATTTCTACCAATTCATCACAAATATGAAATTGGGCTTGTAGGGTTCATCCCCACGCCCCAAGACGTGGAGACTACTCACAATTCATAGCGCAAACACAAAAATAATCAATGAAATAAACAAGAGAATTCTTCACAATATTGAGATAAGCAATAAAAATAGAATTTTTTTAGAGGAGAGAGACACAAACCAATGTAGTTCTTCAAATAATCCAACAAAAATCAACTTTTGTCTCCTCTCCAATCACAAGAATAAAGATAAAAAGTTAATCTAAAAAGCTGCAAAAATCTAAGAGAAAAGCTCTCTAAACTAGGGTAAAAACAGGGGTTAAATACCCCCCAAAATCGTCCAAAAACTGTGACCAAAATACCCCTGCGCAGCCTGAAATCCGCAATTTTCGCTACAGGCAGCGCGTCGCACTCGGCCGAGTGACAAAAGTCGCTCGACCGAGTGAGAAACCCTGTAAATTTCCAGTAAGTCTTGATCTTCAGGGGTCTTCACTTCAGGGGCGGCTCGGCCGAGTGAGTTGTCATCACTCGGCCGCTGGCTTCTTGGTACTCGGGCGGTCGGCATTTGCCACTCGGCCGAGTGGATCTTCTGAAGCTCAGGCAGACGAAAAACAGCAAGTTGGCGATTTTTGAATGGCTTCGTCTGGGCGCCACTCGGGCGGACGGGATCTCGTCACTCGGCTGATGTGGTCTCCGTCGCTCGGCCGAGTGCACGTATGAAACGTATCCGATCTGGTCGGCCGAGCGGTGTCTCGCTGGTCGGCCGAGTGACTCCTCCACTCGGCCGAGTGGGACACCAAAAATGCCCAAACAGCTTGTTTTGGCCTCCTCGTCGCTCCTGCGATGTCCTTTCTTCTTCCGCTCCTCTCCAACAGCAAAATACCCCTTGGGGAGGTCGTCGGTGACCCTCTGGAGTAAGCGCATCTCGAGATCACTCCAAATCGCTCCAAATCACCTGAAATGCGACAAAAACAACAAATCATGAAAAGCATCGCAATATCGTTGATATATCGTGAAAAACATGATTTGGGCGATCTAAATGGCATGTAAACATGCGGGAAAAAAGTGTAAAATAAGGAGTGATCAGGGACCCATCAAGTGGGCCCCACAGATTCCGACACGCATAGCCCAGTAGGGCACGTGCCATGCATGCGCCTAGCGTGGGGCGCATGCATGGCACGCGCCCCCTTAGGCGCTGCTTCATGCGCGCGCAAAATTTTGACCGACCCTTTGGGCCGGGTCAAAACGGGAAAAAAAACTTTTTTAAAAAAACACAGCGCCCCCTTAGGCGCTGCTTCATGCGCGCGCAAAATTTTGACCGACCCATTGGGCCGGGTCAAAACGGGAAAAAAAACTTTTTTAAAAAAATCACAGCCTTAACTCTTAAGGCTTTTGGGGTTTTAGCTATTTGGGCTTTCTATTTAAAACTCTTTTAAATAGACTTATTGGCTCGTTTGGACTCCGATTTGAGCGTGGTTTGAACATACGTAACCTTTTCCTCGCGTTTATTACATTGAATATGTATGTAAACATTTTACGACACATTTAATTTCCCTTTGCATCAAATGCAAAAATCTCCACATCTATTATATAAAATCATTTGCATCAAATAGAAATGATCTGAGGGCATACATCCCCCAACATCTCACACTTGCACTCAGGATCATTTCTTCCGAATGCAGGTGCTAACTGCAAAGTCTTTGCAATTTTCTATCCCTTTCATCAAATGCATATTCTCCCTAATTTCTACCTGTTACTTGACGAAGGTCACACTCTATGTGAGACCCTACAGCCTGATCCTACTACAGATGAGGCTTGATGCCCCAGACGGCAGTAACCGCGAGCAGTAGGTACCGTCCCGGTTTCAATGGTATACTTTTGTGGTTAACTCATTGACATGAGTATTATCGGGACCACCCTGAGTATGTCCGTGATGAATACCGTAGTTTAAGTCTCTTCGTCAAAACTATGCCGTTTAATTCAAGCCTAGGGTACGGTCAAACTGTCAACCCCAATAGCTCGAAGCCAAATAGTCTCCATAGATCTTTAGTCAAATAATGTTTGACATCGTCCAACATACTCTGGCCAGAGTTTTCACTAAAGATCGAACTAACACTACGACACTAACTCCCATTGACCGGGAGAGACGAATTCTATCTTGGTCATTACACTGCTCGTCCGTTTCAAATGTCACCCAACCAAAGACCTTTCAACGGGGCTTACCCGAGTCTAGATTAGTGATCTAAGTAACATCGTTCACGCACATATTTGTACAATGACCTCAAGTCAAAAGACCAACTTGCCTATCTTCACTAAGAGTTATCATTAACAGATTGGTCAATCATAACCATATGATAACTCTTATTGGGTCATTCAGTGAACTCATTCTCCAATAAGCACATGTGTCATGTCTTCGACTTCGTCAAGTCAAACAATCATGAGATCATCATCACCACCATACGATGAAGACTAAGACATAATGGTCTATTCGATGTTTCGATATCCTTTTCTCGAAACATCTACGACCACGAACATTTTTAGACTTATGCTACTAACTGTCAAGCACTTCTCCATGATCGAGATCCTTATCTCGATATATGTTTGAACTTGCATTAAGTCTCAGGACTTTGCCTAAGTTTCTAATGATTACAACATTTCTATTAACTTAGATAAATGCTTACCAAACAGCTTACTGTTATTTTGAACAAGATGTCTGTATAGATACACAAGAATGAGTTTGCCTCGAGGGCATACCCATCTCTCAACATCTCCAACTTGCACTCGAACCCATTTATCCTGGTATCTGTAGAGGGATGTGTCCTCAGATCATTTGTATTTGATGCAAATGATAATTTAAGCCTAGATATGGACTAATTTGCAAAAGGGGTTAAATGTGTCTTAAATTGTTTAAGACATTATTTGAAGAGATAAACACAAGGAAAAGGTTACCTGTATGACGGGATCGTCCCGCTCTAAACCCAGGTTCAAACCGCATCGAAAACGGAGTCCAAACGAGCCCAATAAGACTATTTAAAAGTGTTTTAAATAGAAGCCCAAACCAGGCTCAAAGTTGTTTTGTTGTTTGGGGAACAAACAAACAAAAAAAGGTTTTTTTTTGTGGGACCCGGCCAAAAGGCCAGATCCCAAATTTGCGTGCGCGCAAATTCTTCAGAAGCGCCCAAGGGGCGCGTGCCATGCAGCGCCCCACACTGGGCACGTGCATGGCACGTGCCCTACTGGGCGCTGCGTGCGCTGAGAGATAGTGGGCCCACTTGTGGACCCCATTTCTAGGTTTTCGAACCCTAGATTAATTTTGGGCTGCCGCTCAGTTTTTGTGAAAATAAGGGTTTGGGCTGATCTTTGGATGATCAATTGGAGGGTCAAACAAACTCCAATTGACTCACCGTTTTTTCCTATGCGTTCACTGTTGAACGCCCTTCGAATTGATAGGTTGTATCAATCATGAAGCTCAACTGTGATGGAGTTAAAATTCACGGAAGTTTGGCCTTTGTGAAAGGCAAACTAAATTTAATTTACTAACTCCAAACTTTAGTCCCACGCCGGATTTTGAGTAAAGGTGAGTAGTCAGCCGCCTATATAAATAGGGGTCTGCTCTCCTCCTCAAAACTTGTCCCAAGCTCAAGATCTGAGTGTCTCCCAAAAACGTTGGAGCACGCTCGGATCAAAGCTTAAATTAATTCATCTTCTCCCTATATTTCTGCGTTACTCCTGAAGGGCTCTGGCAAAGCCAAAAGGAGTTCGGATTCAGATCCGAAATCTTGGCGGAGGCTTTCACTCTCGTGAAACTTTCTTCAGCGTATGGTTGGCCCGACAACATGAGAATTGCTCGCCGCCGGATGCGGAGAGGTTCGAGGAGCAGTTCGAGGAGCGGCTTGGCGTGGGACGGGGAGCAGCTTGGAAGATGGTGCGGTACACCTTGCCTGCCCCAGGGCAAGGTTCCGGGTATGTGTTTTATAAGAATTAGTTTAATTTAATCGCAGTAGCTTAGATCCTTCTTAGGATGGTGAGATCCATCCCGAGTCGGCAAAGATCTTAGCTAAGGGTCTTGTACCGTAGGGCTAAATTAAAATGTTTAACTGCGTGTTAATTAGATTAAACTGTTTATTCTTCCGCTGCACATTTTAGCTTATGTGTTCCGTCCGATTTAGGACGGGAATAGAGTTTTTGTGCCCTAAGGGGTCCACCAAAACCCTTCAGTGGTATCAGAGCCTAGGTTTGCGTAACGATCTAGCACTGCGATTTCATTAAACATTGAAATGCTTTTTAAAATACTTTTAAAATGTTTTAAAGTTATGAGATAATTTTTAAAATTTTTTAAGTGCCCTTTTAAAATGTTTTAAAATTTATGTGATATTTTTTAAAAATGATTTTAGAAGCTTAAAATTTTTATGCGATAAATATTTTAAGTAGCATGCAAATTTTGCGATCTTTTAAAACATGTTTTTTATTTTTATGAGATAAAGTAAAATGTTTTAAAAATCATATTTAAATTTAAATGTTAAATTTAAGAATACATGCTAAATTGTTTATTAGATAAACCTTGTTCTATTTAATTGTTAAATTGAAGGATGCTTGTTTTATGTGATAAAATTAGTATAGTTTATTTTAATGGCCATGATTAATTATGTGATAATTGTTGAAGCCTTTTTTAGGTTAGCCATTAAAACCAATTTGAAATTTAAGAGATAAATTATAATGACATGCTATGTTTTAATAAAACATTAACAACACTTTAACACCTAATTCTTGATTAGGGTGGTCCCTTTAATGAATATGTTAATTCTAATTGTTATGAAATTAATTCTCATTAAAGGACTTCGCTTTTAGCGTTGTTAATAAATTTATTAAAAACCTAATATTGATTAGGATAGCACGTGAACATTATAGTTGATAATGATTTAATAAAAGTTATTAAACAAATCCTAAAATTTTGAATTTAAGGATTCAACTAGTTGATATGATTAATTAGTTGTTAATAAAAGCCTTTTAGTCTATGGCACACATATAAAAATGATAAGCTTCATTCAATGGACCATGATCCAGTCAATGTGCTTGGCTAAGTTTGTTGGATCACCCTAGCTAGTCTAAGGGATAAGTGATCCTGGCTTAGTCAATTCCCTGGCTGTGTTTCGCGGGACCGCAATGATGCGAATCATGATTATATGACACCATGTACTATATCTAAGTCAAATACGTTAATCTTCTTCTTCAAGATTAGCCTCCTTGTTTTAGGGGTTGGCAACTATAGGACCCGTGTTCCAGTTGTTGAGCTACACTCAAGCTGTGACATGGCAACCTTGTAGAAACCAAATCCTCTAAACATAAGACGAAATCTTGACTTGACCCAAACCGTCGTGTCGTAAATACACCGAGCGCCGGCGTAAGTTAAGTCAATGATGTAGTCTGACTAGACTTGACCCAACCCGTCGTGTCGTGACAACGAGCGCCGGAGTAAGTTGAGCAATAGATGTAGTCTAAGACCTGACCCAAACCGACGTGTCGTGAATACACTGAACGCCGGGGCAAGTCAGGCTAGACGCGAAAACAAGGGTCCGACTAGACTAGACATTGTGATTTGGATGAGTACACTCATGAACACAAATGGCTAGGGGTAAAACCCGATAAGAGAGTCATATCTGATATGATCGATGAAGAGTCATCTTCCGATTACAAAGTCAATCAATTTGTTGTGCATACACCGAGGTTGTTAGGCTCAGGGTGATTGGACCTCTTACCCATTAATTTAATTTGATTAAATCGTTCATTATTAAAGCTTAAAACGATCGTAAAAATAGTGGGAGGATATAGATAGATAAAAAGCCATTCTACCTATATTTAATAATGAATATATGCTAAACTAGGGCAAGACTATGTTTATCGATGGAATAAAAATATAATATTTTAATGGAATTAGTTAACTGGTTAAATAGGTTGATTAATTGAATATCAAGTTAAATTCTATTTAATAGAATTAAACTATATTCTTGTTGACATTAAAATAACCTTCTTAAAGACAGACTTAAGGAATATGATTTCATTAAGTTCTGAGTCCAACAAATAAATGCACGTTATGTGTCACTCGCCTCTATAAGGGACAGCTCGAACATTTTAATATTCGAAGTATGTTTTTCCCTAAAACTTAGTGAGCTACACTCAAGGTTGTATGGAAAAAAAATTTCGATCCGCAAAGTTTGAGAATTCGATCAAAATGTTTGAGCCGAATACTTGTGCATGAATGGTGCAAGGCTATGTATCCCAACCGGATCTTGAGACAAGCAACTTGTTGAGCTACACTCAAGGTTGCAAAGTTCAGGCGTTTGGATACATGAGATGCTTGCATAGCTATTCATTTATGTTGGGCTATTTAATATCTAAATGTGATTTAGAAAAGGAAGAAGGCACTCCGGACAGTCAATCAAGTTAAATAGTTTAATTATCATTAGAAAAGGCATAAGTAGGAGGGAATGAAAATGTGACATATTTTGCTGTCATGATTTCGTAATTATTGTTATACAAAAGGTTAACACATTTTGACGAATGTTGTCACATTGCTTCTGAAGCAATGAGTAATATGTATAATGATAATATATATTAAATGTTAATATATAAATACACAAGATAGTAGCAAACTTATATGGCAAAATAGACTAGGCCGTATCGAGAGACTAAGCTTCACTAGTCACATAAAGAGGGGTCTGACCTCTCGTATTATGAAATTACGGACACTTGTGAATATTATCCTCTTAGATATAATGGCCGAAACCCATCTATAAGACAGTGGGAGAATGAGTTGTCGAACTCAGTCTCGTACATACTGATGTACCCGAGTCTAGATTAACTAAAATAAGTTATTCTTATATTTTATTAGGACACATGTTCTTGATGAAACACAAGTCTGATAAAATAAAGAGCGAAATGACAAAAGTATTTAAACTGATTCGATTAGATCGAATGGTCAAATACTTAGCTATATAAAATCTTGCGTAATTAAAAAAAATGATTTTCTCTCAGGTCAAGTCTGTTAACACATCGGTGTGTTAAAAGGTATGAATCACACTTAGTTAGACTTGGTACTATCCATAGCAAGTGACTCTGAGTTAAGTCCTCCCTCTGGGTTAAGTCCCAGATAGTAATGCATAGGTTTTGATAATATTCTATAAGAACATTATCAATAAGATATTCATTAAATCAATCATAAGAAAGTTGCATAATTACTCGAATCTCGTGAGGCGAAGAGTCGAGTTAGACATCTAACTGATGATGACTTAGCCAACTTACGGGATGAAATTCGGAGTAGTAACTCCGATGCAGTTAGAATAGGTCCGAGCACGTGAATAAAAGTATGGACTTTAGTTTACGTGCCCAAGAAAAATGTTTCCTCATTTTCTGCAAGAAAATATTCAAGTTAGAAGATTGCAGAAGAAAGGAAAATAGTGAAGTACAATTATGTTGGTTGAGAACGGTTTTCATCCTAATTCCTATAAACGGATTATTTTGAAACCGTCTCGCCAGCAGATGTGTACGGATCTACTCAAACCAAACTCGATGTAAATGCTCATGATGACCATGAAAACTGGAACATTCGATTATACGTTCATTTTTCTAAATATGATTTAGACTAACCAACTTATATGAATCACAAAGAGAGTTTTCAAGGTCAGTGGGAGCAAACAAATTACATGCAAGGCATCAACGGGATGGAACATATGTTTTGACAAAGTAATCAAAGAGTTTGACACTTTATCAAAAATGATTATGGACCATCTTCATTTAACCAGTAACTAATTTAAAATTATTATCGTAAGGTACGATGAACTGGATAAGATCCAGGGAAATAAAATATTATGGATTCCGACAGACCAAGAGAATTATTTGAATGAGATTCAAATGGTTGATCTAACATGAACATAGAAACCCATTAAGTCTATACTGTAGACGGTTTTAGCAGATCCACTCACAAAGGCTCTACCACATGAAGTCGGGTAAACTTATGTGTAAAACGGTATGAGATAACGAGCGAAATGGGCCTGAGTGCAAGTAGGAGATGTTGAGAGATGCTGTCATCGAGGAAATTTATCTCTGTGTGAATAGCACAAACATCTTGTTCGAAATAAAAGTAAGCTGTTTGGTATAGTTTTATCTAAGTTAATCAATAATGTAGTAAACATTAGATATTAACTTAGGTAAAATCCTGAGACTTTATGCAAGGTCAAACATGTATCGAGATGAGTATCTCGATCATGGAGAAATGCTTGACCGTCTGTAGCATAAGTCTAAAAAGGTTCGGGGTCGTAGATGTTTCAAGACAAGGATATCGAAACATCAGATAGACCATTGTGTCTTAGTCTTCACCGTTTAGCGATGGCGATGATCTCATGATCCTTTGATTTGGCGAAGTCGAAGACGAGACACAGGTGCTCATTAAAGAATGAGTTCACTGAACGATCGAAAAGAGTTATCATATGGTTATATTGACCAATCTATCAATGATAACTCTTAGTGATGATAGGCAAGTTTGGCTTTTGACTTGAGGTCATTTTACTAACCTGTGCGTGAACGGTGCCACTTAGATCACTGACCGAGCTTCGAGGCTAGGCATGTCGAAAGGTCTTTGATTAGGTGTCCTTGAAGCGTACGAGGAGAATAATGACCAAGAGAGGATTCGTTTCTCCCGGTCAATGGGAGTTAGCGTCGTAGAGTTAGTTCGGTCTTTAGTAAAATCTTTGATCAGAGTATGTTAGAAGAAGTCCAACATTAGTTGACTAAAGATCGATAGAAACTAACCGGATTCAAGTTATTGGGGGTGACAGTTTGACCGTACCCTAGACTTGATCTACACGACATAGTTTAGACGAAGAGACTAAAACTGCGAAACTTATCACAGACACAGTCAGGGTGGTCCCGACAATACTCATGTCGATGAGTCAACCACATAATTATGATTCTAAAACAGGGACGTCAACTACTGCTAGTGATCACTGCCGTATAGGGCTTCGAGCCCAACCTGTAGTAAGGGTCAGGCTGTAGGGTCTCACACAGAGCGCGACCTTCGTCTAGTAATAGGTAGAACGATTAGGGAGTATGCATTTGATGCAAGGGATAAAATATTGCAAAAGATGTTTGCAATTATCTCCTGCATTCGGGATAAATGATCCTGAGTGCAAGTGGGAGATGTAGAGGGATGTGCCCTCAGATCATTTGTATTTGATGCAAATGATAATTTAAGTCTAAATAGGGACTAATTTGCCAAAGGGGTTAAATGTGTCTTAAATTGTTTAAGACAAAATTTAAAGAGATAAATGCACGGAAAAGGTTACATGTATGACGGGATCGTCCCCCCTCTAAACGCAGGTTCAAACCGCGTCGAAAACAGAGTCCAAATGAGCCCAATAAGACTATTTAAAGTGTTTTAAATAGAATCCCAAACCAAGCCCAAAGCTGTTTTGTTGTTTGAGAAACAAACAAACAAAAAAAGGTTTTTTGTGGGACCCGGCCAAAAGGCCGGATCCCAAATTTGCACACGCGCAAATTCTTCAGGAGCGCCCAAGGGGCGCGTGCCATGCACACACCCCACACTGGGCGCGTGCATGACACGCGGCACGTGTCATGCACGCGCCCAGCCAGGGCGCGTGCATGGCACGCGTCCTGCTGGGCGCTGCACGCGCTGCGAGATAGTGGGCCCACTTGTGGGCCCCATTTCTAGGTTTTCGAATCCTAGATTAATTTTGGGCGGTAGCTCAGTTTTTGGGAAAATAAGGGTTTGGGCTGATCTTTGGACGATCAATTGAAGGATCAAACGAACTCCAATTGACTCATCGTTTTTTTCCTATGTGTTCATCGTTGAACGCCCTTCAAATTGATAAGGTGTATCAATCATGAAGATCAACGGTGATGGAGTTAAAATTCACGGAAGTTTGGCCTTTGTGAAAGGCAAACTAAATTTAATTTACTAACTCCAAACTTTAGCCGCCTATAAAAATAGGGGTCTGCTCTCCTCCTCAAAACTTGTCCCAAGCTCAAGATCTGAGCGTCTCCCAAAAACGTTGGAGCACGCTCGGATCAAAGCTTAAATTAATTCCTCTTCTCCCTATATTTCTGCCTTACTCCTGAAGGGCTCTGGTAAAGCCTCGAATGAGTTCGGATTCAGATCCGAAATCTTGGCGAAGGCTTTCACTCGCGTGAAACTTTCTTCGGCGCGTGGTTGGCCCGGTGACACGAGGATTGCTCACCTCGGGATGCGGAGCGGTTCGAGGAGTGGCTCGGCATGGGACAGGGAGCGGCTCGGTAGATGGTGCGGTACACCTTGCCTGCCCCAGGACAAGGTTTCGGGTATGTGTTTTATAAGCATTAGTTTAATTTGTTCGCAGTATGTTAGATCCTTCTTGGGATGGTCAGATCCATCCCGAGTCGGCAAAGATCTTGGCTAAGGGTCTTGTACCTTAGGTCTAAATTAAAATGTTTAACTGCATGTTAATTAGATTAAACTGTTTATTCTTCCGCTGCACATTTTAGCTTCTGTGTTCCATCTAACTTAGGACGGGAATAGAGTTTTTGTGCCCTAAGGGGTCCACCAAAACCCTTCAGTATCTTATACCGCATTTACACATAAGTCTTTCCAGACTTCATATGGTAGAGCCTTCGTGAGTGGATATGCTAAAACATCTACTGTATAGACTTAAGGGGTTTCTATGTTTATCTTTGACCACATATTTGAATCTCATCCAAATAATTCACTCGGTCTCTTGGAATCCATAATTAATTTCTTGACTGGATCCCATCCAGCTTTTCGTACCTTACGAGAATAATCCATAATAAGTTTTATTGGTCATTTAGACGGTTCATACTCATGTTTGATGAAGTGTCAAACTCTTTAACCACTTTTTCACACCATAAGTTCCGGCTCCTTGATGCCTCGAATGCTTTTATTCACTCCCACTGACCTTGAAAACTATCTGGCCGATTCATATAAGTTCGTTCTTCTAAATCACATTTAGAAAACAGATTATACATGAATGCTCCAGTTTTCATGGTCATCTGAGCATTAATGTCGAGTTCGGTCCTAGTGGATCTGTACACATCTGCTGGTGAGATAATTTCATCATAATCTGTTTATAGGAGTTAGGATGATAACTGTTCTCAATCAACATAAATTGTACTTCACTATTTTCTCTCTGCACCAATTTTCTGTCTTGAAGATTTACTTGCATTCAATAAAAAACACTTTCTTTGGGCATGTAAACTAAAGTCCATACTTTATTTACGTGCACGGACCTTTTCTGATTGCATCAAGCCATTTCTTAAAGTCACTACTCTGAATGGCATCATGAAAGTTGTCTAGGCCATCATCAACTATGATGTCTTACTCGACTTTTCGTCTCACGAGTCTTGAGTAATCCTTTAACTTCCTAACGATTGATTTAATGAATATCTTATTACTAAGGTCCTCATAGACCTTATCAAACCTAGGCATTACTATCTGGGACTTAACCCAAAGGGAGGATTATAACTCAGAGTCACTTTTCATGCATCGCACCAAGTCTAACAAAGTGCGATTCATGCTCTCTAATACACCGATGTGTTAAGAGACTTGACCAGAGAGAAAATCACATTTTCTTTTTAATTTACGCAAGATTTATACAGCTAAGTATTCGACTCTTCGATCTGATCGAAGCACTTCAAATACTTCTGTCATTTTGTTCTCTATTTTATCAGACTTGTGTTCATAAAGAACATGTGTCGTAATAAAATAAGAATAACTTATCCTGGCTAATTTAGACTTGGGTCCGGGTACATCCGTATGTACCAGACTATGAGTTCAACAACTCATTCTTTCACTGTCTTACAGAAGGAGTTTTGGCCATCACACCTTTGAGACATGATTCGCAAGTGTCTATAGACTTCATAATACGATAGGTCAGATCCCTCTTTATGTGACATGTGAAGCTTAGTCTCTTCGGTACGACCTAGTCTATTTAGCCATATAAGTTTTGTTATTATTTTGCATATTCATGTATTAACATTTAATACATTATCGTTATACAAATTTCTCATTGCTTCAGAAGCAAGGTGACAACATTCGTCCAAAAATGTTAGATGTCCTTTATGGTCCAAGAAACAACAATTGCTCCTTTTCCAACACGTATGACAATCTATTCCCTTTTGTGTAACGGTTATCATGAAGCCGTTACATCAAATATGTCACATTTTCAGCTCCCCCTACTTTTGCCTTTACTAATGATAGATAAAACTTTCTTTTCTCAAATGACTTTCCTTAATGCCTTCTTCCTTTTCTAATTCTCATTTAGATATTACGCGTCTTAACAAAAATAATAGACATGCAAACATCTCATGTATCCAAACGCTTGAGCTTTGCAACCTTGAGTGTGCTCAACAAGTTGCTCGTCTCAAGAACCGGTTGGGATACATAGTCGTGCACCATTCATGCACTCATCTTCGATTCAAACAATTTGATCGAATTTTCGAACTTTGCGGATCGATCCCGTTTTCCATTCTATCTTGAGTGTGCTCAACAAATCGTATGGAGAAACATTCTTTGAACATCAGTATGTTCAAGCTGCCCTTATAGAGGCGAGTGACAGGTAGCGTGCATTTATTTTGTTGGACCTAGATCTTAAGGAAATCATTGTCCTTAAGCCTGTGCTTAAGAAGGTAATTTTAATGTCAATGAGAACATAGTTTAGTCTATCAATTAGAATTTGAGTTGATATTCCATTAACCAACTATTTGCACAAGTTAACTTATTCTCTTAGAATATTATGTTTTTGATTCCATCGGTAAACATAGAACTATCCTAGTTTAGTACATGTTCAATTTTAAATATAGATAGAATGGAGTTTATCTAACTGTTGAGTCATTGGGCCGGAGTTTGAGGCCACTCAGTCGACGGATGATTAAGGCTGAACAGGCCCGCCAAAGAAGCCCGTCGTCAACTCAATCAAAGCCAAAGTGGCTAGTCGACCGTTGGGTCCCTCTCGCTCGAACATGGGATTAAAAGCGGACTCGAGAATCTCGGGGACGTGTGCCACATTTACTCCTATTAATGGGAAAAGATTGTGGTCCCATTATGGATGGTCGTTATCTCCCCAACGTCTCCAAAGGGACCCTGAACGTCTATAAATAGGGGAAAGGGTCCTATCTTCAAGGTACGAGGTCTAAGACATAGAACTCTATCTTCTCATTTTTATTTCTCATATTCGAGCTAGCGTCGTCACTCTCGAGAAGAACCTCCGTGGGTCGATCTCAGCTACACCAAGCTCCCTCTCTTTTTTAAGTTCCATACTAATTTAAGTATCGGAGGGGATTTAGGTCGAAACCTAGATCCGACCCCCCTAACGAGTCCCTGTGGTGCAGATCGACGATCACCGTCCAGCATCGAAGGTCGACGTCGAGCTCCCCAACCTGGAACGATCGACACAACGGTCACCAGAAGGTCGATCGAAGGTCGCAACACTTCCACCTACCATCATTTGACCCCGGTTCTTCCAACCGAGGGTCCCACTCCAGCTGCTGATGAGGCTCTAACTCAGCTCTTCGAGTCTACGTCAGTCTGACAACTGTACCGGTCAATTTTGGCCTTAATAGTTTGGTGCCATCTGTGAGAATCGTTAACCAGCTTGACATCACAAAGCAATCCAAAAGCTATGACAGCTTGACCCAGCAACGTCAGACCGATCGAAGGTCCGAATGAAAAGCCGAGAGCAAACAGCGTCTTGATAGAGGACGTCACGGACTCCACGACGCCACCACCTCGACCAGTGGAGGAGACAAAGGAGCCTGGGGTGACCCAAAAGGAGTTCACCCTGTTCACCGAGTAGATCGATAGGAGCCTAGGCGCTCTGGCGACCTTAATACGCCAGAATATAGGGATCCCATCTCCCGCAAATGAGTTGTCACCGCCTCTAAACCCGTACCTGACGCCGACGAGGGGGTCAACATTCCTCCGAGATCTTGGGGACCCAAGAGTGAAGATTAACCTCGACGGTTCGACCCCCCAGCCCACCAATACAACGGAGTCGGGGTCGATAATCGAGCTTTCGTGCTCTAGCAAAAACCAACCTACTCCGGTTATCGGGCGGTGACCCACAACATCCTAGATCAGGTAATCTACGGGGCACCTGCAAGCTAAAACCCGCTAAACCCTGCAGGTGGATTCACAAGAAGGGAGGAGATCATGAATCGATCCTCTGGAGCCAACTTCTCTCAGCCCGGCGCGGGAGGATCCGTGCTGGTCCAATCCACTATTTGGAAGACTCCCCTGAAGGAGAATATCCTCTCTGTTCCTTTTCTTCCCAAATTCTAGCTCCCTGCCCTACCAGCTTATGATGGCAGAGGCGACCTATGGTCGCACATTCAAAAGTATTTGAATGTCATGCTACTCCACGGAGTCGACAAGCCATACCATTGTAGAGCTTTCAATGCCACTCTGACCAAGACGGCCAAAAGCTGGTACGAAGGGCTACTCCGCTGCTGCATCGGCTCATTTGACGAGCTCAATTCCCAGCCAGACGACGACCCAATAAGAGGTCGTCCCACCTCTTCTTGCTCAAACTAAACGAGAACGAGTCAATCCGAGCCTTCGTCTAGAGATTCAACACCGAGAGGCTCGACGTAGAAGAGACGCCGGATGTGACCATCATAGTGGCGCTCACTTGGGCTATCAGGAATAAGCACGTGAGGAGGGCCCTTTACCAGTTCCCCCTAATACAGTTGCAGAGATACTCAACATAACAGATCGGTTCACTTCCTCTGAGGAGGCAGAAGAACCAGCTGGAACCAACGTGAAGAGCACTCCCTCCCGCCACGAAGACATGAGGCGAGAGAAGCCAAACTCGGAAACCCCCTGCCAGGAGTCTCGGGACAAGAGGCCTAAGGAGAGAAGCCCTCGAAGCAAGGAGTGTCCGGCCTACGCTAGGCCGGTCGTTCCTAAGACCAAAGTCCTCGCTTACGCCCATCGAGAAGAGTTGATCCAAGAGGCTGTGAAGAAGGGCAAATAAGAGAACTGGGACGACCTCAAATTTTGCAAATACCACAAAGACTATGGGCACGACACAAACGACTATTGGACCCTCAAAAAGGATATCGACGCCCTAGTCAAACAGGGACACCCCAAAGGCCCAGCCAGTGATCCACCCAGCAAGAAAGAATTCTCGAAACAGAAGGACAAGATGACAGGATCACCTATCACCAAGGTGATCGACTGATAAGCCACCTAAAACTCCTGGCGAATAAAAATGAACGGTGACAGCTCCGACATCGATCGAAAAACACCTGTACATCTTTTTCCATTTTTTACTTCCGTCAATAAAGCATATTTTCTTTATCAAACAAAACTTAGTTTCTTTGAGCCTTCGTAAAGTTTGTAGAGATTACACAATCAAAATTTCCCTCGAAAAAGGATGTAATCCTCAAGAGGTATTGGGAAAGCTGAACTTACGTAGATGCAAGGAACTCTCAAAGGAGCGTCAGCCATAAGTCGAAGGGCCACTCCTTCGCGTCTGAACAACTCTCTCGAACGAGCGTCAGCCATAAGTCGAAGGGGCCACCCCTTCGCGACTGAACGACTCTCTCAAACGAGTGTCAGGCGTAAGTCGAAGGGGCCACCCCCTCGCGACTGAACGACTCTCTCAAACTGGCACCAGCTGTAAGTCAAAGGGGCCACCCCCTCGCGACTGAATGACTCTCTCGAAACGAGCACCCGCCGTAAGTCGAAGGGGCCACCCCCTCGTGACAGAACGACTCTCTCGAAGGAGTGTCTGCCATAAGTCGAAGGGGCCATCCCTTCGCTACTGAACGACTCTCCTAAACGAGCATCAGCCGTAAGTCGAAGGGGCCACCCCTTCGCTATTGAACGACTCTCTCGAACGAGTGTCAGCCGTAAGTCGAAGGGGCCAACCCTTCGCTACTGAACGACTCTCCTAAACGAGCATCAGCCCTAAGTCAAAGGGGCCACCCCTTCACTACTGAATGACTCCCTGTAAGTCGAAGAGGCCACCCCTTCGCCACTGAACGACCCAGATCCCTGGCAACCACAAATCGGTAGATCTCTCCCTCTCCATAGAACGTGGTGATCAAATTCTAAATGTGGTTTGATGGTTTATCTTCGATCACCCTGAAGCACCGACTAACCCATCGAAAGGGACCATCAGGCATTGAGACCACCACGAGCGGTGAGCGACAACAAATAAAGAGAGGCAATGCCATACGAGAATACACAGGCCAATTCTCATGCCATTGTCCATTGCAAAATATTGTTTTCATCTACATTACCCCCATATACATTCAAAAATTTCTATCAGGCTAGATCTTACAGCGGCCGTTCAGGCCCTCGATCTCCCTCCAACACATCCGTAGGCTCCGGCACCCCGTAGCCACCGCTCTTGCTTCGTCGCCAGCCATGGTGGTAGCATCATCCACTGAAGCTGCCTCCTCCAAGCATCGGCTCGACTCGTCGTTGCCTTGGCTAGACTCATCCTCACCAAAGTCTGGATAGATCACCGGGATCTCGTCGATCTCTGCGGAGAGGTCAGGGAATTGGTTCCTCATCTCCAGCCGGCATCGCTTATAAACTTGTTTATAGAGCTCGTCAAAATCAGGAAATGTAGCCATGAAGTCCCGAATCGCATTCTCTGCAATGACGTCGGATTCGACCCTCTCCTCCAGCAGAGCATTCTTTGCTCGCTCTCTTAAGGCGATCTGTTCAGCCTCCCTCCTACGAGACTCGTTTAGCTCTTGCTCGAGTTTCTCAATGATTAACGACCTCGTCTCGAAGAGGCGACTGATTCTTTCTAGCTCAGACTGTGACTTCACCACCCTTAACCTGACGGCCTCCAGAGTGACACCGTGATCGGCCACCACCTAAGCTTGACAACGCAATGCCATGGTCGCCACAAGAGCCTGCACACAACATCCGACGGTCAGCTTATGCGCTGATATTGGCGTCAATAGAGGCCCAAACAATAGTCAATTGGATGCTGGCATGGACGACCATTGATGCAAGCTGCTCATAGTCGACCCTTTCCATGACAGCCTTGTCCTGTGGAAGGGTCGCATTCTCGGCGATGCGAGAGGCGGCCCCACAGTCGAGGAGAGCAGAATCCCCATGACTCAATGGATATCTCGCCTTGACAAACTCCTCCTCGAAACAGTCGAGGGGAGCCTGGGGAGATTGGCCCCCAGTAACATCGGCCTATACTCTTCGGGGATGTCTTCAAGCAACCCTACGGGGGGAGACAGACCCCCAGGGCTAGGTGTCCTGATGCAAGCGAAGATCCGGCGGAACTTGAGTCTTCCTCGAATCTTCCTCATGGAGTGCATCACTCCCTGGCTGCGAGGCCTGCTCCGCGGATGCGTTCGACCCAGACGATTCCGAGTCGTTGAGGAGGATCCTCTGTCGCTTCTTGCCCCCCTCAAGTGCAACCACCTTAAACTCGAGGACGGACCCTTTCTTCTTCTGCTGAGGGCGAGCCACCTAGGCAATCCCTTCAATGATCATGGACCGATCTCCGGACGATTGGACCATCGATCTTGACGCGGTCGGCACCCGGGGTGACAACAATCTCGCCTCCGCCTCTTGGATGGAAGCCTCGACTGCTTCCTTTAAGGCGGGATCTACCTGATAATCCACGCTGGTCATACCTACTGGAGCAACAAACGAGTTAGATCAAGCGACGAAGGTCAAACAATTTGCGAGCACGGTCGAACCGACCTTTCGTCCACACAATTCGACGTAGTACGTCATCCGACCACAGCCACTCAGTCGACCTCATACCCTCGGGTAGGCTCTTCAGAGTGTCGGAGGCTATCTTCTCTCGATAGTCAGTGGCTTATCCTCGACAGTCCCCAAATCAGAGGCACCCCAACCGGTGCACCACAAACACAAACTCGTCCTTCCACTTGTGGTTGGAGGTGGAAAGATCTTCCAGTAGCTTCCTCCCTCGACGGGCCATTATCGTGTACCACCTTGAGTCCTAAGGGAGGAATCGAGAAGAAGTGGTTGAATAGACGCAGGGATGGCTCGATTCCCTTGGTCATGCATAAAATAATGAAGCCCATCAACATGCCAATAGCGTTCGGCATCAGCTGGCAGAGGGAAATGTTCAAGGTACATAAGAAGTACTGCAGGAAGGGATGCATGGAAAATCGAAGTCCATGTTCAAAGGCTTTGGCATAAACCCTCGCTTCCTGATCACCGGGACGATGAGCCCTCTCGTCCCTCCCAGGCAGTCTGATCTAATAATCGAGGCGAACAAAATTCCTCTGAAGCACATCGATTTGGTCGGCATTGACTTTTGACCTCACATTCGCCAGCAAACCCGGCTCCATTACCCCTCCTGATTCTTCTGGATGGTGGTAACCACATTCCTTCCGGAGGCAGAGGACGAAGCCATTACTTTCGAGAGAAGGAAAATCTAAATTGAGCGAATGAAGACGGTACTCCCGCACTCCTTCGTTGGAACCGTCATATATGGGAGAGGCAGCAACCACATGATGGAACATGCGTCAAGGATCCAAGGACCCAGAATGTCTTGAACGAACTGACAAATCATCTAAATCGATGATGCGGGTGTTTTGGCGCCCAGAACTCGAGTGTTATTTTCGCGATTGTCGTGCCCTATTAAATGCAACGTAATGTCGCTTGACCTCAGCAGATGGACCCTTGAAGGTCGCGTGACGGGGGCCATTGTTGAGTCATTGGACCGGAGTTCGAGGCCACTCGGTCGACAGATGATTAAGGCCCAACAGGCCTGCCAAAGAAGCCCGACGTCGACTCAGTCAAAGCCAAAGTGGCTAGTTGACCGTTGGGTCCCTCTCACTCGAACGTGGGATTAAAAGCAGACTCGAGAATCTCGGGGACGTGTGCCACATTTACTCCTATTAATGGAAAAAAATCGTGGTCCCATTATAGATGGCTGTTATCTCCCCAACGTCTCCAAAGGGACACTGAACGTCTATAAATAGGGAAAAGGGTCAAATCTTCAAGGTACATGGTTTAAGACATAGAACTCTATCTTCTTATTTTTACCATTCTCATATTCGAGCGTGCGTCGTCAGTCTCGAGACGAACCTATGTGGGTCGATTACAGCTACACTAAGCTCCCTCTCTTCCTTAAGTTCCATACTAACTTAAGCATCGGAGGAGATTTGGGTCAGAACCCAGATCCGACCCCCTTAACGAGTCCCTGTGGTGCAGATCGATGATCGCCGTCCAACATCGAAGGTCGACGTCGAGCTCCCTAACCTCGAACGATCGATGCAACGGTCGTCCGAAGGTCGATCGAAGGACACAACACTTCCAACTACCATCATTCAACCCCGGTTCCTCTAACCGAGGGTCGCACTCCAGCTACTGACGATGCTCCAACTCAGCACTTCGAGTCTACGTCAGCCTGACAACTGTACCGGTCAATTTTGGCCTTAACACTAACTATATCCTCCCACTATTTTTGCGATCATTTTAAGCCATAATAATGAACGATTTAATTAAATTAAATTAATGGAAAAGAGATCCAACCACCCTGAGCCTCACAACCTTGAGTGTGCTCAACAAATTGCTTGACTCTGTGATTGGTAGATGACTCTTCATCAATCATATCATACATGATTCTCTTATTGGTTTTTACCCCTAGCCACTTATGATCATGAGTGTGCTCATCTAAATCACAATGACTAGTCTAGCCGGACCCTTGTTTTCATATCAAGCTTAACTTACGCCGGCGCTCGGTGTATTCACGACACGATGATTTGGGTCAAGTCTAGACTATATCTCATGTATTGAGAAGTTGGTTTCCATAAAGGGTCTATGTCAAAGCTTGAGTGTGCTCAACAACTATAACAAGGAACCTATAGTTGCCAACCTCTAAAACAAGGAAGGCTATGGCTAATCTTGAAAAATATTTTTAACGTGATTGACTTAGATATAATCGACGATGTCATCATAATCTTAATTCGCATCCTTGCGGTCCAGCGGAACACGGCCAGGGAATTGACTAAGCCAGGATCACTTATCCCCAATCTAGCTAGGGTGATCCAGCAAACTTAGCCAAGCATATTGACCGAATCATAGTCCATTGAAGGAAACTCATTATTCATATGTGTCCTATACGATTATTAATGGCTTCATTAAAACTAGTTAATTCTATCAACTAGTTGAATCCTAAAGTTCGAAATTATTAGGATTGGTTAATAACTTTTATTAAGTCCTTTCAACTATAAGGAATGATTTTTAAGGTGATATCCTAATCGTGTATTAGGCATTTAAAAATATTTTAAATCATAGCTGTAACGGCCTGTTTTCATCAAGATAACTATTTACTCATTTAACCTATTTTCAAATTTCTTTTAAAATATTTTCTAATGGTTCGTCAGAAGGTTTACGATTTCAAAAAAAATTCTTATAAAAATATTTTGAAGTATCAAACTAGTTATGAAGTATTTTAGTAAGTTCGGGTTTCATCAAATACCTCTAAATAATCTGATAAAAATTCATTTTCAATAATTGAAGTTTTGGCTTAATGAATTTATTTTCTATACAAACAACATCAAAACATTTCCAAACTTCTACGGTATCATTCTATGATTATTTAGGGCTCCCCACATTAATTTCGTAATTTTCTGAAGACAAATTAATAGAGAACCCGCAAACCCGCTTTCTAAACGTTTTGGCCTAAAACACGTATCTCCGTAGCTCAAACCCTGAAACTGATCTCGTATTCACGATCCTCGCGACGATACGGTCCCATGGGTATGTTTTCGTAATTTTTCGGACACGTTTATTAGTAGGTGCATAATCGTAATTTCATGTAGTTAATTATTTTACTAATTACTTTCTATCGCTAATTAACTTGGCTAGTTACTAATTACATTACCCTCATTACCTTAATTACCCTTAACCATGACCCGTAGGCAGCCATGTGAAACTTGCCTAACCTTTTTCTAAACTTAGTCAAAGCTAAAACCTAACATAATTAATACCCACCTAAAAACATTAATTACCTTGACTAAGTAAGCTAATTGTTTAATAATTACATATTACTATAAATAACCCTAACCCCTACACACCCGCATACACATTCTCTCTCTCTCTCTCTCTCTCTCTCTCTCTCTCTCTCTCCCCCCGTACACTCTCTCTCACTCACACACTCTCTCTTTTTCGAACCAAGGCCATACCCCTGCTCTCATCCCTCGACTCACGCTCTAACCCATACAAGAACCCCCGAGCGCCCATCCATCACCGGCGAGCTCTCTCCCCGTATCACACGAAACCCTTCCCCTCTCAGTCGAACCCCTCACTCCGACCCCTCGCCGAGCTCGACGCCCCGCCCGACAGTCGCACCGCCGCCCGAGTGCTCCCTGAAGCCATCGCCTCTCTGACACCCAGCTCCGCCGCCTGAGCTCCAACCTCAAAGCAGCCCTCCAGTGACAGCGACGCCACCAGAGCAGCACCCTTCGCTCGTCCCTCTCCCTAGAGCTATGCCGCTGCTCCGACTGCCGCCCATCGCCTTGCCTTCGCCGTACACCGCTCCAACAACCCACGACGGCGCCCCATGCTCCTCGCCCCGCCACGTCTCTCCGCCACCTCCGAGAGCACCACCGGAGACCCGCCAAAAAGCCACCGGTCCGACGTACGCCGAACACCTCAGAGCTTCACCCAGCGCCTTCATGCAACCCCGGTGCCTGTCGCTGCTGCGTTCGCCGCTCCTCAACAGCTCCGCCGCCTGTCGCCCTGCCACAGTGGCCCCACCGTGACGCCGTCCCTCTGACTTCCCTCCACCCCCGTCGTCCGAGTCACCGGCGAACACAAAAACACCCCCGTCGCTTCATGCATGTTTTACAGGGTAAGCACGTCGAATGGGTTGAGGATTAATACGAGATACGTATAAAAATACGTATTTTTATATATACTTATTGATTGATTGAGAAATATTTCTAATAATTTCTACAGGCCTCAGAAAAATACAAGGCTAGCTCCAGAAAATCTGAAATAACGTTCTGGACCCAATGGCACTGGTTTCATCTCAATCAGACGCTTAGTTTTTCCAGAATTAATTTTAAGGCTAAAAGTTAAATATGTTATTTTCGTTCAAAAATCAGTAACATGTTATTTTCACGTAAACTGATACGTGATAAAAATATATGTTATAGTACTCTTCGAGACGGTCATTTTGACAGCTCACCGCAACTTTCAAATGCAGATTGCACCCAGAAGAAATTGTTGAATAATTACGTTACCTAATTAAAATTTGTTTTTAAATGGATTTTTGAGCTTTTAAAAATTATAAAAATTACTATAAGCTTCTGAAAAATATTTCCTCCTACAAGAAAATTATTTTCCTTATATCTAGCCTATAGAAAAATTTAGAACGTTTTCTGACACCGTTTCAACCAGTTTTAAAAATCAAAACGATCAAATTAAATAGATAGAATTATGGTAGCCAGTAACTAATGATTTCTTTTGTTTGCAGGTATCAATTCTCGTGCACCAGCATCCTTGTTACTCTAGCTCCATCCTCATCTTACTACGACGATCTCGCTAGAGTAAGTCACTTTAATTCTAACTTTAGAAATTTAGTTAGTGTACTCGTATGAACTTAGGACATGACATCTAGTCTCAGAACAGTTATTGACCTGAATAGATGACTAGAGACCTAATTAAATAGGAAACAAATCAACTGCAGAGCAACTTTTACTTGAAGTACGACATCGCTAACTTTTAACTTAGATGGTTGTAGTATACGACCATCTACTTGGGCAAACTATGTACCAATTGAAAACCGCATGCTCGAAGCATGGATCGGGTGTAAGTCACAATTAATTCTAAAAATTGAGATAGTGTGCCTTATGGAATTACCGCATGTTCGAAGCATGGATCGGTATCATAGATGTTGGACTTCAAAGCATTTCTCAGGATTGACTTTCTCTGTTGAGGCTTCTGCCTTGACTTTTCAACAAGCAAAACTCTTTAGAGTGTTGTTAATGCCTTCGAACATCTTTGGAGTGAGACTATTGTGTATAACTCTATTGGTATATAAGTCAGTCTATCACAACTGTTATTAGTATCCTTGCCTTTGAAATAATGGATTGACGTACCGTATTGAAAAGTGAGGATTGAATGGTATATCGTGGAACGTCCTATTGAAATTGAATGCTGATGATGTGATGGGCCTATAAGGCCATATGGATACAGATATAGATATGGACACGAATACAGATACAGTTACAAATGTGTAATGTGATACAACACTGGTTATGGGATAATCTTGAGCTACGAAGTGTGCGGGAGTGATCGGGTCTACCCTTATTTGGTAAGCTATACCATCACCCTGCAGGGGATGGTAGGTAGATATTCCACGGGTTGCTCTGTGGGATGGGTGCACTTCTGGTTGCATATCGTATACTCGAGCTAAGACTGTTGCACGAGCTTGATTGATAATACACGGGATACGAGATAGTCTTGAGCTACGAAGTGTGCGGGAGTGACCGGGTCCACCCTTATTTGATATGTTGTACCATCAACCTGCAGGGGATGGTAGGTAGATATTCCACGGGTTGCTCCGTGGGATGGGTGCACTTCTGGTTGCATATCTTGCACTCGAGCTAAGGCTGTTGCACTAGTTTGATTGATGTTGCACTAGTTGATTGATACCATTATTTTGTCACGACTACTGACTGGATATGATTGTTCTACTGACTAAGTCGAGACTACTCAAACGTGATAGAACTGTATAATAATGAGCGGTCTTAAATTACTACTGAATCAGTGTCTAGAAAGGAAAGGGAAGGGGTTGGTCAACCAAAGGACTTGTCCTGCGGTCATAGAAGTGACCTGTGCCTTCAAGCCCTGACTGCCTGGCTGGTTTGGGAGTTAAGTTAGACTTCTTATTATTATGCATGTCTACACTATTAGAGAGTCAAGCGACGTTTGTTTCCTCTTGCTCGCTCTTTAATTTCCTATGTAAGTCACGTAGTTTCTAGCTTTACTATTGCTTACTTGTAGTGCTACTACATCTACCTGTTTGTCTTACTATTTTCATCACATTGCCTGTTGGTTAAAACATTGTTCCTACCATATGTCATGCCACAGTTATTGCTCTCGTACAGTCACCTTTACTTTATGCATTACATGCACCACTTACCACACCTGAGCAGTTACCGGTACTTTACTTATCACTCTTACATACCTGTCAGCTCATACTTTACTTTTTGTACCTGCATGACCATCTTTTGTTTACTATAGTCTGTTCCATACTTTTGCACTGATTTATTTCTATTGCTAGAATTGTTGTGACTTACCTACGGTTCCATCTCTGTGGCACCGCAGACGACGTACATATGGAGGTAGATGCTCTTGAGTTAATAGTGCCAGAATTCGACCCTGAGACTGCAGCTTTCAAAGCTATGTTCAATTGTATACTTCCTTTCTTTCATGTATAGTTGGAACATTTTGTATAATAAGGATGTAATAATTAGACATTATTTGGGTATTTTTGTACATCTCTGCATCGTGGCTATTTTGTTTTCACTGGTTAACTGCAGGACCTGCGCAAATACCAAAAAAGTAACATGCCCCAGGAGCATGGCGTTACCGTTTTGGTGGCCCATGCAGGTCCGTGCTAACTACCTCGTGAACAATATAGCAAGATCAGTGTGTACAATATAAAATACTCAAATAGAACTCTCGAGTACAGGATGTCTCGAGTGTTCACCTGTATTGGATATATGGGTGAAGCGTCCTTATTACCATCTTCATTAGGTCTTCCTTGATTCCCATCATCTTCTTTGAACTCTTAAACCTTGTCTAGAAATTCGAGTCCCATTCTTTCAATATACCTTCCCCAGTAAACCTATTACTAGCAGTTAGAGTGATTCTGCCCACTCCATCAACATCACCTTTCCTTCAGTTGGTGATGGCCACTCGGTTGTACTTCTTACTCTTGGAGTATTTATAGTTGTACTTAGCTCACCCAAACTCTAGCTACGTCTATTTTAAGGAGGCTAGCGTTCGAATTTTTGATCACTAGAAGTTCGAGTTCGACAACGGAAGCGAATCGAAGGATGCTCAGAAGTATTGTGGGATGGTGCTAGAGAATTTGAGACGAACCAAACCGAGAAGTGTAAGCTAATGCTGCTACTTCTTCATCTTTCTTGAACTCGTCTTCCTTCTTTTATCTGGGCCTATTTGACTAGCTATAGAAGCTATGGTGATGTCAATAGTATGTATTCATATATAACATCTCTTGTTTTCTTGATATTATGATATCACATTCTATTATTTACTACCTAAATTACTAGATTACTATCTCCTCTATCATTTATTCGCTGGAGCTACTTCATAACATTTATTATTTGTTTCAGAAAGAATTCCGAGGACGGAATTATTTTAAGTAGGGTATGATGTAACGCCCTGTTTTCATCAAGACAACTATTTACGTATTTAACCTATTTTCAAATTTCTTTTAAACTATTTTCTAATGGTTCGTCAGAATTTTTACGATTTCAAAAAAAATTCTTATAAAAATATTTTGAAGTATCAAACTAGTTATGAAGTATTTTAGTAAGTTCAGGTTTCATCAAATACCTCTAAATAATCTGATAAAAATTCATTTTCAATTATTGTTGTTTTGGCTTAATGAATTCATTTTCTATACAAACAACATCAAAACATTTTCAAACTTCTAAGGTATCATTCTATGATCATTTAGGGCTCCCCACATTAATTTCGTAATTTTCTGAAGACAAATCAATAGAGAACCCACAAACCCGCTTCCTAAACGTTTTGGCCTAAAAACACGTATCTTCGTAGCTCAAACCCTGAAACGGATCTCATATTCACGATCCTCGCGACGATACGATCCTGTGGGTATATTTTCGTAATTTTTCGGACACGTTTATTAGTAGGGCAACATCGTAATTTCATGTAGTTAATTATTTTACTAAGTACTTTCTATCACTAATTACCTTAGCTAGTTACTAATTTCATTACCCTAATTACCTTAATTACCTTTAACCATGACCCATAGGCAGCCATGTGAAATTTGCCTAACCTTTTTCTAAACTTAGTCAAAGCTAAAACCTAACATAATTAATACCCACCTAAAAACATTAATTACCTTGACTAAGTAAGCTAATTGTTTAATAATTACCTATTACTATAAATAACCCTAACCCCTACACACCCGCATACACACACACACACACACTCTCTCTCTCTCTCTCTCTCTCTCTCTCTCTCTCTCTCTCTCTCTCTCTCTCTCTCTCTCTCTCTCTCCCCATACACTGTCTCTCACTCACACTCCCTCTCTTTTTCGAACCAAGGCCATACCCATGCTCTCATCCCTCGACTCACGCTCGAACCCATGCAAGAACCCCCGAGCGCCCATCCATCGCCGACGAGCTCTCTCCCCGTATCGCACGAAACCCTTCCCCTCTCAGTCGAACCCCTCACTCCAACCCCTCGCCGAGCTCGGCGCCCCGCCCGACGGCAGCACCGCCGCCCGAGTGCTCCCCAAGGCCATCGCATCTCCGACACCCAGCTTTGCCGCCTGAGCTCCGACCTCGAAGCAGCCCTCCAGTGACAGCGACACCACCGGAGCATCACCCTCCGCTCGTCCCTCTCCCTCGAGCTATGCCGCTGCTCCGACTGTCGCCCATCGCCTCTCCTTTGCCGTACACCGCTCCGACAACCCACGACAGTGCCCCACGTTCCTCGCCGCGCTACGTCTCTCCGCCACCTCCGAGAGCACCACTGGAGACCCGCCTGTAAGCCACTTCTCTGACGTACGCCGAACACCCCAGAGCTTCACCCAGCGCCTTCACGCAACCCCCGCCACCCGCTGCTGCTGCGTTCGCCGCCCCTCATCAGCTCCGCTGCCTGTCACCCCGCCACCGTGACCCCACCGCGACACCGTCCCTCCGACTTCCCTCCACCCCCGTCGTCTGAGCCGCCGGCGAACACAAAAAGACCCCCGCTGCTTCATGCATGTTTTACAGGGTAAGCACGTCGAAGGGTTGAGGATTAATACAAGATACGTATAAAAATACGTATTTTTATATATACTTATAGATTGATTGAGAAATATTTCTAATAATTACTACAGGCCTCAGCAAAATACAAGGCTAGCTCCAGAAAATCAGAAACGTCGTTCTGGACCCAATGGCACTAGTTTCATCTCGATCAGACGCTTAATTTTTCCAGAATTAATTTTTAAGCCTAAAAGTTAAACATGTTATTTTTGTTCCAAAATCAGTAACTTGTTATTTTCACATAAACTGATACGTGATAAAAATATATGTTATATTACTCTTCGAGACGGTCATTTTGACAGCTCACTCGCAACTTTCTGATGCAGATTGCACCCAGAAGAAATTGTTGAATGATTACGTTACCTAATTAAATTAGTTTTTAAATGGATTTTTGAGCTTTTAAAAATTATAAAAATTACTATAAGCTTCTGAAAAATATTTCCTCCTACAGAAAAATTATTTCCCTCATATCTAGCATATAGAAAAATTTAGAACGTTCTTCCGACACCGTTTCAACCAGTTTTAAAAATCAAAACGATCAAATTAAATAGATAGAAATATGGTAGCTTGTAACTGATGATTTATTGCGTTTGCAGGTACTAATTCTTGTGCACCAGCATCCTTGGAAGCTTTAGCTCCAACCTCGTCTTACTACGACGATCTCGATAGAGTAAGTCACTTTAATTCTAACTTTAGAAATTTAGTTAGTGTACTTGTATGAACTTATGACATGACATCTAGTCTCAGAACAGTTATTGACCTGAATAGATGACTAGAGACCTAACTAAATATGAAACAAATCAACTGCAAAGCAACTTTGACTTGAACGTATGACATCGCTAACTTTCAACTTAGATGGTTGTAGTATACAACCATATACTTGGATAAACTGTGTACTAATTGAAAATAGCATGCTCTAAGCATGGATCGGATGTAAGTCACAATTAATTCTAAAAATTGAGATAGTGTGCATTATGGAATTACTGCATGTTCGAAGCATGGATCGGTATCATAGTTGTTGGAATTCAAAGCATTGCTCAGGACTGACTTTCTCTGTTGAGGCTTCTGCCTTGACTTTTCAACAAGCAAAACTCTTTGGAGTGTTGTTAATGCCTTCGAACATCTTTCGAGTGAGACTATTGTGTATAACTCTATTGGTATGCAAGTCGGCCTATCACAACTGTCATTAGTATCCCTGCCTTTGAAACAATGGATTGACGTACCGTATTGAAAAGTGATGATTGAATGGTATATGGTGGAACGTCCAATTGAAATTGAATGCTGATGATGTGATGGGCCTATAAGGTCATATGGATACAGATACGGATATGGACACGGATACGGATACAGTTACAAATGTGTAATGTGATACAACACGTGTTATCGGGTAGTCTTGAGTTACGAAGTGTGCGGTAATGACCGGGTCCACCCTTATTTTGTAAGCTATACCATCACCCTGCAGGGGATGGTAGGTAGATATTCCACGGGTTGGTCCGTGAGATGGGTGCACTTCTGGTTGCATATTGTACACTCGAGCTAAGACTGTTGCACGAGCTTGATTGATAATAAACGGGATAGGGGGTAGTCTTGAGCTACGAAGTGTGTGGGAGTGACCAGGTCCACCCTTATTTGATATGATGTACCATCACCCTGCAGGGGATGGTAGGTAGATATTCCACGGGTTGCTTCGTGGGATGGGTGCACTTCTGGTTGCATGTCGTACACTCGAGCTAAGACTGTTGCACGAGCTTGATTGATAATAAACGGGATAGGGGATAGTCTTGAGCTACGAAGTGTGTGGGAGTGACCAGGTCCACCCTTATTTGATATGATGTACCATCACCCTGCAGGGGATGGTAGGTAAATATTCCACGGGTTGCTCCGTGGGATGGGTGCACTTCTGGTTCCATATCGTGCACTCGAGCTAAGGCTGTTGCACTAGTTTGATTGATGTAGCACTAGTTGATTGATACCATTATTTTGTCACGACTACTGACTGGATACGACTGTTCTACTGACTAAGTCAAGACTACTCAAACGTGATAGAGCGGTATAATAATGAGCGGTCTTAAATTACTGGTGAATCAGTGTCTAGAAAGGAAAGGGAAGGGGGTTGGTCAACCAAAGGATTTGTCTTGCGGTCATAGAAGTGACCTGTGCCTTCAAGCCCTGACTGCCTGGCTGGTTTGGGAGTTAAGTTAGACTTCTTATTATGATGCCTGTCTACACTATTAGAGAGTCAAGCGATGTTTGTTTCCTCTTGCTCGCTCATTAATTTCCTATATAAGTCACGTAGTTTATAGATTTACTATTGCTTACTTGTAGTGCTACTACATCTACCTGGTTGTCTTACTATTGTCATCACATTGGCTGTTGGTTAGAACATTGTTCCTACCATATGTCATGCCACAGTTATTGCTCTCGTACAGTCACCTTTACTTTATGCATTACATGCACCACTTACCACACATGAGCAGTTACCAGTACTTTACTTATCACTCTTACATACCTGTCTGTAACGGTCACTTCCGACCGTACGTATTTTAATGTGTATTGTTGTTTCATGTGCGTCGTTTCGCATTTTAATTTTATTATTGTTCTCCTTAGCTCAGACGCGCGAGCGGACCTTGTTTTCACGACCCTCTCGGAGGCGTGATCGCTCCGGTATATTTCTTGTAATTTTTGGACGTCGAGGGACCAATCTGCGTTAACTCACTATGGATTATTAAAAACATTTCCTTTTTTATTATAAACTTTTTTTTAAAATCTGAGTGGTTCTGTTGAGTGGTTCTGTGCGTTCATTTCTTTCAAACGAAATTGATTTTAATTATTAACCTAACACTAACCCTCTAATAACCCAAGGACGGTTGTTCTCTTAAGAGAATTTCTTTTTTAAAACTAATTTCTAATGATAAAATCAAATCCCCAAACCGTACACCCTATCTCTCTCTCCCACGTATCAGCCCACTCCCAATAAAACATCCCACGTGCTGCAAACATCTCCCCCTCTATTATTTTATAAACCTAGGGCTAGTTCTTTTATTATCGCAGCCGCCACAAAAAAAATTCTCCCCCGAGCGAAACTTTTCTCTCTCGCCTCAACTCATCTTCCCCGTTCGACCCTCCTCCACGGCGGCCAGCATCTCCGACGACATCTCCGCCCGTGCAACCGTCCTCGGCTACTTGTCGCCAACAGAGACCGCCGGAGGCCGTCTCTCTCCCGCGCACCAAGCATCCCGATGCTGCTGCTGTCTGTCCGACCGCCACCCAAGCCAAGCCCGCCGCTCGGCGCCATCTTCGGTGCCCTAACTCCGCCCACGGCCGCCTGAACGCCCCGTCGCCAGTCGTCTTCCACAGCAGCGACGACAGCAGCGGTAACCGCCACTGCCGCTGTTTTCCCGACGCCGCTCGATCGCCTCGCTGTTTAACCAGTAGCGTAAATGATTAACAGTAGAATTTATATGAAATGAGTAGGTTGAGAGGTATAGCTTACCTATTAAAACGTGTTAAATAACTGGTAAAAGTATAGCTTATGAGATATTTTGTGCCTACTATGTGGGCTTAGCATTATTACAGTAATTGATATTAACCTTGCAACGCAGATCTCCTACCGTTCAGACGCTACGCTCATCCCACATCGAACACCGGAGAGGTTGGTTCCCGAAACTCGTAGCAAACCCACACCGTAGCAAAACTGAACCCTAACTAAAATCGGACAACTACAACTAAATTTACTTTTTCGCACCAGTAAAACGCTGCTCACTGTAGAAATCGACCATCGGACAATTTTTTTCTGTGCATATAGGGTAGTGGTCGATCTCGGCTGAACGAAACACCAACCTGTGAAGTTGACGAATAGGATAGCCCCGATAACCTAGAAACAAACCCTAATAGGACTTGATGAAAATCACGACTTGACACCGTCGCCGTGACCTGTTTCAGACGGACTACCGCGGACGTGACGACTGGACGAGACGCCCCGGACAGACGACACACTCGCCACCGCAGGCAAGTGTACCCACTTGCGTTTTTACCGCGTTTTGGTCTTAAATTGTTAGAACTGTTAGACAGTGAGTGTTTAGATCTGGACGTGAAATGATAGCGTCTGGGTCACCCTGACGACTTAGACTTGACGACGAAGTCTAAGTCCGATGAACAACAACTTGTGACACCTTAGGATTATCTTGTGTGTGCGTGCGTGTGGACACCCTAGAATAACTCTCCCGTACACTGGTCGTGTCTTGTCCCTGTTACACAAAAAGCCTTTGGGCGTTTCAGATGCTCTCCTTGCAGGAGTGATCTCCGTGATACAAAAAGCCTTCGGGCGTTTCAGATGCTCTCCTTGCGGGAGTGATCTCCGTGATACAAAAAGCCTTCGGGCGTTTCAGATGCTCTCCTTGCGGGAGTGATCTCCGTGATACAAAAAGCCTTCGGGCGTTTCAGATGCTCTCCTTGCGGGAGTGATCTCCGTGATACAAAAAGCCTGCGGGCGTTTCAGGTGCTTCCCTAGCGGAAGTGATCTCTGTACTTCTTGTCCTGAGTTCTGGGGTTTGGGGTAGGGTTGAGCGTGCGCACGGGGAGAGGGTCTGATCCCCCTCAACCCGTAAGGCGTGAACCCTTCGTGTCGTGTCGTGTCGTGTCGTGTCGTGTCCGACTTGTCTTGTCTGTCTTCGTCTTGTCCTGACACCTTTAGGTTAGTCCCGTAGTTGGTAGCACACGCTACGACTACTACTTGCTACGTTTTACTTTCCTGCCGCGTTACTTCCTTTTGTGTTACTCTGTTATAACCACAGCATGCTAATCAACCAGTAAACTGTTGTGTAATAGAACCTCAGCATGTTAATCAACCAGTAAACCGTTGTTTAAAGTTCGGTGCACTTGCGGTAAAGTCTAACCCTTCTTGTAGACTTTACCTGACGTACAGTTCCTTTTCTCTTGGGTGTTGTACGTCAGGTGCTCAGCCAGAGTTCGTGGACGAGGCGAACTCACTGGAGTACGAGGAACCGAGGACGTCGACCCAGAGTACGTGCCTGACAAGAACCGGACCTTGAGGTCTTTTTAGTCGTCACTTTCAGAGGTTATTGCTTTTAGTTTACTTTTAGATAGCTTGTTGCCATGCTTAGGCTTCTTTTTAGACTTGTACTCGCTGGATATTATGTCTCTAAATTAATGAATGCCTTTTTCCTTTCTGTACTTCCTATTGTTTCGAATTTTATTAATGCAAGAACCTGAAGTTTTTTTTAATGGTACCCCTACAGACGCTTATTGGGTCAGAGCTTCTCAGCTCTGGCCTAAGCGGGCCTTAGTCACGCTTCGCCTCCGTCGTTTTGGGAAGCGGGGCGTGACACTGTCAGCTCATACTTTACTTTTTGTACCTACATGACCATTTTTTGTTTACTATAGTCCGTTCCATACTTTTGCACTGATTTATTTCTATTGCTAGAATTGTTGTGACTTACCTACGGCTCTAATTGTCAGATTTGAGGCTTAGACGATTGGTAGATAGGGATGGCTACGGAGTATAGTTGGAGTTAGGGTGATCATGAGATTGAGTAGAGCTTTTATTAGCATCGAGACTTGATTGTTGAGTTGACGTGAGAAGACATTGGGAGTAACACGACGTGTTGAGATAAATGGATGGTTAGGTTGTCCGATTTAATATTGGTTGAAAATAATTATAATAAGTAGGAGGAGATGTGATTTTGATAGTTCAATTATTTGGCGGATAAATTTATGGGAGGATATGACACGGAATGTATTGAGGACACGGCGATTGTTGATTTGTAAATGTATTATGAGGTAGACAAAGTTTTTGTCTTGGATTGGTGGTTGACTAGAATCTCATTTTGGAGATTTATTAATATTGGGAAGAGATTGCGAAATTTGAAGATGTTATTGAGCGATGATGTTTAGTGGAACGGTATGGAATGAGAAGATGAATATTATCCTTTTATGAGAATTTGGAGATGGGAATTTGAGCGGAAATGTGGATCTATAATCAGGTGATAGGATGCGATTCTAGTCGTGACATTATCCAGTGAAAAGACGGTAATGATGAATTGTTGTGGAACGCTAGTTGAAGTTGTAGGATTAGCGATTATTATGTGGAATATGAGAGTTGCGGGTATAAGGGTATATAGATATTATTGTATAAGTGATTCCGAGGGCGGAATCATTTCTAAGGTGGGTAGAATGTAACGGTCACTTCCAACCATACGTATTTTAATGTGTATTGTTGTTTCATGTGCGTCGTTTCGCATTTTAATTTTATTATTGTTCTCCGTAGCTCAGACGCGCGAGCGTACCTTGTTTTCACGACCCTCTCAGAGGCGCGATCGCTCCGGTATATTTCTTGTAATTTTTGGACGTCGAGGGACCAATCTGCATTAACTCACTATGGATTATTAAAAACATTTCCTTTTTTTATTATAAACTTTTTTTTTAAAATCTGAGTGGTTCTGTTGAGTGGTTCGGTGCGTTCATTGCTTTCAAACGAAATTGATTTTAATTATTAACCTAACACTAACCCTCTAATAACCCAAGGACGGTTGTTCTCTTAAGAGAATTTCTTTTTTAAAACTAATTTCTAATGATAAAATCAAATCCCCAAACCGTACACCCTATCTCTCTCTCCCACGTATCAGCCCACTCCCAATAAAACATCCCATGTGCTGCAAACATCTCCCCCTCTATTATTTTATAAACCTAGGGCTAGTTCTTTTGTTATCGCAGCCGCCACAAAAAAAAATTCTCCCCCGAGCGAAACTTTTCTCTCTCGCCTCAACTCATCTTCCCCGTTCGACCCTCCTCCACGGCGGCCAGCATCTCCGACGACATCTCCGCCCGCGCAACCGTCCTCGGCTACTTGTCGCCTACAGAGACCGCCGGAGGCCGTCTCTCTCCCGTGCACCAAGCATCCCGATGCTGCTGCTGTCTGTCCGACCGCCACCCAAGCCAAGCCCGCCGCTCGGCGCCATCTCCGGTGCCCTAACTCCGCCCACGGCCGCCTGAACGCCCCGTCGCCAGTCGTCTTCCGCAGCAGCGACGACAGCAGCGGTAACCGCCACTGCCGCTGTTTTCCCGACGCCGCTCGATCGCCTCGCCGTTGCCAACGCAGCCCGGAGCTCCCCAAGCCGTCGATTCCAACCCGCAGGCACACCTAGGTAAGCAGTTGTGTTGGTTTACATACTGCTAGTTACTGCATGGTTGGTTAGTAGGCTTATGTAAATGTGTATATAAACTGCTAGTAATCATCTAATAGGATAATATTAGTTCTATAGCAGAACCCAATTTCAGTAAATAGCCTAGTGTTTAGAAATATTATAGGGCGTATATGCTTACGGCCTGTCCTACGGCTTGTTATCTAATAGCAATACACACATGTTAAACCTTAATTAATATTACTTCTTGATATAGGTTGATGGGTAATGTTTAGACCTCTGTTCAAATGAATGGAGTATCTTCATCTATATGCTAAATATTATCAGTATCAGTGAACCTTAATCCTTAATGAAAGATGATACATGTTATTGTATAAGTTAATTAGTGAACAGTTATTATAATAAAAGTTTAACCAGTAGCGTAAATGATTAACAGTAGAATTTATATGAAATGAGAAGGTTGAGAGGTATAGCTTACCTATTAAAACGTGTTAAATAACTGGTAAAAGTATAGCTTATGAGATATTTTGTGCCTACTATGTGGGCTTAGCATTATTGCAGTAATTGATATTAACCTTGCAACGCAGATCTCCTACCGTTCAGACGCTACGCTCATCCCACATCGAACACCGGAGAGGTTGGTTCCCGAAACTCGTAGCAAACCCACACCGTAGCAAAACTGAACCCTAACTAAAATCGGACAACTACAACTAAATTTACTTTTTCGCACCAGTAAAACGCTGCTCACTGTAGAAATCGACCATCGGACAATTTTTTTCTGTGCATATAGGGTAGTGGTCGATCTCGGCTGAACGAAACACCAACCTGTGACGTTGACGAATAGGATAGCCCCGATAACTTAGAAACAAACCCTAATAGGACTTGATGAAAATCGCGACTTGACACCGTCGCCGTGACCTGTTTCAGACGGACTACCGCGGACGCGACGACTGGACGAGACGCCCCGGACAGACGACACACTCGCCACCGCAGGCAAGTGTACCCACTTGCGTTTTAACCGCGTGTTGGTCTTAAATTGTTAGAACTGTTAGACTGTGAGTGTTTAGATCTGGACGTGAAATGATAGCGTCTGGGTCACCCTGACGACTTAGACTTGACGACGAAGTCTAAGTCCGACGAACAACAACTTGTGACACCTTAGGATTATCTTGTGTGTGCGTGTGTGTGGACACCCTAGAATAACTCTCCCGTACACTGGTCGTGTCTTGTCCCTGTTACACAAAAAGCCTTCGGGCGTTTCAGATGCTCTCCTTGCGGGAGTGATCTCCGTGATACAAAAAGCCTTCGGGCGTTTCAGATGCTCTCCTTGCGGGAGTGATCTCCGTGATACAAAAAGCCTTCGGGCGTTTCAAATGCTCTCCTTGCGGGAGTGATCTCCGTGATACAAAAAGCCTGCGGGCGTTTCAGGTGCTTCCCTAGCGGAAGTGATCTCTGTACTTCTTGTCCTGAGTTCTGGGGTTTGGGGTAGGGTTGAGCGTGCGCACGGGGAGAGGGTCTGATCCCCCTCAACCCGTAAGGCATGAACCCTTCGTGTCGGGTCGTGTCGTGTCGTGTCGTGTCCGACTTGTCTTGTCTGTCTTCGTCTTGTCCTGACACCTTTAGGTTAGTCCCGTAGTTGGTAGCACACGCTACGACTACTACTTGCTACGTTTTACTTTCCTGCCACGTTACTTCCTTTTGTGTTACTCTGTTATAACCACCGCATGCTAATCAACCATTAAACTGTTGTGTAATAGAACCTCAGCATGTTAATCAACCAGTAAACCGTTGTTTAAAGTTCGGTGCACTTGCGGTAAAGTCTAACCCTTCTTGTAGACTTTACCTGACGTACAGTTCCTTTTCTCTTGGGTGTTGTACGTCAGGTGCTCAGCCAGAGTTCGTTGGCGAGGCAGACTCACTGGAGTACGAGGAACCGAGGACGTCGACCCAGAGTACGTGCCTGACAAGAACCAGACCTTGAGGTCTTTTTAGTCGTCACTTTCAGAGGTTATTGCTTTTAGTTTACTTTTAGATAGCTTGATGCCATGCTTAGGCTTCTTTTTAGACTTGTACTCGCTGGATATTATGTCTCTAAATTAATGAATGCCCTTTTCCTTTCTGTACTTCCTATTGTTTCGAATTTTATTAATGCAAGAACCTGAAGTTTTTTTTAATGGTACCCCTACAGACGCTTATTGGGTCAGAGCTTCTCAGCTCTGGCCTAAGCGGGCCTTAGTCACGCTTCGCCTCCGTCGTTTTGGGAAGCGGGGCATGACAGGTTTTAGTGGTGGCCCATGCAGGTCTTGCAAAAGTTTGGAACAATAAAAGTATCGTATTCATTTAATATCCACGTACAAGTCTGAATTAGGTTTCCAGTCTTAAATGGTAGGAGGACTTAGATAGGCACCCAGGTTGGATAGTCAGACACCTTGGTTAAGATTTAGCCGTACCCATCTTAGGATACCTTAGTAGCCTCTCTCTCCCTAGCTCTGACCAAATTAGATTCCTAGAGCCCTTCTTTTAGTTTAGTCGCTCGCCCAGCTCCATTGATTTCGGGCCCAGCAGAACGTAACCTTGATTCCCTTAGGAACTTTTCCACTTAGATCCTGGTTGCAGTCTAGCTCATTAGGAAATCTTAGTGCCGAGCTCTCCTGATCTTAGGTGACCCGATAAATAGAATCCCTGACATCTAGCGTCTTCCAGATCAGTACCGTTTTCGTGTTATCGACCGTAATGTTCCATCGTAGCTCTTCACGGTTCGTAACATACACATATTCTTCAAGCGATCATTTTCCTGTATCCCGATTCGCGTGATCGTTTCCTGACGATTATCGTCGATTCTTCGAATCCCTCCATTGCAAATCCCGCTTCCTTTAAAAAGTGTTTTCGAAACTCATTACTAAATTCTTCGCTCGGTTTAACTCCTTTGAAGACCCTTTATTATTATATATATATTTAAAATTTCTTGCTTTTCGGTTGAAAGTTCCTTCTTGGATTTTAAAATCTCCTTGGTCGTCAATTTTCAAGTTACTATCTGGTAATTATTTCTAAACGGTATCTCTCATATTTTCAGTTTTAAGACCTCGTTAACATTCTGATAATTCAATTTATACTTTTCTGGACTACAAGATCTATTTCTAATCGCTTACCGTATATACTTTTTAAAATATTTTCTAAACTAGAGGGAACTCCAATTATTTTATTGTTATTTCGTGACCACATTTTAAAATCTTTGTGTAAACTTAATTTCATTTGCAAGACAATCGTTTCTCACCCTATCCATCCTTCCTTCGTCTTACTTTTTCCAAAATTTTAATTTGCTTCGTCTGCTCACTTTAAGTGTATATATATATATACTAGTCATAACCCGTGCCCAAAGGGCACAGTTCATTTAAAGTATTCTCCCTCAAAATCTTAGATCCCCTAAATTTTAACCAATAACAATAAGTAAAGCGCAATAATCTTAGATCCCAAAAATTTTACGTCCCCTCGAAATTTTGTTCCCACAAAAGAATTTAGTTCTTCCAAAAAAATTTGACCCCCCCAAAAAAAAATTTAGTACCGTCAAGATTTGAACTCATTTAAAAAATTAAAATATTGCACCTTCAAAATCTTTGACCCCGCAATTTTAACCCAATAACAATAATTGTTATTTAGTTCCCCAAAAATGTAGTAATTCAAAATTTAGGTCCGCCCATTCATTTTAAATATTTGACCATCAAAATCTTGGATCCTGTTTAAAATCCAAATTTTAAACGAACAATAGTTAAATCCCAATAATTGCTATTAAGTTTTTCACAAAATTTTTGTATCCCCATATTTAATTCCCTACGTATTCAGTTCCTCCCACAATCTAGTTCCCCAGAAAATTTAGTTTAAGTTTAAAATTTTGCCTCTCCTAAAATTTAGTTTTAACAAATTTAGTTCTCCCCTCCCCCCAATTTTAAAGTTTCCTCCTAAAATTTAATACCCCCATTCTTTCTTTAGTAAAGGTTCTATACATCCTACAATGATGTTTAAAAATTTAATAAGGGTGCTAAGGAATGAGAATAGCTCAAGCTATTCTTGTGTTATCGAGGGTTGAGATTCTAATAATATTATGCTGAGCTACACCATATCTCAAAGCAAAACCTAGGAATTGAACAAAATTATCAGAATAAATTAGCATAAACCCACTCCTTGCCAAGCTTCACCATGTTATCAACCAATCGAAACATTTCCTTTGCTTGATTAAGATTTAAAAAATGGAAAAACATTCAAGAAAAGTGAATGAATTCGGACAACCACCAAGTGTTTGTTAAAATGTCTGAAGAACAGGGCAAAATAAAACAAAATAGAAATAGAAGATAAACGTTAGACTCCCTTAGCTACGGTGGTGTCGATACGATCGTGTTTCACCATTTAAGATACCATAGTTTGCAAATTCCATATGTTGTATGTCATAAGTTGTATGTCACTCTTTTTTCTTATAAACGACTTGCATATTTCATGTTGCTTCTGGGGGCAACAGTGTCAATATCAAAATATTCGTTTTCATATTAAGGTATCAGTTTCCAAATTAGATGTTCTTATTCAAAAGGCAATACACTGGTGAATGTGCACATGGTTTACATTTGATTATAGTTGCGTGGCCACTATTTACTAATTAAATTGCATTTTACAGCCTCCTTCAACTATTTACAATTAACATGCATTCTCATCCTTTTGTGAAATAGAAAGACATGATGCCAAGGAGAGAATGAGGAAAAAGATAAGGGAAAAACAAAAAATGAAAGAAAAAAGCATAATAGCAATAATTAGTTTGTCATTTCTCTGCTAGTTAGATTTTTGATAATTGCAGCGGATACGACAGTCACTGAGGAGATGAACAATGTATTTCGGCTAGAGCTAGCGAGATGACTGGTTGCATCGCTTTCTTGCATTTTGAAGTATTATTGGCCTTGTCAACTTTTGTTCCCCCAGAATGAGGCACCACCTTCAGTTGGCAAATCAATGATAACGATCTGCCTAAGAAAGGACAATATGAAGGTTCGAATCAGATGAGCAAACAACAGTCAACAGGCGAAAATATAAACGCATACATGAGGAGAAACAAATGCATGAACCTACAACAAATTAACGAACATGTACAAAGGGGTAAAATGTCTTTGGCGCCATGATCATGTAAAATGCAAGATGCCTTATATTGTTAAAATCGGTGTGCACACTTATATGCCTCAAAAACATGATATAAGACTGATGCAAAAGATGTAGGATTTGATGTATTCAATAGATCACTTGACACATGTATGAAATACATACTTCTCAACAAATATATACAACAAAGAGGTAACATGATGTTTTAAAAAAGTTTCGGATGATGACCTTGTAAAATAAAACGTCAGATCATTTGCTACGGGGCAAATATCTGCCAACCAAGTTAAAAGAAAAGAACTGATTTAATGGCTATGATTTAAGAACACATACATAATCGTTACACTGTGATGCATACATGAGTAGTGAACTTGGTGTACACATTAGTTATTGAACCTCCAAAAATGAAGAGAGTAATTATTTAAGAGCACATACAGTAGTGTTACACTACAATGCATACATGATTTAGGGATTAAATTAGACTGTGATGCATACATGCCTCAATATATTAAGTTCACCAATATTTCACCAATAATACATGGATAAAATCCTTCCACTTTCTGATTCATGCATAGCACACATGTAAAACAGATCATTTGACGCAAACATAAGGGCCAATGCGGAGGAGAACAAACCAGATCAAATCTCCCACCAGAATAATACTGAAAATAATAACAAATTGAATTACTAACTTGCAAAAAAATGCATTTCATAAAAACATGAATTTTGTACAATACTTCAGAATAACTGAAACTATAAAATTCCACAAATCTGTTCTTTCATGTAAAAACCAGGAATAAAGAGCCATAAGAATATATGAACATGGTTTCACTATGTCTCAATGACTGCCCATTAGCTAGCAGTATGGAAACCCATAAGATCTCACACTGCAAGCATAATTTGTGGTATTGACATTTGTTTTTGACAGACATTGACCCTTATTTCCTGCAAACACTTGAGAGCACAACACCTGAGGGTAAAAGATAACCATCAGTTTCATGTGGTTATGAAAGATGGTTAAAAAGTGAAAATTTTAAAGCTTTCAATCTATGCACCGAAAAAGAACACAAACACAAATGGCATATATTTGTCTAACTCATGGAACATTGCAATAAGAGACTACAAAATCAGCACATGTGACAAACTGGTTCATTTTTATCTTTTATCGTCTTGAAATGCTTAGTAACCAAAGAGATTTATATTTGTAGGCAATGATTGTATATCGATTGGGCAATTTGGGCTGGTTTGAAGAATTTCAAAGTACATAAGATTGCTTGTGGTCCTAGTCATGGAATCAGATATGCTCGTAAATTATGCAATGTATTGATGTTTGCCTGCTAATTGGTTGCTTCATCTGTCAACAACAACAGCAGTTTAGGTAAAAATTACACACGGATGACCATGTCAAGAATGTGATTGAAGACACGACAACCTTGAATGGCACGACGAATGGGGTTCAGATCAAGACTTGGCAAGTGGAACTGAAACCCGATTAAATCCATTGCACTTTGCAAACGTTTAACTGGATTTGCATTGCTTGTGTAAATGGTAACATGGAGGTTGCGGATATGTAGAGCACATAATGTTTCGGAACATCAAAATTCATGGTGTTAAAAATCTGATAATCATATAGATCAATTCTACTGCGATTTCAAGACTCCATGCCATAAACAGTTAAAACAACATGGCTTAAGCTACCTATTAATTATTACATAATTAACAGTTTTTAGGATAAAACAACCACATTACCCAATTCAGCAGAGTGACTATAAATCCCTATTTTAATATTTCAAAATTTGGAATATGCTTAAGCTGACTATTAATTATTCTTCACAATAAGTGTCACTGTAAGCTATTTAACTATCTTAATGCTGAAAACAATTGAAATTATGAAAGTTAGTTGCCAATCTATCAAAATAAATGAGAATAAAATATTCAGTTGCGAGTTTTTTTGTTGAATTAGCACAATAACACAATAGCAAACAAAATTTTAGAGAGAGAGAGAGAGAAATTTGATTTTGCATCTGGGCTTTCCTTTTTTAAGCAGAAAAAAGTGATATGATAATTAATCTCATTAGTCAAGCATTACAAATTGATGCAAACATTAAGAGCTATACTTTTACTCAAATTCTCTACTAAAATAAATTGAAAAAAAATTCCATCGGATTTAAGTATGGTTCAGGGAGACTCAACAAATAAAAAAAGCGCAAAAGATTTGTTATTTGTTACCTTGAGATAGAAACTGAGGGCGAGGGAGGGATGATATATTATGACGTTGTCCCATTCCCCCTCCAGAGAGATAGGACCCCATCCTCCCCCACCGTCCTTGCGATGCAGTCATATAGGAATTTTAACAAATAGTTTGTGGCCTATATTAAATTATTACCAATTTCAAAAATAAAAAATCTTCGGCCTTCTTTCTGGATGCCCAGCAAATCCATCACCGTCCCTAGCGTAGGGTTCTATTGATTCTTAACAAATTCATGGGAATTTTTCCGATCAAGAAGCAAATCCCTAACCATCGAAAACAGCAACGGAAGACCATCATGATGCCAGGCGGAATAAATCTACATAATTTCTCCAAAAATACAAAGTTAAAGTATACTCACCATGATGCCAGGTGACCTGTACCAAATCATCGCCTTCTGTTTGGACACCCCAGCACATCTTCAGTGCCTTCCTCAAAGATACAGCAACAAAATCCGTTTGAACCATTCATTTACCCCCTGGAATCCTGAATCGAAATAATCAAAAAAGATTCAAAAGTATGAATTTGCATGTTTAGCAACTAAAAATGAACCGACATGATGATACACAAAATATGCTATCAAAAACATATCTTAAGAATCAGACCTTTACTTTATCAAAATATTATAATCAAAGCATATAACTGCAAAAAAAACATCAGGTAAAATACTGAATTTTGCATCAAAACAAAACAAAAGCTTCCTCAGTTCGTTATTTATTCTATTTATGATTTTTAGAGGGTAGAAAACAAACTGCGATCACAATCTAATGAGAGAGATACCAAAGTTCTGTAGGTTCTCAGATTCATTTATCCTTGATCAATATTCTAAACTGATGATGAATATCAAAAAATTGGCCATGTTTTGAGCAAGAACTGTGTTCCTTCCCTTTCTCAAATTGATGTAATCGTCTGAAGAAGCCCGTCTTGCTTCATTTTGAGCGGAGATTACCGATTCCCAGGAGCTCGCACCGCCAAGTTCATGCCCTTCAGCATTGCTAGGTTGATTCCAGAATGACCCAACATCAAGAGTTTGTTCATTGGAACAAATTTGGTTTTGTGGATCATTGAGTCTAAAACTCGCTGCATTAATCAAACAAAAATATATTTAGCACTTGTGAGTTATGGACATCTGCAATATTTCATTTCACGCCTATTTTTTTGAAAGAAAAGTTGTGTAATCAAAATGTCTGAATATTTTGTGATTTATGCACACTTGTCTTGAGATTCCTGATAATGCATTCTTGTTTCAATCCGGTTTTGACATCTCCAATCTGTTCTCCCAACTCTAAGAGTTCCTATTACAACAATTGAAAATACTTCATCAAAGATGAAAACGACTGATGGCAAACAAACCGATGTCAGAACATTCTCCAGTGGCACTGGCATATCTCAATAAATGGAAGGGTTTTTCTATTTATCTCAACCAAAAAATTTGTTAATTTGCATTTGAATAAAAAAGATGATCATACAGAGATTCCCTACAAAATTTTGATAAAAATAGGCATAGAGTTTCAGACATATCCAGCGAATAGCCCAGATAAATTCTTTAACTTTATTTACCTCGTAGGACATTTGATCTATATCCAGTCGCATCTCGTGGGGCTAATCAATGGCAATCCCTACTCTATAAAATCCTGGTATACCCATAACAGCAGCATCCTGTACATCCACAGGTATGAACACTTACATATAATCAGGAATATGATTTAGTTTTAAGGAGGATAAGGGATGGTTGAAGCCTTCATCTAGCTTCCTGTTTTCTCCATAGGTTGACTGAAGAACTTGTGTAGCTTCCTGCAAAAAAAATAAACAAACAATTAGTATGATATCATTAATATAAAACCGGCATATGAAAACTCAAACCACCAAATTCCAAAACCAAACCTGGATGTGCAGGATGTGCATGATGCTAGCATATGATGATCGTGGGTGATCGAAGTCTACAGGGGGGCATAACATACCTGTTATATGATGCAAGCTTCAGACACTTTTGAAAATCTGAGTAACTCATCCGACGGTAGAAATTTTGTTTGTGATTTATGCACACTTGTCTTAGGATTCCCGATGATGCATGCTTGTGTCAATCCGATTTTGACATCTCCAATCTGTTCTCCCAACTCTAAGACTTCCTGTTACGACAATTGAAAACACTTCATCAAAGAAGAAAACGACTGATGGCAAATAAACTGACGTCAGAACATTCTCGGCTGGCACTGGCATATCTCAATAAATGGAAATGGTTTTCTATTTATCTCAACCAGAAAATTTGTTACTTAGCATTTGATTAAAAAAGATGATCATACAAAGATTCCCTACAAAATGTTGATATAAATAGGCATAGAGTTTCAGACATATCGAGCAAGTGATGAATTTAAGGCTGACAAAAAATTTCACAAAGTAGAACTATTAAGCAACGAATAGTTATACACATCCAACATGAGAGATATAAACATTACTTAATGTATGCCAACTTACATGGAACATTTGGAAGAATTAGTATTGGAAAATGATATCCTAATCATAAGTTTCAAAGTCAAAAATCAAACATCTTACTTGATACACCTAGACTTGAGCCATATAAACCATATAATATAAGCTGGTAGATCTCAACCTTAGTTTTCTTTAATACTTATTACACCAAATAGACATCATGTTTACAACCATTAACTTATTCCACAGTTTTTAAAAACTGTCAGAAGATAAAAATGATCAACTAAAAAATTAAGTGCTATATCAAAATTGAAGAAGCCATTATATTATCACTATGATCCTACTGCACAAATAAAATAGTGGATCGAAAACTCCGTTTTCTGCAGGTTAAAGTGCTGAGTAAATTTAACGAATTACTTGAAAATTTTTGATATAATATATAGAGAATTAAATGGTTAAGGAGTAAATGCCCTTGTATTATGCAGCTCAATCCTAATATTAAGCAGCAAAACATGCATTGAATAAATTGAGACACATTAAAGACTGTCATGAACATTTTTAATTGGTCGACTATAGCTTAAAACCTACATTTGGTACTTATATTACTCTTGGAACTAATAGCTTTTCTCTATCAAATACTTTGACATATTCAGTGTAATAACAAAACATAAAAACTTCTGTTAGAAGGATAAAAGTGCCAAATCAATTTTAGGATGTGGGAACATGGTAAAGTATGATTTAAATTGGTAGAATGAACAATACCATATTTTTTCTTTAAACTGGCAAAAGAATCCATAACTGCAAGGAAAACATAATTTCTCTACCTACTTTAAAGAAAGAGTATGGTTATACAATAGTAGTGGACAGTTATACAATAACCATAGGCTCTACCCACGTCTAAGGGAACTGAGAATAATCAATGCTTGCAAAGAGAAATACAACAATGATCCAGCATGGTTCCTATTCTTCAAAAAACAACTAATAAATTTTTCAGTTTGCCATGTATAAAATATAGTAGCTAACGTCTAATCTATTAAGCAATACTACTGGATTAACTCACCAAATAATATGCAGGCAGTAGAAGTTTAAACAATCTCTAAACGAATACAAATCGTTTAAATCGCTTTGTGGAAGTTGCTTTTAACCTTCCATAGAATATTCCACACCATTGGAATGATAGCCCTGCCAGCTTGAAATGAAAGATATCATATATGCAATGAAGAAACTCGTGAAAACAAAACGTATGAGTTTACCTGAACCCACTTAAAATACCTAATAGTGACTCCGCCTGAATGTGTAAATATGTCCGACAGAATAAGAACACCTTTCTTTGATAAAATCTGAAAGGTGAAATAAGAAAACAATGAGGATATACTGTCATAACCCATATACTATTTTCTAGTATACCTCGCCTACCTAACACCTAGAAAACCTAAGGCCGACTCACCTCATCAGCCTCTGGGTCTGCCGGAGGGTTTGCCGCCTCAATGATGAACTTGGCTCTGATGTCATTTGCATTTTCCATGTGAATATAAACTACCAACTCCTAAGCATTTGAAGATTGCTAGTAGTAACTCGCGCAAGCAATGGATGAACATTTCATGAATTGGTGTAAAATAGTTTATTATTTTGTTGATGGCTCAAAAAGAATGGGTAAGAAATTAAAATATGAGGGAAGAACTTGTTGATAACACCACCAAGTGCTGCTGGAATGAGAACATCACAATCTTCAGTTAATAATGAGCTGGGATCAAGTGCATCACCACCATTGAAGCCTTTGATGCCACGATTTTGCACCGAGTGCTTAATTAATTTCTTAAAATCCAAACCGTTATCGTTCTTAATTGCTTCTGTGACATCGCTTACTGAAACAACTTTCCCACCATCTTCTGTGATAAGTTGGGCTGCCCATGACCCAACTTTGCCAAAACCCTGGATCAATTATTGTAGCAAGACGTCAACGGTGAATCTCAACATCAATCGAAAACCTGAAGCATTCATACCTATAGTGCAAACCAATATCCAGTATTAGTTCCACACAAAAATATTTGAAGAACAAAAAACTCTTGGAGAACTGCAAATTTTACCTGTTAGCATCATACTTGCAATTTCTTTGAAGAACAAACAAATTTTTTAAAGAGCAGAGCCCCTATCATAATTAGACATGCAATCAAGTTCAGATGATATCATGTCCAGCTATTGGAGGTAAGTTCATAATATTGATGCTTGGTGCATTGATGCTACTTTTTCTTTCGCTTGCTGACCATAAAATCAAACATGATAGTATGAATAAATGTCAACCAATTCATTGTATTGCTCTTCATTGACCTCAGGGGCCATGAACTCCGGCATCCCTAAATAGAACAAAAACCCAATCAACACCATTCAGAAAATCACAAAGCAGAAAATTTCTACTCGATGGAAAACATACGCAATGCACGACATATGATTTGCGAATGATGGCGGCCAATCCCAAATCGCCAATCTTGACCTCCCATTGGTTTCCATTGATGAATATGTTGTCACATTTGAGATCCCTATGGATTATAGGAGGCTCATGACTATGAAGATATAGAAGACCCATCAAGATCTGCAAGCACCAATGCTTCACTGCTCTAATATGGACCCTCCTATGCATCTGCCATGAAAACATGATACTTTCTTCAAACCTCAACTTACAATGGCAAGTTCACGTTCAAATTAAATTAGAACAAATTAAATTACATTTAAAACAAAATTCATTTAAGCAAATTATCAATTACCCCATAAGCATGAATACACACAAAATCAAAAACAGCTATGAATAAACAAAACAAATAGAAACCCATTAGAATTCTTAACCAAACAAATCAAAAAACCATATTACAAAGGAAGATGCTAAATATAGAGAAAATCAAATTGTCCGAATATAAACAGATAGAAACATATGTTTTTAAAAATAAAAAATGTCTGAATACAATCAAAAAAAAGAATAAATTCCATTACCTGAATCAGTGTGCATTGCATCCATTGCTGTATTATGATCCACATCAAGTACATTCATGTGTGCATATGCACAGAGTTCATCAGAAGACATTTGCTTATGAGAATTTTTCAGTTGGGGCCATGCTGCAATCAAACAAAAATTGACCTTAGTTCTGTGCGACGTAATTAACATGGCCAAATCTATACCAAGAAAAGAAACGTATCCTATTACCCAGGTCTTTATACATTGCACTCATATTCGTATTATGATCTGCAGTAAGTGTTTTCATATGTTCATCATGCACGTCTGCATTAACATTAAAAGATATCAATACACAACTTTCGTCTGCAAAAAGCTATGAATATATGCTGCATTCTATATAAGAGTTCGCCTGGGTCATTTGAAATGTTCATGTTCCCAAAATTCGACAATTGATTATCATTAGGGATGGTAGTAGCTCGATTGGCATCCATGTATGATTAGGATAATACCCCCGAGCAAATTAATTTTTCATTATAACACATATGATTCCGTCCACACTTTCATTGGACAATTAGATCAGAATTTTAAGAATCGGCATATTTAGTGTTGGCATCAAATACAACAGTAAGCATTCCTTATCTATGGGAGACGTCATACAACTTATCCAATCTTGGTTAGTCGGGTGTGCAGGTTGTGTCAAAATTTTCCAGGCAATGTATTATATGAGGTATGCTAACTTATCTAAAATACTAACCACGTTCCCAGATAAATTTAAATTCATGGACACATGCACCAGACTATGTACTCAAAATTTCCTCTTCATATTCACGCCAAAAGAAACAGTTGTGAATTAAATAGGTAAGAAAGCCTGCTAACCAACTTCAGAGTGAAAATACCCTAGCTGTAAACTTTTCTTATGGAATCAAGTCATTTTGCATCCAAATGTGACATTCAAATACACAATAAGGTAACAAATTCTATAGATTTGAAGTACAATCAAAATATACATACACAAACTAATGAAAAACTATCAAAGTTCCTATTAGTAGCTGCACTGTGCAACCAAAATGAAAGTATTAAACACCATGAACTAAATAAAAAATCTGTTTACATGGAAATTAGAACATTGACAAACATAAAAAAGAAAATTTTAAGGATGCATGCAAGAATAGATCTAAGTTAACTTGTGGATGGCCATGCCCCAAAAAGAGTCATGAAGTTTCATAATTTTATAACTACATCAACTTTTCTGATATAGTAATTGTAGGTAGAAAATTTTCTTTAATTTCCGACCACGATACATAGACCTTATCTTTTTTTAAAGGATATCTACAGATTGCCATATGAGCTTTTCTGCCATCAAATGAAATGGAAAGCTATTGTAAATTAAGTAGGTCACATGAAAAAATTGACTAAATTCTTCAACCAGCTACCAATGCAACATCAAGCATCTAATAGATTCCATGTCAATCCACCAAGAAAACTAAGAACAATAAAAAGGCATCAATTTGGTTGACAGGTAAAAGCCACTTACATGCTAATGATGCATCAATTTAACAATCTTCTCCCTCATTCTAGCTTAGTAAAGACCTTCATCCCCTTCATCATCAAGAAGTCCTCATCAATATTCTCCCTTGAAAGTGATACCGAGAACCTCGTCCTCACAGATCCCATCTTCTCCTCAGTCTCCTCCAGCAACAGCAAAATCCAAACATATGTTCTCCCTCAAAAACACAAAAAAGTTCCAATAAAACTGAATCTTTTATGCAAATTCGTAACTGCACACTAAATCAAAAGAAATGAAATGAAAATTTCATCATCAAACATGGGACTCAAGGATGTTATCATGCAGAGATCGTTACTTTTTATAAAAAAATGAAAATTTGACAAAGAGAGGATTACAGAGCAATTTGTTGATCGAACAATGGATTCCGTACAAAATTCCTAAAAAGGCAAGGCAACTCAGAATGCAATAATAAATTATGAGAGTTCAAACCCCAATCCAAACCAAAACACAATGCAATAATAAATTCTCCCCCTTTTGCTTTTGTTTCAGACAGCATATTCAAACCCCAATCCAAACCACATCAAAAAATCAAATTTTTCAGATTACCCAAACAAAAAATCATGTATTTAGAACATCAAGATGAGGAAATATAGAAAAACAAATAGCATACCTGATCTTCCCCCAGATCAAGGCCGGCACAACTTCCTCTTAGGCCAGGTCAAATGAGGGTTTGATCAAAACGTTGATTACAACAAACAGATCCATTCAGATGCAAGTAAAATAAAGGAACGATGAGGGTCATACCGCAAACAGATCCATTCAGATGTAAGCAAAACAAAAGAACGATGAGGGTCGTACCGCAAGCAGAGGGTGGGAGGATTTGAGGGTTTGATGGAAGAAGCGGGCTTTTTTCCCCAAAATTTTGGGTTTCCCCCCATTTGCGTTGGAAAGCAAGCGTTGAGAGAGGGTGGCTGCGATTGAAACCTTGCCTGTGGGACCCACGCTTGGAAAGAGTGCAGTTCTTTCTCACTATCTTGTAACGTGGCTTCATCCTGGCCCTTCATCAGAGTGTATCGTGGCCGTTCATGGTGACTGGGACAAACAAAAATATGACTGGACTTATGCCTGGGACAAAATTCAAAAAATGTCCTCTTTTATAGAATAGATATATATATATATATATATATATATATATATATATATATATATATATATATATATATATATATATTTAAGGTATATGATACCAGGTTTTGCACAAAATCCTTCTCCCATCGTTAGATCATTTTTTTACAATATTTTTTTGCCCCGTCCATTCGATTATCTTCTTATCCTCGCCTTACCTGACTTCGTTCTTTTGATCTTGTTTCGCGTCGTTTTTGGTTTCGGCCTCCCTCTTGTATGTAGACATCAGCGCATGTAGTTGCCTATGTCATCCCTAACTAGGAGTAGTCCCTTGGTAGGTGATGTTGTCGTGATGCATGAGCATAGGTAGAGTGTGTAGACCTGTATGAGAGTGTCATCTTTAGGATCCTGATAATTGCCTTTTTGTGTCTTGAATGTGTACTCAGTGTTAACCATGATATGATTGGAGATGTCCGAATGATGGTATTCACATTTGTGTGGACAACGACATAGCAGACAATTTCCTTAGACTTAGTCTTTCGTATTATTGGACAGTTTACCTTGGCTGCATGTGTTTGTATCAAAACTTTTTGTGTTCCTTTAAACCAAATTTTTTATTAAAAAAAAGTTTTTGAAATTAACTCACAAGATCACAAATCAATTATCTTTCCTCATCCATTACCACAACTCCACACGGTTTTCCAAATGCTTTAAAATATGTTATTGGTCTTAAGTTTTTCCTTTCCCATCTCTCTTCTTTCTCCCTTCGAAATGTTATGTTATGGTTGTTATAGTTTTGGGACTAGCTATTATTGTTGTAGGATTTTGTTTGCGGGTAGGCTCAGGGAGAGATGAGATTTGTTATAGCACTGATTAGCCGATTTTGGAACAATGGGATATTGGAATAGATTTCTTTCAGATGAAAGGAATGGACTGTCCAAGACTTATTTATAAAACCGAAGTGTGGCGGACTCAATGGAGAATTCTGGTTGAATGAGATTATATGCGAACTTGTCAGATTTGAGGCTTAGACGAATGGTAGATAGGGATGGCTACGGAGTATAGTTGGAGTTAGGGTGATCATGAGATTGAGTAGAGCTTTTATTAGCATCGAGACTTGATTGTTGAGTTGACGTGAGAAGACATTGGGAGTAACACGACGTGTTGAGATAAATGGATGGTTAGGTTGTCCGATTTAATATTGGTTGAAAATAATTATAATAAGTAGGAGGAGATGTGATTTTGATAATTCAATTATTTGGCGGATAAATTTATGGGAAGATATGACACGGAATGTATTGAGGACACGGCGATTGTTGATTTGTAAATGTATTATGAGGTAGACAAAGTTTTTGTCTTGGATTGGTGGTTGACTAGAATCTCATTTTGGAGATTTATTAATATTGGGAAGAGATTGAGAAATTTGAAGATGTTATTGAGCGATGATGTTTAGTGGAACGGTATGGAATGAGAAGATGAATATTATCCTTTTATGAGAATTTGGAGATGGGAATTTGAGCAGAAATGTGGATCTATAATCAGGTGATAGGATGCGATTCTAGTCGTGACATTATCCAGTGAAAAGACGGTAATGATGAATTGTTGTGGAACGCTAGTTGAAGTTGTAGGATTAGCGACTATTATGTGGAATATGAGAGTTGCGGGTATAAGGGTATATAGATATTATTGTATAAGTGATTCCGAGGGCGGAATCATTTCTAAGGTGGGTAAAATGTAACGGTCACTTCCGACCGTCCGTATTTTAATGTGTATTGTTGTTTCATGTGCGTCGTTTCGCATTTTAATTTTATTATTGTTCTCCGTAGCTCAGACACGCGAGCGGACCTTGTTTTCATGACCCTCTCAGAGGCGCGATCGCTCCGGTATATTTCTTGTAATTTTTGGACGTCGAGGGACCAATCTGCGTTAACTCACTATGGATTATTAAAAACATTTCCTTTTTTTATTATAAACTTTTTTTTTAAAATCTGAGTGGTTCTGTTGAGTGGTTCTGTGCGTTCATTGCTTTCAAACGAAATTGATTTTAATTATTAACCTAACACTAACCCTCTAATAACCCAAGGACGGTTGTTCTCTTAAGAGAATTTCTTTTTTAAAACTAATTTCTAATGATAAAATCAAATCCCCAAACCGTACACCCTATCTCTCTCTCCCACGTATCAGCCCACTCCCAATAAAACATCCCACGTGCTGCAAACATCTCCCCCTCTATTATTTTATAAACCTAGGGCTAGTTCTTTTGTTATCGCAGCCGCCACAAAAAAAATTCTCCCCCGAGCGAAACTTTTCTCTCTCGCCTCAACTCATCTTCCCCGTTCGACCCTCCTCCACGGCGGCCAGCATCTCCGACGACGTCTCCGCCCGCGCAACCGTCCTCGGTTACTTGTCGCCAACAGAGACCGCCGGAGACCGTCTCTCTCCCGCGCACCAAGCATCCCGATGCTGCTGCTGTCTGTCTGACCGCCACCCAAGCCAAGCCCGTCGCTCGGCGCCATCTCCGGTGCCCTAACTCCGCCCACGGCCGCCTGAACGCCCCGTCGCCAGTCGTCTTCAGCAGCAGCGACGACAGCAGCGGTAACCGCCACTGCCGCTGTTTTCCCGACGCCGCTCGATCGCCTCGCCGTTGCCAACGCAGCCTGGAGCTCCCCAAGCCGCCGATTCCAACCCGCAGGCGCACCTAGGTAAGCAGTTGTGTTGGTTTACATACTGCTAGTTACTGCATGGTTGGTTAGTAGGCTTATGTAAATGTGTATATAAACTGCTAGTAATCATCTAATAGGATAATATTAGTTCTATAGCAGAACCCAATTTCAGTAAATAGCCTAGTGTTTAGAAATATTATAGGACGTATATGCTAATGGCCTGTCCTACGGCTTGTTATCTAATAGCAATACACACATGTTAAACCTTAATTAATATTACTTCTTGATATAGGTTGATGGGTAATGTTTAGACCTCTGTTCAAATGAATGGAGTATCTTCATCTATATGCTAAATATTATCAGTATCAGTGAACCTTAATCCTTAATGAAAGATGATACATGTTATTGTATAAGTTAATTAGTGAACAGTTATTATAATAAAAGTTTAACCAGTAGCGTAAATGATTAACAGTAGAATTTATATGAAATGAGTAGGTTGAGAGGTATAGCTTACCTATTAAAACGTGTTAAATAACTGGTAAAAGTATAGCTTATGAGATATTTTGTGCCTACTATGTGGGCTTAGCATTATTGTAGTAATTGATATTAACCTTGCAACGCAGATCTCCTACCGTTCAGACGCTACGCTCATCCCACATCGAACACCGGAGAGGTTGGTTCCCGAAACTCGTAGCAAACCCACACCGTAGCAAAACTGAACCCTAACTAAAATCGGACAACTACAACTAAATTTACTTTTTCACACCAGTAAAACGCTGCTCACTGTAGAAATCGACCATGAGACAATTTTTTTCTGTGCATATAGGGTAGTGGTCGATCTCGGCTGAACGAAACACCAACCTGTGACGTTGACGAATAGGATAGCCCCGATAACCTAGAAACAAACCCTAATAGGACTTGATGAAAATCGCGACTTGACACCGTCGCCGTGACCTGTTTCAGACGGACTACCGCGGACGCGACGACTGGACGAGACGCCCCGGACAGACGACACACTCGTCACCGCAGGCAAGTGTACCCACTTGCGTTTTTACCGCGTTTTGGTCTTAAATTGTTAGAACTGTTAGACTGTGAGTGTTTAGATCTGGACGTGAAATGATAGCGTCTGGGTCACCCTGACGACTTAGACTTGACGACGAAGTCTAAGTCCGACGAACAACAACTTGTGACACCTTAGGATTATCTTGTGTGTGCGTGTGTGTGGACACCCTAGAATAACTCTCCCGTACACTGGTCGTGTCTTGTCCCTGTTACACAAAAAGACTTTGGGCGTTTCAGATGCTCTCCTTGCGGGAGTGATCTCCGTGATAAAAAAGCCTTCGGGCGTTTCAGATGCTCTCCTTGCGGGAGTGATTGTTGAATATTGGACTACCCGGATTTGGTTTTGATGATGAGCAAACATAAATAATCCATGAACTAACAATTTGTGAGCACAGTATTGGAGATCGTCGCCAAATTCACGAGAACATTCAAAGCGACATCTCAACACTTCACAAAACTCGTATTCATGCCTAAAGCTTCGTTGAAGCTCTTGCGCCGTTTTGGAAGTTATGAAGAATCAATCGAAGCTCTCGAAGACCGTTTATTAAGGTTTTATTTAGTCTTTTAGGTTCCATATATAGAATGTTAAGCCTTGAGTATATCTTGCGATTCTAACTTCATAACGCTCATATCGTAGCTCTAGGATCTTAGTACAAGTTCATTCTAACTTCCTCGAAGTGTCGCGCTTCGATTCGGACTTGTTTGTGCATGTTAGTTGGTACAAGAAGAAGTACTGACCGACTAGATGGTGATCTAGTCGGTCAGCAACTCTTCTTAGACCAACTAGTTTGATTCCTTAATTTCTTGGACTTTACTGTTTACAGTTAGTCGGTCTACGTTGACTCACCGACCGACTAGTTTGTGAACTAGTCGGTCAGTGATGCTTCTTTGACCGACTAGTTGTGACTTACTGTTCATGCTAAATTTCTCCTTAGCTACTGTTTATCGTTAGTCGGTCTAAGAACGTTTGGTGACCGACTAGTTGACAATCTAGTCGGTCAACTTTTGTTCTTGGACCGACTAAGTCAATTTGTATTCAGACTATTTCATTTTGCCTCTTAGTCGGTCTACGTTCATTGACTGACCGACTAGTTGTGAAACTAGTCGGTCAGAAAGTCTTCTTGGACCGACTAGATTTCTAGGTCTGAAATTCTATCTCTTCTCAGTTCATCGCTTAGTCGGTCCATGCTGTTTGACTGACCGACTAGTTGATGAACTAGTCGGTCAGTGATTGTTCTTTGACCGACTAATTCTCCCAGATTTCTATCCGTTGGAGAATGACCTAACTTGTTTTTATGGAACCCTATAAATACGAACCTAGGTCATTTCTATCTAGGTTAGAGCTTCCTTTCAGAGATTCATTGAGATCAAAAGAGATAGCCATTCTCACTCAAATCTAAAGCTCTCTTCCTCACAAGAACCCCATTCTCTCACTATTCTAGATCTAGAATCCCTTTTGAGAGAAGCTTGTTCTTGGTGAGCTCTTCAAGCTATAGCTTGATCCAAGTCTCCAAATCATCCCTAGGCACCGATTGCTGGTCATTTCCTTGGTGCTAGGTCTTGGTGACTTCATCTTCCTCAAATCCTCCATTTCACCTATTGGGTAAGAAAAACTCAAGGTATAGGATTTTGTGGTAAGTTTGCTTATTTCAATATAAACTCTTTTATATTGCTTGTTGATTCTCTCGGTTGTGAGAGAAGGTTGTGATATCGGGTTGTGGGATTCACTATTGCCGTTGTTGTATGATTTGATCTTGTGATGGTTTTTCACAAGATATTCATAGTGGAAATCTTGGGTTAGGGTTTCTAACCTAAGTATCCGGAGAGGATCCGGGTGGTTGGGACGTAGGATCACCGGGAACAAGTCGGGGAGACTTGGGTGGATCCGAACCCATTAACATCATTTGTTAGCATTGTTAATTTTGTTGTTGTCATTCAATTTAAGCTTCCGCAAATTGATTTGGTAGTTGTTTGCAATTTAATTTGGAATTATACTCCTTATTATTTTAAAGTACTATTCACCCCCCCCCCCCTCTAGTACTTTTGCAGTAGCTTGTAGGGCATTACAGTGATCTCCGTGATACAAAAAGCCTTCGGGCGTTTCAGATGCTCTCCTTGCGGGAGTGATCTCCGTGATACAAAAAGCCTTCGGGCGTTTCAGATGCTCTCCTTGCGGGAGTGATCTCCGTGATACAAAAAGCATGCGGGCGTTTCAGGTGCTTCCCTAGCGGAAGTGATCTCTGTACTTCTTGTCCTGAGTTCTGGGGTTTGGGGTAGGGTTGAGCGTGCGCACGGGGAGAGGGTCTGATCCCCCTCAACCCGTAAGGCGTGAACCCTTCGTGTCGTGTCGTGTCGTGTCGTGTCTGACTTGTCTTGTCTGTCTTCGTCTTGTCCTGACACCTTTAGGTTAGTCCCGTAGTTGGTAGCACACGCTACGACTACTACTTGCTACGTTTTACTTTCCTGCCGCGTTACTTCCTTTTGTGTTACTCTGTTATAACCACAGCATGCTAATCAACCAGTAAACTGTTGTGTAATAGAACCTCAGCATGTTAATCAACCAGTAAACCGTTGTTTAAAGTTCGGTGCACTTGCGGCAAAGTCTAACCCTTCTTGTAGACTTTACCTGACGTACAGTTCCTTTTCTCTTGGGTGTTGTACGTCAGGTGCTCAGCCAGAGTTCGTGGACGAGGCGGACTCACTGGAGTACGAGGAACCGAGGACGTCGACCCAGAGTACGTGCCTGACAAGAACCGGACCTTGAGGTCTTTTTAGTCGTCACTTTCAGAGGTTATTGCTTTTAGTTTACTTTTAGATAGCTTGTTGCCATGCTTAGGCTTCTTTTTAGACTTGTACTCGCTGGATATTATGTCTCTAAATTAATGAATGCCTTTTTCCTTTCTGTACTTCCTATTGTTTCGAATTTTATTAATGCAAGAACCTGAAGGTTTTTTTAATGGTACCCCTACAGACGCTTATTGGGTCAGAGCTTCTCAGCTCTGGCCTAAGCGGGCCTTAGTCACGCTTCGCCTCCGTCGTTTTGGGAAGCGGGGCGTGACACTGTCAGCTCATACTTTACTTTTTGTACCTACATGACCATTTTTTGTTTACTATAGTCCGTTCCATACTTTTGCACTGATTTATTTCTATTGCTAGAATTGTTGTGACTTACCTACGGTTCCATCTCTGTGGCACCGCAGACGACGTACATATGGAGGTAGATGCTCTTGAGTTAATAGTGCCAGAATTCGACCCTGAGACTGCAGCTTTCAGAGCTATGTTCAGTTGTATACTTCCTTTCTTTCATGTATAGTTGGAACATTTTGTATAATAAGGATGTAATAATTGGACACTATTTGGGTATTTCTGTACATCTCTACATCGTGGCTATTTTGTTTCCACTAGTTAACTGTAGGACCTGCGCAAATACCAAAAAAGTAACAGGCCCCGGGAGCGGGTCGTTACAATAGCAAAGAAATCTAAAACTATCTCATAATAATTAGATGGCTTTTAATGGCTAACCTAAAATGCTCTCTTGAATTATCATATAATAAGCAAGAATTTAGAATAACCATTTAAAACCATAAACTAACTTTATCGCATAAAATCAGCATGCATCTTATCAAGCATAAAACGTTTCTAACTATTTAATAGTTATCAAATAATTATTAATCATGAACAACATATTAAAATTTATCATATAAATAATAATATACAACTTATAATTTAACACTTAAATTATAGGTATGATTTTAAAACATAAAATTTTTTATCTAATAAAGATCAAGAGTTTCATAAAAATTATCACATAAATTTTATTTCAAAACATTTGTTTTAAAATCATCACATAAAATTAGCATACTACTAAAAGGATTTTATCACATAAAATAATTTTTTAAAGCATCTAATAACAAGTGGTCTCATTTTAACATTATCTCATAAAGTTTAAGCAAAATTCAAAACATGCAAAATTTTATCTAATAAAATTTTATAGCTTCATGTTCAAAATTATCAAATTAAAATTAGCATGCTAAAAACTTTTATCACATAAAATTTAACGCATCTAAAATCTTGTTTGTTCCATTTTTAACAATTATCACATAAAGTTAGAAACAGATCTTATATGTATTTAAAAAGCATACTTGCATTTATAAATACTGCAGTCCTTAGATCAGATGCAGACCTAGGCTCGGATACCACTGATGAGTTTTGAGGGGCCCTTAGGGCACATTTCTATGTTCGTCCTACGTCGGACGGACGATAGAGGCAAAAGAAAAGCAAGCAGCGGAAAACGTTAAACTATTTAACGAGCAAGCCCTAAGGATTTCAAAACCCGAGGCATGATCTCTACTATTTTGAGGTGGGTCTGACCACCCCAAGATAGATCTAAGCTACTTCAATATAATAAATGAAATGCTTGATTAAACTACATACCTGAAACTTTGCTTGCACCAGCAAAGTGTGCATCCCGAGCTGCTCCTCGTCCTGAGCTGAGCTGTGTCCCGAGCCGCACCGCGTCTCGAGCTGAGCCGCTTCCCGAGCCGCACCGTGTCCCGATGCGAGCAACCACCTTGTCGCTGAGCCAACCACGTGCCGAAGAAAGTTTCACCTTGAGTGGATCCTTTGCCAAGACTTTGGATAGAATCTAAGCCCATTCATGGCTTTGCTAGAGCCCTTCAGGAGCAAGGGAGAAATATATGGAGAAGAGATTATTTATTTTAAGCTTAGATCCGAGCATGCTCCAAACTTTTTAGGAGCCGCTCAGATCTAGAGCTTGTGACAAGTTATGATGAAGGGGGCATGCCCCTATTTATATAGGCGGCTGACAACTCCCCTTTACTCCACTTTCGATGTGGGACTAAAGGTTTTGGAGTTAAAGAATTTTCAAGTTAGTTTGCTTTAAAGTAAAGTCAAACTTATATGAATTTTAACTCCCTCACTGTTGAGCTTCACATTTGATACAAACTTTCAAATCGAAGAGCGATGAACGGTGAACATGTAGGAAAAAACGGCGAGTCATTCCGAGTCCGTTTGACCCCTCAAATGTGTCCAAAGATCAGCCCAAAAGCAATTTTCGTTCAAAAAACAGCCGCCAGCCAAAAAATTGCCCTAGGGTTCTGAACCCTCGCAGTGGACCCACCGAGTGGGACCCACTGATTCCGACGCACGCAGCCCAGCAGGGCGCGTGCCATGGCTGGGCGTGTGCATGACACACACCCCACCTTGGGCGCTGCTTCAAGCGAACGCAAAATTTTGACGGCCCTTTAGGCCGGGTCAAAACGGAAATAAAAAACCTTTTTAAAAAAAACACAGCCTTAACTCTCAAGGCTTTTCGGTTTTTTTGGCTATTTGGGCTTTTTATTTAAAACTCTTTTAAATAGACTTATTGGGCTCGTTTGGACTCCGATTTGAGCGCGGTTTGAACCTACATTTAGACCGGGACGATCACATCATCCACGTAACCTTTTCCTCGTGTTTATTACATTGAATATGTACGTAAACATTTTACGACACATTTAATTTTCCTTTGCATCAAATGCAAAAATCTCCACACCTATTATATAAAATCATTTGCATCAAATACAAATGATATGATGGCATACATCTCCCAACATCTTCCACTTGCACTCAGGATCATTTATCCGAATGCATGTGCTAACTGTAAACTCTTTGCAATTTTCTATCCCTTGCATCAAATGCATATTCTCCCTAATTTTTACTTATTACTTGACGAAGGTCGCACTCTGTGTGAGACCCTACAGCCTGCCCTACTACAGGTGGGGCTCAAAGCCCCAGACGGCAGTAACCATGAGCAGCAGGTGCCGTTCCTGTTTTATTATCATACTTATATGGTTAACTCATTGATATAAGTATTGTCGGGACCACCCTCACTGTGTCCGTGATGAATACCGCAGTTTAAGTCTCTTCGTCAAAACTATGTCGTTTAATTCAAGCCTAGGGTACGGTCAAACTGTCAACCCCAATAGCTCGAAGCCGGTTAGTCTCCATCGATCTTTAGTCAAATAATGTTGGACATCTTTCAAAATACTCTGACCATAGTTTTCACTAAAGTTCAAACTAACACTAAGACACAAACTCCCATTGACCGGGAGAGACGAATTTTATCTTGGTCATTACTATGCTCGCCCGTTTCAAATGTCACCTAACCAAAGACCTTTCAACGGGGCTTACCCGAGGCTAGATCAGTGATCTAAGTAACACCGTTCATGCACAGGTTCGTACAATGACCTCAAGTCAAAAGACCAACTTGCTTATCATCACTAAGAGTTATCATTGACAGATTGGTCAATCATAACCATATGATAACTCTTGTTGGGTCGTTCAGTAAACTCATTCTTCAATGAGCACATGTGTCTCGTCTTCGACTTCGCCAAGTCAAACGATCATGAGATCATCGTCACCGATATACGGTGAAGACTAAGACATAATGGTCTATCCGATGTTTTGATATCCTTTTCTCGAAACCTCTACGACCACGAACCTTTTAGACTTATGCTACTAATGGTCAAGCACTTCTACATGATCGAGATCCTCGTCTCGATATATGTTTGACATTACATTAAGTCTCAGGACTTTACCTAAGTTTCTAATGATTACAACATTTCTATTAACTTAGATAAATACTTACCAAACAGCTTACTGTTATTTTGAACAAGATGTTTGTATAGATACACAGGGATAAATTTGCCTCGAGGGCATACTCATCTCTTAACAATTTTGGGCCATGTGGCCACTATTTTGGGCCTGTTTTGAGTGATTTTAACACAAATGCTGAAGTAATTAAAAGGGGGGGGTGTGTATATATATATTTCCTTTAGTTTTTTTTGAGTTAAAAATTCAATTTTGATTTAAGTCATTTTTAGGCCCATTATGTGTATATATTTCCTTTAGGCCCATTATGTGTGTTAAAGTTTAGTTTAATTTAAATTCCGCTTTGTGCACATTTGGATATATGTTTCGAAATAATTTTAATTACACCAAAATGGGCTATAATGTAGAGATTACTGTTATTTTGAAATGCAAAAGGTTATGGACATACGTTGTATGATTGTTTTCCTAAAATTGAATTTAAATTGCATTGAAGGAGGAAATAAGAGGCTTTAATGTATATTTCTCCTCAAGAAAAAATTTTGTGTTCATTGTGATAAAATAAATTAAATTCTAAATTCATGGCATCAGTACATATATATATTTCGATATATAACTAGATGACTTCATACCTTAGTATGAAAATTCAATTTGCCTTAATTTGGATTTAAATCTAAACACAAAATTCAAGTTTTCTTCGGGAGAAATAAAAGGCCTAAAATTAAAGTCATTTTCTCCTTAAAAGAAATTCTGTGTTAAAGCTTTGGTAAATCCCATCAAGTAAATAGCCTTAAGGAAATTTGATAAATTTTAAAGTTATATATAAAATGGGATATGGTGTATATTTACATATATAAAGTTGTGTGTGTGTGTGTGTGTGTTCATATACACATTAGTACACCTATATACCCCATTTTAAAGAAGAAAATTTGTGTTGAAACTAAGGATTTTATTTAACTCAAAATAATGGTTTAAAAAGTGGAATAAAAGGTTCATATATAAATTTCCACTTAAAGAAATAATTTTGTGTTAAATTCGGTTAAGTTTAAAATTCAAATTTTTGGCATATTTAATTATATGTTTCGAATAGAGATTGTATTAATTTCGAAATATAACAAGTTATATACATACTTTTGTATGAAAATTTTGGTTACCTTAAAGTTGATTTTGAATAAAAGTGGACATAAAAGAAAAATTGAATATTTCCACTTAAAGTATAAATTCATGTATTAAAAAATGCTACATAAATTCAAATTTTGCAAGGGTATATACTTTTGAAATGAGTTGATGTAAACATCACCCCGCCAAGGTGGGCTCTCTTGTCTGCATTAATTTCATTTCAAAGTTATAAACGGATTATGCGCATATTATTGTATGGATATTAATCGTCCCAAAAGAAGGTTGATACTCAATATTATTTTATGCGCACATGTGGCAATAGACAAGGTGATGATTATTGAGACTATGCATGCAAAATTTAATTCGGCCCAAAGGAAGTTTTATTTTTTGGTCATGTTTATTATTGTCATTGTCTGATTGCTATATCAAGATATCAATAAATAGTCAATAATCTATCCAAAGATAAATGTTGAGCTGGTACATGATGTCTTGAGATGGAAAAATAGCATTAATTTGAATTTGGTGTTGTTTTATTTAATACTCATATGAACATGTTGCAATTGTTTTCTTGTTCTCTTTTTCAGCTATTATTCCTGAAAATATTTCTGCCCACATCAAATCTATTTCAATACTTAATGGCTCTAACTTCAAGATATGGAAGGAGAATCTTTTGATAATCATCAGAGTCATGGAGCTTGATCTGGCACCTCTGATGAAAAGATGGAGAGGAAAGAGTGGAAGAGATCAAATCACATGTGATTAATGCTTGTAAAGAATGTCATTCCAGAAAATCTCAGGGGCACTATTTCAGGCAAATTTGCCACAGCCAAATGGTTCCTTATTGAGCTTGAAAAAAAAATTTGTCAAGAATGAAAAGGGTGAAATTGATACACTCTTGACAAATCTAATTTCAACGAGGTATAAGGATACGTGGAACATTAGTGAGCACATTATGAAAATGTCTCACCTTGCTATTAAATTGAAAGCACTCAAGTATGAACTCTATGATAACTTGCTAGTGCATTCGGTTTTGAAATCTCTTCCTAATCAGTTTAGCCAGTTCAAGGTGAGCTACAACTGCCAGAAAGAGACTTGGTCTCTGAATGAGCTCTTCTCGCACTGTGTTCAAGAAGAGAAAAGGCTTGAGTAAGGAAGACAGAAATTGCTCATATGATCTCTACCTCTAAAGATAAGAGAGGTATGCTGCTTAATTTGGCTTGTTATAAAGTTCATTTAACTTTGGTACTTATAGACACATGATGGAAAGATCCTGGTATAACCACTCACATCATTGTGTCTATGCAGGATTGCCTAAGATACCAAGAGCCGAATGATGGTGAAAGATACATCGATATGGGCAATGGCAAGTTGGTTCAAGTAGAAGCAAATAAAATTTAGATTATTTGTTTAAAGGCTAGATTGTATTTGAATTTTTAATGAGATTATTATGTACCGTTTTAACGGAATTTGGATTTCTATTTCTATTTTGAACAAATTCGGTTATTATTGTTCAATTTTGAATAGAAAATTTGGTTGTCTCATGATTCAAAATTGGTTTATTCTGGTTCTTTAAAATTTCATCATAATCTTCATTTATTTGGAAATATTGGTTCATTTATAAATTCTCGCATTCAAGTACATGTGTTAAAAAGATAGAATTAACAAATGAGAATTCAATTATTTTTTATTACAGCTTATATCCTTAATAAAGTTTCAACAAAATTAACTAAAATCGCTTGCATGTTTGGAGATGTCCAACTAAGGTAAGGCTTTATAAGCCTGATAAAGAAACTGAACATAATGCTAATGATTTTCTAGTTTCATTGAATAGTTTAAAAGATTATATATTGTATGATTTTTGTTGTGTATTGATTCCCCTGATTTGGTTTTGATGATGAACAAACATAAATATCGGATACTAATTCTCTTTGAGCGCAGTTATGGAGATCGTCGTCAAATTACTTTGTAGATCTCAAGCAACGTCCCAAGACTTCTTTAGAACGCGTGATTGTTGTGCCTGAAGCTTCGTTGAAGCTCAAGGACTTATTAATGAAGTCAAGGGATTCAGACTCATCAGGTTGAAGATTTGAAGACGGTTTGTCATGTTTATTTATATTGTCTTCTAGCTTCGTCTCATAGAATGTTAAGCCTTGAGTCTTACTCGCATGTTTAATCTCATATCTATCTTAACTTATCACTAAGAATGCTCTAGAAGCCATTAGATAGGGTTCATTACTTATCGTCCTTGTTTTGGCTTTCTTGTGCATCTTAGTTGGTTCAAGAAGAATGATTAATCGATTAAAAGTCAATCCAATCGGTTAGGAAGTCTTCTTGAACCGACTAGTCTTCCTTGTGAATCTTAGCCTATTCACTGTTGACCAATTAGTCGGTCCAAGAAGGTTCACCGACCAACTAGTTGTCAAACTAGGCGGTTAGTGTTTCTTCTTTGACCGACTAGTTTACCCTTCTTATTTCGCTAAATTCTCTGTCGACCATCTAGTCGGTCCAAGAAGGTTCACCGACCGACTAGTTCTCAAACTAATCGGTCAGTGATCCTTCTTAGACCGATTAAACTGCTTTAATTTTCCAGCCGTTGGAGATTTTATTTCCACGATTTTTCTTGATCTGTTTTGATTCTTTCCATGTATGTTTGATATGTTTCAAACATGGAAATTTCTCTGATATGAGAGTGATTTCAGATCTATTTCGAAATCAATCGATAATCAATTTTCAAGCGCTCTCTTCCTCGAAAAAGCTCTCTCTCTCTCTGATTCTTGACTTATTTCTCAAAGAGATCTTGAGCTTTGTGCATTCATACTCCTGAGAGGTTGACTCACGACCATCATCATCATCCTAGCCATCTTCTTTTGTTCAACTCAGTGGAGCTAGGTTTTCATGAGCATTCTTTCTCAAAATCTCTCCTTGCCCTAATACCGTAAGTATTTCTCGAGGCATAGGATTTTGTGGTAAGTGTTTTATATTTCATTAAATCTATTATTTAAGTTTATCTCTCGGTTTGTGAGAGAAGTTCGTGATCCCGGTTTGTGGGAGTCATGATTCAACTGTTGTATTGATTTGATCTTGTAGAAGTTTATACAAGAAGTTTCTTAGTGAAAGCTTAAGTTAGTGGATTCTAACTCAAGTAACCGGAAGGGATCCGGGTGTCTGGGACGTAGGATCACCTGGAACAATTCGGGGAGACTTGGGTGGATCCGAACCCATTACATCGTTTGTTTGCGTTGTGCTTTTCGTGTTGTCAATATTTATTCCGCTTAGTTGGTTGTGATTACAAAATAATTAGGAATTACACTCTTGATTATTTTCAAATACTATACACCCCCCTCTAGTACTTGTGCAGTAGCTTCCAGGGCATTACAATCTTTACATAATCCCACTATTTAGTTAGTTTACGAATTAGGAAATGCACATCTATTTGAGGTCGATGCTGAGTTTGAGGGGGGAAATATAGTTAGAGACATTATTCTTGAAGATGATTATGTTCTCATAGGTGTTGTTGGCATTGCTCAGGATATCATTCCTGACATTGTTCAAGACACAAAAAAGTCAAGATAATGTTGTAATTCCTCCTATTCGGAAAATTGTTCATAAGGACAAACTCTAGCACCTCAAAGCACTAATTGCCATTCAGGAAATCCATTAAAGAGATGAGAAGTAAAGTGTTAAGGTATTGCATTGTAATTCTCAAGAACATACTGTTGATATTAGAATGATGGAAGTTTGACATACATCAAATCATAAAAGTTCTAAATCTCTAAAATGGATTAATACATTAATTAAGAAGGTATTTGAAGAATACATGAAAACTTATCGCAATCCATAAGGTTTGAAACCTATTGATTGTAAATGGACTTTTTTATAATCAAAAGGAATTCAAAAGGGTTATAAGAAAAGATTTAAAGCGTATCACAAAGGACTTTTGTAATGACCCTAACATTAATGTACGTGTATTGGTACGTATTTTGGGCGTAGATGCGTACGTATAATTTTTGGGAGTACATACGTATTTTTCTTTAATTATTTTAGTGAAAAAATTATTTTTAAATGATTGTAACTCACCAATTGGGATTAATAAATGAAGTATATTGTAAGAAATACGTGTATGTGTATTGGTATATGGTATAACATATGGTATTTGAATGTGTATTTTCTTTTAAAAGAAAATGAAAAACACAAAAAATGTATGCAAGCCACCTAACCATAAGAGGTGGCATGACATGCTTAATCTCTACCTACTTCTCTCCAGGTGTCATGGGATGAGGATCTTATGGAGTGAGGTGGAAGGTGGAGGTTTTTCCTAAAAGAAAAATGAAAAAGAAAAGAAAAGAAGAAGGGAAAAAACCAAAACCAAAAAGAGAAACAAAAAAAATCCAAAAATGCTGCATTCACTCCCTCCATATATCCCCTCCAAACAGGCCGAACCTAAGCCCTTCCCTTTTTTTCACTTTGCACCACTATTCCCACCACCATTCTCCTTCCTTGCACCTCCCCTTCCACCACCATGAAACCTCCATCAAAAAAATTCCGCAAAAGCCCTTTTTCATACACAAATAAGCTCTCATCCTCACCAAAAACAACCCTTTTGCTCAACAATTTTGGAGTTGGAATTGAAGAGAGAGGGGGCTTTGGAGGAGTAAAGAAGCTCAAGGAAAATCTCATCTAAGAATGGCCAAAGACTTTTGAGAGGACTTGTATAGGGTATGTTTTCTTGACATTTTAGTAGGATCCTTTATTAGCAGTGTGTAGGAGATTTTAAATATTCTAGTAGAGTTCCACAATTTTGTTAGCATGATTAGGCTTAAAAATTGTCCTTAGGAAAAGGGTAGGATTCCATCTACACCTAGATGCTATTGCATTACATGCATGATAGATTAAGTTAATCCTTATTTAATGACATTAGTTCTCCATTTTGATGTTGCTGGAATTTGAGACAAATTCTCATGTTCCTTGTTTTGCTTTTATGTCCTAAATTAGAACTGAGATTGAACTGAAATTTTTATGGCAAGGGTTTTAGGTTATTATCTACAATTTTCATGTTGAATTTTTCAAATTAGAAGTGTAAATATGGATAAAATTATATTTTCACTGCATGTCAAATTCAGTCGGTTTCAGACCCAGGTTGCTACAACGGCCTAGTCTATTTTTCCATAGATAAAGTTTCTATAACTTGTGCATTCATGTATTAATATTTAATACAATATCGTTATACAAAACGTTCATACCGAGACATTGCTTCAGAAGCAAAGTGACGACATTCGCCAACATATGTTCTCCTTTTGTATGACAATTATCCTGAAATCGTGACATCAAATATGTCACTTTTTCAGTTCATCCTATTTTTGCCTTTTCTTATCATAGCCAAAACTTTTTTTCTCATGCCGATTTTCCTCGATACCTTCTCCGTTCTAAAGCACATTTAGATAATACTTTTTCAACAAAAAATATTAGTTGTGCAAGCACCTCACGTATCCAAACATTTGAGCTTTACAACCTTGGGTGAAAGTTGCTAGACTCAAGATCTGATTTGGATACATGGTCTTGCACCGCTCATGCACTAATATTCGAGTCAAACAGTTTTGTCCGAAGTTTCAAATCTTGCGGATCGAAACCGTTTTCCATACAACCTTGAGTTGACTCAACAAATTGTATGAAGAAACTTGCTTTGAACATCAGTATATTCAAACTACCTCTCATAGAGGCGAGTAACAGGTAGCGTACTTTTATTTTATTGGACACAGAGCTCAAGGAAATCACTGCCCGTAAGCTTCTGCTAGGAAGGACACTTTAAGGTCAGTAAGAACCTGGTTTAGACTATCAAACTTGACTTTGAGTTGATATTCCTTAAACAAACATCTTGACCAGTTGACATATTCCTTTAGGATATTATATCTTGGATTCCAACTGGTAAAACATAGAACTATCCTAGTTTAGCATATGTTCAATGATTTTTAAATATAGTTAAAATGGATTTTTATTCAACTATAACCTCCCTCTATTTTAGTGATCATCTTAAGCCATATAGATGAATTAATTATAATATTTAGTGGGAAAGGGAGCCGACCACACTGAGTCTCACAACCTTGAGTTGGCTCAACAAGTTGCTTAACTCTGTAATCGATGGATGACTCTGCATTAATCACATCGAATGTGATTCTCTTATGGTTTTTACCCCTAGTCACTTATGACCTTGAGTTGGCTCAACAAATCATAAAGACTAGTCTAGTCAGACCCTTACTTTCTTGTCCAATCCTAACTTACACCGACACTCGGTTTGTTCACGACGCGATGGTTTGGGTTAAGTCGAACTACATCACATGTTTAATGGAATTGGTTTCCAAAAGATAATCATGTTACAGCTTGAGTTTGCTCAACAACTATAACATGAAATCCCTGGTTTCCAAATTCCAAAAGCAAGGAGGGCTACGGCTAACCTTGAAGAAGATTTTTAACGTAATTGACTAGATGTAATCGACGGTTTCACATAATCATAACTCACATCCTTACGGTCCAGTGGAACACAGCCAGGGATTTGGCTAGGACAGGATCACTATCCACAGTCGAGCTAGGGTGATCCATAACACTAGTCAAAAAACACTAGACCTCATCATGGTCCATTGAAGGAGACTAATTATTCATATGTGTGCCATCAACTTGAAATGGTTTCATTAAAACTAGTTAATCTTATCAACTAGTTGAATCCTAAAATTCGAAATTATTAGGATTGGTTAATAACTTTTATTAGTGTCCTTATCAACTATAAGGAATGAATTTTAGGGTGCTATCCTAATCATGTATTAGGCATTTAAACAAATTTAAATCATAGCATTTCCATCAAAAATTATCTTATAATTTTCAGAAAGCTTTTAAGGGCTAACCTAATAGTTCTTCTTGTATTATCACATAATTAACAAGAAATATTATATAACCATTAAAGATACAAAAATTTTATCACATGAAATTTTGGCATTAACACTTGCAACTAAAATTATCTGATCATAAAGTTACAACAATAATTATCATATAATTATAAAGATCTAATTTTCAAAATTATCACATGATTTTTAAAATTAGATCTCATTTTCAAAAAAAGTTCGAAATTCAGCACATGAAAACGACAATTTAATAGTTTAATTAAAACATCCATCTGATGGAGAAACATGTTGTATCATATATATATTATAATTGCAAAAACAATAGATCAAGTAGACCTCGCTCTGATACCACTGTAGGATTTTCTAGGTCCATATGGCTATAAAATCATTGTCCGGCCTAAGTTGGTTGGACGACGAAAACAAAAATGTAGCCGAAAAAAACAGATTTAAAACATTTTTAAATCAAGCCTTAAAGATTTAACCCTAGTCAGAATCTCTACTATCCCGGGGTTGGGTCCGACCAACCCCTAAGGATAGATCTATCAACCTATTTGCAATTATAAATGCATGTTTAATTAAACTACATACCTTTTACTTCGTTTTCGTAGAATACGAATCGTTGTTTCAGCAACTTTCTTTAGCTCCGAAGTGATGCCCCGCGCCGCTTCTCCCGAGCCGAACCGCGTCCCGAGGCGAGCAACACCCTGTCGCTGAGCCAACCACGCGCCGAAGAAAGTTTCACCTTGAGTGGATCCTTCGTCAAGACTTCGGATCTGATGCGAACTCCTTCGTAGCTTTGCTACAGCCTGATCAGGAGCAAGGAAGAATTTTGGAAGAGATAGAATAATTAATTTACGTCTTAATCCGAGCATGCTCAAACCTTTTGGGAGTTTCTCAGATTTGAAAACTTGGTGCGAGTTTTCAAGGAGAGAGTTGGCCCATATTTATATAGGCGACTGAACTCTCCCCTTCTCATCATATCCGATGTGGGACTAAAGGTTTTGGAGAAAAAATTAATTGCAGCCTGCCTTTCACAAAGGCCAATCTTTAGCGAATTTTTCCGCCCTCACCATTGAGCTTCGCAAGTGATACAACCTATCAAATCGAAGAGCACTGAACGGTGAATGCATAGAAATAAACAGGGCTCAATTTCGACTTCGTTTGACCCCTCAAACGTCGTCACAAAGTTTAGCAAACCCCCATTTTTGCTGAAATTCCAGCCGCCAAAGAGATTCTAGGGTTTCTCAAACCTGTGGGCCCCATAATGGGGCCCACCCGCATTCTCTTCCAGCTGGACGGGGCCCAGCTAGTTCGGGCTGGGCGCCCTGGCCCAGCACCTGGGCATGGTGCCCCAGGCCCAGCGCGTAGGCCTGGTGCCTAGGTGCCTAGGTGCCTAGGTGCCTGGGCCTGGCACCAGGCCCGGAAGCCCCAGGCCCGGTTCAGCCTGGGCTGGCCTCATGCCCAGTTTGGGCTTGGGTATGGGGCTTTTGTCCTTTTGACCCTTATTTATTTCTAGTTTACTATTTAAAACTCCATTTAAATTTTCTGGGCCCGTATGCACTCCGATTTGAGCACGGTTTTCTCCCCAACTTTCGTATAAAAATCTTCTTCGTTTCTATGCATTTATTATAAAATACATTTGTAAATATTTTACAATATATATATATATATTTATTTAATATTAAAATCTATTTGCATCAAATACAAATGAACTGAGGGCATACATCCCTCAACAGCCTCTGCCGTATCTTCTTTTGCAACCTTGCAAAAGATCTTGTCGACAGTGCCATCTGAATAGTGATGTGTACTTTCATCTTTAGCTTTGATCTCATATAGTCTGTGACAAATTCTGGAATAGATTTCTTGTCAAAGACTATCTTGTAAAGCCCTTCGTGCTTGAGCATAGCCTTCACCCTTATACACCAGAGAGTAAAGCTATTCTTTCCTGTAAACTTCTCGATCTTGTAACCAGATGTTGAATATGGCTCCGTCATTATGTAACCTCCGACAACCTGAAATCTTTGATACCACTTGTTGGGAAACAAACCGATAGGGACAGACAACGGAAGCAATCGAACGGTCCCCTACGAACAGCGGGATAGCTATCCAACAATCGCTACGCCACGTTCTTTCAGAGATACACCACAATAACACAATATCCAACCAAAACAAGTAATATGAAAAGTAACGAAAGTATGAAAGCAACAAAGTCAAGAGACACAGATTTTACCCTGGTTCGACCCACTAACGGAGCCTACGTCCAGCTTTTCGATGACGGTTTCCACTAATATGATCAGAGAAAATTACACCGACTTCTTCAATCTTCTTCAACAATAGAAAGCACCAATAACTCCACACGTGGAGTTCAAACTCTTCTCAAAAATCCAATGGAGATCTCAAATATCACCAAAAGAGAAGAAAACAAAAGCTCTCACCCAAATCCCTCAACCCGAAAAGAGAGATACAAGAAGAAGACTGCAATGAGTTTCACAAAGAAACTTAAGAAGTTCACTCACCAAATTCATGCCCCAAAGCTCTGCGACGTGCGAGGAAGAAGATACTTGATGACGGCACGCGCTCACCTCAAAATAAACCTTAAGAAGGGTTTAAATAGCTTCGTGGGTCGTTTGGAATCTCAGCCGTCCGATTAAACCCCATCGAAAATCAACGGTCAAGATTAGAAGCTCAAATCTGGCCATTCTAGGGTTCGCTGGGTATCAGCACAGCCGTGCGCCAATCTGCGTCTGTAAAACAGAGAGCTGCTAATGTGCACTGGCAGTGTGCATGTTCGTGCAAGCAACACGGACAGTTTGCACGGCCATGCTAAATAAATAGAGAGCTGCCTGGCAGCACGGATAGCAACATGGAGGGCTGCACGGCCGTGCCGTAAATCTGTCTTCTGACGCAATGGCCATGCTAAGACATGCACGGCCATGTCAACCTCCCAGCTTCCAAAATTTGAAGCACCAAAAAACGACAGTTGTTTTGTCATTTATCTTGCATAAATAATCAGTCAACAACTTATTTTCCCAGAGACATCTATAAATAATAGGAGATGGTGTATGAGAACCTGATGGAATACAGGATGGTGAGTTGAGTCAATGGAGTCCCTACGATAGACATCCCAAGTTACAAGAAAATGAGTATGCCCTTTCCTCAATAGTTCTGCCTGATGAGCACTCATATGGCACCTGAAGACAGGTTGAGAATCAACGTAATATGTATCATTATAACTCCTGCTTACATGATCAACAGGAACCAATACATCATCAAAATTCTGCAAGAAGCATTTCTTTGCATCACTAGAATGAAGATTGCGTAGCAAATTGAACACATGAAACGAACAGTTAGAAGATTCATAGTTCAATAAAAAATGGCAATACCAAAAATTATCAAAAAAGAACAGGATATGCATTACTCACATGTCAATATCACTAAAGAAGTAATGAGAACAAATAGAATTGCATAATGTCCAAAATTTAGAGAACTCGGTAGTACCTCCATCAAATGATCTTTGACCAAAAGTTGAATTTATGAGTGAAAATGGGTTTAAACTTTGAGGCTGACAGCATAGGATGTGCAGGAACATGCGAGTCAACATCTATCTAGTTGTCTATATCCATAAAAACATTGATTACCACAGTGTTAAAAAATTGTATTCAGGAGATAGCCACCAACCAACAAAAACAAAGTCAATTTTTCTTGTTAAGCTTAGCTTTCTGTAGCTAGGGATTACTCTGGAAATTGACAATGCATAGAGATAAATAAAGAAAAATAATGTGTATGCAAACAAATTAGTATAAATCAAACTACTACAGAATCATTGCATGCTGCATATATAAGCATCCATCTACTTTTGCATGAGAAAAAACATAATAATACTAATAATAAATAGTAGTAATGAAGAGAATCCACTTACAGTAAATTTCCATCCAAAATTCATTTATTGTAGGTAAAAAACAATCATAAAGTGATAATGAAGATGAATTAATGAATTATAATCACTGCGATACTGAAAATATATAGAAGGGAAAGAAGCAAAAATATCGTAACTGTTATGAATAGGCTTTTGTAGGCCCACATGAAGCCCACGTAGGGCTAGGGTATCCACACATTATGTAAACTTTTCCTATAAATATAGAGCTACAGGTTCAGTAGCCACCACCTTCACAACACGTTATTAGCACGATTCTCTGAAAATTTCCAAAGATCTGATCTTGCGAGGACGACGAGGAGGAGGTAGATCCATCATGCGTGGACGTCATCTTCCATGCGTAGGCTTCATCAAACGTCGCTAGATCTGGAGGACGGATCTAGAGGTAATCAAACATAATCTCGATCTAAACCTATTTGTTCGTAGAATATGTTTAGATTTGCTTATCTCTGGACCAAAATCTATGTTTAAACAATAATTTTATGATGAAAACATTGATTTCAATAATAAAAATCAAATTTTACTTGAAAAAATTAGTTTTTTATTTGAAAAATATGATCTTTTGTTGGATCTGAGTTTTTCCCGCTACTCGCCGTTGACATATCTGTTGTCGTGAACCCGAAGGGGGCCAAACCCCTCACTACTTGGCGCCATAAACAACAGCAAAAAGGGGGGAGCGAACCCCCCGATGCCATATCATCCTCAAAACGGGGGGGGCACCCCCAAATGGCGATAAAGGGGTGCCGGCAGCCCCCCCAATCAATCAAAATGGGGGCACCAGCCCCCCCCCCCCCCCCCCCCGATGTAACAGGGGGCCTAACAGGGGGGCCCGGTAGCCTCCCTCATGGCGACACAATGGGGGGGGAGGAAATCATTTTTGATGATAAAAAGAAGATGAAGAGATTGACGTATAGCCTTCGTTTCTGAGGCACTTGATGAAATTAAGGATGCCATTCTCTCTGGTACCATTGAGCTATCTCTTCACTATATCTATGAAAATTCATTTGATAGAATTAGGTCACTCAAAAATTTCATCAAACAGCTAGACCATGTTTACCATTAACATAGATATAATATTGAACAATCTCCATTTAACATCGATCAAGAACTCTTTTAACAATCCAAACATAATGAGTTTCACAAATTAAAGACAATATCATTGAAATCTAGTGTAACAACTTAGAAACCTATGAAAGAACTTTGAATTCCCCAACAAATAGCCATAAGTATATAGTAACAAGAACAATTAGTTCTCAATTGCACCAATCGATAAGATGCACGGAATTATCCTCTAAAACTTAACCTTTTCGTTTTCAAATATCGAAAATAAAAATCGCTTACCTAGGAATGCTAATGGACGGATGTCCTCCATTAGATATTCTTCGTCTTTCGTCGACTTCACCTCTCTTCACATTTCTTTACTGAATATTGCTCCCCAAGATCCAAAACATTCCAAAAAATCCCCAAAATTTTGAGAACCTGCTATTAACCTTAAGAGCTCATGTAGAAGACGACGTAAAATCTTGAGATCTCAAAGATAGATGTCGTTGGAGGAGGAGACAGTGACCACCATGAAGTTGATGACCATCTCTTTGCTGACTCGAATTCGGAGGGGCCTTGATGCTGATCGAGACATCAGCAAATATGGATCTAGGGTTTTGTTGGAAGTAAAGGGATTCGTGATGACATGGGCTATAGAGGGATAGATTGAACGAGATTTAGAGATTTAGAGGGGGGAAGAGAGGCTATGTTGTGGGGATTTAGCAAATAAATTTGGGGTTTGTGGAGAAGAAATTAAGGGATGAAATTCCTGAGCAGGGAAAAAATAGGGGGAAGTTTTGGGATGAAAACAAAACTGTACATAAACATTCCTTTTTCGTTTCATTAGTCACCGCACAAAAGGTAACAAAATTTAACTAACCGTTCCTAATAGAATAATAATAACAATAAAATATGTATTCCCATTATGATAAAAATTATTATTATTTGTTTTTATCATTTTGTTGTGAATAGGCCCATTAGGCCCATTGGGTATCCACCCATCATTGAATGCTATATAAATGATGGCAGTGAGCTACTAACCCTCTACACCTTTTACCCTGCACTTTTCCCTTCATAACACATTATCAGCACGAATCTGCTCGAAGGAAAAAGACAACGTCTCTCAAGGAGGAGTTCATCCCCAACGTCATTTTTAAGAAGATCTTGTTCTTCTCAATGGGGAGCGTAAATGGCATCCTTCATCGACCGTCGTCTAGATTCCATAGCCGAATCTAGAAGGTAAAATCCTCAATTTTTTTTAGATCTAGACTTGCTTTTCCTGTAGATCTGCATGTTTTAGATCACGTAGTTCATGAACACGGTAAAAATCGAATTTTTTTATATCTGCATGTCTAAAAAACATTTTAAAAAATTGGGTTTTTATTATCCATGGCAGCGCCCTGAAGGCGTGGAGGTCGTGCCTTCGTGCCGGCCAGGCCATGCCCAAAAGGGCATGGCTGGCCGCGCCCTGCAGGCACGGCCAAGCCGCGCCTGAAAGGTGCGGCGACTGCGCCTGAAAGAGGCACGGCGATCGCGCCCTGTAGGCACCGCCGGCCGCGCCCACAGGGCACGGCCAGGCGTCGCGGCGGCCGCCGTGTGCCCCCCTCTCCCTAGGGTTTTCGAAACTCTATCCCTTGACGGGCTATTTTGGGGAGGCCCATTAACTCTTTCTTGGTTGTTTTTTGGCCATAAAGCCCGAAAATTAGCATATTTTTCACAAAATTTTCTTTTTAAATTATTCGGGCCTCTAAAGCCCACTAATTAAAGAAGTATTTAATTGTGATAGAGTTGGACGAAATAAATAAATAAATATACAAAATAGATCATAATTACATGTTTTTAAATTCTATTGTTAGAAATTTGAGCACACACTTCATTTGTTAGATTATTTTTAAATCTATGTCTGGGATGTCATATATCTGCGTGGTTGTATATGTATATAATATCTGCGTGGTTGTATATGTATATAATATCTGCGTGGATGTGCTATTAGACTATGTTTTTGGGGATCAGCTAGGTTTCTGACACTTTTCCCTTTCTCTGCAATTTTTTACCTTTTTGAGAGACCTTGTATGTGAGGTTATAAATATAAAAGTCAAAGCTGAAGGACCACCCCATGGAGTTGAAGTCGCTAGCGTAAAGAGAAAGGGGATTTTCTTAAATTTCCCAAGTTGTCTTTATTTTATGCATTTTTTTTATTTATGGGATGTTTCTTCGGACTTTTTCTTTTCCTTTTTAGTGCTCAGCGCTGATCCCCATAGTTCTAAATTAATTCTTTGCTTATATTAAATGTATGGATGTTTAACTTTAATAGTCAAGTAATTCATGTTATTTTTATATTGCTAGATTGCACAGATGGCCAGACTTGCTAATGTTGAGTTCTCGGTCCTGAAGGCCGATGGGTCGAACTACTTGAGTTGGCACCTGGACCTGAAGTTCCACATGTGCTCTCATGGGTTCAATCTAACACCCACAGCAAAGGTAACAATCAGCACTGCCATAGCTAAAATGGATGCTGCTAATGAATCCCCTACTACAGAAGAAGTTTCGATATACTTAAGGCGAAAGCCATTATTTATATCAGGAAACACTTAGACTCGACCCTGAAGGACGAGTATTTTACTGTAGAGGATCCTTATGAGCTGTGGACCGCACTTGAGGAGAGGTGCAGACATCAAAGGGATGTCATACTCCCTCTTGCATAGCACGAGTGGACTCACCTCTTGTAACGGTCTGTTTTCGTCGTACTTTGTTCGTGCACGTGCTTTTGACCGTGCACATATTAATTTTAGACTTTGTTTGTTTGTGAACACTTGGGTGTGATATGCCGTTGTGAACGTCTCTGAGAGTAGTAAATTGTGGCACTAATTTGGAACGACATTTCTCGGGTCGTTTTCCCACGATTTGAACTTATTCGAAGAGACGTTGTGATTTTCACTTTTGACGGGAGACGTTTCTATTTTTAGTTTCGTCACTCGACGTCGAAATTGAGATCCGTCTTCTTAGTTAGCTTTCTTTCGTCATCACGATCACCCCGATATTTATTTTATAATTTTTGGAGTTCATTTGACCCACTTTATATTTTTAGCAAGGTTTAAAATATTTTTAATAATTAGGTTTCTAAATTATTTTCGGCCAAATAAATTTTATTACGTTTTAAATACTTCAAAATATTTTTGAGCCAAATCTCAGCTCATTTGGGCCGCACCCAAGCCTTGTGCGAGTTGGAGAGGGTGAGATTCGAATTTTAAATATTTTTAAACTCCTAATCCTATTAGATTTAGCCCTAGACCAAGTCAACCCCTCTACACTATATAAACAACCCTTAGGAAGACCTATTTTCGCAAGAAAATAACCCTAGCCGCTTCCAAAACCCAAAAACCCCCTTGCGACGATTCGTCGCAACGTTGCGACAGCCGCCCCCGTGTCCGACCGAGAAAACGGCCCCAAATTCCCCGCACCGAAAGACAGCTTTGCCCGCACCAAGCATCTGCCCCGCTCCGCACAGCCATCGCTCCGCATCGCCGTGCCTGACCGAGAGATTCTCTCGGTCGGACCGGTCGCCCGCTCCGCATCTCGCATCGCCCCGCACCCGCTTCGCAAGCCCGCTCCGCACCCCGCATCGCACCGTGTCTGACCGAGGCGCCCGCCCGCTCACGCCCGCACCCCGCTCCGTTGCAACGTTGCAACGTTGCAACGCCCCGCCCAAGCGCCCGACCGACCCCATCTCCCGCACCGACCGAAGAATCCCTCCGCACCGCTGCTGTGACCGACCCGCTGCGCTGCACAGCCCCGTTCTCCCGCACCGACCGAGCCAAGTCCCCGCACCGACGGTGTCTGACCGAGAGACATTCGTCGCAACCCCGCACCCGTCGCACCGCTTGCCACCGTGGGCCCCCCAAGTTCTCCAGAGGTATTGTGGGTCCCCTATTGGTCCCTAGGACTACTGTGGGCCCCACCTAGGTGTCTCCACTTCGACGATTTGTCGTTTACGACGTTGCGATACGTCGTAGCCCATCGTCGCACGTGCTAGCTTTGGAATCTGGATTCGTTGCTCCGGTTGCTGCTCTGATCTTTCCAGCGAGGAATCTATTTTGGAATCAGGACTTGGAGCGCGTTCTTTTATTCCAACCCCTGGCGTCGCTACCCGACGCCAGTGTAGCTTTCGCGTCGTGTTGAGGTAACGCTTTGCACCCCTAGGACCCCCCCAACCTATTGCATGTTAATCAAGACTAAAATCAATGTTTTTAAAAGTATTTTAAATGTTTTAGAATTCACTAATCAAGATTAATAAAACGGATGTAGGCCGGTGGACTTGTGCACGTAGGATAATTGTGACCTTGGACTCGTTGGACGGTGTTGCTCAGACGTGATACTTGCAGGCAAGTGAAACTTTCCAACTCTTGCTTAGGGCCATGTTTTTAGGCCACTTCCTTGTTTTTAGCGTAAAAGAGACTAGTCAGTGAAATGATAGCTGGCTAGACGCCTATTTGATCTAGTTTGACAACGAAACTAGATCCGTCACCTTAATTGATCTAGCTTGACAACGAAGCTAGATCCAACTCTTTAACTTGTTGATCATGCATACTAAACTGTCATGTTTACTTTCCTTACCTGTACGCTTTACTACTTGCCATGTCATGACATCCATGCATTGAATGTTGCATACGTAGCACACGCTACATACTTGTACTTGCTTGTCCCGGGCTAGGTGCACCCCTATGCCATCATGAAAAACACTTCCTGGCTCGTGAATCCAGAAGCGAGCATTCATGTTCGGGGGTAAGGCCCCGGCTCGATACACGTGGAGGGGTAGGGTTGAGCGACCACTCAGCGTAGAAGTGTGCCCGTACAGCCTCTTCAGCTGTAAGGCGTGAACTCTGTGCACGACATGAAAACGTGACTTGTGATTGATAGTAGTTGCTACTCTTGTCATGCCATGCTAGTTGTCCTCTTGTACTTGCTTTACTTTACTTTGCTTGTTGCACTCATACTTTAACTGCCATGTCATTTCATCATGCTAGAACTGCTAGGCTGCTTTTACTTTACTTTCAGTTTCCTTGCACAAGTCTTTTAGACTTGCTGACATGTGCCCCTTGCTCTTTTGGGTGTCACATGTTAGACCCTGAGCCAGAGACCGTTGTTGAGGACGAAGTGTTTGCTGACGCTGAGCCTGAGCCTACGTTTGACGAGGAGTTCGTGGACACCGGTGACCAGTCTTAGAGACTGTTCTGAGTTACTTCTTTTAGGTTGCTGTTAGTTGTCGGTGCATAGCACCATTACTTTGTTTTGTACGTTGTACTTTTGTTGGCCATGCTGGGGCCTCTTTTAGACTCTTTTCTTTTAGCCTGGTGGCTTTTCTGCGATGTTGGAATTTATTATTATGGATATTTTGAGATTTATCTTTGTCTCATTTTCTTTTATTATCTTTGTTTCGTATTGCAATTGCAAGGACCTGCTATTATTGTTTATTGACGCTTATCGGACTTGCAGCTTTGTAGCTTCAAGTCTGAGCGGACCTTCTCACGTCTCGCCTCCACGTTTTTGGGAAGCGGGGCATGACAGGTTTTGTTGGTGGCCCATGCAGGTCCTTCTTGCAATTGTGAATTAACGGAACAACGATAATAACGGAATGTCCATTAAATAAATTACAACATCCAAGTCATTAAGCTTTGAGTCTAATTTGTTTGTTCGTTTTCTATGTCATTAGATGGCTGGACGACGACAGACCCGATCTGGTAGTGGGCCCAATCGTGTTGAGGAGCCGGACAGAGAGCCCACCAATGCTGAGATCATGAGGATGATGCACCAGATGATGCAGGTGCAGCAGGGCATGCTCCAGAATACCCAGAGTGCCCCTCGCTTCGAGCCGGAGCGAAGCAGTTTCGGGAGCTGGGCCCGACTTACTTTGATGGATCTGAAGGACCGTTGGCTGCTGAGGAGTGGATCAGGAATACCGAGGATAATCTGAAGATGTCGAAGGTCAACCCGGCTGGATGGGTTGATTTGGTGAAGAAACAGCTCAAGGATAATGCTCGCAACTGGTGGGATGCAGAGGAGGAGCTGTTGACGACGCCGATACCTTGGGCTACATTCAAGTCCAGGTTCGATGAGGAGTACTTTCCGAAGGCTGCCAGGAGGGAGATGCTGCAGCAATTCATTGAGCTGAAGCAGGGAAATCTGACGGTGGACCAGTACCACCAGGAGTTCACTAGGCTGAGTCGCTTCGCACCGAAGATGGTGGAGGATGCTGAGGAGAAGGCTCAGAGGTTTCTGCAGGGTCTTTCTCTAGACTTGCAGAGCCTGATGTCTACGACAGACATGGAGTCATATCAGAAGTTACTGGTATCTGCTCGGAGACAGGAGTTGATTGCAAGGCAGAAGAGAGGACAGATTTCTGGAGCTGGGAAGAGGCCTATGGAGCAGGCCAGAGGAGTGGCTAGGCCTGGGTTCAAGCCTACCCAGCCAGTGCAGTTCAAGAGGCCAGGGGGGCTACTGTGAAGACTTGCCATTTCTGCGGCAAGACTGGCCACATCAAGGAGCAGTGCAGGAGATTTCTGGGGCAGTGCCTGGTCTGTGGAGGCGCTACTCATGTAGCGAAGGATTGTCAGCATGCGAACCAGTTGAGGAGAGGACCTGATGGAGCACAGCTACAGGGGGGACCAGTTGCAGCCCAGCCCTTGCATCAGAGAGCACATGTACCTGCTGGACGTGGAGCGCCTCTTATTCCGCAGAGGCAGGCTTTTCAGCAGGCTGTTCAGCCGAGGAGGCAGGCTTACTTGATGACTGCAGTGGAGAGCGAGGCTGTGGATGAGGTTATCGCAGGTAACCCTCTGTCTAGTTGTTTCCTTCTTAGTTAGATTTGGTTGTTAGCTTATGTTTGATTGCTTGCATATGATTGTTTGTTAGAATAGGGTTTGATTGTTAGAATGTTTGTTAGGTGTGATTTTGGTTTGCACATTTCCTGCACGAGTCCTCTTTGACTCTGGTGCATCAATGTGCATTATTTCTCGGAGCTTCGTGGGGAAGCATTCCTTGACGACCTTCCCTCTTCCCAAGAGTTGGAACATCGTCACAGGAAATGGCGTGATCTCGGTGCATCGTGGGTGCAATTCTTGCCCTTTGGTGGTCTGTGGACATGAGCTTTACGCTGATTTTATTGTCCACGACATCATCAACTACGATGCAGTGCTTGGAATGGATTGGCTTGCGAGTTTCTATGCTACGATCGATTGTCGGAGGAAGAAAGTGGTGTTCGAGATCCCGGGACATCCAGTGTTTGAGTTCAGTCGAGGAAGCAGTTTACTGGGCCCTGTCAGGTTTCGGGCCAGACCGGTGGAGGTTGTTGCTATGCAGATGGAGCAGAGTAGACCATCTGTGGTGCGTGAATTCGATGACGTCTTCCCCGAGGAGATGTCTGGACTGCCACCCGATCGAGCTCTCGAGTTTTCGATCGACCTTGTTCCGGGAGCGCAGCCTATTTCGAAGGCGCCGTATCGTATGGCACCAGCAGAGTTGGAGGAGTTGCGTAGGCAGCTGGATGAGCTTTTGCAGAAGGGTTACATCAATCCCAGTCTGTCTCCGTAGGGAGCACCGGTGTTGCTGGTAAAGAAGAAGGATGGTTCGTGTCGCATGTGTGTGGATTACCGGGAGCTGAATGCTGTGACTATCAAGAATAAATATTCCTTGCCACGTATAGACGACATCTTTGATCAGCTCGGAGGATCGAGGGGGTTCTCTAAGTTGGACCTGAGGAGCGGTTACCATCAGCTTAAGGTGAAGAAGGATGACATCCCGAAGACGGCGTTCAGGACGAAGTATGGTCACTACGAGTTCGTGGTTATGCCTTTTGGTGTAACCAATGCGCCCGCAGTCTTTATGAACCTGATGAATCTGATCTTCTACGACTTTCTAGACAAGTTTGTCGTTATCTTTATTGACGACATCCTGATCTATTCGAAGTCAAAGGAAGAGCATGCCTCGCACTTGAGGACAGTGTTGGAGATCTTGAGGAAGCATCGTTTGTATGCTAAGTATTCCAAGTGCGAGTTTTGGCTGGATAGAGTTGCTTTTCTCGGGCACGTGGTGTCGGCGATGGAATTTCTGTGGATCCCGGGAAGATTATGGCTATCAGAGAGTGGGCTGTTCCGCAGTCAGCGTCTGAGATCCGGAGTTTCCTTGGGCTTGCTGGTTATTATCAGAGTTTCATTAAGGACTTTTCCCGGATTGCTGAGCCGATGACCAGACTGACGCGGAAGGATGTACCATATGTTTGGTCTAATGATTGTGAGAAGGCTTTTGGTGCTCTGAAGGAGAGGTTGACGACTGCCCCTGTTCTTGCCGTGCCTGATCGAAGTGGAGGATTCGAGATCTTTTGCGATGCTTCTGGCAAGGGTCTTGGCTGTGTATTGCACCAGCATGGGCACGTGGTTGCGTATGCTTCTCGTCAGCTTAAGGCTCATGAGAAGAATTACCTGACACATGATTTGGAGTTGGCTGCTGTCGTGTTTGGGCTCAAGATTTGGAGGCACTTCATGCTGAGTGAGAAATTGAAGATCTTCACCGATCACAAAATCTTGAAGTACATTTTTACTCAGAAGGAGCTCAACATGGGACATCGTCGGTGGTTGGAGCTCATGGCGGACTATGAGATTGACTTGCAGTATCACCCTGGCAAGGTGAATGTGGTTCCAGATGCGCTGAGCAGACTTCCGGCGGTGATGATGTTGACTTCGCAGTGGAGATTGCAGCAGGATTTTTGCGAGTCTGGTATTGAGATTGTTCTTCCTGGAGAGACTTCTTCGTTGATGAGTATGCAGATACAGTCGACGATCGTGGATAGGATCAAGGCTGGACAGGCTGGAGATGCTAAGCTGGTGAAGATTCAGGAGCAGGTGGAAGCCGGTCTGCGGACTGACTTCTTGATACACGAGAATGGTTCGTTGAGATTTGGAGCCAGGTTGTGTGTGCCAGCTGGAGATATCAGAGAGGAATTATTGGTGGAGGCACACAGTTCGCCGTATTCTGTACATCCTGGTGGCACCAAGATGTACAAGGATCTTCGTCTGAATTTTTGGTGGCATGGTATGAAGAGGAGTGTGGCTCGGAGCGTAGCCAAGTGTTTGGTTTGCCAACAAGTAAAGGCAGTGCATCAGCGTACGGCGGGGTTTCTACAACCGCTTCCGATTCCAGAGTGGAAGTGGCAACACATCACTATGGATTTCGTGACTGGACTACCTCGGAGTCTGAAGCAGAATGACGCGATTTGGGTGATCGTAGACCGATTGACCAAATCCGCGCACTTTATTCCCTTCCGAGTAGGACAGTCTACCGAGACGCTAGCGAGGAGATACATGGAGGTAAATTCTTTTACTCTCCATTCCTATTTCCTTTTCCTAGTTTAGATAGTGATGTAACGTGAATCGTGCAGGAGATCGTACGACTTCACGGAGTCCCTGTGAGTATCGTGTCAGACAGAGACACGAGATTCACGTCTCAGTTTTGGCAGAGTCTGCAGAAGAGCTTGGGTACGAGTCTTAGTTTCAGCACGGCGTACCACCCGCAGACGGATGGCCAGTCCGAGAGGACGATCCAGATTTTGGAGGACATGCTGAGAGCGTGCATGTTGGACTTCAAGGGATCTTGGGAGGATCATCTCCATCATGTTGAGTTTGCCTACAATAACAGCTACCAGGCGAGTATTGGAATGGCGTCTTTCGTCGCGCTATATGAGAAGAAATGTCGATCGCCACTGAGCTGGGATGACATTGGAGATCGGGAGCTGTTAGGACTGGAGATGATCGTGGAGGCCGTGGATGTTGTAAGAAACATCCAAGAGAAGCTAAGGATTGCGCAGGACCATTTCAAGCATTGGGCTGATGCTAAACGGAGGCCTTTGGAGTTTCAGCCTGGAGATCATGTCTTTCTGAAGATTTCTCCGAACCGCGGAGTTATTCGTTTTGGGAAGAGAGGCAAGCTGAGTCCGAGGTACATTGTGTCGTTTGATGTCCTGGAGAGAGTTAGAGATGTGGCTTATCGCTTGGCGCTGCCACCGTCGCTAGAGGGAGTTCACGATGTATTTCACGTATCCCAGTTACGTCGATACGTTAGTGATCCGTCCCATACTGTGAATTTCTCGGAGATCACGGTTCGTCCAGATCTGTCTTATGATCAGCAGCCAGTTGAGATCCTGGATCGTCGACAGAAGCAGCTGAGGAATAAGACCGTCGACTTGGTACGAGTACAGTGGGGTCACGGTTCCCCTGGTGAGTCCACCTGGGAGCGTGAGGATGAGATGAGAGAGCGCTTCCCGCACCTCTTCCCGAGCAGTGCTTGATGTTGATTCCGAGGACGGAATCATTTCTAAGGTGGGGAGGATGTAACGGTCTGTTTTCGTCATACTTTGTTCGTGCACGGGCTTTTGACCGTGCACGTATTAATTTTAGACTTTGTTTGTTTGTGAACACTTGGGTGTGAGATGCCGTTGTGAACGTCTCTGAGAGTAGTAAATTGTGGCACTAATTTGGAACGACATTTCTCGGGTCGTTCCCCCACGATTTGAACTTATTCGAAGAGACGTTGTGATTTCACTTTTGACGGGAGATGTTAATATTTTTAGTTTCGTCACTCGACGTCGAAATTGAGACCCGTCTTCTTAGTTAGCTTTCTTTCGTCATCACGATCACCCCGATATTTATTTTATAATTTTTGGAGTTCATTTGACCCACTTTATATTTTTAGCAAGGTTTAAAATATTTTTAATAATTAGGATTCTAAATTATTTTCGGCCAAATAAATTTTATTATGTTTTAAATACTTCAAAATATTTTTGAGCCAAATCTCAGCTCATTTGGGCCGCACCCAAGTCTTGTGCGAGTTGGAGAGGGTGAGATTCGAATTTTAAATATTGTTAAACTCCTAATCCTATTAGATTTAGCACTAGACCAAGTCAACCCCTCTACACTATATAAACAACCCTTAGGAAGACCTATTTTCGCAAGAAAATAACCCTAGCCGCTTCCAAAACCCAAAAACTCCCTTGCGACGATTCGTCGCAACGTTGCGACAGCCGCCCCCGTGTCCGACCGAGGAAACGGCCCCAAATTCACCGCACCGACCGACAGCTTCGCCCGCACCAAGCATCCGCCCCGCTCTGCACAGTCGTCGCTCCGCATCTCCGTGCCTGACCGAGAGATTCTCTCGGTCGGATCGGTCGCCCGCTCCGCATCTCACATCGCCCCGCACCCGCTTCGCAAGCCCACTCCGCACCTCGCATCGCACCGTGTCTGACCGAGGCGCCCGCCCGCTCACGCCCGCACCCCGCTCCGTTGCAACGTTGCAACGTTGCAACACCCCGCCCAAGCGCCCGACCGACCCCATCTCCCGCACCGACCGAAGAATCCCTCCGCACCGCTGCTGTGACCGACCCGCTGCGCTACACAGCCCCGTTCTCCCGCACCGACCGAGCCAAGTCCCCGCACCGACGGTGTCTGACCGAGAGACATTCATCGCAACCCCGCACCCGTCGCACCGCTTGCCACTGTGGGCCCCCCAAGTTCTCCAGAGGTATTGTGGGTCCCCTATTGGTCCCTAGGACTACTGTGGGCCCCACCTGGGTGTCTCCACTTCGACGATTTGTCGTTTACGACATTGCGATACATCGTAGCCCGTCGTCGCACATGCTAGCTTTGGAATCTGGATTCGTTGCTCCGGTTGCTGCTCTGATCTTTCCAGCGAGGAATCTATTTTGGAATCAGGACTTGGAGCGCGTTCTTTTATTCCAACCCCTGGCGTCGCTACCCGTCGCCAGTGTAGCTTTCGCGTCGTGTTGAGGTAACGCTTTTCACCCCTAGGACCCCCCAACCTATTGCATGTTAATCAAGACTAAAATCAATGTTTTTAAAAGTATTTTAAATGTTTTAGAATTCACTAATCAAGATTAATAAAACGGATGTAGGCCGGTGGACTTGTGCACGTAGGATAATTGTGACATTGGACTCGTTGGACGGTGTTGCTCAGACGTGATACTTGCAGGCAAGTGAAACTTTCCAACTCTTGCTTAGGGCCATGTTTTTAGGCCACTTCCTTGTTTTTAGCATAAAAGAGACTAGTCAGTGAAATGATAGCTGGCTAGACGCCTATTTGATCTAGTTTGACAACGAAACTAGATCCGTCACCTTAATTGATCTAGCTTGACAACGAAGCTAGATCCAACTCTTTAACTTGTTGATCATGCATACTAAACTGTCATGTTTACTTTCCTTATCTGTACGCTTTACTACTTGCCATGTCATGACATCCATGCATTGAATGTTGCATACGTAGCACACGCTACATACTTGTACTTGCTTGTCCCGGGCTAGGTGCACCCCTATGCCATCATGAAAAACACTTCCTGGCTCGTGAATCCAGAAGCGAGCATTCCCGTTCGGGGGTAAGGCCCCGGCTCGATACACGTGGAGGGGTAGGGTTGAGCGACCACTCAGCGTAGAAGTGTGCCCGTACAGCCTCTTCAGCTGTAAGGCGTGAACTCTGGGCACGACATGAAAACGTGACTTGTGATTGATATTAGTTGCTACTCTTGTCATGCCATGCTAGTTGTCATCTTGTACTTGCTTTACTTTACTTTGCTTGTTGCACTCATACTTTAACTGCCATGTCATTTCATCATGCTAGAACTGCTAGGCTGCTTTTACTTTACTTTCAGTTTCCTTGCACAAGTCTTTTAGATTTGCTGACATATGCCCCTTGATCTTTTGGGTGTCACATGTTAGACCCTGAGCCAGAGACCGTTGTTGAGGACGAAGTGTTTGCTGACGCTGAGCCTGAGCCTACGTTTGACGAGGAGTTCGTGGACACCGGTGACCAGTCTTAGAGACTGTTCTGAGTTACTTCTTTTAGGTTGATGTTAGTTGTCGGTGCGTAGCACCATTACTTTGTTTTGTACGTTGTACTTTTGTTGGCCATGCTGGGGCCTCTTTTAGACTCTTTTCTTTTAGCCTGGTGGCTTTTCTGCGATATTGGAATTTATTATTATGGATATTTTGAGATTTATCTTTGTCTCATTTTCTTTTATTATCTTTGTTTCGTATTGCAATTGCAAGGACATGCTATTATTGTTTATTGACGCTTATCGGACTTGCAGCTTTGTAGCTTCAAGTCTGAGCGGACCTTCTCACGTCTTGCCTCCACAATTTTGGGAAGCTGGGCGTGACACCTCTGTATACAGGATTACAAATCCGGAGCGGAGTACAACTCAGCATTATTCCGAATCACCTCATGCCTAAAGTTTTGTGGTGAGAATGTGCCTGAGAGGATGTTGCTAGAGAATCCGTTTACATCTTTTCATGAGAATGACATGATCCTCATGCAACAGTACCGTGAACGAAAGTTCACAAAGTACTCCGATCTGCTCTCATGCCTACTAATGGCTAAACAGAACAGAGAGTTGTTGATTGCCACTCACAATCTACTCCCTCTGGCTCCGCTCCACTTCCACCTCCTGTAGAGGCACATTTCCAGTCTTTCCAGAAGAAGAAGATGGATAAGAAGGCAAAGTTCCAGAAATGGAAAGAACTGAAGCAGCGGAAAAAGGCTACTCCTCAGGCTCCTCCCCAGAACCAGAAGTTCGTGGCAAAGAAGCAATAGTGGACGCCTAATAAAGGTGGTCCTCCCAAGAAAGACTAGGAGGATAAATGCTCTAGATGTGGAATGACTGGCCATTGGTCCAGAAACTACTGCACAATCAGACACCTACAGGACCTCTACCATGCAAGTCTCAAGCCTCATGCTGAAACAAACTTGATAGATGGGGCAGCATTACCAGCTACTACATGGAATCTAGAAGATTTCATGAATGACAACACTTTGTAGTCATGGACCATCTGTATCTTACTTTCTAGCACTGTATCTTATTTTATGTCTTTCTATTCCATGTTAGCTACTTTGTTTGTCAGCTTTTAAATATTAATGAAAGTATTCTCTTTTCGTAGTATTTATTGAATGCTTTTCATTTTTAGATATGGAATCTATATGCCTAGTGGACAGTGCGTCAACGCACTCTATTCTTCAGTGTATAGACTACTTTACGAGCATTGGTAGTTTCTCTGGTCCATTGAGAACAATCTCAATACCAGCTGACATGATCAGGAGAAGCAATCATTTTGCTCCCCAATAACATACACATTAAACTTAGAGATGCGCTATACTCACCTAAATCGATCCGAAATCTTCTAAGTTTTAATGATATCTGTTTAAACGGGTATCACTTAGAGACGACCGAGGATAATAAAAAAGAATACTGGTATGTAACGTCTCTTACAAATGGTATAAAAACTATTGTGGACTATATCGAGGGACTCCACACGGGTCTCTACCAGACAAGTATTCACTCTCCAGAAGTATACATGACGAAGCACCTGCAGTGCCCTCAAATACCAGAATTCAAACTCTGGCATAGTAAACTGGGACACCCTTGATCTGTTATGATGTACAGCATTATAAATAGCTCAAGGGGTATAAATTTGAAGAACATGAAGATTCTTCAAAAAGGTAATTTCCCATGTCCACCCTGTTACAAGGGTAAACTAATAACGAGACCCTCTCCACTAAAAGTTGACTTGGAGTCTCCTAGCTTTCTGGAGAGAATCCATGGGGACATTTGTGGTCCTATACATCCCATTAAGTGGTCCCTTAAGGTACTTTATGGTCCTGATATACGCATCTACTAAGTGGTCACATGTGTGTCTATTGTCCACCCGTAACTTAGCATTTTCTAAGCTTTTAGCTCAGATAATCAAGTTGCGGGCCCACTTTCCCGATCACCAGATAAAGAAACTTCGTCTGAATAATGCGGGGGGAGTTTACGTCACAAGTTTTTCTAGAATATTGCCAAGCATCGGGCATTGAAGTTGAACATCCTGTAGCACATGTTCACACCCAAAATGGGTTAGCAGAATCTCTAATAAAGAGACTGCAATGGATTGCTCATCCATTACTACTTCAATCCCAGTTGCCGGTGAATGCATGGGGTCATACAATATTGCATGCTGCATCTTTAATAAAATATAGACCTTCTGAAGGTCAGTCATCTTCTCCTATGCAATTAGCAATTGTAGTACCACAAATTGTCTCACATTTGAGAATATTTGGTTGTGCAGTATACGTCCCCATAGCACCACCACAAAGGACAAAGATGGGTCTACAACGTCGTCTAGGCATTTATGTTGAGTTTGACACACCCCCATAATAAGATTCCTAGAACCCTTACGTGAGACGTTTTCAAGGCACGTCTAGAAGACTGTGAATTTGATGAAACATCATTTCCAAGACTAGGCTTACAAACCAAGAAGCCTGAAGCTTCCGAGAGTATCTCTTGGGATACACAGAAATTAAGTCACTTTGATCCGCCTAAGAGCCAGTGTGAGGAGCAGGTCCTGAAGATTCTCCATATCCAAAACACTGTCCATCTCTTGCCGGACAAATTTACTGACAACCTGAAGATTGTCAGATCACACGTCCTTGCTGTTAACACTCCAGCTAGGATTGACATACTGCAAAATGGATGCAATCCGCCTGCAGCAGAGATGATTGGACCTGTTAAAAAGAGAGGACGACCACTGAAATCCAAGGATCAAGTCCCTCGAAAGAGTAAGACCCTTTGCAATGGTCAAACAATACTACCATAGGATGCTACTATAAGCCCTTCTTCCCCATCTCTCCCAAACTCTCAAAGAGAGGAAAAACCGTTAGAAAATGAAGTTTCAATACATTATGTACGAACTGGGGAGTATTGAGACAGAAAGAGCACCATTATAAATGACACATTTGTGTGTAATATTGTCATCAACGTCGCGTACTACGACGATGATATTGAAGCACACTCTCTGACAGAATGTCAAAGCAGAGATGATTGGCCAAGTGGAAAGAGGCAATAGGAGTGGAGTTGGATTCACTTACAAAATGCAAGGTCTTCGGACCAATAGTCCAGACACCAAAGGGTGTAAAACTTGTGGGTTATAAATGGGCATTTGTTAGAAAAAAGAGATGAACAGAATGAGATCGTTCGCTACAAAGCAAGGCTTGTAGCGCAGGGTTTTACCCAACGTCCAGGGGTGGATTTTGATGCCACATACTCCTCGGTCATGGACGCGATCATCTTCTGATTCTTTATTGGCTTAACAGCTCAAAAAGGTTTGGATATGCAGCTTATGGACGTCGTGACTGCTTACCTATATGGTAATTTAGACCGAGTCATCTTTATGAGATTACCAGTCGGTTATTCTTTGCCTGCAGTACTAAAAGAGAGACAACATGACGTCTACTCAATAAAACTGCAAAGATCATTATATGGTCTGAAACAATCTGGAAGGATGTGGTATAACAGAATGTGTGAAGTCCTTGCGAAGCAAGGATTTGCAAATGACCCAGTCTGTCCTTGCATCTTTATTAGAGCAAAGGCGAAAAAATTTGTCATTATAGTCGTCTATGTGGACGACTTGAACCTCATCGGATCTCCTGGAGAGATCACTGAGATTTCTAAAGCTTGACAGAAACTTTCGAGATGAAAGACCTCAGAAAGTCAAAATTCTGTTTAGGTCTTCAAATAGAGCATCTTAACGATGTGATCTTGTTACATCAGTCAACTTATACATCGAACTTACTGAAAAAGTTTCAAATGAATAAGTGCCACCCCCTCAGTACCCCTATGGTCGTGAGATCATTGGATGTATATAAACACCCCTTCCGGCCGCTGGAAGAGGAGGGAGGAAGTACTAGGCCCTGAAGTGCCTTATTTAAGTGCTATTGGTGCACTCCTTTACCTGGCTACCTGCACTTGTCCTGACATAGCATTTGCAGTCAACTTACTAGCCAGATATAGTGTTGCACCTATACAACGGCACTGGGCCGGAGTTAAGCATCTTCTGCGCTACCTCCAAGGGTCCATAGACTTAGGTCTATTCTACATGAAAGGGGCAACAACAGGTTTAGATAGTTATGCTGATGCAGGTTACAGATCCGATCCTTATACAGAGAAGCCTCAGACCGGATACATGTTCACTTATGATGGCACTGCCATATCTTGGAAATTTGTGAAGCAGACCATGACGACCGTCTCATCCATACATTCAGAACTTCTAGCAATCCATGAAGCAAGTAAAGATAGATTCTGGCTACGTTCTGTGATCCAGCACATTCTCACCTCTACCGGGCTGAAGCCCGGCGTTCTTGGGCCTACTACAATCTATGAAGACAGTGCAACATGTATAGCCCAGCTACAGGACGACTACATCAAAGGCGACAAGACGAAGCATATCTCTCTCAAGTTCTTCTGGACGCATGACCTTTAGAAAGTAAAAGCATATTGAGGTACAGAAGATCCAATCTTGTAATAACTTGGCGGATTTGCTTACTAAATCCATGCCTACTAGTATCTTTGAGAAGCTTGTAAGTGGGATTGGGATGAGGAGAGTGAGAGAATGTAAACTGGGTCAGGATGAGAGAACTATGAATGTATAGATACATAGGAGACTGATGTATAGATTCATAGGAAATCTGCTAGCCTGAAGCTTGGTCAGATGAGGGGGGGAGTCAACAGTGGTATTGTACTCTTTTTCCTTGGCTATTGATTTTTCCCACATGGTTTTCCATAGTCAATGTTTTGACGAGGCAAACTCGTTGACTCTGGATCCTGAAGTATCCACCCCTAGACACATCCCTAAAACAGGGGAAGTTATGGAGAAACTGTTCTTTATTTAACAATGCAGTTATCCTAACTTGGTTCTTGAAGAATCCACCTCTTATTACATGATTGGTTGGATAAGGGGAAGTGTTGTGAATAGCCACATTGGGCCCATTGGGTATCAACCCATCATTGAATGCTATATATATGAGGGCATGTGGCTCCTAACCCTCTACACCTTTTACCTTACGCTTTTCCCTTCATACCACATTTAAAATTATTTATAATAAGATAACTGTTTCTATTATAATAAAACCATTTCTAATAAAACTTGATAATAACAATTACTAATAGAAACCTTGTATTTTGTAGTAGTGATAATATCTTTCCCATTGAACGCAGCATGAAAGAAGTACATGGGGGATATACATAAACGTTGGAGGGCGTGTTCCAACCAGGGAGGTGATAAGGTGTTGGGTGTTCGGGCCGAGGAGGGGATTCAGAGGAGAAGATCGTCGTCAGAAAGCGGATTCCGACACAGATCAGAGGTCTAGAGATTGGCGCCAGCCTGAGTCTGCGTCTCAATGACCGATCGGTTTTGGTGACTACCCTTTCCAAAAGATGCCCTCTCTCTCTCTCTCTCTCTCTCTGTGCTGGTTTCTGTGGCTAGAGAGAGAAAGAAAAGAGCGGTAATTAGGATCCAACCAATATCGTTACTGCAGCGAACTCCGAGCCAGCAGCAGACTCGGAAAAAGCGAAACAAAGAAAATTATTAGTAAAATCCTTAAAAATAATACAAAGGAGAAGGGTTCATGCAGCTTCATTCAAAAAACATCCTCCTTCCCGCGTCTCTTTGGATCTCCCTGTCTCTCGTTGATTACTGATATATAAGACTCCTAGCAATTGCCTTCCTTTAAAGTGTGCAGGTGTTCATTGTGTGGGCCCAGGCTTACTCTGAACGTACGGGCAGCCTGAGGTTGAGGGGGTCGTGTGATTAGATGGGTCAGGGTGATAAAGCTTGGTGCATGGGAGTTTTGGTGGGACGAGACGTGGCCCCTCAAGAGCTTGCGTCTTCCCTTCATTTGTATGAGTTTGAGCAGCAACGGTTCCATGGACCACAGCGGAAGGAGAAGCTTTAAGAACATATATATATAACAGTATCTGCCCCTCGATGTGATCCCTTCCCTCTCTCTTTTTAAATCTCGTATCCCGGTAAAGCTCGTATCCAGGTTGCTCAAGGGACAAGCCAGGTTTAATTTGGAGACTGCAACTCTTTTATATAGAAACACACCATTCCCAGCCAGGGGCAGAGAGAGAGAGAGCGCGCGAATTGCAAGTTCTTGAGCTCTGAGAAAACAATTGGACACCTGGTCTTTCTAGGATGCATTGATATTTGATGGTGGTGCTCTGACCCACTTGAAATGAATGAAATGGCCCCTGATTTCTTCGTTTGGCGACCCTACCCGCACCCCTTACTCCACCCGTGTCGTTTTTCCAATGCTAAATGACGAATACTTGATGTTCTGAGAGATCCCATCCCGAGCTCGAAGTCTTCCAAGCCCTTCGGTCCATTAAGAGGTATGGTGCACTAAACCATGATGGTATTTGATACGACCCATCCAGGATTGGCCAAGACTGAACGGCCCAAACCCGTGTCACGAGCTTACGGGCCTGGGGAGAACGAGGCCCCCATGAAAACTCAGAGTCAGATCAGCCTCGGACCGAAGCGGACGCTACTGCTGACCCATGCCAGTGGGAGTTAACCACTCCCATTAAAACGTGCCCTCTTAATCACCGTTAAAGAGCCTCATTACGCCCACCTTCATGACCAATAAAGGCGCCATCAAAGTGGCGGATCATCGGGGCGAAATAGGGGGACGTCCAGGGGACGTGGCCGGGGAAGACTCCTATAAAGCAACTCGAAGAACAACGTGGAAAAGGACCACTCTCTGGATACCAGAAACCCCGAGGTATTCTTCCTGAATGATCTTATCTCCCACCTTATAATTCTCCTCCACAACTCGGCCCGAGGACTCGCATATCTGCCTCTCCGTGAGCCATACCGATCCCACCGAGAATCCTTCAGATCCGTTCTGACTTAGGCATCGGAAGGGGACTCGGTCGGAACCAAGGTCCGACCCCCCCCACCCCCTGACGAGCTTCCTTGTCTGTTCAGGTCAAGGAGATCCAGCTACGCCGAGGCTATCCTTCAGTGCCCAATCAGCACGGAGCCAAACGCGCTCGCCCCCGAGCCCGTTCATCTCCACCAGCACGGAGGCCGTCGCTTCGCCAAGGATTCCCTTCGGCACATCGACGTTTGGACTTGCACGCTCTTTGCCAAGTTGAACGAGCTACATCCTGCTCCCGAAGGCCGCATGTGACCCGCGTGATTGCGTTGACCTCCGGCTCTCCAATCAACCAACCTGTTGTGAGAAAACATTCTGAAACATCTGGCACCATCTGTGGGAAACAAAGACAACGCCCACGTTAAAACAACCACATCACCAACATGGAATCAACTTGCAATGGAATAGGACGCATGCCCCCATCCAGTAGGAGGGCGACTACGTCCCGCCTGAAAATGGGCACAACCACACCACCAAGGGCACCAGCAACTCGCGCTTGGTGACCCAAGAACAACTCCGACTCTTCGTCCAAGAGACTAATGCCCACTTCTAAACGCTGGCAGCGGCCATCCAACAACTCGCGGGCCACCCACGCCTCCCGGAGGGAGGCTCGGTGGCCATCCCCGACCGTCAAGAGCTCTGTCCCACGCTACACTCGGCCGTGGTCGCCAACCACGGTGGTGAGGGCGCCAACCCAGAGCGACGGTTCACCATGCTGAACTTCGTCTCGATGCAATCCCTCACCCCCACCTCACTCCAGGTTGAGGCGGATGGAAGGTCCAAATGGGCCAGGGACGAGTCAACCACGGCCTCATCCAGGTGACCTCGCTCAACGCATCGACGATCACCCAGCCAACTGACCGTCGAGGATCGGTGAGGTCGAAGCGGAAGCCCCGTCAGAGGAGGCGTAGGGATCAAGAAGACCGCCCCGGAAGGAGGAGCACTCGGCGACCGACGCCTATCCCCAGTCGGGATGGCTGTCGAGTGGACTCTCCCCGAACCCCCGCCAACCTGTGGGGGCAACCCGCCCCTCGCGTCGAGGTGCCAACAGGCCAAAGAGACCTGGGAGGCCCTAGGGACGACCGTTGCATGTTATCAAGGAGCATCACCGACGCACGGGTACCGTCCAGGTTCAAGGTGCCAACCTTAGAGAAATACGATGGCACGGGAGATCCAGAAGATCATGTGATGGACTACGAAGGAGTCATGGCGTTCTAGGGAGCCGACGACGCCCTGCTTTGTCGTGGCTTCTATTCCACCCTCCAGAAATCCACCAGGAATTGGTACAACAACCTCTCCAACCGGTCCATCAGCAACTTCCAAGAGCTCACCCAAAAATTCTGCAAGCAATTTATGGCCAGCCGACAAATAAAGCCAGACTTAGAACTTCTGTTCAATGTGATACAGAGGCCGGGAGAAACCCTAAGGAGCTACATGTGACGCTTCAATGTCGAGAGGCTAAATGTGGAGAGCTGTCCCGAGATGGTCGTGAAAACGGCCCTGAAGAAAGGGCTCCGACACAGGAGCCTAAAGAAGTCGCTACACAACGAACCTGCAAAGGACCTTGCTGATGTAATAGCCTGGGTGGAGTGTTACATGCTGACGGAAGAGGCTTTGGTAGCAGAGAAAGGAGGACTCCCCACGGGAACCAAGCGGAGCTCCAAACGGGACGAAAGCGAGCGCCGCGAGTCGGAAGACCATAAGCGGAAGAAGAAGTCAAGGGGAAATCAGCGCAAGGAGGAAGCACGGCCTTCCAGGCTGAACGTGACTCAGGACGCCATCCTAATGCAGGCTCAAAAAGAGGGCCACATCGACAAGCCGCCCCCGAAGATGAAGGGTGGCCGAAAGGACGAGTAAAAGTACTACATGTACCACAAGGACAATGGTCACGACACTGACGAATGCTAGCACCTAAAGAAATACATCGACCAGCTGATCAGTCGCGGTCATGTAAAGAACTTTGTCGGCACCCAAAAGGCAACCCCCGGAGAAGGGACGTCCAAACAGATGGACAAAAGATAGAAGGTGAACATCGTCCAGACCGCTCTGCGCATCATTGAGTGAGAAAGCGGGACAACCAGCCGTTACTCCTCCCCCAGGCGAAACTAGCTCGCCATTATCTTCCTTGCTTTTTTCTTTTGAATGTGTTCCCAGTTCTAGAAATGAAATGCAAGTTCACACCAGGTTTTTTCCCGTTCCACCACACCAAACCTCGTGGCCGGTCGTAAGGCTGGGGCAACTTCCCTAGCGGGCCGATCATTTCGATCGCCCGTAAGGTTGGGGGCAACTCCCCCAGGGGGCCGATCATCCTGATCGACCGTAAGACTGGACAACTCCCCCAGCGGACCGATCATTCCGATCGACCGTAAGGCTGGGGGCAACTCCCCCAGCGGGATGATCTTCTCGATCGATCGTAAGGCTAGGGACAGATCCCCAGCGGGCGATCATCCTGATTGACCGTGAGGCTGGGGCAGATCCCCAGCGGGCCGATCATCCCGATCGACCGTGAGGCTGAGGCAGATCCCCCAGCGGGCTGATCATCTCGATCGACCGTGAGGCTGGGGACAGATCCCCCAGCGGGCCGATCATCTCGATCGACCATGAGGCTGGGGGCAACTCCCCTAGCAGGCCGATCATTTCGATCGGCCGTGAGGTTGGGGGCAACTCCCCCAGCATGCCGATCATTACGATCGATCGTAAGGCTTGGCGCAACTCCTCCAGTAGGCCAATCGTTCCGATCGACCGTAAGGCAGTGAGCAATTCCCCAGCAGGCCAATCGTTCTGATCGACTGTAAGGCTGGAGGCAATTCCCCCAATAGACCGATCATCCACTCGGCCGTAAGGCTGGGGGTAACTCCCCCAGCAGGCCGACCATTCTGGTCGACCGTAAGGCTGGGGCAACCCCCGGCAGGCCATTAGACTGAGGGAACCTCCCAGCAGGCCGATCACCCAATCGACTGTGGGGACGGGGACAACCTCCCCGATAGGCCAATGACTCCGTCGACAAAAGACCTCCCGCTAATCAAACCAGCGAACTACCTCGGCATGAACAACGGGAGGGGGCAACACCGAGTCAAAGACATAATCCCAGAAAACACTTGACAAAAGTGTAGCGGCGCTCAAAAAGGTAGAAGTTTAAAAATTGTCTCTTGCATTCAAAAAAGTTCTTTTTTACAAGGAGGGGGACAAAGGGGGGATACATAGCCTACGCCGCTGGGGCCCGGGAAGAGGCATCCCCGGGGGCCTCGCCTTGCCCCGATCGAGCTGGCTCCTTGAGACCAGCCGGAGGACGAAGAAGCGTCTGTTGGACCCGTTCCTCGAACCTCAAGAACCCCCTCCCGAAAGGCCCCCATGATCCTCGGGGTCAGGATATCCTCATATGCATGGAACGCCCTCTGGAGGGATTTCACGATTCTTAGTGCCAGCACATCCTCGTAACCCCTCTTGACCTCCTCGACGAGTCGAGTAGGGTCCACCTGCCGCATGATGCCCAGCTCGGCCCAGAGCCTGTTCCTCTCCCAGTGAAACGCCTCCGTAGCGGACCTCTCGGTGCCGCCTGAGCCTTCCTCAAGCTCCTCACCTCCGAGGTGAGCTCGTCGATCCGACGTCGCGAACGACGAGCCTCCGAACGGGCATCTTCAGCTGCCTGCTCGGCTGCCTCAGCCCTTAGGTGTTCCTGTGCCAGGGCTGCCTCGAGACCATCCACCAGCTCTGAGCGGCGACGTGCCTCTACGGCCATCATGAAAGCCTGCAGGACGGAAGGGATAAGTGACGAGCGCAGCAAAACAGAGTTGGAGGCACGAAAGGGATTGACTTATTGGATCTGCCACACCAGGGAGTCTGCCACACCCTTGGAGCTGACCCCCTCCAACAAAGAGCGATCCCTCGGGGGGACGGAGCTCTGCGCCAGCTGGACGACCACATTACGATCGGTGAAGACTGGTCCTCTGGATGGGACCTCCAGGCCGGCCCCAAGCACGGACAGGGCGCCCCGCGCCAACCGGGGTTTGCTCAGCGTGGCAGGCAGAGGAGGCCACCACCACCACCTGGGGGATCGCCCTAGAGACGATTAGCGAGTCATGCACTGTCGAAGGTCTGCTCTCCCCCTTCCTCTTCTTCTTCTCTTCGGGCCTTCCAGGATCTGAATGGGGGCGTTTCTTCGATCCCCCTAACTCCCGACCGGTGCTCGAGAGCCCTGCCTGGCTCCCCCTGCGGGCCCCTCGCTACGGGCGGAACCGGGGTCAGCGTCGGTCAAGTCCCCCGCTGCGGAGCGATCGACAACGACCTGGGATGGTGGCAGGGGAACGACCGCCGGCTCCAGCATCCCAACTGCTGTGTCGGCTACGTGGATCTCTTCTTCCACTGTGCACCGAGTCACGTGACCAGAAGGATTTTCACGCCAACTAGAGGCTCCCCGACGAATGAGTTTGCGCACATCGCAGCTGAACTCTCGACCCGCCATCTATGCAGAAGGAAGAAAGATTAGGATAAGCAAAGGAGAAAGGCATAATGGAAAAAGCGCTACCAGGGGACCACATGACATTCTTGAGGAGAATGTCATCCAGCAAGGGCCAGACCGACCTCTCCACTAATGGCAATGCCGACAAAAGCCAGACCGCAGCCCGATCGGCCTCGGAAAGGCATAGTGTCAAGTCATACCGACACAGGCTCCTCCAACTGGTCAGAATCACAGCGTCTTCTGGAAAGGTGACAAAACGTAGTTTCTACTCCAGTCGCCAATGTTGAATATTGGACTCCCCGGATTTGGTTTTGATGATGAGCAAACATAAATAATCCATGAACTAACAATTTGTGAGCGCAGTATTGGAGATCGTCGCCAATTTCACGAGAACATTCAAAGCGACATCTCAACACTTCCCAAAGCTCGTATTCATGCCTAAAGCTTCGTTGAAGCTCTTGCGCCGTTTTGGAAGTTATGAAGATTCAATCGAAGCTCTCGAAGACCGTTTATTAAAGTTTTATTTATAGTCTTTTAGCTTCGATATATAGAATGTTAAGCCTTGAGTATATCTTACGTTTCTATCTTCATTACGCTCATTTCGTAGCTCTAGGATCCTTGCACAAGTTCATTCTAACTTCCTCGAAGCGTCGTGCTTCGATTCGGACTTGTATGTGCATGTTAGTTGGTACAAGAACAAGTACTGACCGACTAGATGGTGATCTAGTCGGTCGACAACTGTTCTTGGACCGACTAGTTTGATTCCTTAATTTCTTGGACTTTACTGTTTACAGTTAGTCGGTCTACGTTGACTCACCTACCGACTAGTTTGTGAACTAGTCGGTCAGTGGTCAGTGATGCTTCTTTGACCGACTAGTTGTGACTTACTGTTCATGCTAAAATTCTCCTAAGCTACTGTTTATCGTTAGTCGGTCTAAGAACGTTTGGTGACCGACTAGTTGACAATCTAGTCGGTCAACTTTTGTTCTTGGACCGACTATGTCACTTTGTACTCAGACTAATTCTTTTTGCTCTTAGTCGGTCTACGTTCATTGGCTGACCGACTAGTTGTGAAACTAGTCGGTCAGAAAGTATTCTTGGACCGACTAGATTTCTAGGTCTGAAATTCTATCTCTTCTCAGATCTTCACTTAGTCGGTCCACGTTGTTTGACTGACCGACTAGTTGATGAACTAGTCGGTCAGTGATTGTTCTTTGACCGACTAACTCTCACAGATTTCTATCCGTTGGAGAATGACCTAACTTGTTTTTATGGGACCCTATAAATACGAACCTAGGTCATTTCTATCCAAAAAAAGAGCTGCCATTAAGAGATTCATTGAGTTCTAAAGAGATAGCCATTCTCACTCTAATCTTAAGCTCTCTTCCTCACAAGAAACACATTCTCTCTCATTTCTAGATCTAGAATCCATTTAGAGAGAAGGTTGTTCTTGGTGAGCTCTTCAAGCTATTGCTTGATCCAAGTCTCCAAATCATTCCTAGGCACCGATTGCTGGTCATTTCCTTGGTGCTAGGTCTTGGTGACTTCATCTTCCTCAAATCCTTCATTTCACCATTTGGGTAAGAAAAACTCAAGGTATAGGATTTTGTGGTAAGATTGTTTATTTCATATTAAACTCTTTAATATTGCTTTGTGATTCTCTCGGTTGTGAGAGAAGGTTGTGATCCCGGGTTGTGGGATTCACGTTTGCTATTGCATGTATGATTTGATCTTGTGAAGATTTTTCACAAGATATTCATAGTGGAAATCTTAGGTTAGGGTTTCTAACATAAGTATCCGGAGGGGATCCGGGTGGTTGGGACGTAGGATCACCGGGAACAAGTCGGGGAGACTTGGGTGGATCCGAACCCATTAACATCGTTTGTTTGCATTGTTAATTTTGTGTTGTCATTCAATTTAAGCTTCCGCAAATTGATTTGGTAGTTGGTTGCAATTTAATTTGGAATTATACTCCTTATTATTTTAAAGTACTATTCACCCCCCCTCTAGTACTTGTGCAGTAGCTGGTAGGGCATTACATTTGGTATCAGAGCCAGATACTCAGCTATGTCTGCCAACGACAACAAGACCGTGCCTCCACCTTCCAACTATGACACCTTCAGAAACCGTGAAGGAGCGTCATCGGTGATGGAAGGACATTCCTCTACGAGGCCTCCATTCTTCAACGGTACCAACTATGGGTATTGGAAATGCCGGATGGAAACCTTCCTCCGGAGTGCATCCTTATGGAGGACTACAATGAAGGAATACATCGAACCCAAAGAAGAAGACTTTGAGAAATGGACTACCGCGGAGGTCGCCGCGGAGGTAAGCAATGCCAAGGCAATGAACGCCTTGCAATGCGCATTGGAGCCCGAGGATTTCAATAAGATATGCACATGTAAGAGTGCATATCAAATTTGGAACTCCCTCCTCATTCTTCATGAAGGGACGAGTAGGGTAAGAGACTCTAAACTCGTAGTCGTAAACAAAGATTACGAAATGTTTCATATGCAACAGGGCGAGAAGATGAAAGAATATTACGCTCGTTTTGTTGACATAATAAACGAGTTAGAGGCCCTCGGTAAGTCCTACACTCAAAAGGAGAAGTGCTCAAAGCTTATTGAAGGACTTCCCTCTTCTTGGGAAAAACGTACCTTCGCCATTGAGGAAGGTAATGACATGAACAAATATACCGTAGTTCAACTAATGGGTACTTTGATGTCATACGAGGTACGCAAAGATAGCAAGGTGAAGTTACAAGAAAAGATGAAGTCCTATTTGAACCTAGATGCGCCTAAGAAAAAGGCGATTGCATTCAAGGCGGCTTCATCCACCTCTACCGATGATGAGGACTCGGAAGAAGAAATGGACATGGAATCCATTGCACTCATGGCAAAGAAGTTCAATCGCTTCTTCCGAAAGGGTAACTTCAAACAAAAATCTAAGTTTACTTCTACTAACGCCTCTCCACCTTTGTGCTTTAAATGCAATAAGCCGGGACACATCAAAGCGGATTGTCCTCAAAACAAGCAAAAGGAGAAGTGGAAGGCGCCGAAGTTCGAAAAGTCAAAGAAGTACAAAAAGGGGTACAAGAAGGGACTTGTCGGAACAATATTCATCGACTCCGAGGATTCCTCAAGCGGAGAGTCGGACGATGAGAACGTGGAGCAAGCGCACATGTGCTTCATGGCAAGAGAGGAGCACGATCAAGGATCCTCCTCTTCCGATGATAGTGATGTCGAAAGCGATGAGGTAACCATGGACGATCTTAGGAATGCTAACTCTCAACTTTGGTCAAAATACACTAAATTAGTAAATAGATATACTAAAGTAAAACATGACCTAGCTAGCATTCAAACATCGCCTAAGACTATCATCACCAACAACGACACCGTTATTGAAGAGTTAAGAAATGAGATTGTTAATCTCAAATCTAAACTTGAACATGTTAGCATTGAGGATGCGGAAGAACATAAGATAGCGGATTTAACTTCTCAAAACTCGACTTTGAGTATTGAGAACGAGAATCTTAAATCTCGTGTTTATGTGCTCACATCGCAAATATCCACTTTGGATATTTCTTTGCGTTCTCTCAAAGAGAAATATGAGGACACATTGGGCCGAATCAACAAATTCAACAAGGGTAAGGGCCACTTGGATAATATCCTAAAAGACTTACTTCCGGCCAAACACCACATTGGCTTGGGGTATATGATGGGAAATTCATCCAAGTCGGTCACTACTTTTGTAAGGCCAACTTCCGAAGCCTCAACGAGTGGGAGCAAACACTCTATTGGTAGTTCATCTACCAATGGTGCTTCCACCTCGTCCACACCCTCTTTTGGAAAGAAACCCACTTTGGGTGGACCTCCAAAGAAGGGGCATGCTTATATGTACACAAATACCATGCCACGTAGGAACACACGTCCTACTCCACCATCTCACACATATGATGATTTCTATGCTACACGTTCACGGGCACGTGCACACCATGTGAGACACCCTCACGCACGTATTCCCACACATGCATATGTTCACCCACCTCATCATGTGAATAATTCTCGTCATGCACCATTCCATCATGTCCCATATGCCTATCCACAACATGCATCACGTAGAAATCAACGTAGCTTGCATGCACCCAATAGGATGATGGCTCCCAAAATTTTCACTATTTGGAGCCCAAAGGACACAAGCATGGACGAAAAACAAATGTATATGAATGCTTATTTTTCGAATGTTGTGTATAGTAGGAATTATGTGGGGAAGTCAAAGTCCAATTGGACTTGGCTTCCAAAGGTCTAACCTTTGAGGACCCAATGACCTTGGGTACCATGATATGAAAGTTTCTATCTTTAGGTACTCAAGGAAAAGAAAAAGAAAAGGAGCAACAAATTTAAATTTAGCTCCAAAGGGAATTGGATACTCGATAGCGGGTGTTCAAAACACATGACGGGTGACGCTCGATTGCTCTCCGGAGTGGTTCCCATTGCGAATGGAAACCGCGTCGTATTTGGAGGCAACGAGAGCGGAACCATCATAGGTGTTGGTAAAGTGGGTAACCCTTCTAAACCCTTAATTAGTGATGTTTATCTAGTTGATGGTTTAAATCATAATCTTATTTCAATAAGCCAACTTTGTGACAAAGGTTACAAAGTTAGCTTTGCGAAAGGATTGTGTCATATTTCAAATGATAATAATAAATTATTATTTTCCGGCACACGCCATAAAGATATTTATATTTTGGATCTTCCTAAGTCATATGAACAATGTCTCGTTGCCAACACAAGTGAACAACACTTATGGCATCGACGCTTTGGACATGTGAACTTTGGAACACTTTATAAGCTTTCAAAATTAAATTCCATTAAAGGTTTTCCGAAGCTCGTTTTCGAAAAGAAAAGTTTTTGTGATTCTTGTCAACGTGGCAAGCTTCCTAAATCTTCATTTAAACCTAAGAAAAGCATTTCTACGAAACGGCCACTAGAGCTATTACATCTAGATTTATTTGGGCCAACTAGAGTTGCTTCCTTAGGAAATGCGAGATATGGACTAGTCATCGTTGATGATTATTCAAGATTTACATGGGTATTTTTCTTATGTAATAAAAATGAAGCTTTTGAAAACTTCACAATATTTGTGAAGAAAGTACAAAATCTCATCGGAACCACCATTGTCACTATTCGTAGTGATCATGGGGGTGAATTTGAGAATGAGTCTTTCTCAAATTTTTGTGATGATCTTGGAATTACTCACACGTTTTCTTTCCCTCGCGCACCTCCTCAAAATGGTGTTGCTGAGAGGAAGAATAGAACGCTTGTGGAATGTGCTCGCACTATACTCGAAGATAGTCAACTTGGTTATCAATTTTGGGCGGAAGCGGTACACACCGCTTGCTATGTGTTTAATAGAATACTTTTGAGGCCCGGCACCAAACAAACTTGCTATGAATTGTTGTTTGGTAGATTGCCTCAAGTTAAACATTTTCATGTTTTCGGCGCAAAATGTTTCATTAAAAACACATATGATAATTTGGACAATTTTGATCCGAGATCGGATGAGGGGATATTTGTTGGGTATTCCTCACGTAGCAAAGCCTACCGGATATACAACAAAAGATCCTCTACGATCGAGGAATCACTTCATGTCTCTTTTAATGAGAATTTTATTACTTCTAGAATTTCAAATGATAATGATTATATGGATGTTTTATGTGATTCATTTGAAAATTCTAAGTCTAATGATTCTATTGAGTCTATTAAGACTAACCCAACTAATGAAGTTGTTGAGAATGTTCCTAGTGATCAAGGTATTCCCAAACGGCTTCATTCGGTTCGTGACCATCCCCATGAGCAAGTTATTGGCAATATTAATGATAGTGTCAAGACGAGATCTCAAGTCCACCACTTCGCCAATTGTGCCTTTGCCTCATCGATAGAGCCAAAGAATATCGTTGAAGCGTGCGAAGATAGTGCTTGGATCCTTGCCATGGAGGAGGAACTCATTCAATTCGAGAGGAATGAGGTATGGGAGCTTGTTCCTTTGCCATCGAAGAACCACACCGTCATAGGGACAAAGTGGATCTTCAAGAACAAAACCGACGAAAATCAAGTCGTCGTCCAGAACAAAGCTCGGTTAGTAGCTCAAGGCTATCGCCAAGAGGAAGGTATCGATTTCGAAGAATCCTTCGCTCCGGTAGCTAGATTAGAATCGATTAGACTTTTATTGTCTTATGCATGCCATAAAAATTTTAAGTTATTTCAAATGGATGTTAAAAGTGCATTTTTAAACGGAGATGTCGTTGAGGAAGTTTACGTTTCTCAACCTCCGGGCTTCATAAATGAAAAATTTCCAAATCATGTTTTTAAACTAAAGAAAGCTCTTTATGGTTTGAGACAAGCTCCTCGAGCTTGGTATGATCGCCTAAAGAATTTTCTTTTGGATTTGAATTTTAAAATGGGCGAAGCCGATTCTACACTTTTTGTTAAGCATGCGAATAATGATATTTTATTAGTTCAAATTTATGTTGATGATATCATTTTCGGTGCTACTAACTTCACTCTTTGCGAAGAGTTTTCTAATGTTATGAAGGAACAATTTGAGATGAGCCACATGGGCGAACTCAAATATTTCTTAGGTCTCCAAATTCGCCAATTGAACGATGCAATCTTCATCCACCAAACGAAGTATACGGTGGAGTTGCTTAAGCGATTTGGAATGGAAAGTGCTTCCGGGAAAAAGACTCCAATGAGCACGACTACGCATCTTGACAAGGATACGGGCGGTAAGGATGTAGACATTCGTCTATATCGAGGTATGATAGGTAGTTTACTTTATCTTACCGCAAGTAGGCCCGATATTATGTTTGCCGTATGCATATGTGCTCGTTATCAGTCTCAACCTAAGGAGTCTCACTTAGTAGCGGTAAATCGTATTTTCCGTTATCTAAGTTACACTTTAGATTTTGGATTACTTTATCCGAAATCTAGCACGTATGAGTTAGTCTCATACAGTGATGCCGATTATGCGGGATGCAAATCCGACAGGAAAAGTACTAGTGGCACTTGCCATTTTCTAGGAAATTCTCTTGTCTCTTGGTTTTCCAAGAAGCAAAATTCCGTATCACTTTCAACCACCGAGGCGGAATATATTGCCGCCGGTGCCGCTTGTGCCCAGGTTCTTTGGATGAGACACACACTGAAGGATTTTGGTATTCATTGTGATACTAGCCCTATCATGGTGGATAACCAAAGTGCTATCTGTCTTTCAAAGAATCTGGTGCACCATTCCCGATCAAAACACATAGATGTCCGACACCATTTCTTGGATGATCATGTTGCTAAGAAGGACATCATTTTAGTGTACGTTGAAACCCAAAAGCAAATCGCCGATATTTTCACGAAACCCCTAAAGGAGGACTCCTTTGTGCGGTTGCGTCGAGAATTGGGGATTATGGGTGAATCCGAGATATAGGATTCATATTTCATTCAATTATCTTGCATGCTATTCGATTTCGCGATATTTTGTTCATGCTAGATTAATTGAATTTTTTGGGAATTTTATGTGATATATTTGAATTTATGATCGAATTTGTATTTGAAAGTCGCATTTAAGATTTCGACGTTTTATGGGGTAATTTAGATGACTAATGAGAGTTTTAAGTTGTTTCATCCAAGTGGTTTGTGAAGAAAAATCAATTATCAAATTTTGAACTCTTCTAGTCGGTCTAAGTTCATTTGTCAACCGACTAGATGCTCATCTAGTCGGTCAGCAAGTGAACTCAGACCGACTAGATCAAGCTCTCATCCATCTCCTATCATTTTCTTTCGTTAGTCGGTCATAGTACACTTTCCGACCGAATAGATTGAAAACTAGTCGGTCAGTAAGTATACTGCGACCGACTAAATCTAGCCCTAAATTTTGCTGTTTGCCTCTGTTTCGACTTAGTCGGTTCAAGCTCATTGACCGACCGACTAGATCGTAATCTAGTCGGTCAGTGCTTGAACTGTGACCGACTAAGTGGGTTAGGGCAAATGTGTCTTTTTGATTCCCGACCGACTTATACTCATTTTGGTTCGACTAAAATCATTCTTAGTCGGTCTATTCCTCTTCTCCAGCCCGATAAACCCCAAAACCCATCTCGAGCCCCCTCGTATTCCGTCGACTCCGGCCATATCTCCGGCCATCCTCGCCGTCCGCCGCCGTCGCCTCCTCCTCCTAGGTATCTTCCCCCTCCTCCTAGGTCGATTTCTTGCCCTAGGGTGCGATTTCATCTTCTAGGTATTCTAGGGTTTCGGAATTTTTCTTCTTAGGGCTTGTGTGTTAGGGTTTGTTTGTTGTGTGCTTAGGGTTTGTTGTTGATCCTCCGTGTTTAATTGCTTGTACTCGTCGTGCCTCGACCATGGCAAAGACGAGAATTCCTATCGCCTCTTCCGGGGCTTCTCCTATGACCGTAGGGCCTTCCGACCCTAGGAATCCCCCGAAGCCTAAACGTCGTGCCAAGTCAACCCAAGCCTCTCCGTCTTCGCCTCCTCTGAAGAAGCAGAGGACGGCGACCGTCAAACCCCGCAAATCTAAATCCAAGAAGCCCATTCTCCACTCACCGGCTACTCCTCCCGATTCCGACACTGAATTTGTGCCTGAGGATGAGCCTATCACTAGGGAACCCACTCCTCCACTTCGTCCTAGGACTCGCCAGCCAAAGGAAAAGGGCCCAATGCCAGCGGGGGGTGTTGACATATCGTTGTGTCGCGATGACCCTATGTGTCTCGCGGCCTACAACCGTATTGAACACTGCCCGATGTTATTGGAGCACTACGTCCAGTTTTTTTATTTCCTTGGCTTAGCCGATCTCCTGTCCTATAGTGGTCTTCTTGATTATCTCCGTTACGACCCCAAGGCCAATCCCAAACCGTATCCTCGCCTCGTGAAATTGTTCTATGCCAATCGCGTTCGAGGCCAGTACGATGCCAGCCACTCCATTGAGACGACTGTCTTGGGAACTCCTATAGTTCTCACGGCAGAAATCTTGGGGGAGATTCTTGGTTGTTCGGCGTGTGGTCTCCTTCCTTCGGACATTTCGGTCGATGACATTTCTTCCTTGGATCAGTCAGTTCTTTCAGATATCTTTCAGGTTATCCCCTCCGCATTCATTGGTGTTCCATCGAAATATTTCAAGCCGAATGCGTGGGTCCTTAACCTGATCTTGAAGTCACGTCTTCTACCAAAATTTGGATCATCTTCTCTTCCATCCCAGCCGTTCTTGAAATTGATCTACGCTCTTTTCTTGGGATGCGAGATTAATTGGGCTCGCGTGATACTCGATAAGATGGACTCTTTCGAGTGTATACGCAAGACCAATAAGTCTGCGCATATTCCATATCCTTGTCTGTTGACACTTGTGTTTCGTCATTTCCGAGTCCCTCTCCCTCCTGACGATGAGCGTCCCTTGGGTACTCCTCTGAACGCGACGGCCGTGAAGAAATATCTAGCGGCGCTTCGTCATGTACAGAGGTCTACCACATCTGCTTCTCAGGCGACTCCATCTGCTGCTGGTGCCCCCTCTCGTCCTGCTACTTTGGATGATGTCGTACGGATACTTCGTCGGCACGAGTCTCGCTTGGCTCGTACCGAGGAGGTAGTTTGCCGTATGGCTCGTCAGATGGGCATTGATCTTCCTCCGTCCGTGTCTGAGGACGAGGAGATGGACGATGAGGAGCTTGACGAGCTTGTCACTTCTTTTGCCCGTGGCGATGAGGCCACTGCTGCTGCTGCTACATCTTCTGCTCCTGGTTTTGGCACCTCTACCGGTGCTCCAGAGACCTCTGCTGCAGTAGTTCAGACTTCTGAGCCTGCTGCCTCTCCTGATGTGCCTGCTGATGTTGAGCCTGTTGCTGTTGCTTCCACACCTATACCGACTATTCCATCTGTTGAGACACCTCTACTCCCTGCAGAGCCTGAGTCCACTCCGTCGACTGGACCCACGGAGACTGCAGATCTAGCCACTTCCTCGTGATTGTCAGTTTCGAGGACTCTCCACTACACTTCGGATGTTATTTTTTTTAGTGAGAGTATTTTGGGTTTGGATGGGGTTTGAGAGTTGTTTTGATGTATTTTTGAGCTTTCAGGGTTTCGGTGTTGGTTGTTTTGATACACTTTGGATGATGTTGCTGATGGTTATTTTGTTGTATTTTGATGTTGACGATGATGATGTATCTTTTGATGTTTATATCCATGGTCGTTTGTATTTTGATGTACTCGTTGGGATATGTCTTTGGATGTACTCATGATGTTATCATTTATATATATACATCGTCGTTCTCTTTGTCTTAATTCGTCGTGCACATTTAATATTCGTTCAAATGCATATAATGTGTGAATACGTCGTTCGACGCATGAAAACTTGGTTAAATAGATTTAAATTCTAGAATTGTATAGAATTGTTTTCCATGCACAAATTTAACCAAGAATATTCAATATTGAAGAGTATGTTTCTTTATTCAAGAAATGAATAATTATTTGGTATTTTTGATGATTTTTTGATTTTTTTTTGATAATGGACATTTTGGCACACCTAGATTTGATTTCCACATTTTTCCCTTGGTGTCAATTTGGTCCATCGTCATTGTCTACGACTCCCGATGTTGGATTTTCCATTTCCTAGTTGTTGTCGTTGTATGCCCCCCATTTTTGGGATAATGCCAAAGGGGGAGAGATAATGATAATAAATAGCGCAAATGAAAATTTAACTCAATTTCCAAGAATCTAGTTTGATATGTTAGATTCAGGGGGAGTTAAGATACATTCAAGGATTTTTCAAAATCCGATATTTCGAAAATTGATTCTATTTATTTATCTTACTCGTCTGCTTGATGCAATTCATATATATTCATTTTGGAATTAACGTGTCATCAATGCAGGGGGAGTAAGTATTTTACATTTGAATCATTATTTTTTATTATTATTTATGTTGGTTTGTCATCACCAAAAAGGGGGAGAATGTTGAATATTGGACTCCCCGGATTTGGTTTTGATGATGAGCAAACATAAATAATCCATGAACTAACAATTTGTGAGCGCAGTATTGGAGATCGTCGCCAATTTCACGAGAACATTCAAAGCGACATCTCAACACTTCCCAAAGCTCGTATTCATGCCTAAAGCTTCGTTTAAGCTCTTGCGCCGTTTTGGAAGTTATGAAGATTCAATCGAAGCTCTCGAAGACCATTTATTAAGGTTTTATTTATAGTCTTTTAGCTTCGATATATAGAATGTTAAGCCTTGAGTATATCTTACGTTTCTATCTTCATTACGCTCATTTCGTAGCTCTAGGATCCTTGCACAAGTTCATTCTAACTTCCTCGAAGCGTCGCGCTTCGATTCGGACTTGTATGTGCATGTTAGTTGGTACAAGAACAAGTACTGACCGACTAGATGGTGATCTAGTCGGTCGGCAACTGTTCTTGGACCGACTAGTTTGATTCCTTAATTTCTTGGACTTTACTGTTTACAGTTAGTCGGTCTACGTTGACTCACCGACCGACTAGTTTGTGAACTAGTCGGTCAGTGATGCTTCTTTGACCGACTAGTTGTGACTTACTGTTCATGCTAAAATTCTCCTAAGCTACTGTTTATCGTTAGTCGGTCTAAGAACGTTTGGTGACCGACTAGTTGACAATCTAGTCGGTCAACTTTTGTTCTTGGACCGACTAAGTCACTTTGTACTCAGACTAATTCTTTTTGCTCTTAGTCGGTCTACATTCATTGGCTGACCGACTAGTTGTGAAACTAGTCGGTCAGAAAGTCTTCTTGGACCGACTAGATTTCTAGGTCTGAAATTCTATCTCTTCTCAGATCTTCACTTAGTCGGTCCACGTTGTTTGACTGACCGACTAGTTGATGAACTAGTCGGTCAGTGATTGTTCTTTGACCGACTAACTCTCACAGATTTCTATCCGTTGGAGAATGACCTAACTTGTTTTTATGGGACCCTATAAATACGAACCTAGGTCATTTCTATCCAAAAAAAGAGCTGCCATTAAGAGATTCATTGAGTTCTAAAGAGATAGCCATTCTCACTCTAATCTTAAGCTCTCTTCCTCACAAGAAACCCATTCTCCCTCATTTCTAGATCTAGAATCCATCTAAAGAGAAGGTTGTTCTTGGTGAGCTCTTCAAGCTATTGCTTGATCCAAGTCTCCAAATCATTCCTAGGCACCGATTGCTGGTCATTTCCTTGGTGCTAGGTCTTGGTGACTTCATCTTCCTCAAATCCTTCATTTCACCATTTGGGTAAGAAAAACTCAAGGTATAGGATTTTGTGGTAAGATTGTTTATTTCATATTAAACTCTTTAATATTGCTTTGTGATTCTCTCGGTTGTGAGAGAAGGTTGTGATCCCGGGTTGTGGGATTCACGTTTGCTATTGCATGTATGATTTGATCTTGTGAAGGTTTTTCACAAGATATTCATAGTGGAAATCTTAGGTTAGGGTTTCTAACCTAAGTATCCGGAGGGGATCCGGGTGGTTGGGACGTAGGATCACCGGGAACAAGTCGGGGAGACTTGGGTGGATCCGAACCCATTAACATCGTTTGTTTGCATTGTTAATTTTGTGTTGTCATTCAATTTAAGCTTCCGCAAATTGATTTGGTAGTTGGTTGCAATTTAATTTGGAATTATACTCCTTATTATTTTAAAGTACTATTCACCCCCCTCTAGTACTTGTGCAGTAGCTGGTAGGGCATTACAGCCAACCTAGCGGGGCAGACCCAGCAAACACTCCCTCCCCGCCCAGGCACAAATGTACTGCCATGACCCCTGGTCAACCAACTAGATCCTGAAATAATAGAAGATGGTGGGTAGGGTAAGCTCCAACCCATGCGCATTGCAGATCATGATGAATCCCATCAAAGCCGGGACTGAATATGAGGTCAGCTGACATAGGGCTACCACCAAGAACTCCAAAACCTGGATAATGAACGGGTTGAGATGAAAGCGCAGACCCACCCGGAACATATCTACGTACACACCGGCCTCGCGCCCCCTGGAAAGTAGATCCTTTCATCGGCAAAGGGAACCCGAACATCATACGGGTGACAGAGATATCTCGACCTAATCTCCTCTACAGTGGAGTAGGAAATGGTGGATGCCGATCAAAGGATCACCGGAGGGACGTCGAACTCCCCCTCTGAAAGGGCTTCATTCCAACGAACCAAGTCCTCAAATAGCAGACCCTTTCCCTTGTCGAGGGGCGGCCGAGGCTCGGAAGGACCATCAGACCTCGAAGAGGGAGTTCCTATCCTCAACGCGGCCATTAAGCAAATCAAATAACAGAAACGGAAGGTGGAAGTTACCTTGAAAGGATTTGAAGAGGGAGATGAAGATGAATTCGTTAGCAATCGGACAAGTGAGATCAGATTAGGAAGCACAAATGAAAAATCTGAAAGAACATCGATTTTATATGAGAGACAATTTCGAATCTAGGCCGTTCAAGGAAGGACGCGCGTCGACATCCTGCAATCGACGGCACTTCGAATTCCTCTCCCAAGGGGGAAGAAGTCCAACCAGGCAGCGTCATGATGACCTTCAATCAATGCCACTGCCTTAACTGACGCTCCTGTCAACTCCACACAGATCATATCCCCTGGACCAAACCGTCAGAATCTGAACGGACTAAGCGATGGGGGCAATTGATATGACCCTTTGTCACGACCCGCTTCCCTAAAATGGAGGCGAGACGTGAAAAGGTCCGCACGGGAGTGGAGCGGTGAAGCCCCAAACCCGATAAGCGTCAATTTAGTATAAGCAGGTCCCTGTAATTGCAATCGAAACAACAACAATAATAAATTAAGACGGATATGAAATACCAATCCCAAAGTTTGTCCACAAAATATTCAACATCACAGAAAAGCCACCAGGCTAAAGGAAAGAGTCTAAGGGCCCAGAACAAGGCCAAACAAAAGCAACGACATAAATAAGTAAAGGTGCTACGCACCGACAACAAAACAACTGTCTAACAAAAGTAACACAACGAAGACACTAGGACTGGTCCCCAGTGTCCGCGTACTCCCCGTCCAACACGGGCGCAAGCTCTGCGTCCGCAAACACCTCACCCTCAGCAAGCAACTCAGGCTCAAGGTCTAACATGCGTCACCCAAAAGAGAAAGTGGCACATGTCAGCAAGTCTAAAAAGACTTGGGCAAGGAAACTGAAAGTGACTAACAACCTAGCATTTAAATGTTAAACAATGGCATGGCAGTTAAGTATGATGCAACAGTTAAAAGAGAGGAAAACACGCACGATGTAGCAAAAGCTACCAAATCACTTATCACTTATCACTTAACACTTAGTGCATAGAGAGTCCACCTGCTGGCCAGCTCGTGGCTCAGTCCGCTTATCTCTATCACTATTAATCACACTTATCACTTAACACTTAGTGCATAGAGAGTCCACCTGCTGGCCACTCGTGGCTCAGTCCGCTTATCTCTATCACTATTAATCACTTGTGCACTAGAGAGTCCACCTGCTGGCCGGAGTGGCGGATCAGGCCAACTCGGGGCTCAGTCCGCTTATCTCTTACCCCACCCATATGTGTATCGAGCATTGACAATGCCAACACACTGGCTCGCTTCTGGATCACGGGCCAGGAAGTGTATTTGGCATAGGGTTGTGCCCGCAACGCAGGTGCCTAGCCGGTATCCGAGCGTTGGGGTTTCCAACTACAGGGCTCGCTTCTGGAACACGAGCCAGGAATATAATGTTGTAGCGTGTGCTACGCAATCATGATGAACAATCAATATGTAATGCCATGAACAGATATTTGCATACCATTAATTGAAATTAAACGTGACATACAAGCATGATGAGGGTGACGGACCAAGCTTCGTTGTCAAGCTAGGTCAATGGCGTCTAAACGGCTATCCTTTCACCGTTTAGTCTCTTTTACGCTAAAGCATGGTAAATGGCCTAAGACATGGCCCAAAACAAGAGATGCGAGTTTCACTTGCCTATCACCGGGGACGACGGTTACGAAAGTTCGTCTCCGCGGATGCTAGCCTACGGGGAATCGCTGTTATGGGGAACAATCATCAAAACACAAGTATTTTATTAGGGTTTCATAAAAATTACATTAGGATAAGAAAACAACGGTAGATCGATTTCTTACCGAGAGGAGGCGGAAGAAACACTCCGGGGAACCCTAGGACCAGATCTGGAAGCTAATGGAGAAGTTTGAGGAAACTAGGGTTTTGGGGGATTTTGGGGATTTGATGGATTTTGGTGAGATTTTGGGGAAGATGAGTGGTAGATAGAGTGAATGGATGGATTGGATGATGGATTTAGGGTTTGGAATGAAGGATTGAAGCTTGGAGGAAGATGGGGGCTTGGAGGGGAAGAAACTAGGGCTTAGGGTCGTGTTGGAGAAGAAGAAAACGATTGGGTTGGGTATTTATAGGTTGAGCTGGCGGCTGCCCAGAAATTAGGGTTTTAACACAGACTAGTCGGTCAAAGAACAACCACTGACCGACTAGTTTGGCAACTAGTCGGTCGGTCGACCAACACAGACCGACTAAGTGTAAACAGTAACTCCTGAACGAAAATAGGATTTAGAGTTAGTCGGTCCATGAACAAGTACTGACCGACTAGTTTAGCATCTAGTCGGTCGATGAACGTTCTTAGACCGACTAAGAGTAAACAGTAACTGATACAAAAATAATATGATGAGTTAGTCGGTTCAAGAAGCATTGCTGACCGACTAGTTTGCAACCTAGTCGGTCAACCAACGTTCTTAGACCGACTAACGATAAACAGTAACTCCTGAGAAAATTTAGAAAGCTCACTAGTCGGTCCAAGAAGGATTGCCGACCGACTGGATCGTCATCTAGTCGGTCGGTGACCCTTCTCACACCGGCTAATAAGCACCAAAAGTTCCGATACGGAGCGCGGAGCCCCGTGATCGAATCCTAAGACTCCTAGGCTTGATCTAATAGTTAGATATGACCGTTGTGAAGCCCGTCACAAACGACGTACTTCGAAATCGACGATCCTAAGGAAGAATCGAGAAAATACGACGAATCGATCGAAAATGAAAGTTACGGAGACGAAAACCACACAAGAGGAGAAAATCCACCAAAACATATATTATATTATAATAAATTCAGATACATGAAAAGCAGTCGTTACATCCTCCCCAACTTAAGAAAAATTCCGTCCTCGGAATTCCCAAATACTCACGAGTCCGGAAACAAAAGTGGGTAGCGCTCCCGCATCTCATCTTCTCTCTCCCAAGTGGACTCTCCCGGCGAACCGTGTCGCCACATCACCCTCACAAGATCGACAATCTTGTTCCGAAGCGATTTCTGGCGCCTGTCCAGAATCTGCACTGGATGCTGGTCATACGTCAAATCTGAGCGAGCGGCGATCTCCGAGAAATCCACGGCATGAGATGGGTCGCTAATGTATCGACGAAACTGCGACACATGGAAAACATTGTGAACTCCTTCCAAAGATGGCGGCAAGGCCAAGCGATAAGCTACCTCGCCAACCCTCTCCAAAACATCAAATGGTCCAATGTATCGCGGGCTCAACTTCCCACGCTTCCCGAAACGAATCACACCACGATTCGGGGAAATCTTCAAGAACACATGGTCGCCCGGCTGAAACTCCAAAGGACGACGTTTAGCATCCGCCCAATGCTTAAAACAGTCCTGAGCAATCCTCAACCTCTCCCGAATATTCCTGACAATATCCACGGCCTCCACGATCATCTCAGGTCCCAACAACTCCCGGTCACCAACGTCATCCCAACTCAATGGAGATCGACATTTCCTCCCATAAAGAGCGGCGAAAGGCGCCATGCCAATACTCGCCTGGAAGCTGTTGTTGTAGGAAAACTCTACCAGATGTAGATGGTCCTCCCACGAACCCTTGAAATCCAACATGCACGCCCTCAGCATGTCTTCCAAAATCTGAATCGTCCTCTCGGACTGGCCATCCGTCTGCGGATGGTACGCCGTGCTGAAACTCAGACGCGTACCCAAGCTCTTCTGCAAACTCTGCCAAAACTGAGATGTGAACCTCGTGTCTCTGTCCGACACGATACTCACGGGGACTCCATGAAGTCGCACGACTTCCTCCATATATCTCCTCGCTAGCACCTCCGTGGACTGTCCCACTCGAAATGGAATAAAGTGCGCAGATTTGGTCAATCGATCTACGATCACCCAAATCGCGTCATTCTGCTTCGGACTCCGAGGTAGTCCAGTCACGAAATCCATAGTGATGTGCTGCCACTTCCACTCCGGAATCGGAAGCGGTTGTAGCAACCCGGCCGAACGCTGATGCTCCGCCTTCACTTGCTGGCAAACCAAGCACTTGGCTACACTCCGAGCCACGCTCCTCTTCATACCATGCCACCAATAATTCAGACGAAGATCCTGGTACATCTTGGTGCCACCAGGATGCACAGAATACGGCGAACTGTGTGCCTCCCCTATCAGCTCCTCTCTGATATCCCCAGCTGGCACACACAACCTGGCTCCAAACCTCAGCGAGCCATCCTCATGAATCAAAAAGTCAGTCCGCAGACCGGCTTCCACCATCTCCCGAATCCTTACCAACTTCGGATCTCCGGCCTGGCCAGCCTTAATCCGATCCACGATCATCGACTGTACCTGCATGTACATCAACGAAGAAGCCTCCCCAGGAAGAACAATCTCCACTCCAGACTCGCAAAAATCCTGCTGCAATCTCCATTGCGAGGTCAAAATCATCACCGCTGGAAGCCTACTCAAAGCATCTGGAACCACATTCACCTTGCCAGGGTGATACTGCAAATCAATCTCATAATCCGCCATAAGCTCCAACCATCGACGCTGTCGCATGTTGAGCTCCTTCTGAGTGAAAATATACTTCAAGCTTTTGTGATCGGTGAAAATCTTCACTTTCTCACTCAGCAAGAAGTGCCTCCAAATCTTAAGAGCGAACACAACGGCAGCCAACTCCAAATCATGAGTCGGATAATTCTTCTCATGAACCTTAAGCTGACGAGACGCATACGCCACAACATGCCCGTGCTGATGCAACACACAACCAAGACCCTTGCCAGAAGCATCGCAAAAGATCTCAAATCCACCGCTGCGATCAGGCACGACAAGAATAGGGGCACTCGTCAACCTCTCCTTCAGAACACCAAAAGCACTCTCACAATCACCCGACCAAACAAAAGCAACATCCTTCCGCGTCAACCTGGTCATCGGCTCAGCAATACGGGAAAAGTCCTTAATGAATCGCCGATAGTAACCAGCAAGTCCAAGGAAACTCCGAATCTCAGATACAGACGACGGAACAGGCCACTCTCTGATGGCCCTAATCTTCTCGGGATCCACTGAAATACCATCTCCAGTCACCACATGCCCGAGAAAAGCAACTCTATCCAGCCAAAACTCGCACTTCGAAAACTTAGCATACAAACGATGCTTCCTCAAAATTTCCAATACCGTCCTCAAGTGCGATGCATGCTCTTCCTCCGACTTCGAATAGATCAGAATGTCGTCGATAAAGATAACGACAAACTTATCCAAAAAGTCGTAGAAAATCAGGTTCATCAGATTCATGAAAACTGCGGGCGCGTTAGTTACGCCGAAAGGCATAACCACAAACTCATAGTGTCCATACTTCGTCCTGAACGCTGTCTTCGGAACATCATCCCTCTTCACCTTCAACTGATGGTAACCACTCCTCAAATCCAACTTAGAAAACACCCTCGAACCTCCAAGCTGATCAAAAATATCATCGATGCGAGGCAACGGGTATTTATTCTTAATGGTCACCGCATTCAATCCCCGATAGTCCACGCACATGCGACGCGAACCATCCTTCTTCTTAACCAGCAACACTGGTGCTCCCCACGGAGACACACTAGGATTAATATAACCCTTCAGCAACAGCTCATCCAACTGCTTCCGCAACTCTTCCAATTCAGCAGGCGCCATACGATACGGCGCCTTCGAAATCGGCTGCGCACCTGGAAGAAGATCGATAGAAAATTCCAAAGCTCGATCAGGCGGCAAACCAGACATCTCCTCGGGGAAGACGTCGCCAAAATCTCGCACCACAGCTCACCACTCTAGCTCCATCTGCATAGCTACAGCCTCCACCGGCCTGGCCCGAAATCTGACAGGACCAAGCGAACTGCTACCACGACTGAACTCAAATACTGGATGTCCGGGAATCTCGAACACCACCTTCTTCCTCCTGCAGTCGATCGTAGCATAGAAGCTCGTAAGCCAATCCATCCCAAAGACCGCATCGTAGTTGGTGATGTTGTGGACAATAAAATCAGCATAAAGCTCATGTCCACAAACCACCACAGAGCAAGGACTGCACCCACGATGCACCGTGACTACTCCATTCCCTGTGACGATATTCCAACTCTTGGAGAGAGGGGACGTCGACAAGGAATGCTTCTCCACGAAGCTCTGGGCCAAAATGCACATTGACGCACCTGCGTCAAAGAGGACTCGGGCAGGGAACGTGCAAACCAAAACCACACCTAACAAACAGTCTAATCGATCAAATCTTACTCTAGCAACACCATACACAAGCATTCACATAATTTAACAATCAATTAATTAAGGAAGGAACAATCTAGATCGAAAGTTACCTGCAATGACCTCATCCATGGCCAAAACCTCCTCCTCGGTCATCAGAAATGCCTGCCTCCTCGGCGGAGCGGCCCGTTGAAAAGCCTGCTTCTGCGGAACGAGGGGCACCCCACGACCAGTGGGCACCGGGGCTCTCTGCTGCAACGGCGGGGCAGCAATAGGCGTCCCCCAAGGTTGCCTCAACCTCGGGCACTCCCTGAGAGCATGGGCGGGATCTCCACAAGCAATACATTGCCCCAAGAACTTCCTACACGATTCCTTGATATGACCCTCCTTGCCACAGAAATGGCAAACCCTCCGAACAGGCCCTCCTGGCCTCTTGAACTGAACAGGATGGTTCGGCCTGAATCCAGGTCGAACCACAGCTCTCGCCTGCTCCACAGGCCTCTTCCCAGCACCAACAACAGACCCCTTCCCCTGGTTCACAAGCAGCTCCTGCCTCTTGGCAGCGACCAAAACCTTCTGATAAGATTCCCGGTCAGAAGAGGTCACAAAGCTCTGGAGCTCTGAAGCAAGCCCCTGCAGAAACCTCTGAGCTCTCTCCTCAGCGTCCTGCACCATCTTTGGTGTGAACCGACTCAGCCTCATGAACTCCTGGTGGTACATATCCACCGACGAGTTCCCCTGCTTCAGATCGATAAAACGCTGCAGCATCTCTTCGCTGGCAGCCTTCGGGAAGAACTCACCATCAAATCTGGCCTTGAAGGTAGCCCAGACGATCGGCTCTACCAACATCTTTTCCTCAGCATCCCACCAATTCCTGGCGTTATCCTTCAGCTGGCGCTTCGCCAAGTCAACCCAACTAACTTCGTTGACCTTGGACATCTTCAGGTTGTCCTCAATATTCCTCATCCATTCATCAGCAGCCAATGGACCTTCGGTCCCATCAAAATACACAGGACCCAGCTCTCTGAACTGCTTCGCCCCGGGCTCAGGGCGAGGGGTCTCCACCACCCGAGCAGCTCGAGTCACTGGAGCATTCTGCACCTGCAGGAGCACACCCTGCTGAACCTGCATCATCTGCAACATCATCCTCATCATCTCCCCATTAGTGGGCTCCCGGTCAGGCTCCTCGTCATGAGGGGGCGCACCACTACCACCACCACGGGTGATCCGCCTTCCTGCCATCTAATGACACAGAAAACGAAACAATTAGACTCATAGCTTAGGGCTCAGATGTCGAAATTATTTGTTGGACAATCTTGCATTATTATCGTTATCCCGATAGTTGCAGTTACAGAGGACCTGCATGGGCCACCACTAAAACCTGTCACGACCCGCTTCCCTAAAATGGAGGCGAGACGTGAAAAGGTCCGCACGGGAGTGGAGCGGTGAAGCCCCAAACCCGATAAGCGTCAATTTAGTATAAGCAGGTCCCTGTAATTGCAATCGAAACAACAACAATAATAAATTAAGACGGATATGAAATACCAATCCCAAAGTTTGTCCATAAAATATTCAACATCACATAAAAGCCACCAGGCTAAAGGAAAGAGTCTAAGGGCCCAGAACAAGGCCAAACAAAAGCAACGACATAAATAAGTAAAGGTGCTACGCACCGACAACAAAACAACTGTCTAACAAAAGTAACACAACGAAGACACTAGGACTGGTCCCCAGTGTCCGCGTACTCCCCGTCCAACACGGGCGCAAGCTCTGCGTCCGTAAACACCTCACCCTCAGCAAGCAACTCAGGCTCAAGGTCTAACATGCGTCACCCAAAAGAGAAAGGGGCACATGTCAGCAAGTCTAAAAAGACTTGGGCAAGGAAACTGAAAGTGACTAACAACCTAGCATTTAAATGTTAAACAATGGCATGGCAGTTAAGTATGATGCAACAGTTAAAAGAGAGGCAAACACGCACGATGTAGCAAAAGCTACCAAATCACTAATCACTTATCACTTAACACTTAGTGCATAGAGAGTCCACCTGCTGGCCAGCTCGTGGCTCAGTCCGCTTATCTCTATCACTATTAATCACACTTATCACTTAACACTTAGTGCATAGAGAGTCCACCTGCTGGCCACTCGTGGCTCAGTCCGCTTATCTCTATCACTATTAATCACTTGTGCACTAGAGAGTCCACCTGCTGGCCGGAGTGGCGGATCAGGCCAACTCGGGGCTCAGTCCGCTTATCTCTTACCCCACCCATATGTGTATCGAGCATTGGCAATGCCAACACACTGGCTCGCTTCTGGATCACGGGCCAGGAAGTGTATTTGGCATAGGGTTGTGCCCGCAACGCAGGTGCCTAGCCGGTATCCGAGCGTTGGGGTTTCCAACTACAGGGCTCGCTTCTGGAACACGAGCCAGGAATATAATGTTGTAGCGTGTGCTATGCAATCATGATGAACAATCAATATGTAATGCCATGAACAGATATTTGCATACCGTTAATTGAAATTAAACGTGACATACAAGCATGATGAGGGTGACGGACCAAGCTTCGTTGTCAAGCTAGGTCAATGGCGTCTAAACGGCTATCCTTTCACCGTTTAGTCTCTTTTACGCTAAAGCATGGTAAATGGCCTAAGACATGGCCCAAAACAAGAGATGCGAGTTTCACTTGCCTATCACCGGGGACGACGGTTACGAAAGTTCGTCTCCGCGGATGCTAGCCTACGGGGAATCGCTGTTATGGGGAACAATCATCAAAACACAAGTATTTTATTAGGGTTTCATAAAAATTACATTAGGATAAGAAAACAACGGTAGATCGATTTCTTATCGAGAGGAGGCGGAAGAAACACTCCGGGGAACCCTAGGACCAGATCTGGAAGCTAATGGAGAAGTTTAAGGAAACTAGGGTTTTGGGGGATTTTGGGGATTTGATGGATTTTGGTGAGATTTTGGGGAAGATGAGTGGTAGATAGAGTGAATGGATGGATTGGATGATGGATTTAGGGTTTGGAATGAAGGATTGAAGCTTGGAGGAAGATGGGGGCTTGGAGGGGAAGAAACTAGGGCTTAGGGTCGTGTTGGAGAAGAAGAAAACGATTGGGTTGGGTATTTATAGGTTGAGCTGGCGGCTGCCCAGAAATTAGGGTTTTAACACAGACTAGTCGGTCAAAGAACAACCACTGACCGACTAGTTTGGCAACTAGTCGGTCGGTCGACCAACACAGACCGACTAAGTGTAAACAGTAACTCCTGAACGAAAATAGGATTTAGAGTTAGTCGGTCCATGAACAAGTACTGACCGACTAGTTTAGCATCTAGTCGGTCGATGAACGTTCTTAGACCGACTAAGAGTAAACAGTAACTGATACAAAAATAATATGATGAGTTAGTCGGTTCAAGAAGCATTGCTGACCGACTAGTTTGCAACCTAGTCGGTCAACCAACGTTCTTAGACCGACTAACGATAAACAGTAACTCCTGAGAAAATTTAGAAAGCTCACTAGTCGGTCCAAGAAGGATTGCCGACCGACTGGATCGTCATCTAGTCGGTCGGTGACCCTTCTCACACCGGCTAATAAGCACCAAAAGTTCCGATACGGAGCGCGGAGCCCCGTGATCGAATCCTAAGACTCCTAGGCTTGATCTAATAGTTAGATATGACCGTTGTGAAGCCCGTCACAAACGACGTACTTCGAAATCGACGATCCTAAGGAAGAATCGAGAAAATACGACGAATCGATCGAAAATGAAAGTTACGGAGACGAAAACCACACAAGAGGAGAAAATCCACCAAAACATATATTATATTATAATAAATTCAGATACATGAAAAGCAGTCGTTACACCCTTCCAGGATGGACCAAGACCGAACGGCCCACGTCCGTGTCGCGAGCCTACGTGCCTGGGGAGAACGAGGCCCCCACGAAGACTCAGAGTCAGGCTAGCCTCGAACTGAAGCAAACGCAACCGCTGACTCACGCCAGCAGGAGTTAACCACTCCCCTAAAAAAGCGCCCCCTTAATCACAGTTAAAGAGCCCCATTACGCCCACCTTCCTGACCCATAAAGGTGCCATCAAAGTGGTGGATCATGGGGGACAAAATAGGGGACGCCAAGGGGACGTGGCCAGGAATGACTCATATAAAGCAAATCGAAGAACAACGTGGAAAATGACCACTCTCTGGATACCAAAAACCCCGAGGTATTCTTCCTGAATGACCTTATCTCCCACCTTATAATTCTCCTCCACAGCTCGGCCCGAGGACTCGAGTATCGGTTTCTTCGTAAGCCATACTGATCCCACCAAGCATCCTTCAGATCCATTCTGACTTAGGCATCGGAGGGGACTTGGTCGGAACCAAGGTCTAACACCCCTGATGAGCTTCCTCGTCTGTTCAGGTCAAGGAGATCCAGCCGCACCGAGGCTACCCTTCATCGCCCAATCAGCCTGGAGCCGAACGCACTCGCCCCGAGCCCGTTCATCTCCACCCGCACGGAGGCCGTCGCTTCGCTGAGGACTCCCTTTGGCACATCGACGCTCGGACCTGCACGCTCTTCGTCAAGTTGAACGAGCTACATCCCGATCCCAGAGGCCGCACGTGACCCGCGTGATCGTGTTGACATCCGGCCATCCATTCAACCAACCTGTGGTGAGAAAACACCCTGAAACAGTATTCACGCAGGCTTCTACAAGCAATATCGACATCAGTGTGGTCCCTTCCTACCAACTTCATTAGGGACGCCATCGCCGCACAGTCCTTCGACCATAGCCTTAATGGAACCATTCTTGTCGTGATCCCTGAGACACATGACCCTACCTAAGTCTACCATTACCATCCAATTAGCCTCTGCAATGTGGCTTAAGTTACTTACTATAGTTATTACACATAGTCTTAAGACTCTTATGAGTCAAAATATATCCCCCATCAATCACTTCCTTACTGGGCACTTGATCACCGACAACATGGTCACGGTCCAAGAGATTGCCCATTCCATGAGGATTAAGACCAGTTGTAATTGGTAAATGCCTCATGGCTATTAAGATTGACCTGGAGAATCTCTACGACCGTCTGAAATGGGATTTTATCTTTGACACTCTTTGTGGTGTGGGCATCCCTCCCAATATCATCAATCTTATTAAGCATTGCGTCTTCTCGCCATATATGAGCATCTGCAATTACACTCTTCTTTTTCAAAAATAAAATTTTTTACTTTTCATATTTTCTCTGCCAGTGTCAAAATTTTCTAGCTCAGCCCCTGACATCATTTATATGGCATTACATCTGTAAGAAATAAGTACAATTGAGTAAATGGAAATTTATATAATGCAATTTGTTATGAATAGGCCCATGAGGCCCATTGGGTATCCAGCCCACTATTGAAAGCTATAAATATGAGGGTAGGGGGCTCTTAACCCTCTACACCTATTTCCCTACTTTTCCCTTCACAACACGTTATCAGCACGATCACGCTCGTTAGATAAGGTGGCGGCTCGCAAGGAAGGATATCCATCAACCGCTCAGTCTAAGAAGATCGTAATCTTCTCAACGGGGAGCAAAAAGGGCATCCTTCACCAACCGTCGTCTAGATTCCCTCGTCGAATCTAGAGGTAAATATCAAAACTTTTTAGATCTAAACCTGCGTTTCACATAGATCTGCATGTTTTAGGATCAAAAAGTTTAAAAACACGGTAAAAATCACATTTTTTAGATCCGCATGTCTAAAAACAATAAAAATCAGTTTTTTAGAGATCTAAATGCTTGAAAAATCTGTTTTTTACCCCCAACCTTGATCCATACACCGCACGTCCGAAGGGCGAAACGTCGGCGCTTCACAAGCGCTGCCGGTGGCCAAAACGCGTGAGGTCGCGGCCACCGCGGCCTGCAGGTCGCGAGGCCGCGGCCCGTCGCTGCGGCGGCCGCGGCCCGCCGCCGCTACGGCGGCTGCGCCTTGTGCGGCCAGGCGTCGAGGCGGCACGCCGCGGGCCCCCTAGGGTTTTTCGGAAACCCTAGCCCTAAACGTGCCAATTTTTCGGGGGAGGCCCAATTAACCCTAATGGGTTGTTTTCATGGCCCAAAAAGCCTGAAAATTAGCCCATTTACACAAATAATTTTTCTTTTTTTATTTTTGGCCCTAAAAGCCCAAAATAATTAAAGAAACGTTATTAAAAAGGGTTTAAAGCGGTAAACAAAACATTAAAATATGGATCAAAGGTAAAAAGTTTTTCAAAAATAATTTTTTTAGCACGTCACACACTATTTAGATTATTTAATTAATCTTTACATGCCTGTGATATGATTATCTGCGTGGTTGTATATTTTCCATATATTATCTGCGTGGATGTGCGATTAGGCTATGTTTTTAGGGATCAGCCAGGTTTCCGACACTTTTAATTTCTGGCAATTTTTTCTTTTTTTTGAGAGAAATTTGTAAGTGAGGATATAAATGTAAAAAAGAAGACAGGCGGACACCAAAAAGGAGCTGAAGGCGTATGCACAAAGATGAAAGGGACTTCTCTCTGAAGTTCCCGAGTTGTACTTATTCTTTCATGCAACTTTTGATGTAATTTCGGACTGTCTTTTTCTTTTCGATGTCGGCTGACTGATCCCCATAGTCCTAAGTTATTTTTTCATTGCTTATACATTAATTGCGTGGATGTTAACTATTTTCATGCCATGATAATGTTACAATGAAACTGTCAAAAAGCATGCGTGGATGTTAATCTCTGTTAATTATTCACGTTATGAAACTGTCAAAAAGCATGCGTGGATGTTAAACTTTTTAATTATTCACGTTACAAAACCGTCAAAAAGCATGCATGGATGTTAAATTTCTTTTAATAAATTCATGTTATGACAAATGCTTAAAATACATGCGTGGATGTCTATTTTTATTCATTTTAAATGACCCATGCTGTTTTTATATTGCTAGATCATTCAATGGCCAGACTGGCGAATGTCGACTTTTCGGTCCTGAAGGCCGATGGGTCAAACTACCTGAGTTGGCAGTTGGACCTGAAGTTCCATCTGCGCTCTCATGGTTTCAGTCTCACACCGACTGAGAAGGCAACAACAAGTAATGCCTCAGCCGACAAGGATGCTTCTAAAGAAGCACCTCATACAGAGGAAGTTTCCGATATACTAAAGGCGAAAGCCATTATCTATATCAGGAAACATTTAGACTCGACCCTGAAGGACGAGTACCTTATTGTAGAGGATCCTTACGAGTTGTGGGACGCACTCGAGGAGAGGTACATGCATCAGAGGGATGTCATACTCCCCCGTGCGCAGTACGAGTGGACTCACCTATGCATACAGGATTAGAAATCCGTAGCGGAGTACAACTCAGCACTCTTCCGTATCACCTCACGCCTGAAGTTGTGTGGTGAAACGGTGACGGAGAAAATGTTGCTGGAAAAGACGTTCACGTCTTTCCACGAGAAGGACATGATCCTTATGCAACAATACCGTGAGAGGAAGTTCATGAAGTACTCTGATCTGCTTTCATGCCTGCTTATGGCTGAACAGAACAGAGACCTGTTGGTTGCCACTCACAACCTGCGCACGCTTGGCTCTACTCCACTGCCACCTCCTGCAGAGGCACACTTCTAGTCTTCCCAGAAGAAGAAGATGGACAAAAAGGCAAAATTCCAGAAATGGAAAGAACAGAAGCAGCGGAAGAAGGCCACTCCCCCAGCTCCTCCTCAAAACCAGAAGTTCGTGGAAAAGAAGCAAAAGAGGATGTCCAACAAAGGTGGCACTCCCAAGAAAGACTGGGAGGATAAGTGCTCCAAATGAGGAATGACGGGCCACTGGTCCAGAATCTGCCGCACCCAGAAACACCTCCAGGATCTCTACCAGGCAAGCCTCAAGCCTCGAGCTGAGACAAACCTGATTGAGAGCGCAGCTTTACCAGAGACCTCATGGACTCCTGAAGATTTCATGGGAGATGACACTATCTAGTTATGGACCATTTTTTATATTCTAGCAATGTATCTTCCTTTTATGCATAGTACCTATTTTTTAATCCATGTCAAAACATTTTCTTTGAGCATTTTTAAATGAAAGTAGATCTTTTCTTTTTCATATTATTTACTGCTTGAACATCTTTCTTTTATATAGATATGGAATCAAATTGCCTAGTGGACAGTGCATCGACGCACTCGATCCTTCAAAACATAGACTACTTCACGAGCATAAGTAGCTACTCTGGTCCATTGAGAACAATCTCAGGACCAGCTAACATAATCGAAGGATCAGGGGAAGCAATCATATTGCTCCCCGGTAACACACAAATCACACTTAAAACTGCGTTATACTCCCCTAAACTATCTGAAACCTCCTAAGCTTTAAAGATGTACGTTTAAACGGATATCACTTAGAGACGGTCGAGGAAGATAAAAGGGAATACTTGCTTGTAATGTCTCTTACAAATGGTTCAAAAACCATTATGGAACGTTTCAAGGGACTCCCCTCAGGACTCTACCAAACAAGTATACAAACTCCAGAAACATCCATGGCGGAGCACCTGCAGTGCCCCCAAACACCAGAATTCCAACTCTGGCACAGTAGACTGGGACACCCTGGCTCTGTTATAATGTACCGCATCATAAAAAGCTCCAGGGGTATAGACTTGAAGAACCTGAAGATTCTTCAAAAAGGCAAATTCACATGTCCACCCTGTTACAAGGGTAAACTGATTACGAGACCCTCTCCACTGAAAGTGGACGTGGAGTCTCCAAGCTTTCTGGAAAGAATCCACGGAGACATTTGTGGGCCGATACACCCATCAAGTGGTCCGTTCAGGTACTTTATAGTCCTGATAGATGCATCTACTAAGTGGTCACATGTGTGTCTACTGTCCACCCGCAACTTCGCACTGTCTAAGCTTTTAGCTCAGATAATCAGGTTGCAGGCCCACTTCCCCAACTACCAGATAAAGAAACTTCGTCTGGACAATGCGAGGGAGTTTACATCACAAGTCTTTCTAGACTATTGCCAAGTACAAGGAATTGAAGTCGAACATCATGTAGCACATGTTCACACCCAAAATGGGTTAGTAGAATCTCTAATTAAGAGACTGCAATGGATTGCTCATCCATTATTATTCAATCCCAGATGCCAGTGAATGTGTGGGGTCATGCAATTTTGCATGCTGCTTCTTTAATAAAATTAAGACCTTCTGGAGGTCAGTCATCTTCTCCAATGCAACTAGCACTTGTAGCCCCACCAATTGTCTCACACTTGAGAATATTTGGTTGTGCAGTATACGTCCCCATAGCACCACCACAAAGGACAAAGATGGGTCCATAACGTCGCCAAGGCATTTATGTTGGGTTTGAACCCCCTCCATAATTAGATTCATACAACCCCTCACAGGAGACGTTTTCAAGGCACGTCTAGAAGACTGTGAATTCGATGAAACATCGTTCCTAAGACTAGGCTCACAGACAAAGAAGCCTGAAGCTTCAGAATGTATCACTTGGGATACAAAGACATTATGTCACTTTGATCCGCCCACAAGCCAGTGTGAGGAGGAGGTCCTGAAGATTCTCCACATCCAAACACTGTCCATCTCTTACCGGACAAATTTACTGACAACCAGAAGATTGTCAAATCACACGTCCATGCTGCTAACACTCTAGCTAGGATTGACATAACGCAAAATGGATGCAATCCGCCTGCAGCAGAAATGGTTGGACCTCTCAAAAAGAGAGGGCAACCACCAGGATCCAAGGACCAAGTCCCTCGAAAGAGTAGGACCCTTGGCAATGGTAAACAAATACCACCACAGGATGCTACTATAAGCCCTGCTACCCCATCTCTCCCAAACTCTCACGAAGAGGAAAAACTGGGAGAAAATGAAGTCTCGATACACTATGTACGCACTGGGGAGTATTGGGACAGAAAGAGCACAACCATAGATGCCACATTTGCGTGTAATATTGCCATCAACGTCGCGTACTGCGACGATGATATTGAACCACGCTCTCTGACAGAATGTCAAAGCAGAGATGATTGGCCAAAGTGGAAAGCGGCAATAGGAGTGGAGTTGGATTCACTCACCAAACGCAAGGTCTTCGGACCCATAGTCCAGACACCAAAAGGTGTAAAACCTGTGGGTTATAAATGGGTATTTGTTAGAAAACGAAATGAACGGAATGAGATCGTTCGCTACAAATCAAGACTTGTAGCGCAGGGTTTTACCCAACGTCCAAGGGTGGATTTTGAAGCCACATACTCCCCGGTCATGGACGTGATCACCTTCCGATTCCTCATTGGCTTAACAGCCCAAGAGGATTTAGATATGCAGCTTATGGACGTGGTTACTGCATACCTATATGGCAACCTAGACCGAGACATCTATATGAGATTGCCTGACGGTTATTCTTTGCCTGCAGCACTAAAAGAGAGAGAACGTGACATCTACTCAGTGAAACTGCAAAGATCATTATATGGTCTAAAACAATCTGGAAGGATGTGGTATAACAGACTGAGAGATTTCCTTGCAAAACAAGGATTCACAAACGACCCAGTCTGTCATTGCATCTTTATAAGAGCAAAGGCAACAGGATTTGTAATCATAGCTGTCTATGTGGATGACTTGAATCTCATCGGATCTCCTGAAGAGATCGCAGAGATTTCTAGGAGCTTGACAGAAACCTTTGAGTTGAAAGACCTCGGAAAGTCAAAATTCTCTTTAGGTCTTCAAATAGAGCATCTTAACGATGGGATCATGTTACATCAGTCAACTTACACATCGAACTTATTGAAAAAGTTTCAGATGGATAAGTGCCACCCCCTCAGCACTCCAATGGTCGTCAGATCATTGGATGTACATAAAGACCCCTTCCGGCCGCTGGAAGAGGGGGAGGAAGTACTAGGCCCCGAAGTGCCTTATCTAAGTGCTATCGGTGCACTCATTTACCTGGCTAACTGCACTCGTCCTGACATAGCATTTGCAGTCAACTTACTAGCCAGATATAGCGCTGCACCTACACAGCGGCACTGGGCCGGAGTTAAGCATCTTCTACGCTACCTCCAAGGGTCCATAGACTTAAGTCTATTCTACAGGAAAGGGGCATCAACTGGTTTAGTTGGTTATGTTGATGCAGGTTACAGGTCCGATCCTCGTACAGAGAAGTCTCAGACAGGATACATGTTTACTTATGGCGGCACAGCCATATCCTGGAGATCTGTAAAGCAGACCATGACGACCGTCTCATCCACTCACTCAGAGCTCCTAGCGATCCACAAAGCAAGCAAGGAGATTTTCTGGCTACGCTCTGTGATCCAGCACATCCTCACCTCCACCGGCCCGATGACCGGCGTCCTTGCGCCTACTCCACTTCATGAAGAGAATGCAGCATGTATAGCCCAGCTACAGGACGGCTACATCAAAGGCAACAAGACGAAGCATATCTCCTCCAAGTTCTTCTGGACGCACAACCTTCAGAAGCAGAAACATATTGAGGTACAGAAGATCCAATCATGTAATAACTTGGCGGATTTACTTACCAAATCCCTGCCTACTAGTATCTTTGAGAAACTTTTATATGGGATTGGGATGAGGAGAGTGAGGAAATGTAAACTGGGTCAGGATGAGAGGACTATGAACTCATAGGTACATAGGAGACTGATGTATAGATTCATAGGAAATCTGCAAGCTTGAAGCTTGATCAGATGAGGGGGAGTTAACTGCAGAGTTGTACTCTTTTCCCTTGGCTACTGGTTTTTTCCCATTGGTTTTCCGTAGTCAAGGTTTTGACGAGGCAACCTCGTTGACTCTGGATCCTGAAGTATCCACCCTAAACACACACCTAAACTTCGGATGACTGTAATAAAAATCAAATACATAAATCACACGTGAAATACAGCTACGCGCTAGCATACGTACGGTCGGAAAGTAACCGTTACATTCTACCCACCTTAGAAATGATTCCGTCCTCGGAATCACATATACTAATAATAATAATAATATCTATATACCCTTTTACCTACAACTCCCATAGTCCATATAATGGTCGCTAATCCTACCATTTCAATCGGTGTTCCACAACAATTCATCATTGCTCGTCTTTTCATCGGATGAAGCTACGACTAAACTCACATCCTAACACGTAACTATAGACCCATCACTGCCGTTCAAATTTCCAACTCCAAGTTCTCATAAAAATGATAATCATCTTCTCATACCATACTACTCCAATAAACATCATCGCTAAAAAACATCTTTAAATTTCTCAATCTTTTCCCAATATTAATCAATCGCTAAAATGGTGTTCTAGCCAATCACCAATCTAAGACGAAAACTTTGTCTATCTTGTGACACCTTTCCCAAAATCAACAATCGCCTTGTCATCCATACATGCTTCGTCATATCGTCCCATAAATTTATCCGCCGAATAATTTGAACTATCAAAATCACATCTTATCCTTACTCACTATAACTAATCCCAACCAATATTAAATCCGTCTACCTAACCATCCATTCATCTCAACACGTCATGTTATTTCCAATGTCTTCTCACGTCAACTTAATAATCAAGTCTTGATGCTTTAAATGTTCTACTCATTCTCATGATTATCCTAAAACATACTATATCTTCATAGCTACTTATATCTACCACTCATCCAAGTTTCAGGTCTGATAAGTTTTCATCTCCCTATATTATAATTTTATCCAACCAGAATTCTCCACCGAGTCGTCATACGTTGGTATTATAAATAAGTCTTGGACACCTTGTTTTTTTTCATCTGAAAGAAATCTAATTTAATGTCTTTGTGTTCAAAATCAACCAATCACCGCTACAACATATCTCATCTCACTCTATGCCTACCCGCAAACATAATCCTATAGTAATGTTAACTAGTCCTAACAATGTAACTCATATAAAAATTAACACTTCGAAGAGGGAAGAAAAGAAATTTTAAGACCAAAGACATATTTTTAAAAATAACATGTGGGAAAAACATGTGGAGTTGTGGTAATAGATGATGGAAGATAGGTGGGTTGTGATCTTGTGTGCTAGTTTCAAAACTTTAAAGATTTGGTTTAAAAGAAAACAAAAGTTTTTGATACAATCACATGCAGCCAAAGATACGCTACTCTGTAATACGAAAGACAGTCTAAGAAATTGCCTGCTATGACGATATCCATACCTCTATGAATACCATCATTCAGACAACTCCACCTATAACACGGATAATACTGAGTATGCCATATGACACAAGGGACATACATTAAGATCCTAAAGGTAACACACTCATACAGGTCCACACACTCTACCTATATATATATACACCACGACGACATCACAAACCAATGGGACCACTACTAACTAGAGATGACATAGGCAACTACAGGCACTGATGGCTACATAAAAAAAAGAAACCGAAACCAAAAACGAAACGAAACAAGATCGAAAAGAACGAGGTCAGATAAGGCGAGGATGAGAAAATAGCCGGTTGGATGGGACAAAAATATTGCTCAAAACATTGAAATGAATGAAAGAAAAATTATGTGTAAAGTATGGTATCATATACTTTTATACTTATAAAAATATGTAGAAAAAGTGAGCAGACGGTAAAATTTTAAAACACGAAAAAGTGTTAGACTAAGAAAATAATGAGTAGGATGAGGTAGTGATTGTTTTACATATGTAAATAAATTTATAGAAGATTTTTGAAATACGGATATGCTGATTAGAAAACAGATATACTAAAAATTGAAGTCTCTTTTTTTATAGCTCAAAAAATATCCTAAAAGGAATGTACGATAAGTGGTTAAAATAAATTTTGTAGTTTAAAAAAAGAATAATATATATATATTGAATTATCAAAAATGATAACACGGTTTTAAAAACTGAAATACGGAATATACCTGTTAGGAATAATTACAAGGCAGTAACTTGAAAATTACGACCAAGGAGGTTTCAAAACCCAAGAAGGAACTTTAATCCAACCGAAAAACAAGAAATTTTTTTTTTAAAAATATAAAATAAAGGGTTTTGAAAGAAGTTAAACCGAGCGAAGAATTTAATAATGAATTTCGAAAACACTTTTAAAGGAAGCAGGATTTGCAAAGGATGGGTTCGAAGAATTATCGATAAGTGTCATGAAACGATCACGTGAATCGAGGGTAAGAATGTGATCGTATTATGAATACGCCTAAGATATGATTCATGAAAGCTACGATGGAACTCTACGGTCGATAAAACAAAAAGTGTAGTGATCATGAAGATGCCGAAAGGTTAGGGGTTCTAATTTTCGGGCCGTCTAAAGATTAGGAGAACTCAGCACTAAGTCTTCCTAATGAACTAGACTGTAATAGAGATATCTCAGGGAAGGGCCCTAAGAGAATCAAGATCACGTTCTGCCGGACCCGAAGTCGATGGAACTGAGAGAACGACTAAAAGAAGGATTCTAGAACTCTAACATGGCCCGAGCCGGGTGAGAGACTACTAGGGTGTCCTAAGACGAGGATTACTAAATCTTAACCAAGGCGTCTGACTATCAAACTGGGACATCTACCTAAGTCTTCCTACTAAGTAAGACTGGGAAAACCTAATTCAGACTCGTACATGGATATTAAATGAATGCGGTACTCTTATTGTTCCGAACTTTTGCATGACCTGCATGGGCCACCACTAAAACCTGTCACGCCCCGCTTCCCAAAATGGACGGAAGCGAAACGTGACGAGGCCCGCTTAGGCCAGAGCTTCAGAAGGTCGGACCCAATAAGCGTCTGTAGAGGTACCATTTTAAAACGATTTTCAGGTTCTTGCATTATTATAGTTCGGACAACAAAAGTACAGAAAGGAAGTTACATTCATTTAATAGAGATATAATATCCAACTGGTACAAAGTCTAAAAGTAGCCTAAGCATGGCAACAAAAGATTTAAAGAAAAACCGAAAAGTAGTAACCTCTGAAAGTGACGACTAAAAATGACTGCTAGGTCTGGTCCTCGTCAGGTACGTACTCTGATGACGACGTCCTCGGCTCCACGTACTCCAGTGAGTCTGCCTCGTCCACGAACTCTGGCTCAACACCTGACGTACAGCACCAAAGGAAAGGAACTGTACGTCAGGTCAGGTCTACAAAAAGGGTTAGACCGAACTACAAGTGTATCAACTTTTAGACAACGTTTTACTGGTTGATTAGCATGATGGGGTTATAACTGAGTAACAAACAGAAGTAACGCAGCAGGAAAGTAAAGCGCAACAAGTAGTAGTTGTAGCGTGTGCTACCAACTACGGGACTAACCTACAGGTGTCAAGACAAGACGGGACGTGACGGAAACAAGGCAGGACAAGACAAGTGAGACACGAAAGGGTTCACGCCTTACGGTTCGAGGGGGATCAGACCCTCTTACCGTGCGCATGCTCAACCCAACCCCAAGCCCCAAGACAAGACATGACATGACACCAGTACAAGGGATCACTCGCTCTAGCTTGGCGAGTGCCCTATTGCCCGCAGGCTGAGAATCAGTACAAGGGATCACTCTCTCTAGCTTGGAGAGTGCCCTATTGCCCTCGGGCTGTGTATCAGTACAAGGGATCACTCTCTCTAACTTGGAGAGTGACCTATTGCCCGCAGGCTGTGAATCAGTACAAGGGATCACTCGGCGAGTACCCTATTGCCCAGCGGGCTGTGCAAGACGGGACGTGACGTGACAAGACGGGAAGGGTTATTCTAGGGTGTCCACACACACACACATGATAGCCCTACAGCATCAAAAGTTGTTGTTGTCAGGCTCAGACTTCGTCGTCAAGTCTGAGCCGTCAGAAGTCGTCCCGGACGCTATCATTTCACGTCCGGTTCTATTTGTTCACAGTTAACAATTCTAACCAACTAAGGCCTAAGCACGGCCAAAAAGTGCAAGTGGATACACTTGCCTGCGATGGCGAGTGTGTCATCCTCTCGAAGCGTCTCGTCCAAGCGTCTCGTCCGTGGAAGTCCGTCTGAAATATCGCCACGGCGACGATGTCAGGCCTCGTTTTCAGTAAATCCTATTTAGGTTTATTTCTAGGTTATCGGGACTATCCTATTCGTCAAAATCACATTTTGATGTTTTTGTTCAACCTAGATCGACCACTACCCTATGTGCACAGAGAAGTCGTCCGATGGTCGATCTCTATGGTGGGCAACGTTTTACAGATGCAGAAAGTAAATTTAATTATAGTTGTCCAATTTTTAGTTAGGGTTTGATTGTTCTACGGTGTGGGTTCGCTACGAGTTAGGGCACCAACCTGGTATAACGATCGCGCGTGGATCCGACGTCGGGTCTGGAAACGGTAGCGGATCGCGTCACGACTCCAATTTCCGAAACTTCTCGTCACTGGTCTCTAGTGTTCACGTGGTCGTACAGAAAGCGTGACTGTCTCTGCGTCATTAGATACGCGATATCAAACTTAAGGAAATAAATATTAAATTCTACTGTTACACACACCCTATTATTAATACCGAATTAGTAACATATCCCATTTTTAACTAACATGCATATACAACTTACTTACATAAATAGAGTGGTCACCTAACTTACTGTCAATAATAATACCTAACTGTATGCTACCAACTTAAGAGAGGTCATAAACTTATAGTATAAGGCTTCGGTTAACATATCAATCATATAAGAGTTAAGCTAACTTATAACCCCACATTAATATTAACTATACCAATTTAATATTAGATAGGCTTTTGATTAAATGCATGCACAAGTGCTTACTGTAAATATATATTCAAGTATATAACCAAAGTTATACGGTCGAAAGCATGGAAGCATGCATTAAAACTCACGCACACACAAAAATACCACATATTACGTGAGTTAGGGTTGACAACAAACTACTAATAGTATAAATGACCTGTATAATAAACTTACGCACGAAAACTCATGTGCTCGCTCTTCGTCCTTGCGTTCACTCTTGCAGGCAGCGACGCCTCGGATGATACGGTAACGGCGGCAGCGGCAACGCCCGGTGGTGCAGCGCGGGCTCCGGGAGTGGCGCGGCGATGGTTCGAAGGCGAATGATGACTGTCGGCTTGAGGTGCTAGATGGCCGAAGTTGTGCGGCTCTCGGGCTTCGGAGACCCACGTGTTGGAGGAGGGAGGCGCCGGGGGCTGTGCAGACTGAGACGGCAGAAAGCCATGGGCTCCCAGAGGGTTCGCGGTCTGCGGTTGAGGGGAGACACACGGAGGCGAGGTGACTTCGGACGTCGGAGCAAGGAGGAGGGCGACGGGTTTGGACTACTGTCGGGCTCTTGGGGGGAGGTTGCCTGGGTGTGTGTTCACCGGAGTGGAAGCAGGCGCGGTTGTCGGGAGTTTCTGGCGGTCGGAGGGAGAGATCTCAGGCGAGAGGGGAGTTCCGGCGTCGGGGCTTGGAAAGTTCGTCGGAGTGGTTTTGCTGTGGGGCTGAGGGCTGTCGATGTGTGGGTTCGTCATTGGCCTTGAAGGAGAGGGTAGATGGCGGTCATGGGTTCGTGTGTTTTGCTCGCTGGAGGAGGAGCCCGCCGGAGGGAGGTTGTGGCTGTCGATGGGCGGTGGAAGTTGGGAGGAGAATGGAGAGGTTGCGCGGTTTGAAGACTGGGTTGCATGTGGGTTTTTGTGCAGCTGAGAGGTAGGGTTGATGGCCTAAGTTTTTGTTTGGGTTTTCAAACGAGGTAAGCACGTGAAAGCCTGTGTTCTCTTCGTGCGACTGAGGCTAGGAGAGTAGCTAAGTTTCAATGTATTTTTCTTTTTTTATTTCGCTGTGTGTGAGTTCAGCCCTAGGTTGCTTATAGAGTAGGAGAGTGGGAAAGGGATATGGGAGTTGGTGACGTGAGGAAACATGGGGAGATAATAGGGGAAAGATATGGGGTATGGTTGAGTTAGTGGGGTTTGTTAGGATATAGATTTGGTTTGATTTTAAAAAAAATCTAAAGGTTTTGATTCGTTTTTCCCCTTAACAAACAGAAGATTTGATTTTCAAAGTATTAGTTAGTGGAGGTTTTAAAAAAACAATTAGTAATTTAAGTATGTGTTAAAAAAACGAGCAGGCTTGGAAATTCAAATTTCAAAAAAAAAGTTTTTTTTTTTAAAAAAACAAAATTAATTATGTGATTTAGCAAATTGGTCCATCGAGGTCCAAAAATTACAACGAAGATACCAGGGCGATCGCGCCTCCGAGAGGGTGGTGAAAGTAGGGTTCGGTCACGCGTCTAAACTTCGGATGACTGTAATAAAAATCAAATACATAAATCGCACGTGAAATACAGCTACGCGCTAGCATACGTACGGTCGGAAAGTAACCGTTACTTTGATACAATTGTTATGAATAGGCCTATTGGGTCCATTGGGTATCCACCCATCATTGAATGCTATATATATGAGGGCAGTGGCTCCTAACCCTCTACTCCTTTTACCCTACGCTTTTCCCTTCATAACACGTTATCAGCACAATCTGTTTGAAGGAAAAAGACGACGGCTCTCAAGGAGGAGTTTATCCCCAACGTCAGTCTTAAGAAGATCTTGTTCTTCTCAACGGGGAGCGTAAATGGTATCCTTCATCGACCGTCGTCTAGATTCCATACCCGAATCTAGAAAGTAAATCCTCAATTTTTTTAGATCTAGACTTACTTTTCTTGTTAATCTGCATGTTTTAGATCATGTAGTTCATGAACACGGTAAAAATCGAATTTTTTAGATCTGCTAATTGGTTTTTTATGAACCATGGCCCCGCCCTGAAGGCGCGGCGGTCATGCCTTCGTGCACGGCCAGGCCATGCCCAAAAGGGCATGGTCGGCCGCGCCTACGGGCGTGGCCAGGCCGCACCTGAAAGGGGGCACGGCGGTCGCGCCCTACAGGCACCGTCGGCCGCGCCCACAGGCCGCGACCAGCCACCGCGGCGGCCACCGTGGGCCCCCCTCTCCCTAGGGTTTTTCGAAACCCTAGCCCTTAACGGGCTATTTTGGGGGAGGCCCATTAACTCTTTCTTGGTTGTTTTTTGGCCATACAGCCCGAAAATTAGCCTATTTTTTCACAAAAAATTCTTTTTAAATTATTTGGGCATCTAAAGCCCACTAATTAAAGAAATATTTAATTGTGATAGATTTTGGTGGAAAAATAAATAAAGATACAAAATGGATCATAATTACATGTTTCAAATTCTATTATTAGAAATTTGAGCACACACTTCACTTGTTAGATTATTTTTAAATTTATGCATATGATGTCATATATCTGCGTGGTTGTATATGTATATAATATCTGCGTGGATATGCTATTAGACTATGTTTTTAGGGATCAGCTAAGTTTCCGACACTTTTCCCTTTTTCTGCAATTTTTTTTTCTTTTTTGAGAGAACTTGTATGTGAGGTTATAAATGTAAAAGTCAAAGATGAAGGACCACCCCATGGAGATGAAGGCGCTAGCATAAAGAGAAAGGGGCTTTTCTCAAAGTTTCCAAGTTGTCTTTATTTTATGCACTCTTTTTTTATTTATGGGATGTATCTTCGGACTTTTTCTTTTTGTTTTTAGTGCTCGGCTGGCTGATCCTCATAGTTCTAAATTAATTCTTTGCTTATATTAAATGCGTGGATGTTTAACTTTAGTAGCCAAATAATTCTTGTTATTTTTATATTGCTAGATTGCACAGATGGCCAGACTTGCTAATGTTGATTTCTCGGTCCTAAAGGCCGATGTGTCGAACTACTTGAGTTGGCAGCTGGACCTGAAGTTCCACCTGCGCTCTCATGGGTTCAATCTAACACCCACAGTAAAGGTAACAATCAGTACTGCCACAGCTGAAAAGGATGCTTCTAAAGAAGCCCCTACTGAAGAAGAAGTTTTCGATATACTTAAGGCGAAAGACATTATTTATATCAGGAAACACTTAGACTCGACCCTGAAGAACGAGTATCTTACTGTAGAGGATCCTTATGAGCTGTGGACCGCACTTGAGGAGAGGTACAGACATCAAAGAGATGTCATACTCCCTCTTGCACAGTACGAGTGGACTCACCTCCGCATACAGGATTACAAATCCGTAGCGGGGTATAACTCAGCATTATTCCAAATCACCTCACGCCTGAAGTTGTGTGGTGAGAATGTGCCTGAGAGGATGTTGCTAGAGAAGACGTTTACGTCTTTTCATGAGAATGACATGATACTCATGCAACAGTACAGTGAACGAAAGTTCACAAAGTACTCTAATCTGCTCTCATGCCTACTAATGGCTGAACATAACAGAGAGTTGTTGATTGCCACTCACAATCTACACCCTCCTGGCTCCTCTCCACTTCCTGTAGGAACCTGTCAAAACAGCGTTAGGATCGATAAATGAAGTTGAGACTTACGCTTGCGTATGCGGCACGGTAGTCTCGGAACTTCGCCTTCGGATTCGCCACGACGGATCGAGTCTTCTCAAGAACGGAGTAAGGCTACTAAATCCACAATCTAAATCTCTACTTTTAGATTAAGAACTTGGATAAAGAGAGAGGAAGGATTTCGGCAGAGCTTCGCTAGAATGAAATGCAAGGCAAGAATACCATGCAAAAGTGTAAGTAAATGGCTAAGCCTTGGGTCTTATTTATAGCCCCCAAGGTAGTTATTTTAGGAGTAATTGTTCCTTTGGAACAATTTAACTAAAGTGTACCATCATACATGGCACATTATAAGCTTAAGTTGTACCATATGCATGATACAACATAAGCTTAAGATATTCCCCCTTTATTAGCCATATGTCGCATGCACTTATGCACATATAATGCGACTTTCCCACTAATCTAGAGATCCTCTCCGCAAGGGAACAGATTCCCTTTGCACACGACTTCGTGTACACGACGTTCGAGGTCCGTATTCCCTCGTACATTCCCTACAAGGGTGTACAAACGTCATCCATATCCAACATCTCCCACTCACACTTGAGGGGATTGTAAGAGAACGTCTTTCTCTTAGTTCTTTCATCTATCATACCGAGAAATAGACCGTGCGACCGTCATGCGCGTAGAGTCTGTTGTTGTGCACTTGTTAGAGATACACAACGACTTCGAAGGTGCAAAGTTGAGTAGTTCAACGTATGCTTTACCCTAGATTATTTCTTCACATTTCTTATACTTTATATTCAACAATTGAATCCCATCTGGATCACAATTGGCTGGCCAGCTTTGAATCATTAAAGCCCAAATGCGAATATGAAATCAATCTTCCTCTTCTTGCGAACCTTCTGATCTTGACTTGATTCGCTTTTCTAACGTGCCCCGCCGAGCTGAATTATCATAGCCCATTAGCAACACGCTAAGATAGCGATCATCTCGTCAAATCTAAAAGAACCAATTGGAGTCCTTGAGGGTAAGAGTTAAGACCCATATGGCCTTTGAGTCTCACATAATAGCAAACACTATTGCTACTAACTCAGTGGTCGAAATGCATACGTGGTATGAACACGTATTACAACATCACTCCTTTCCCTGGGAGAGTATGTCTTAATGATGTTGTACGGATGAAAGATCAGACACCACAGTGCATATCTTTTGAGTCCCCTTACTACCCATGAAATATTCCCGGACTCTCATCCTGCATAAGACAGATAGGATTTAAAAAATCCTATGAGATCTCTTTTAAATATCCTTGTGATACAGATCTCAGATCTTTTGTAAGCATCCATATGATGCAGATCTTTCATTCGACTATCTTGTTTAAGTCACGACTCTAAATCATTTGTCTAATGATTTTGACTTTAAACTAGTCTCATCTCTATCTTATCCATCTGATAAGATAAGGCGGTTGCTCATGTGAGAGAGCCAACCATAATCTGTCCGACATACACACAATAAAATAGCTGAGACTTAAACACAAATGTATATAAAATCATTTGTAAGAAACTTGTATGCAATATATATATATATATATATATATATATATATATATATATATATATATATATATATATATATATATATATATAACTTCTTCTTTTTATTAAACTTTGATCTTCTATAGCCATGGGAAATATTACATGATACAGCTCATCACCTACGCATTCCCATAGATGATAAGTGTTTGAAGAACACATCTCTGGGGATCGCCTTAGTAAGGGGATCCGCTATCATCTTATGCGTGGATATGTATCCTATGTCTACTTCCTTCCGTTTGTCATAGTCCTCCGTAAACTTGAATCGAATATCAATATGTTTGGTCTTACAATGAAATTTAGGATCTTTGACATAGGCAATCGAAGCTTGACTATCACTGTATATAGGAACAGTGCTCGAGTCAGTGGCATCCGTCAGCCTGTCTAAGAATTTCTTAAGCCAAACAACTTCTTGGACCGCCATGCTGAATGCTACAAATTCGGCTTCCATGGTTGATAGGGCGATGCAGGTTTGCTTCTTGCTGCTCCAGGATATTGCACCATTCCCGAGCAAGAAAACAAAGCCTGAGGTAGATCTTCGCTCGTCGAGATCACCTGCCCAATCAGCATCGGTATAGCCTTCAATTTTCAAGGTATTGCCTTGATAGCACAACGCATAGTCCGCAGTCCCTTTGAGGTACCTTAATATCCTCTTCACCGCTTTCCAGTGTGCCTGTCCTGGGTTGGATTGGTAACGGCTTACCATACCAACAGCATAGCAAATGTCCGGTCTGGTACACATCATGGCGTACATCAGACTCCCGACAGCACTGGAGTATGGAACCTTTTCCATAGCTTTCTTTTCTTTTGGATCTTTGGGACACATTTCCAAACATAGACCCTCGCCTTTGCTTATTGGAGTATCAATTGGCTTGCAGTCCTGCATATTAAACCGTTTTAAAACTTTCTTTATATATATATTTCTTGAGAGAGAGAAAGAAGTTTCTTGGAACGATTCCTTGAGATCTTAACCCCAAGGATATATGCAGCTTCACCCATGTCTTTCATCTCAAAGACGGATGAAAGCCAAGCTTTGATATCCATGATAAGACGCTTATCATTTCCGGCTATAAGTATGTCATCTACATAAAGAGACATAATTACATACTTGTTCTTAATCCTCTTAATGTATACGCAGTTGTCTTCGTCGAGCATGGAGAAACCATACGACAAAACGACTTCTTGAAAGCGCATATACCACTGCCTTGAGGATTGTTTAAGACCATATATGGATTTACGAAGTTTACAAACCTTATGTTTGTTTTCTTCTTGTACGAACCCGTTTGGTTGTTCCATGTAGATCTCTTCATCTAGTTCTCCGTTAAGAAAAGCAGTCTTTACATCCATCTGATGTAACTCGAGGTCCAAACAAGCCAACATTGCCAGAATTAAGCGAATGGAGGTAAAACGCACGACAGGAGAGAAAGTCTCTTCGTAGTCTATTCCTTCCTGTTGCGTGAAACCTTTCGCAACAAGGCGAGCTTTATATTTCTCGATGGAGCCATCAGCCTTATGCTTGATTTTGAGAACCCACTTGTTCCCAATGGCTCTACGTCCCTTAGGTAAATCAACCAAGTCCCAGACTTGGTTTGTTTTCATGGATTGAAGTTCTTCTTCCATCGCCGCTATCCATTTATCTTTAGCAGGGCATGTGACGACCTGTTTGAAATTTGCAGGTTCGTCATCATCTTGTAGTAATGTCATGAATGTTTGAGGAAATTCATCCTCAAATCTCAGAGGTGTTAGCCTCGTTCGATTACTACGTCTTGCTTGAGTTTGATCACTCCCACTTGGAATGACATCACTCCCACTTGGAATAACATCACTCCCACTCGGAATAGGATTGGTATCGTTCGTATCATCCATAGGTGAAGTATGAGGGTCATTTTCCTCTTCACCAAGAATTCTCCCACTCGAACGTTCCGATCCTTCTTGATCCCAAGTCTCAAACAAGGATAAGTCTTGACTTATCTCACCCTGTCTTGGAAACTCGTTTTCCAAGAAGACAACATTCCTCGATTCGAATTCTATTAGACCCCCATTGTCCTCTTGACCGACGAAAACATAACCTTTGGAGTTTACAGCATATCGGATGAAGATACACTTCCTCCCACGTGGCCCAAGTTTGCCATATGTGTGAGAGGATAAATGTGCGTAAGAGGCACAACCCCAAGGTTTTAGAATGCTTAAGTCTGGAGTTCTATTGTTCCGCAACTCATAAGGAGTAGAACTTACCGACTTCGAGGGTACACGGTTTAAGATGAATGCTGCCGTCAATAATGCATCACCCCAAAAGGTGATGGGCAAATTTGCTTGAGACATCATTGATCGGACCATTTCCATCAATGTCCTATTTCTTCTTTCCGCAACACCGTTTTGTTGCGGAGTATAAGGCATAGTTATTTGATGAACTATGCCTTTTTCATCACAGAGTTCCTTAAAACTCGTTGATTGATATTCTCCACCCCGATCGGTTCGCAAGACCTTTATCTTGCGATCTAGTTGATTTTCCACTAAACTCATATAGTTTTTGAAGCAAGATAAAGCTTCATGTTTGTGGGAAATCAAATAAATGTGACCGAAACGGGTGAAGTCATCAATAAAGGTGATGAAATAGGACTTCCCGCGTCTTGTCTTAACATTCATTGGACTGCAAATGTCCGAATGGATAAGCTGTAATGGAACTTCGGCCCTTGTGCCAGTTCCAAACTGCTTGCGACAAGTTTTCCCTACAAGACAATGTTCGCAAGTTGACATTTCAACTTTTGAAACATTAGATAGCAAGCCACTTTTGGCAAGTCTATCCATTCTAGTTGGTCCAATGTGACCAAGTCTTGCATGCCAACAAATGATCTCAGATTCAGAATTAGAAGCATTTGTCAAATGGAAACTTTCATTAATAGAAGAAGAATCATCATACATAGTGTTTAAAACAATCAATCCATTACAAACATTACCCGACCCAACTAAAGAACTATTACAAACAAGGTCAACATTTTGTTCATAGAACCTCCATTCATAACCTAAAGACATTAACATGACCACGGATACGATATTCCTTCGAATATTTGGAGCAAAGAGGACGTCGTGCAATAATAGAGTCCGGCCGTTGTCGAGAACTAGCTTGCATGTTTCGACGCCCTTGACTTCAACACGAGTGTTGTTGCCGACGTATATCCACTTTGTTCCTTGAGTTATCCTTCGATACTCTACGAAGAACCTTCTGTCCTTCGCTACGTGGTCTGTGGCCCCTGAATCAATCAACCAAAAATAGTTAGATTCAGCAAGAAACATGGAAATAGAAACACATATATAACTAGCCCTACAAGTTACCTTATCACTTCCATCCGTACACATACGGGCGAAGTGACCGTACTTGTTGCACTTAAAGCACTTGATCTTCTTCAAATTTTTCTTCTTTGAGTGCACATTCTTTTGCCACATTTTGTTCTTAGTCTTCTTTGAGGTTTCCGGTTCTTGCTTTCGTTCGTTCATAAACCTTAATCGTTTATCCTTCCGCTTCTTTCCTCCATGTGAGGAACTAGCGTCCATGTGCACTTCGGCACTAGGTTTTGCGGCTTGAATCCGCTCTTCCTCGAGTTCGAGGTGTTTGGATACATCGCTTAAAGTTTTAATGCACTCATTATGAGTGAGGTGCATTTTCATGTTATCCCAGCTATCTGGGAGTGAACGAATGACTGCTTGGATCTGCTGTTCGTCAGACAACGCAAGACCTGCATCCTTCAATTCAGCTATGAGATTCGCCATGTGGCGGAGATGCTTTTTCATAGATTGATCTCGCCGCATTTTGTACGAATCAAATTGAATATTTAAGGAGCGGAGTTTGGTGACCGAAGTTCCACCAAACTTTATTTCTAGCCCAGACCATATGTCTTTGGCTAGGTCGAATTCCCGAAATAGACGCATTATGTCATTGTCCATTGCGGACAATAACGTAATACGTGCTATTTTGTTCTTTCGAGTCCAAGTCTCATAAGCTTCTCGGTCCCTCTTGTGTTGGGCCGTATTGCCCAACTCAGGTTCTTCCATTACATTTTGGAGTGTTTCAAGCACATCTTGCTCCTCCAAAACATATTGGATTTTTATTGACCAAAGTTTATAATTGTCGCCGTTGAGCTTCTCACCTTTGTTAAGCTCGGCGACAATGTTCTTAGAAGCGGTAGACATATTCGAATCAAAAAACTGCAAAGAAAATGAAAACACGATCAAAATTCTATGTATAAAGTTTCGATTATTTAAACACTTGATAAGTTCCTTGGATGCGCTGAAATGTTACTCTAGAATCGAGAAGTTCACTACGTTCCCAACTACCATCTAGAAGTAACTTTCAAAGTATCCCTCTTACTTATCTCATGTAAAAAGAAATTAGAAATGATACCCGTATGGTACCAGCAGCGGAAAAATACTTTTGAAAAACATATCTTTCAAAATGGAATAGGTGAGAGTTTGCGCAAAGAATTTTAGCGCAACAATTGCCAAGCCACGAGACCTGTTCTACACACCCATGGGTTAGATAACCATGGCCGGATCGTGGTAGGACTTGGACTTCTAAATTGCGCTATCCTGATTAAGGACGGGACATAACCTATTTGAAAACAACTTTTTCAAAAAATTTGAAATACATTGGCTAATCTCCGTAGAGTAGAGCACAATGTCATAAGTACATTGGCTAATCTCCGTAGAGTAGAGCACAATGACATAGCTAATCTCGCATGAAGTAGAGCACTACGGCTAATCTTCAAGTAGTAGAGCCCAAGAAAAAAAACTTTATAAAATAAGAGCAGATAACTGTCGTTAGCCCCGTATGGGCTAGTCGGCACATTCGTGTTTGACCAAGGCCTTTTGACACCCCGTATGGGCTAGTCGGCAAGTTCGTGATCGACCAAGACCTTTTGCCAGATTGGTCGACCAAAACACCCAAATTGGTCGACCAAAAATTGATCTGCATCACTCCCGGCCAGGGCCCCTGCCCTGGCCGAGGCTGGCCAAGGGCCGGCCAAGGGCCTCTGCCCTGGCCGGCCAGGGGCTTTGGCCCCTCGGCCAGGGCCTCTGCCCTGGCCGAGGCCGGCCAGAGCCGGCCAGAGGCCACTGGCCGCTCGGCCAGGGCCTCTGCCCTGGCCGAGGCCGGCCAGAGCCGGCCAGAGGCCACTGGCCGCTCGGCCAGGGCCTCTGCCCTGGCCGAGACTGGCCAGGGCCGGCCCTGGCTCCTGCCAGGGCCGGCCAGGCCGGCCCCTGGCCTTGGCCGAGGCCGGCCAGGGCCCCCTGGCCCTGGCCTGGCCTCGGCCAGGCCTGGCCTTGGCCACGGCTAGGGCCCCCTGGCCGTGGCCGAGGCCGGCCACTACCGGCCTGGCCATGGCTTGGCCATGGCTGGTCATGGCCAAGGCCATTTTGGCATTGGCCGGCCATGGCCCATATGGCTATGGCCGGCCATCCCCTTTGAATGGGGTTGCCGCACACCCCGTCGGAGGGGTGGCCGTGGTGGTTATTGGCCGTAGCCAACCCCCTCCGCATGGGGAGGGGGGTGCATGGCCTTCATAGCCCATTTGGCCATGGTGCACATGCACCAAAATTCATCTTCTCCAATGGGGATAACTACCATCATCTTCCTCGATGAAGCACCCGTTCGTCGATGAAGCACCCGTTCATCGAGAAAGTAGTTATTTTCTAATGGCCGTGTGCCAAAAATGAAAAATAACATACTTTAAAGTTCGTAAACTACACGCTCCACATGAAGAGAGTTCACATTCCCTATGAATGGAGACTCGGCATCCATGAAGAGTGCGAGCTTGACGACGTGAATGGTCGGTTCTTCCCGTCACGGAGAGTTCCTGCCATATCCGTAATGACAGAAGACCCTAACATGAAAAGAACAACCGCTGCGTTCTCTCCATCACGAAGCGTTCCTACCATATCCGTAATGGTAGGATACCCATATCTCGGATTCACCCATAATCCCTAATTCTTGACGCAACCGCACAAATGAGTCCTCCTTTAGGGGTTTCGTGAAAATATCGGCGATTTGCTTTTGGGTTTCAACGTACACTAAAATGATGTCCTTTTTAGCAACATGATCATCTAAAAAGTGATGTCGGACATCTATGTGTTTCGAACGGGAATGGTGTACCGGGTTCTTGGAAAGACATATTGCACTTTGGTTGTCAACCATGATAGGGCAAGTATCACAATTTATACCAAAGTCTTTAAGTGTGTGTCTCATCCAAAGAACTTGAGCACACGCGGCACCGGCGGCAATGTATTCCGCCTCGGTGGTTGAAAGTGATACGGAATTTTGCTTCTTGGAAAACCAAGAGACAAGAGAATTTCCTATAAAATGGCAAGTGCCACTAGTACTTTTCCTGTCGGATTTACATCCCGCATAATCGGCATCACTATATGAGATTAACTCATATGTGCTAGATTTCGGATAAATTAATCCAAAATCTAAAGTGTAACTTAGATAGCGAAAAATACGTTTTACCGCTACTAAGTGAGATTCCTTAGGTTGAGACTGATAACGAGCACATACGCATACGGCAAACATAATATCGGGCCTACTTGCGGTAAGATAAAGTAAACTACCTATCATACCTCGATATAGACGAATGTCTATATCCTTACCGCCCGTATCCTTATCAAGATGCGTAGTCGTGCTCATTGGAGTCTTTTTCCCGGAGGCACTCTCCATTCCAAATCGCTTAAGCAACTCCACCGTATACTTCGTTTGGTGGATGAAGATTGCATCGTCCATTTGGCGAATTTGGAGACCTAAGAAATATTTGAGCTCACCCATGTGGCTCATCTCAAATTGTTCCTTCATAACATTAGAAAACTCTTCGCAAAGAGTGAAGTTAGTAGCACCGAAAATGATATCATCAACATAAATTTGAACTAAAATTATATCATTATTCGAATGCTTAACAAAAAGTGTAGAATCGGCTTCTCCCATTTTAAAATTCAAATCCAAAAGAAAATTCTTTAGGCGATCATACCAAGCTCGAGGAGCTTGTCTCAAACCATAAAGAGCTTTCTTTAGTTTAAAAACATGATTTGGAAATTTTTCATTTATGAAACCCGGAGGTTGAGAAACGTAAACTTCCTCAACAACATCTCCATTTAAAAATGCACTTTTAACATCCATTTGAAATAATTTAAAATCCTTATGGCATGCAAAAGACAATAATAATCTAATTGATTCTAACCTAGCTACCGGAGCGAAGGATTCTTCGAAATCAATACCTTCCTCTTGACGGTAGCCTTGAGCAACTAACCGAGCTTTGTTCCGGACGACGAATTGGTTTTCGTCGGTTTTGTTCTTGAAGATCCACTTTGTCCCTATGACGGTGTGGTTCTTTGATGGCAATGGAACAAGTTCCCAAACTTCATTCCTCTCGAATTGAATGAGTTCCTCCTCCATGGCTAAGATCCAAGCGCTATCTTCGCATGCTTCATTAACATTCTTTGGCTCTATTGAGGAGGCAAAGGCACAATGAGCGAAGTAGTTCACTTGCGATCTCGTCTTGACACTATCATGGATATTGCCAATGACTTGCTCATGAGGATGGTCACGAACGGTATGAAGCCGTTTGGGAATACCTTGGTCACTAGGAACATTCTCAACAACTTCATTAGATGGGTTAGTCTCAATAGAATCAATAGAATCATTAGACTTAGAATTATCAAACGAATCACATAAAACATCCATAGAATCATTATCATTTGAAATTCTAGTTGGAACAAATCCTTCATTAAATGAGACATGAAGCGACTCCTCGATCGTTGAGGTTCGTTTGTTGAATATCCGGTAGGCTTTGCTACGCGAAGAATATCCAACAAAAATCCCCTCATCGGATCTTGGATCGAATTTGTCCAAACTACCATACGTGTTCTTAATAAAACATTTCGAACCAAAAACACGAAAATGTTTAACTTGAGGCATCCTACCAAACAACAATTCATAACAAGTTTGTTTAGTGCCGGGCCTCAAAAGTATTCTATTAAACACATAGCAAGCGGTGTGTACCGCTTCCGCCCAAAATTGATGGCCAAGTTGGCTATCATCAAGCATAGTGCGAGCACACTCCACTAGCGTCCTATTCTTTCTCTCAACTACACCATTTTGAGGAGGTGCACGAGGGAAAGAGAAGGTGTGTAATACCAATTTCATCACAAAATGTCTCAAAAGACTCATTCTCAAATTCACATCCATGATCACTACGAATAGTGACAATGGTGGTTCCTAAGAGATTTTGTACTTTCTTAACAAAAATTGTGAAGTTTTCAAAAGCTTCATTTTTATTACTCAAGGAAAATACCCAAGTAAATCTTGAATAATCATCTACGATGACAAGTCCATATCTTGCATTTCCTAAGGAAGCAACTCTAGTTGGCCCAAATAAGTCTAGATGTAATAGCTCTAGTGGCCGTTTAGTATAAATGCTTTTCTTAGGTTTAAATGAGGATTTAGGAAGCTTGCCACGTTGACAACAATCACAAAAACTTTTCTTCTCAAAAACGAGCTTCGGAAAACCTTTAATGGAATTTAATTTTGAAAGCTTATAAAGTGTTCCAAAGTTCACATGTCCAAAGCGTCGATGCAATAAGTGTTGTTCACTTGTGTTGGCAACGAGACATTGTTCATATGACTTAGGAAGATCCAAAATATAAATATCTTTATGACGAGTGCCGGAAATTATTATTATCACTCAAAATATTACACAATCCTTTCGCAAAGCTAACTTTGTAACCTTTGTCACAAAGTTGGCTTATTGAAATAAGATTATGATTTAAGCCATTAACTAGATAAACATCACTAATTAAGGGTTTAGTTGGGTTACCCACTTTACCAAAGGTCATTGGGTCCAAAAGATTAGACCTTTGGAAGCCAAGTCCAATTGGACTTAGACTTCCCCACATAATTTCTACTATGCACAACATCCGAAAAATAAGCATTCATATACACTTGTTTTTCATCCATGCTTGTGTCCTTTGGGCTCCAAATAGTGAAAATCTTGGGAGCCCTCATCCTATTGGGTGCATGCATGCGACGTTGATTTCTACGTGATGCATGTTGTGTATAGGCATACTGAACATGATGGAATGGTGCATGCGGATAATTATTCATATGATGTTGTGGGTGAACATATGCATGTGAGGGAACACGTGCATGAGGGTGTCTCACATGGTGTGCACGTGCCCGTGAACGTGTAGCATAGAAATCATCATATGTGTGAGCCGGTGGAGTAGGACGTGTGTTCCTACGTGGCATGGTGTTTGTGTACATATAAGCATGCCCCTTCTTTGGAGGTCCACCCAAAGTGGGTTTCTTTCCGAAAGAGGGTGTGGACGAGGTGGAAGCACCATTGGTAGATGAACTACCAATAGAGTGTTTGCTACCACTCGTTGAGTCACCGGAAGTTGGCCTAACAAAAGTAGTGACCGACTTGGATGTCTTTCCCAAAGTATACCCCAAACCAACATGGTGATTGGCCGGAGGTAAGACACTTAGGATATCATCCAAATGGCCCTTACCCTTATTGAATTCATTGATTCGGCCTAATGTGTTCTCATATTTCTCGGTGAGAGAACGCAAAGAAGTATCCAAAGTGGATACTTGCGATGTGAGCACATAAACACGAGATTTAAGACTTTCATTCTCAATACTCAAAGTCGAGTTTTGAGAAGTCAAATCATCTATCTTATGTTCTTCCGGATCCTCAATGCTAACATGTTCAAGTTGAGTCTTGAGATTAACAATCTCATTCTTCAACTCTTCAACAACGGTGTCGTTGTTGGTGATGATAGTCTTAGGCGAGGTTTGAATGCTAGCTAGGTCATCTTTTACTTTAGTATATTTATTTACTAATTTAGTGTATTTAGACCATAATTGAGAGTTAGCATTCCTAAGGTCATCCATAGTTACCTCATCGCCTTCGTCGTCACTATCATCGGAAGAGGAGGATCCTTGATCATGCTCCTCTCTTGCCATGAAGCACATGTGCGCTTGCTCCACATGCTCATCGTCTGACTCTCCGCTTGAGGAATCCTCGGAGTCGGTGAATGTTGCTCCGACAAGTCCCTTTTTGTTCCCTTTCTTGTACTTCTTGGACTTGTCGTACTTTGACGCCTTCCACTTCTCCTTTTGCTTGTTGAGAGGACACTCCGCTTTCATGTGTCCTGGCTTATTGCACTTGAAACACAAAGGAGAGGGGGCGTTAGAAGAACCAAATTTAGCTTTGTTCTTGAAGTTACCTTTTCGGAAGAAACGGTTGAACTTCTTGGCCATGAGTGCCATGGACTCCAAGTCCAACTCGTTTTCCGAGTCTTCATCATCGGTTGATGTAGATGTGGATGGAGCGGCCTTAAAAGCAATAGCCTTCTTCTTTGGCTCGTCTTGCTTTATATAGGACTTCATCTTGTCCTGCAACTTGAGCTTGCTATCCTTGCGAACCTCGTAAGACATTAGAGTACCCATTAGTTGAACAACGGTATAGGTTTCCATGTCATTACCTTCCTCGATGGCGAAGGTCCGTTTTTCCCAACTAAAAGGAAGTCCATCGATGATCTTCGAGACTTTCTCCTTTTGGGTGTAGGTTTTGCCGAGAGCCTCCAACTCGTTTGTGATGTCGACGAAGCGAGTGTAGTACTCCTTCATCTTCTCACCCTGTATCATATGAAACAACTCGTAATCTCTATTGACTACTACGAGTTTAGAGTCTCTTACCCTACTCGTCCCTTCATGAAGTATGAGGAGGGAATTCCAAATTTGATATGCACTCTTACATGTGCATATCTTATTGAAATCCTCAGGTTCCAAGGCACATTGCAAGGCGTTCATTGCCTTGGCATTGCTCACTTCAGCGGCGACCTCCGCGGGAGTCCACTTCTCAAAGTCTTCTTCGGTAGGCTCGACGTATTCCTTCATCGTGGCCCTCCATAGAGATGCACTCCGGAGGAAGGTTTCCATCCGGCATTTCCAGTACCCGTAGTTGGTACCGTTGAAGAATGGAGGCCTCGTCGAGGAATGTCCTTCTACCACCGAAGACGCTCCTTCACGGTTCCTGAAGGTGCTATAGTCGGAAGGTGGACGAACAGTCTTGTTGTCGTTGGCAGACATAGCTAAGTATCTGGCTTTGATACCAAATGTAATGCCCTACAAGCTACTGCACAAGTACTAGAGGGGGGGGTGAATAGTACTTTAAAAATAACAAGGAGTATAATTCCAAATTATAGTGCAAACAACTACCAAATCAATTTGCGGAAGCTTAAATTGAATGACAACAACAAAATAAACAATGCTAACAAAAGATGTTACTGGGTTCGGATCCACCCAAGTCTCTCCGACTTGTTCCCGGTGATCCTACGTCCCAACCACCCGGATCCCCTCCGGATACTTGAGTTAGAAACCCTAACTCAAGATTTCCACTATGAAATACTTGTGAAAAACCTCCACAAGTCAAATCATACAAAATGTAATTTGTGACTCCTACAACCCGGGATCACAACCACACTCTCACAACCGAGAGTGAAACTTACAATATGAAATTGAAATGAAATAAGAAACTTCTTACCGACAAAATACATATGCCTTGAGTATTGCTTACGAATTAGGGCAAGGATGATTTTGAGGAAGAAGTGGCACCAAACCCTAGCTCCAAGAGTAAATCAGCGATGTAGAGCTTTGGGGAAGTTGGTGACCTAGAATCAAGCACTTGGCTTGGAAGGCTTCACACTCAATGAATCTCTCTTTGGAAGTAAGAGTTGGGAGAGATTATTGAATGGAATGAATGAGCTTTGAATGAGCTTGGATTGATTTCTCTTGATCTCTAAACTTGCAATAATATCAGCCTTGGCAGCAATGAATGCAGCCCAACAAGTATATATAGGATAGAGGAGAGAGAGAGAAAAATGTTTTAATTAAAGCTCCAACGGCTCTTTTCTGAACCCAACTAGTCGGTCAAAGAACAACCACCGACCGACTAGTTCATCAACTAGTCGGTCGGTCAATTAACGTAAACCGACTAATGAGTGAACTGAGAAAAGATCAAAGCACAGACAAAATGAACTAGTCGGTCTAAGAAGAGTCGCTGACCGACTAGTTTCACAACTAGTCGGTCGGTTACTCAACTGAGACCGACTAACAGATAAATCTGAAGTCTGAGCACAAATTGACTTAGTCGGTCCAAGAACAAATGTTGACTGACTAATTCACTAACTAGTCGGTCACCAAATGAGCTTTGACCGACTAACGATAAACAGTAAGTTAGGTGAAAATTTTGGCAAGTACAGTAAACTAAACTAGTCGGTCCAAGAAGGAAAGTTGACCGACTAGTTCATCAACTAGTCGGTCGATCAATGAACACAAACCGACTAAAGATAAACAGTAGCTCAGGAGAAAATTAGCATGTACAGTAAAGCTCAACTAGTCGGTCAAAGAAGCATCACTGACTGACTAGTTCACAAACTAGTCGGTCGGTGAGTCAACGTAGACCGACTAACTGTAAACAGTAGAGTGCATGAAATTAACTGACTGAAACTAGTCGGTCCAAGAAGCTTTGCCGACCGACTAGATCACCATCTAGTCGGTCAGTTATTCTTCTTGAACCAGCTAACATGCACAAGAAGTCCCGAATCGAAGCGCGAAGCTTCGGGAAGAATTGTATGGACTTCTACTAAGATCCTAGAGCTAAGATATGAGCGTTATGAAGATTTAAACCGTAAGACCTACTCAAGGCTTAACATTCTACGAAAGAAGCTTAAAGACTATAAATAAAACTTGACGATACCGTCTTCAATAGCTTCAATCGAATCTTCATGACTTCTAAATTGGTCCATAAGCTTCAACGAAGCTTTAGGCATACGATCACGTGCTTTGAGAAGTCTTGAGACGTCGTAATTGATATTCATATGAATTTGGCGACGATCTCCATAACTGTGCTCACAAAGTGTTAGTTCATGTTATATTTATGTTTGTTCATCATCCAAAACCAAATCCGGGGAGTCCAATATCCAACATTCTCCCCCTTTTTGGTGATGACAAACCAACATAAATAATAATCAAAAAATAATAATTCAAATGAAATTTACTTACTCCCCCTGCATTGATGACACGTTAATTTCAAATTAAACATTAATAATACGCATCAAGTAGACGAGTAAAGTATATAAATGAAAATCGATTTTGAATTATCGAGAACCAAAAATAGGTTATTGAAATATCGGATTTGAAAATCCATTTATATATCTTAACTCCCCCTGAATCTAACATATCAAATTAGATTCTTGGAAAAAGACTCTAAATTTTCATTTAGCACATCGTTATTATTATATCTCTCTCCCTTTGGCATAAGCAAAAAGAGCGGGAGGATAACAACGACAACAACAATGGCCTAAAAAATGGAAAGCACGGGAGTCGTAGAATACGACGACGGTTCAAGTGACACCAAAAGAATACGAATAAAATCAAGGCGTGTCAATGAAACCATAGTCGAAAAATCGTAAAATGAAATCATCAAGACTCAAATCAATATTACGGATTGAGTTATGGAATACACTCTCCAATATCAACGTTCTTGGTTAATTTAGTGCATGGAAAACAATTCTATGTTTCCATAGAAGAAATTTCTATTAAACCAAGTTAATATCGTCGAGCGACGAAATCAAACATCAGAGACATAAAAAGAAATTATACATTTTGCACAATAGTATGAAATGTCACTTGTGATGCATATATATATAAAATGTAAACCAGAGTACATCACTGACGTAGAAAACATCGATCCACCGATCGGTGCACAAAAGTACATCATTATATCACAGATATCGAAGTGTCAAAATACATACTACAACATCAAACTACATAAGGATACATCATCAAAAGTATCAAAATACATCAACAAAATGATCCAAAACCCCACTCTATCCTAACCAAACTCTCTCACACTGAATGTATCATCTAAGGTGAATCGGAGAGTCCTCAAAGAAGCTCAAGAGGAACTGGCAGGATCTGCAGCAGCAGCAGGCTCTGCAGGAGTAGAGGTGGTGGAAACTGGATCAGCAGGCACATCTGGAATGTCAGCAGGGGCAACGGCAGAAGTGACAATCTCTGGGGCAGGAGCAGTAGTGGCCTCGGGAGCACCAGTCGGAGTATCCATCACCGGAGCGGTGGCAACAGGTGTGCTCTCGGGGGCACCAGCAGACGAAGCAGCAGCAGCAGCACCAGAGGGGCCCTCACCGACACGAGTGGAAGCACGACAAAGCTCCTCAATGTCCTCCTCGGCCATCTCATCCATCTCCTCATCCTCAGAAACAGGAGGAGGAAGCTCAATACCCATCTGACTAGCCATACGGCAAACTACCTCCTCGGTACGAGCCAAACGAGACTCGTGTCGACGAAGTAACCGGACGACATCATCAAGGGTGGCAGAGGGAGTAGCAGAGGCAGACACAGAGGCAGACGCTGAAGGTGTCGTCCTCTGAACGTGACGAAGCGCCGCAAGAGACTTCTTGACGGCCGTCGCGTTCAGGGGAGGACCAAGGGGACGCTCATCGTCACGAGGCAATGTGACACGGAAATGACGAAAGACAAGGGTCAACATGCACGGAAATGGGATATGAGCCGATTTAGAGGACTTGCGAATACACTCGAAAGAATCAATCTTATCGAGTATAATGCGAGCCCAATTAATCGAGCTCCCCATGAAGATACCATAGATAAGCTTCAGAAATGGCTGGGACGGTAGAGATGAGGAGCCGTACTTGGGAAGCAAGCACGACTTCAGAATCAGATTTAGGACCCATGCATTTGGCTTGAAAGATTTTGAAGGCACGCCAATCATGGCGGGAGGGATCTGATGGAAAATCTCAGAGAGGACGGTCTGATCAAGGGAGGATATATCGTCAACGGAGATATCAGAGGGTAGGAGGCCAGACGAAGAGATACCCAAAATCTCTCCTAAGATTTCCGCTGTGAGGACTATAGGAGTCCCCAAAACGGTCGTCTCAACAGAGTGGGTCTCATCGTACTGACCCCGGATCCTATTCGCATAGAAAAGCTTCACTAATCTAGGGTAGGGGTGAGGATTCGCCTTCGGGTCATATCGAAGGTAATCGAGAAGACCCGACGACGAGAGAAGATCAGCTAACCCTAGGAAGTCGCTAAACTGGACGAAATGCTCCAGAAGCAGCGGGCAATGTTCGATACGGTTGTAGGCCGCGAGACACATAGGATCGTCGCGACATAACAAAATATCGACACCGCCCACCGGCATCGGAGCCTTTCCCTTAGGCTTTCGGGTAGACGTACGAGGGTGGGAGCTAGACTCGGGACGGGTAGGAGGAGTGGGTTCCCTATGAGTCTCAGGCTCGGCTCTATACTTGGAATCGGAATCGGTGGGAGTATGAAAAGAGGAGGGAGATGCAAGTTGTTTGGCCTTGGGCTTAGGCTTTGCTTGGGCTCTAGGCTTGGCGGTCGTCGTCCTCTTCTTCTTGAGAGGAGGAGAAGACGACGATGGTTGGGTGGTCTTAGCACGGCGTTTCGGAGGAGTTCTAGTAGGTTGAACGGGTTCCGTAGGGTTTGGCTCTACGTTCATAGGCGAGGGACTAGAGGGAGTGATCGGGATACGTGTTCGGGCCATAATCTCGGCACAACACGACACAAGAGATCGAATGAAAGAACCCTAGCCGAAACCCTAGAAAGCTGAAATCGAAACCCTAGCCGAGAGAATCTAACCCTAGAGTACAAACCCTAACCCTAGGAAGCTAGGAAATGAGAGAAAATCACCTAGAAGGAGGGGCCGACGGTGGAGATCGACGGAAGTGACCGGAAAACAGCCGGAGATCGATCGGAATTCGAAGGGGCACGAGGGAGGTCGGGGTTTTGATCTGAGGGAGAAATGTTGTTGATCGACAGGAATGAAAACAAACCGACTAAACTGAGTTTAAGTCGGTCGAGAGTTCAAAAGACCAAACAGTCCCTGGCACAACTAGTCGGTCACAGTTCAAGCACTGACCGACTAGATCACGATCTAGTCGGTCGGTCAATGAGCTTGAACCGACTAGTTGCAAACAGTGGCTGAAACCAAGTTTAACTGACAAGAATTAGTCGGTCTGCGTTCAGTCACTGACTGACTAGATCACAATCTAGTCGGTCGGTCACTGAACATGAACCGACTAAAGAGCTAAAATGGAGAGGAAACTCAAAAAGCTTGAGTTAGTCGGTCTAAGTTCTTCTACTAACCGACTAGATACAAATCTAGTCGGTTGGTGGTTGAACTGAAACCGACTAAATGAGTCCAAAAGTTGATAATCAAGTTCTCTTCTAAAAACACTTGGACGATACATCGCAATTCTCTCAAAAATCATCTAAATTACCCCATTAAACATCGAAATCTCAAATACGACATTCAAAACATGAATTCGAGTAAAAATTCAGAATATCACATAAAATCCCGAAAAATCCAATTAGTCTAGCATGAACGAAATATTTCGAAATAAATTAGCATGCAAGATTATTGAATGAAACATGAATCCTATATCTCGGATTCACCCATAATCCCCAATTCTCGACGTAACCGCACAAAGGAGTCCTCCTTTAGGGATTTCGTGAAAATATCGGCGATTTGCTTTTGGGTTTCAACGTACACTAAAATGATGTCCTTTTTAGCAACATGATCATCTAAAAAGTGATGTCGGACATCTATGTGTTTCGAACGGGAATGGTGTACCGGGTTCTTGGAAAGACATATTGCACTTTGGTTGTCAACCATGATAGGGCAAGTATCACAATTTATACCAAAGTCTTTAAGTGTGTGTCTCATCCAAAGAACTTGACCACACGCGGCACCTGCGGCAATGTATTCCGCCTCGATGGTTGAAAGTGATACGGAATTTTGTTTCTTGGAAAACCAAGAGACAAGAGAATTTCCTATAAAATGGCAAGTGCCACTAGTACTTTTCCTGTCGGATTTACATCCCGCATAATCGGCATCACTATATGAGATTAACTCATATGTGCTAGATTTCGGATAAAGTAATCCAAAATCTAAAGTGTAACTTAGATAGCGAAAAATACGTTTTACCGCTACTAAGTGAGATTCCTTAGGTTGAGACTGATAACGAGCACATACGCATACGGCAAACATAATATCGGGCCTACTTGCGGTAAGATAAAGTAAACTACCTATCATACCTCGATATAGACGAATGTCTACATCCTTACCGCCCGTATCCTTATCAAGATGCGTAGTCGTGCTCATTGGAGTCTTTTTCCCGGAGGCACTCTCCATTCCAAATCGCTTAAGCAACTCCACTGTATACTTCGTTTGGTGGATGAAGATTGCATCGTCCATTTGGCGAATTTGGAGACCTAAAAAATATTTGAGCTCACCCATGTGGCTCATCTCAAATTGTTCCTTCATAACATTAGAAAACTCTTCGCAAAGAGTGAAGTTAGTAGCACCGAAAATGATATCATCAACATAAATTTGAACTAAAATTATATCATTATTCGAATGCTTAACAAAAAGTGTAGAATCGGCTTCTCCCATTTTAAAATTCAAATCCAAAAGAAAATTCTTTAGGCGATCATACCAAGCTCGAGGAGCTTGTCTCAAACCATAAAGAGCTTTCTTTAGTTTAAAAACATGATTTGGAAATTTTTCATTTATGAAACCCGGAGGTTGAGAAACGTAAACTTCCTCAACAACATCTCCATTTAAAAATGCACTTTTAACATCCATTTGAAATAATTTAAAATCCTTATGGCATGCAAAAGACAATAATAATCTAATTGATTCTAACCTAGCTACCGGAGCGAAGGATTCTTCGAAATCAATACCTTCCTCTTGACGGTAGCCTTGAGCAACTAACCGAGCTTTGTTCCGGACGACGACTTGGTTTTCGTCGGTTTTGTTCTTGAAGATCCACTTTGTCCCTATGACGGTGTGGTTCTTTGATGGCAATGGAACAAGTTCCCAAACTTCATTCCTCTCGAATTGAATGAGTTCCTCCTCCATGGCTAAGATCCAAGCGCTATCTTCGCATGCTTCATTAACATTCTTTGGCTCTATTGAGGAGGCAAAGGCACAATGAGCGAAGTAGTTCACTTGCGATCTCGTCTTGACACTATCATGGATATTGCCAATGACTTGCTCATGAGGATGGTCACGAACGGTATGAAGCCGTTTGGGAATACCTTGGTCACTAGGAACATTCTCAACAACTTCATTAGATGGGTTAGTCTCAATAGAATCAATAGAATCATTAGACTTAGAATTATCAAACGAATCACATAAAACATCCATAGAATCATTATCATTTGAAATTCTAGTTGGAACAAATCCTTCATTAAATGAGACATGAAGCGACTCCTTGATCGTTGAGGTTCGTTTGTTGAATATCCGGTAGGCTTTGCTACGCGAAGAATATCCAACAAAAATCCCCTCATCGGATCTTGGATCGAATTTGTCCAAACTACCATACGTGTTCTTAATAAAACATTTCGAACCAAAAACACGAAAATGTTTAACTTGAGGCATCCTACCAAACAACAATTCATAACAAGTTTGTTTAGTGCCGGGCCTCAAAAGTATTCTATTAAACACATAGCAAGCGGTGTGTACCGCTTCCGCCCAAAATTGATGGCCAAGTTGGCTATCATCAAGCATAGTGCGAGCACACTCCACTAGCGTCCTATTCTTTCTCTCAACTACACCATTTTGAGGAGGTGCACGAGGGAAAGAGAAGGTGTGTAATACCAATTTCATCACAAAATGTCTCAAAAGACTCATTCTCAAATTCACATCCATGATCACTACGAATAGTGACAATGGTGGTTCCTAGAGATTTTGTACTTTCTTAACAAAAATTGTGAAGTTTTCAAAAGCTTCATTTTTATTACTCAAGGAAAATACCCAAGTAAATCTTGAATAATCATCTACGATGACAAGTCCATATCTTGCATTTCCTAAGGAAGCAACTCTAGTTGGCCCAAATAAGTCTAGATGTAATAGCTCTAGTGGCCGTTTAGTATAAATGCTTTTCTTAGGTTTAAATGAGGATTTAGGAAGCTTGCCACGTTGACAACAATCACAAAAACTTTTCTTCTCAAAAACGAGCTTCGGAAAACCTTTAATGGAATTTAATTTTGAAAGCTTATAAAGTGTTCCAAAGTTCACATGTCCAAAGCGTCGATGCCATAAGTGTTGTTCACTTGTGTTGGCAACGAGACATTGTTCATATGACTTAGGAAGATCTAAAATATAAATATCTTTATGACGAGTGCCGGAAATTATTATTATCACTCAAAATATTACACAATCCTTTCGCAAAGCTAACTTTGTAACCTTTGTCACAAAGTTGGCTTATTGAAATAAGATTATGATTTAAGCCATTAACTAGATAAACATCACTAATTAAGGGTTTAGTCGGGTTACCCACTTTACCAAAGGTCATTGGGTCCAAAAGATTAGACCTTTGGAAGCCAAGTCCAATTGGACTTAGACTTCCCCACATAATTTCTACTATGCACAACATCCGAAAAATAAGCATTCATATACACTTGTTTTTCATCCATGCTTGTGTCCTTTGGGCTCCAAATAGTGAAAATCTTGGGAGCCCTCATCCTATTGGGTGCATGCATGCGACGTTGATTTCTACGTGATGCATGTTGTGGATAGGCATACGGAACATGATGGAATGGTGCATGCGGATAATTATTCATATGATGTTGTGGGTGAACATATGCATGTGAGGGAACACGTGCATGAGGGTGTCTCACATGGTGTGCACGTGCCCGTGAACGTGTAGCATAGAAATCATCATATGTGTGAGCCGGTGGAGTAGGACGTGTGTTCCTACGTGGCATGGTGTTTGTGTACATATAAGCATGCCCCTTCTTTGGAGGTCCACCCAAAGTGGGTTTCTTTCCGAAAGAGGGTGTGGACGAGGTGGAAGCACCATTGGTAGATGAACTACCAATAGAGTGTTTGCTACCACTCGTTGAGTCACCGGAAGTTGGCCTAACAAAAGTAGTGACCGACTTGGATGTCTTTCCCAAAGTATACCCCAAACCAACATGGTGATTGGCCAGAGGTAAGACACTTAGGATATCATCCAAATGGCCCTTACCCTTATTGAATTCATTGATTCGGCCTAATGTGTTCTCATATTTCTCGGTGAGAGAACGCAAAGAAGTATCCAAAGTGGATACTTGCGATGTGAGCACATAAACACGAGATTTAAGACTTTCATTCTCAATACTCAAAGTCGAGTTTTGAGAAGTCAAATCATCTATCTTATGTTCTTCCGGATCCTCAATGCTAACATGTTCAAGTTGAGTCTTGAGATTAACAATCTCATTCTTCAACTCTTCAACAACAGTGTCGTTGTTGGTGATGATAGTCTTAGGCGAGGTTTGAATGCTAGCTAGATCATCTTTTACTTTAGTATATTTATTTACTAATTTAGTGTATTTAGACCATAATTGAGAGTTAGCATTCCTAAGGTCATCCATAGTTACCTCGTCACCTTCGTCGTCACTATCATCGGAAGAGGAGGATCCTTGATCATGCTCCTCTCTTGCCATGAAGCACATGTGCGCTTGCTCCACTTGCTCATCGTCCGACTCTCCGCTTGAGGAATCCTCGGAGTCGGTGAATGTTGCTCCGACAAGTCCCTTTTTGTTCCCTTTCTTGTACTTCTTGGACTTGTCGTACTTTGGTGCCTTCCACTTCTCCTTTTGCTTGTTGAGAGGACACTCCGCTTTCATGTGTCCTGGCTTATTGCACTTGAAACACAAAGGAGAGGGGGCGTTAGAAGAACCAAATTTAGCTTTGTTCTTGAAGTTACCTTTTCGGAAGAAACGGTTGAACTTCTTGGCCATGAGTGCCATGGACTCCAAGTCCAACTCGTTTTCCAAGTCTTCATCATCGGTTGATGTAGATGTGGATGGAGCAGCCTTAAAAGCAATAGCCTTCTTCTTTGGCTCGTCTTACTTTATATAGGACTTCATCTTGTCCTGCAACTTGAGCTTGCTATCCTTGCGAACCTCGTAAGACATTAGAGTACCCATTAGTTGAACAACGGTATAGGTTTCCATGTCATTACCTTCCTCGATGGCGAAGGTCCGTTTTTCCCAACTAGAAGGAAGTCCATCGATGATCTTCGAGACTTTCTCCTTTTGGGTGTAGGTTTTGCCGAGAGCCTCCAACTCGTTTGTGATGTCGACGAAGCGAGCGTAGTACTCCTTCATCTTCTCACCATGTATCATATGAAGCAACTCGTAATCTCTATTGACTACTACGAGTTTAGAGTCTCTTACCCTACTCGTCCCTTCATGAAGTATGAGGAGGGAATTCCAAATTTGATATGCACTCTTACATGTGCATATCTTATTGAAATCCTCAGGTTCCAAGGCGCATTGCAAGGCGTTCATTGCCTTGGCATTGCTCACTTCCGCGGCGACCTCCGCGGGAGTCCACTTCTCAAAGTCTTCTTCGGTAGGCTCGACGTATTCCTTCATCGTGGCCCTCCATAGAGATGCACTCCGGAGGAAGGTTTCCATCCGGCATTTCCAGTACCCGTAGTTGGTACCGTTAAAGAATGGAGGCCTCGTCGAGGAATGTCCTTCTACCACCGAAGACGCTCCTTCACGGTTCCTGAAGGTGCTATAGTCGGAAGGTGGACGAACGGTCTTGTTGTCGTTGGCAGACATAGCTAAGTATCTGGCTTTGATACCAAATGTAATGCCCTACAAGCTACTGCACAAGTACTAGAGGGGGGTGAATAGTACTTTAAAAATAACAAGGAGTATAATTCCAAATTATAGTGCAAACTACTACCAAATCAATTTGCGAAAGCTTAAATTGAATGACAACAACAAAATAAACAATGTTAACAAAAGATGTTACTGGGTTCGGATCCACCCAAGTCTCTCCGACTTGTTCCCGGTGATCCTACGTCCTAACCACCCGGATCCCCTCCGGATACTTGAGTTAGAAACCCTAACTCAAGATTTCCACTATGAAATACTTGTGAAAAACCTCCACAAGTCAAATCATACAAAATGTAATTTGTGAATCCCACAACCCGGGATCACAACCACACTCTCACAACCGAGAGTGAAACTTACAATATGAAATTGAAATGAAATAAGAAACTTCTTACCGACAAAATACCTATGCCTTGAGTATTGCTTACGAATTAGGGCAAGGATGATTTTGAGGAAGAAGTGGCAACAAACCCTAGCTCCAAGAGTAAATCAGCGATGGAGAGCTATGGGGAAGTTGGTGACCTAGAATCAAGCACTTGGCTTGGAAGGCTTCACACTCAATGAATCTCTCTTTGGAAGTAAGAGTTGGGAGAGATTATTGAATGGAATGAATGAGCTTTGAATGAGCTTGGATTGATTTCTCTTGATCTCTAAACTTGCAATAATATCAGCCTTGGCAGCAATGAATGCAGCCCAACAAGTATATATAGGATAGAGGAGAGAGAGAGAGAGAGAAAAACGTTTCAATTAAAGCTCCAACGGCTCTTTTCTGAACCCAACTAGTCGGTCAAAGAACAACCACCGACCGACTAGTTCATCAACTAGTCGGTCGGTCAATTAACGTAAACCGACTAATGAGTGAACTGAGAAAAGATCAAAGCACAGACAAAAGGAACTAGTCGGTCTAAGAAGAGTCGCTGACCGACTAGTTTCACAACTAGTCGGTCGGTTACTCAACTGAGACCGACTAACAGATAAATCTGAAGTCTGAGCACAAATTGACTTAGTCGGTCCAAGAACAAATGTTGACCGACTAATTCACTAACTAGTCGGTCACCAAATGAGCTTAGACCGACTAACGATAAACAGTAAGTTAGGTGAAAATTTTGGCAAGTACAGTAAACTAAACTAGTCGGTCCAAGAAGGAAAGTTGACCGACTAGTTCATCAACTAGTCGGTCGATCAATGAACACAGACCGACTAAAGATAAACAGTAGCTCAGGAGAAAATTAGCATGTACAGTAAAGCTCAACTAGTCGGTCAAAGAAGCATCACTGACCGACTAGTTCACAAACTAGTCGGTCGGTGAGTCAACGTAGACCGACTAACTGTAAATAGTAGAGTGCATGAAATTAACTGACTGAAACTAGTCGGTCCAAGAAGCTTTGCCGACCGACTAGATCACCATCTAGTCGGTCAGTTATTCTTCTTGAACCAGCTAACATGCACAAGAAGTCCCGAATCGAAGCGCGAAGCTTCGGGAAGAATTGTATGGACTTCTACTAAGATCCTAGAGCTAAGATATGAGCGTTATGAAGATTTAAACCGTAAGACCTACTCAAGGCTTAACATTCTACGAAAGAAGCTTAAAGACTATAAATAAAACTTGACGATACCGTCTTCAATAGCTTCAATCGAATCTTCATGACTTCTAAATTGGTCCATAAGCTTCAACGAAGCTTTAGGCATACGATCACGTGCTTTGAGAAGTCTTGAGACGTCGTAATTGATATTCATATGAATTTGGCGACGATCTCCATAACTGCGCTCACAAAGTGTTAGTTCATGTTATATTTATGTTTGTTCATCATCCAAAACCAAATCCGGGGAGTCCAATATCCAACAAGGAGGAGGTCCTGAAGATTCTCCATATCCAAAACATTGTCCATCTCTTGCCGGACAAATTTACTTACAACCAGAAGATTGTCAGATCACATGTCCCTACTGTTAACACTCCAGCTAGGATTGACATACCGCAAAATGGATGCAATCCGCCTACAGCAGAGATGGTTGGACCTGTTAAAAAGAGAGGACGACCATCGGGATCCAAGGATCAAGTCTCTCGAAAGAGTTGGACCCTTGACAATGGTCAAACAATACCACCACAGGATGCTATTATAAGCCCTGCTCCACCATCTCTCCCAAACACTCAAAGAGAGAAAAAAACCGGGAGAAAATGAAATTTCGATACATTATGTACGAACTAGGGAGCATTGGGACAGAAAGAGCACCACTATAGATGACACATTTGCGTGAAATATTGCCATCAATGTCGCGTACTGCGACGATGATATTGAACCACACTCTCTGACAGAATGTCAAAGCAGAGATGATTGGCCAAAGTGGAAAGCGGCAATAGAAGTGGAGTTGGATTCACTCACAAAACGCAAGGTCTTCGGACGAATTGCCCAGACACCAATAGGTGTAAAACCTGTGTATTATAAATGCGTATTTGTTAGAAAAAGAAATGAACAGAATGAGATCGTTCGCTACAAAACAAGGCTTGTAGCATAGGGTTTTACCCACGTCCAGGGGTGGATTTTGAAGCCACATACTCCCCGGTCATGGACGCGATCACCTTCCGATTCCTTATTGGCTTAACAGCTCAAAAAGGTTTGGATATGCAGCTTATGGACATTGTGACTGCATACTTATATGGCAATTTAGATCGATACATATTTATGAGATTGCCTGGCAGTTATTCTTTGCCTGCAGCACTAAAAGAGAGACAACGTGACGTCTACTCTGTGAAACTGCAAAGATAATTATATGGTCTGAAATAATCTGGAAGGATGTGGTATAACAGACTGAGCGAATTCCTTGCGAAGCAAGGATTGGTAAATGACCTAGTCTGTCCTTGCAACTTTATTAGAGCAAAGGCAACATGGTTTGTTATTATAGCCGTCTATGTGGATGACTTGAATCTCATCGGACCTCCTGGTGAGATAACTGAGATTTCTAGAAGCTTGACAGAAACTTTCAAGTTGAAAGACCTCGGAAAGTCAAAATTCTGTTTAGGTCTTTAAATAGAGCATCTTAACGATGGGATCATGTTACATCCTTCAACTTATACATCGAACTTACTGAAAAAGTTCCAAATGGATAAGTGACACCCCCTTAGTACCCCTATGGTCGTGAGATCATTGGATATACATAAAGACCCCTTTCGGCCGCTTGAAGAGGGGGTGGAAGTACTAGGCACTGAAGTACCTTATTTAAGTGCTATTGGTGCACTCATTTACCTGGCTAACTGTACTCGTCCTGACCTAGCATTTGCAGTCAACTTACTATCCAGATATAGTGCTGTACCTATACAGCGGCACTGGGCCGGAGTTAAGCATCTTCTGCGTTTTCTCCAAGGGTCCATAGACTTAGGTCTATTCTACAGGAAATGGGCAACAACAGGTTTAGTTGGTTATGCTGATGCAGGTTACAGATCCGATCCTCATACAGAGAAGTCTCAGACCGGATACATGTTCACTTATGGCGGCACTGTCATATCTTGGAGATCTGTGAAGCAGACCATGACGACCGTCTCATCCACACATTCAGAACTTCTAGCAATCCATGAAGTAAGTAAAGAGAGCTTCTAGCTATGTTCTGTGATCCAGCACATTCTCACCTTTACCGGGCTGAAGCCCGGTGTTCTTGAGCCTACTACAATCTATGAGACAATGCAGCATGTATAGCCCAGCTACAGGACGGCTACATCAAAGGCGACAAGACGAAGCATATCTCTCCCAAGTTCTTATGGACGCATGACCTTCAGAAGCAAAATTATATTGAGGTATAGAAGATCCAATCTTGTAATAACTTGGCAGATTTGCTTACCAAATCCCTGCCTACTAGTATTTTGAGAAACTTGTAAGTGGGATTGGAATGAGGAGACCGAGAAAATGTAAACTGGGTCAGGATGAGAGAACTATGAATGTATAGATACATAGGAGACTGATGTATAGATTCATAGGAAATCTGTAAGCCTGAAGCTTGGTCAGATGAGGGGGAGTCAACAATAGTGTTGTACTCTTTTCCCTTGGCTATTGGTTTTTCCCACATGATTTTCCATAGTCTAGGTTTTGACGATGCAACCTCGTTAACTCTGGATCATGAAGTATCCACCCATAGACACATCCCTAAAACAGGGGGAAGTTATGGAGAAACTGTTCTTTATTTAATAATGCAGTTATCCTAACTTGGATCTTGAAGAATCCATATCTTATTCCATGATTGGTTGGATAAGGAGAAGTGTTGTAAATAGGCCCATTGGGCCCATTGCGTATCCACCCATCATTGAATGCTATATATATAAGAGCATGAGGCTCCTAATCCTCTACTCCTTTTATCCTACGCTTTTCCCTTCATAACAATAATATATTTCTCGCGAGAAACACAATTCTCCCCTCGTGTAATTTTCTCTCGCAGACGAGTGAGAGCCAGTAGGTTTTCTGGGTCTTTATGGCTATAAAATCGACGTCTGGCCTAAGTCAGACGGACGATGAAAACAAAAATAGCAGAGGATAATCAACTTAAAACTATTTTAAGAACAGCCCTAAAGATATTAACCCTAGCCAAGATCTCTACTATCCCGGGGTTGGGTCTGACCAATCCCTAAGGATAGATCTATCTAACATTTACAATTATAAACACATGTTTAATTTACACTACATACCTTTTACTTCGTTTTCGCAGAATACAAACCATCGTTTTCGGTAACATTTCTTTGGCCCCCGTGTTGCTTCTCCCAAGCCGAACCGCATCCCAAGCCGAACCGCATTTCGAACCGCATCGCGTCCCGAGGTAAGCAACACACTTGTCGCCGAGCTAACCATGCGCCGAAGAATATTTCACCTTGAGTGGATCCTTCATCAAGACTTCGGATCCGACCCGAGCTCCTTCGTAGCTTTATTAGAGCCCGAGCAGGAGCAAGGAAGAATTTAGGGAGAGAGAGAATATTTTCTTTAAGCTCAGTTCCGGTCTTGCTCACGTTTAATGGAGCTACTCAGATCTGAAGCTTGGGACAAGTTTCAAGGATGGGAGTATGCCCCTATTTATATAGGCGGCTGACCCCTCCCCTTCACTCCACATCTGACGTGGGACTAAAAGTTTTGGAGGAAAAATTAAGTAAAGTTTGCCTTTCACAAAGGCCAAACTTTAGCGAATTTTTCATCCCTCACCATTGAGCTTCACAAATGATACAAACTATCAAATCGAAGAGGGTTGAATGGTGAACGCGTAGGAAGAAATGATACTCCATTTCGAGTTCGTTTGACCCTTCAAACAATGCTCCAAAATCAGCCCAAAACCTTGTTTTTCGCAAAAACGCAGCCACCTAAGCTGGGCACGAAGCCCTAGGTCGTGGGGCCCCTATGCAGGCCCCACGCGGGTTGCCCTACAAGCACGTGCGCAGCACACATGCCTCGGTGTGCACAAGTCATGGGCGCATGCCTTGGGCGCGTGCAGAGCGGGCGGGGCTCCGCCCGCTTTAAGCGGTCGGGTCTCGCCTGGCGTGTGCAGGCGTGCGTCCGCCCGTCTTACAGGCACGGGCGCGCCTCCCCTGCCTTGCGGGGGCGGGCCGCGTGGGTCTGGTGCCCGCTAATGTGGGCCGGCCCCGCAATGACCCAGACGGGCTTCTCTTGCTGTTTTGGTGATTTTTTGAGCGTTTTGAGTCCGTTTTCGATGCGGTTTGAACATTTGTTCAGACAGACGATCCTGTCATTCAGGTAACCATTTCCACGCGTTTATTATATTAAATAAGCGCATAAAAATTTTACGACACATTTAATCATCTTTGCATCATATGCAAAATTCCCACATCTATTATAAAAAATCATTTGCATCAAATACACTTGACCTGAGGGCATACATCCTTCAACATCTCCAACTTGCACACAGGATCATTTATCCTGAATGCAGAAGCAAACTGTAAACTCTTTGCAGTTTTCTATCCTTTGCATTAAATGCATTTTCTTCCTAATTTCTACATATTACTCGACGAGCAGTGACCACGAGCAGCAGGTGTCATACTTATGTGGTTAACTCATTGACATGAGTATTGTCGGGACCACCCTGACTGTGTCCGTGATAAATACCGCAATTTTAGTCTCTTCGTCAAAACTATGCTGCTTAGTTAAGCCTAGGGTATGGTCAATTATCAACCCGACCAGCTTGAACTTGGTTAGTCTCCATCGATTTATAGTCAAATAATGTTGGACTTCTTCCAACATACTCTGGCCAGAGTTCTTACTAAAGATCGAACTAACACGTGTGACGCTAACTCCCCTTGACCGGGAGAGCCGAATCCTATCTTGGTCATTACTCTCCTCGCACGCTTCAAATGTCACCCAACCAAAAATCTTTCAGTGGAGCTTGCCCCGAGGCTAGATCAGTGATCAAAGTGACACTGTTCACGTACAGATTTGTACAATGATCTCAAGTCAAAAGACCAACTTGTCTATCATCACTAAGAGTTATCATTGACAGATATGTCAATATTATTGGGTCGTTCAGTGACGACTATGAGATCATTGCCACCATTACATGGTGAAGACTAAGAACAATGGTCAATCCGATGTGTCGATATTCATTTCTCGAAACATCCGCGACCACGAACGTTTTTAGACCTCTGCTACAATCGATCAAATACTTCTCCATGATCGAGGTCTTCATCTTGATACATATTTGACATCGCATTAAGTCTCAAGAGTATACCTAAGTTCTAATGAAGACTACATTATTATTAACTTATGTAAATTCTTACCAAACAACTTACTGTTATTTTGAACAAGACCTTTATACAGATACATCGAGATAAATTTGCCTTGAGGGCAAACCCATCTCGCTACATCTCCCGCTAGCACTCGGGCCCATTTATCCCGGCATCTCTTACCGCATTTACACATAAGTCTTTCTAGACTTAATGTGGTAGAGCCTTCGTAAGTGGATCTACTAAACCGTCATATACTTAAGGTGTTACTATGTTCATATTAGACCACACATTTGAATCTCATCCAAATAATTCACTTGGTCCCTTGGAATCCATAATATACGTCTTTCCTGGATCTCCAGCTCATCGAGAATAATCCAAATTAGTTTACTGGTCATTTAGACGGTTCATAATCATTTCTGATATAGTGTCAAACTCTCCTTGATGCCTCGCATACCTTTTATTCGCTCCCACTGACTTTGAAAAATCTATAAGTTTGTTCTTTTAAATCGTATTTAGAAAAAATATATATTCCAGTATTCATGGCCATCATGAGCATTTACCTCGAGTCTGATCCGAACAGATCTGTACACATCTGCTGGTGAGAAAGTTTCATCATAATCCATTTATAGGAGTTAGGATTATACTTTCCGCAACCAACATAAGTTGTACTTCACTATTTTTCTTCTGCACCAATCTTCTAGACTCGAAGATTCACTTGCAGCCAAATGAAACAATTTCCTTGGGCACGTAAACTAAAGTACATACTTTATTTTTGAGCACTGACCTTTTTCAGATTGCAACAAGCCATTTCTTAAGAGTCACTACTCTGAATGGCATATTGGAAGTTGTCTAGACCGTCATCACTATGATGTTTTACTCGACTCCTTCGTCTCACGAGGCTCGAGTAACCTTGTGACTTCCTAACGATTAAGTGGAGGAACATTATAAGGTTCTAACATAATCTTATTAAATACTTAGGCATTATTATCTGGGTTTAACCGAGAAGGAGGATTATAACTCAGAGTCACTAGCCATGCATCGCACTAAGTCTAACAGAGTACGATTCATGCGCTCTAACACACCAATGTGTTAAAAGACTTGACCTAAGAGAAAATCTCATTTTCTTTTAATTTCGTAAGATTTACATAGCTAAGTATTATTATCTACAATCTGATCGAAGTAGTTCAAATACTTCTTTCATTGTGTTCTCTATTTTATGAGACTTGTGTTTCATCAAGAACACGTGTCATAATAAAATAAGAATACATTATCATGGCTTATTTAGACTTGCGTCCGGTTACATCGGTATGTACGAGACTACGAGTTCACCAACTCATTCTCCCACTGTTTTACAGATGAAATTTTGGCCATCATACCTTTGAGACAAGACTCACAAGTGTCTTTCGACTCATAATACGAGAGGTCAGACCCCTCTTTATGTGACTCGTGAAGCTTAGTCTCTTCAGTACGGCTAGTCTTATTTTGTTGTATAAGATTTGCTACTAACTTGTGTATTCATGTATCAACTCTTAATACAACATTGTTATACATTATAATCACATCAAGACATTTCTTTTAAAGTAATGCGACGACATTCACCAAGTGTGATGTAAGTTCCATTTGGCCTAGAGACAACTTTTGTTCATTAGCCAATATGTGAGATTATCTTTGTGTAACAATTATTCTGAAACTTTAGACATCAAACATGTCATATTTTCAGTTTCTCCTAATATGCCTTTTTCCATGCTAGACCAAACATTCTTTCTCAATGAATTTTCCTTAGTGCCTTCTCCTTTCTAAATCACATTTAAACATTTTTCGTCCTAACACAAATATTAGTTGTGCAAGCATCACATGCATCCAAACACTTGAGCTTTACAACCTTGAGGAGACTCAACAAGTTGTTCGTCTCAAGATCTAATTTGGACACATGGTCTTGTACCGCTCTTACACTCATCTTCGAGTCAAACAGTTTGATCGAAGTTTTTAACCTTGAGGATTGAAAATGTTTTCCATACAAACTTGAGAAGACTCAATAAGTTATACAGAGAAATGTGCTTTAAACATCAGTATGTTCAAGCTGCCCCTGATCATAGAGGCGAGTGTTAAGTAGTGTGCTTTTATTGTGTTAAATTTTAGAGCTTAAGGAAATCATTGCCATTAACTCAATATTAGGAAGGACACTTTAATATCATTGATAAAGTAGTTTGGTTTATCAAATATTTCTTAACTGATCATTTTGTCCAGTTGACTTATATCTTTTAAGGATATTTTGATTTTTTTCCATCTGGTAAAACATAGAATTACCTTAGTTTAGCATATGTTCATGATTATTAAATATAATTAAAATAGTTTTTATTCAACTATATCCTCCCACTATTTCTACGATCATCTTTAACCATATAGATAGGGACCCAACCACCCTAAGCTTCACAACCTTAAGGAGACTCACCAAGTTGTTCGATTCTGCAGTTGGTAGATAAACTCATTATCAATCACATCGCATGTGACTCCCTATTGATTTTTACCCCCCAATCACATATGGTCTTGAGGAGACTCAACAAACCATAATGACTAGTCTAGTCGAACCCCTTGTTAGCAATACATAATACGGGAAATATTCGAGATGTGAATAAAACGTGTTTAATTCGAATAATTTCAAAAGGCGTTGGGTCAAAAATTCGGTCAAATATGCGCAATACAGGAATAATACGTAAACGGGTTAAATCGTATTTAATTCATTAACCCGGATAAAAAACGCGACTAAAAATACGGATACCACCAAGATATCATTCATCCAAATTTTCAACATCTGTGACAGAAGACTTTGGCTTTTTGTTACTGCCACCAATAGCTATAATTGCTTTATCTTATACCTCATCGGGAACACTTACACAAACGTCAACATCACGCTCTTTTTGACCCGATAAATGAGACTTTAATCTTGAAACACCACCACAAAATTGCTGTTTGCAATAACAACACTTGAATTTGCCACCCAAATCTTCAGCATACTCCCAAAAACTATCCATCTTTCTCACCATATTTCCTAATAAAACAAAAACTAAGAATTACTGGTGGATGGTACAAGTATCAAGTTGCTTGCTCGGTTTTTCACATGGATCTCCAAAAACCCAACAGACTGTGGCTGCTATGAACTTAAAATCATTATTGGATGGCGAAGCCTGTATGCGATTGCATGCAGATAGTTAAAAAACCCCTATGGAAATGTCCTCCATGTTGTAGAACATCTTTCCCTCTTATATGTTTGAGCAGTGGCATGTTGGGTTGCAGTTGATGAGTATGATGCCATCAGTGATGTCTCACAGCGATCAACAACCAAGTTACCCAAAATTATATGATGAGCTGCCTAAACTAAGAATCATTTTGACTATAAAGAAAAAATTACTAGAGGTTTCTTACATAAGAAGACGAAGAAGCAGCTCGTCGAAGATTCTTTACTGTCGAACGGCTCGAACCGAAGAAGAAGAAGAGGCTCGCCGCGTCGTCTCGCCTTCGCCTCGGGAGTCGACAGTCGGAGTTCGCCTCGAGTCTGTAGTAGGCAGTCGGAGTTCACCTTCGCCTTCGACTCGGAAGTCAGAACTCGGGACTCGGTCACTCAGAGTCGTGACTCTCGTGAGCAGAGTTGGGCGGCTTGGGCGGCTCGGCCAGCGATGAGACTGAGACTGAGAGAGGGGGAGGGGAGAGAGTCAAAGAGAGATGAGAGACTGAGCATGAGACTCGAGAGAGAGAGATCATCTTTACAAATTGCAATTATGGCAAGTAAAGGCAGTAGGTAGGCTTGCAGCCTTGCAGAGCACGGCTGTATAACATTGTTGCACAGTCCGAGACTTTAATTTTCCATTAAAACGCTTTAGTTTCTTTCTCCGCTTTAATTTCCCTTAAAATCATACTCTCGACACGCGTTTTTTAACCGAGCCGCGTTTTTTTGGGGAACAGACGCGTTTTGTTTGGGACCACTAAAAATCATCTGTTTTCTTCTGATTTATTCAAAAGGACGCAGAATTAATACGGCCACTCTTTAAGACACGTTTTTTACGTTTTAAACGCGAATTATACGCGAATTTACTAACAAGGGTCGAGCCTTTGTTTTCATGTCTAATATTAACTTACACCGATACTCGAGGAGACCCAACGCAGCTGTTTGGGTTAATATCAAACTACATCTCATGTATGATGGAGTCGGTTTCTAAAAGAGACTATGTCACAGCTTGAGGAGACTCCACAACCATGACAGGCGTCTTTTTGTTCCTTAATCCAAAAACAAGGAGGGCTACGGCTAACCTTGAAGAATATTTTTAACGTAATTGACTAGATGTAATCAACGGTGTCACATAATCATAATTCACATCCTTGCGATCCAGCGAAACACGGCCAGTGATTTGACTATGTCAGTATCACTATCCCCAGTCGAGCTAGGGTGATCCATAACACTAGTCAAAACCCACTAGACCGAATCATGGTCCATTGAAGGAATCTAATTATTCATATGTGTGCCATCGACTAGAATTGGCTTCATTAAAACTAGTTAATCATATCAACTAGTTGAATCCTAAAATTCGAAACTATTAGGATTGGTTAATAACTTTTATTAATGTCCTTATCAACTATAAGGAATGAATTTTAGAGTGCTATCCTAATCATGAATTAGGCATTTAAACAAGTTTAAATCATAGCTTATCCATCAAAAATTATCTTATAATTTTCTAAAAGTTTTTAATGTCTATCCTAAAAGTTTTTCTTAAATTATCACATAATCAATAAAAATAATATAACCATTATCAACTAAACAATTTAGCTAGATAATAAAGCAATTAAAATTTATCGCATAAAATTTTCTTGCTAAACATGCAACTTAAATTTTATCTCATTATTTGAAGTTACAATAATTATCATCAAATAATAATTAAGATATAATTTTAAAATTAACAAAAGATTTTAAAATTAAATCTAATTTTCAAAAACAATTTTCGAAAATAAAACGTTGCTAGGGAACGACTATTTAATAGTTTAAATAAAACCTCCATCTGATGGGAAAACATGATGTATCACATATATTTTACAATTGCAAAATATAGATCAGGTAGACCTGGCTTTGATACCACTATATGGTTTTATGGGTCCTTAGGGCTATAAAATCAACGTCCGGCCTAAGTCGGACGGACGACAAAAACAAAATTAGCAGCGAAAAAATCAACTTAAAACTATTTTAAGAACAGCCCTAAAGATATTAAACCTAGCCAAGATCTCTACTATCCCAGGGTTGGGTCCGATCAACCCTTACGAATAAATCTATCAAACATTTGTAATTATAAATGCATGTTTAATTTAACTACATGCCTTTCACTTCATTTCCACGGAATACGAAGCGTCGTTTTCAGCAACATTTCTTTGGACCCCAAGCTGCTTCTCCCAAGCTGAACCGTGTCCCAAGTCGCACCTCGTCCCGAGCCGAACCGCTTCTCGAACCGCATCGCGTCCCGAGGCGAGCATCACCCTTGTCGCCGAGCCAACCACGCGTCGAAGAATATTTCACCTTGAGTGGATCCTTCATCAAGACTTCGGATATGATCTGAGCGCCTTTGTAGCTTTGCTAGAGCCCGAGCAGGAGCAATGAAGAATTTAGGGAGAAAGAGAATATTTTCTTTAAGCTCAGATTTGGGCTTGCTTATGTTTAATGGAGCTACTCAGATCTGGAGCATGGGACGAGTTTTGGGCTTGCTTATGTTTAAGGAGGGGAGTAGGCCCCTATTTATATAGGCGGTTGACCATTCCCCTTCACTCCATATCCGATGTAGTACTAAAAGTTTTGGAAGAAAAATTAATTAAAGTTTGCCTTTCACAAAGGCCAAACTTTACCGAATTTTTCCTCCTTCACCGTTGAGCTTCGCAAATGATACAACCTATCAAATTGAAGAGGGTTGAACGGTGAACGCGTAGGAAGAAACGGCACTCCATTCCAAGTTCGTTTGACCCCTCAAACAAAGCTCTAAAATCAGCCCAAAACCTTGTTTTTCGCAAAAACGCAGCCGCCAAAGCTGGGCATGAAGCCCGAGGTCATGGAGCCCCCACGCAGGCCTCACACGGGCTGCTCCTTCACGCGCACATGCAGTACACCTGCCTCGGCATGCGTAAGGCACGTGCACGTGCACAACGGGCGGTGCTCCGCCCGCTTCGAGCGGGCGCGCCCCGCCTGACGGGCACGCGCCTGCCCGTTTTACAGGCACGGGCACGCGCCCGCCTTAGCATGCACACACCCGCCCGCCTTGCGGGCACGTGCACGTGCGAGTCGGGTGCCCGATGATGCGGGCCCGACTGGCAATGCCCCAGAAGGGCTTCTCTTGCTAATTTGGCTATTTTTTTAGCGTTTGGAGTCCGTTTTCGACGCGGTTTGAAACTGTGTTCAGACCGGGACGATCCCGTTATACAGGTAACCATTTCCACGTGTTATATTAAATATGCACGTAAACAGTTTACGATACTTTAATCCACTTTGCATCATTTGCAAAATTCCCACATCTATTATAAAAAATCATTTGCATCAAATACAAATGAACTGAGGGAATACATCCATCAACATCTTCCACTTGTACTCAGGCTCATTTATCCCGAATGTAGAAGCTAACTGCAAAATCTTTGCAGTTTTCTATCCATTGCATCAAATGCATTTTCTCTCTAATTTCTACATATTACTTGACGAATGTCTCACTCTGTGTGAGACCCTACAGCCTGACCCTACTACATGTGGGGCTCGAAACCCCAGACGGCAGTGACCACGAGCAGCAGGTGTCATCCTTGTTTTGGTATCATACTTATATGGTTAACTCATTATCATGAGTATTGTCGGGACCATTCTCACTGTGTCTGCGATGAATACCGCCGTTTTGGTCTCTTCGTCAAAACTATGCCCGCTTAGTCAAGCCTAGGATATGGTCAATTGTCAACCCGACCAGCTTGAACTTGGTTAGTCTCCATCGATATTTAGTCAAATAATGTTGGATTTCATCCAACATACTTTGGCCAGAGTTTTTACTAAAGATCAAACTAACACGTGCGACACTAACTCCCATTGACCGAGAGAGACGAATCTGGCCTATCTTGGTCATTACTCTCCTCGCACGCTTCAAATGTTACCCAACCAAAAACCTTTCAACGGGTATTGCCCCGAGGCTAGATCAGTGATCTAAGTGACACCGTTCACGTACAGGTTTGTACAATAACCTCAAGTCAAAAGACCAACTTGCCTATCATCACTAAGAGTTATCATTGACAGATAGGTCAATATGAATCATATGATAACTCTTATGAACCATATGATAACTCTTGTTGGGTCGTTCAGTGAACTCATTCTCCGATGAGCATCGGTGTCTCTTCTTCGACTTCGCCAAGTCAAACGACCATGAGATCATCGTTACCATTACATGGTGAAGACTAAGACACAATGGTCTATCCGCTGTGTCGATATCCATTTCTCAAAACATCCACAACCACGAACGTTTTTAGACCTATGCTACAATCGGTAAAATACTTCTCCATGATCGAGATCTCCATCTTGATACATATTTAATCTCACATTAAGTCTCGGGACTATACCTAAGTTCTAATGAAGACTACATTATTATTAACTTATGTAAATTTTTACCAAACAGCTTACTGTTATTTTGACCAAGACGTGTGTACACATACATCGAGATAAATTTACCTAGAGGGCAAACCCATCTCGCTACACTTCTGTCCTTTGAAGTATTGAAGTTATCTACAGCGGTTGTCATGAGCTTACGAGCTTCTGTTTTACTGCTTATACCACTGATCAGCCAAATGAGCCGCAGGCACGTGATCGAGGGCTGAAAACGAAGCAAGGATATATTTTAATGGAGGAATGATATATTTTAATGGAGGAATGATATATTTTAATTTTATTTTTATGTATGATATAATATATTTTTTTGACATTTCCCCTTTTTAACCCCAAAAATTGAAGACGAAGGAAAAAAAAGCGGGTAGGTTTGGTCTGCTTGTGCTTTTTATAGCACGGCGCCCCTTGAATATTGTATTTGGCATGTTTGGCAATCGGTTAAAAGAATTTTGCAAAATGAATCTTTGGGTTTGATTGCAAACAAAAATTTGTCGGAAGTAAGATTCAAATGTATTAGCTTGTGTGTTTTTCGAAGTAGCTTGTGAATTTTAAAAGAGATGTTGTTTTGATCCAATGTCCTCGTAGTAGGTTACATGGACGAACAAATCGATTGGTTGAAGTGGACGTTCAAATTAGATACTTTGGTATATATTAAGACTATGTTTGTAAGTAAGAGCATGAAAATACTATGATCCACGTGCTTGACCTAGACGAAGTCCGGGTCAATCAAACTCGGCCCGTTTTAACTGAAGGGGTCCGGGTTTGGATCGAAAGCCTTTTTATGCAACTTCAAAAATGTAAATGAATGCGATCAGTGTTAAATACTGAATAAAAAGAATAATTGTTATGTCCTCTTCCTGGATTTAAGCTCAAAATCCCGAAATTTTCCCATAATTGTTCACTTCTTTCTTTTTAAAGCCCAATGTCGAAAGCTTTAGGTTTTGTTCCCACTCTTGTATTCGGCCCAAGAGGCTTGACTATGAAAGCCCAATCGAATAGCCCATTAACATAGAAAAGGAGAAAGTAAATGAATAAAAAAGTGACTAAGACTCTCACTTTCTTTGTTGATGTTGCCGTTGCTGTTGTGCTTTTGCCCGCGATGGCCACCCTGTTGCGGTCTTTCCAATGGTACAATCGACAATCGACGTATAAAATGGCCAACAAATAAAGGGAATATCGCTGGTCAAAGATTATTATTATTTTTTAAAATTGACGCGCAACCCGATATACACCGCACGGTGCATATATCACACCTCAAAGCATTATTCGGCAACGAGCAAATGCTCAAGAGATAGCATTTGCTCGTCTATCTCCTCTATGAAGCATTGGATCGAGACCTGACCGTCGCGCTTTGCTGCAAGTATTTAAAAAGCATTATTCAACTCGGATGGGAGCATGTGCTGCTCTGACTAAAACATAGATCAGAGAATCTTTGGTGCTAACGAAATTGTCTTTACATGCTTTTTCTGCAGCAAACACTGTCGGCTGACGTTTGTTTTTGCGAGCGTCGACGGTGGAAAATCGAAAGCACGACGGAGCCACCCGCAGAGGACGAAGAAGAGACAACGACCCAAACGTGTGTTTGCTGACCGTTGATGTTTTCAATCACACTCGTCATCGTTCCAACTGTCCACATACAGGAGCAACCAATTATACTGCTTAATTATAATAATATTTTAAAGTTTTCATCTTGTTGTGTCGCAGCGCAGATGTACGCATTATTGGAGGACGTTGGTTGTAGATGATCCTTACTGAAAGAGAGAGGGAGAGAGATGTACATTCGAAAGGGCATGTCCGAGAGGAAATAAGGAATATTCATCCAATTCCTACTCTTTTTGCGAATACCCGAAATTTTGCACTAATGTAATCTTACCGACCCATCTCCACTATTGCCCTTTGTCCAATACCAAAGTTCTGCTTCGAGTTCGAGTTCCAACAAATTGCCCTTCCACATTTCATCCAATTTTGTATTCCAGCCAAACCCATCAAACAAATCAAAATTATTCATCAAAATTAACCCCAAAAAAAAATCTATAAATAGAATTTTTTTTAAATTAAAAATAAATGGGACCTGAAGATGATTCAATATGAAGACTTAGAAGCAAAGTAACTATTAGACTCATTTTATACACCTTTTTCCACCCCTTTCGTCCCACACTTTCCGCTTTTGTCCTATATCATTCTCGCTATTTCTCCCGTACTTACACGTTTTTATCCATTTGATGCTTTGGGTATGTATTTTGTGCATTTCAGGGAAATCCAGGCGTAAACGATGCATATCTGTGATTTGTGGAGCAAAGGAGAGAAAACGGCAAGGATTAGTGAAGATCGAAGCCCAAGGAAGGGAGATACGGGCCAAGAAGCAGGCAGCACAGCCGTGCGTGCACATGCACGGCCGTGTCATACCATGAGGCCAAGGAAGATCTTCAGTGGCATCAACATGGCCGTGCTAATTTTCGGCACGTCATGCTTAATTTCACTACGAGGAGCAGAGAGCTCCCTGGCAGCACAGTCGTTTAGCACGGCCATGCTTAATTTCACTACGCAGAGCAGAGAGCTCCCTGGCAGCACGGTCGTTTCGCACGGCCATGCCGCCTGGAGCAGTAAAGCGAGCTTGGAGAAGGGTCGCCACGGCCGTGTCGACTTGCGGCCGCCCGTGCTCGAAGCAGCAGCCGCTGTCGTGCCCTAGGTCATTTAGCGGCGGCACGGCCGTGTTGATTTGCGGCACGGTCGTGTGTGCCCCCAAATTTATGCATGTACTATTTAATGCTAAGTGTGATTTGAGAGATGGATCTATCTTTTACTCTGCGATTTTCTAGGGTTTCTTCCCCCTTTTGGGGTTGTTCTTCTATAACTTGTAAGACTTTTAATTTCCACTGGATTATAATTGTTGAATCATTGGGTCGGCACTCGAGATGACTCGACCGACGAGTGACTAAGGCCCACAGAGCCAACAAGAGAAGCCCGATATCAACCCAGTCAAAACCAACCAACCAGTCGCCCGTTGCACTCCCACAAATCCAACATATGATTGAAGGCGGGCTCATAAATAGCGGGAACATGGGCTACGGTTACTCCTATTAAAGGGGGGAGATCATGACACCATAATGGGTGACCGCTATCTTCCGAACATCACTGAAAAGACCCAAGAGGCCTATAAATACCAAAAGGTTTCAACTTCCAAGAGACGAAATCTAATACATCGACTCTATATACTTCTTACATTTCTCAGAAAAGCTTGTGACACCAGATCTGAGACGAACCTCTATGGGTCGATCTCAGCTGCTCCATACTCCCTCCCTTCCTTAAGTTCCCATTCTAACTTAAGCACCAGAGGTGATTTGGGTCGGGGCCCAGATCCGACCCCACTGACGCTTCCTTGTGGTTCAGATCGTCGAGTCTCGATCTTCTGTGAGGGTCGCTCCAGAACTTTCCAGCCTCGATCTATCGATATACAGACCGCTCGAGGGTCGATCGAGCATCGCAAACTAACCATCATCCATCAAACAACCTGGTTCTTCTAACCTAGGGGCCCACTCAACCGATTGATGAGGCTCCGACTCAGCGTGAAGGGTCCACGTCAGTGATAATATAATCGTTTCGGTCATTTTTGGCCTTAACAGTTTGGCGCCGTCTGTGGTAAATGTTAACCAGCTCGACATTCCAGAGCAACCAATAAGCTATGTTGGCTTGACCCAGCAACATCGGATCGAACCAAGATCCAAAGGAGAAACAAAAAGCGAACAACATCCTGGTGGAGTATGCCTCGGACTCTATGTCCCAATCAAAGCGACTTGGAAAGGCCACCAAAGAACCTAAGGTGACTCAGAAGCAATTCGACCAATTTACAGATCTGGTCGACAAGAGTCTCAGCGTATTGGCGGCTCTGGTGCGTCAAAGCATAGGAGACCCGCCACTAACAAATGAGTCATTATCGCCTCCAAACCCGACCCTAACACCAACGAGAGGCGCGGCCATCCTTAGGGATTCGAGAGATCCAAGAATGGATCGACAAGAGAACGCCTCACATAATACGACCCCCCACATCTCACCAATACGGCGAGGGGGAATGACCATCGTTCCTTCGGTTTTCTGGGAGGACCCAATCCCTCCAACTATAAGGAGGCGACCCGCAACATCCTGGATCAAGTAATATATGGTGTCTCCCTGATTACAACTCTCTCAATCTTGCAGGAGGATATGGGAGGAGAGAGGAAATCCTGAACCGATTCTCAGGAGAAACATACGTGCAAGGCGGAGAAGGGTGATCCCTACTCATCCAGTCCGCATTTTGGCAAACCCCATTGAAGGAGAACATCACCTCTGCTCCTTCGCTTTCGAAGTTCAAACTCCCTGCCTTGCCAGCATATGATGGCAGAGGCGACCTGTGGTCGCACATCCGCAAGTATCTAAACGTGATGCTGCTTTATGGGGCCGATGAGCCGTACCTCTACCGATCTTTCCACGCTACCCTTTTCAAGAGGGCGGAAGGCTGATATGATGGATTACCTGACGGCTGTATCGGGTCGTTCGACGAATTGGCCGATTTGTTCTGCAAGCAATTCGTCGCAGGTCGACGCCCCAAGAGGAAGTCCTCCCACCTCTTTGCATTCAAGCAAAAGGATCAGGAATCAATCCGAGCCTTCGTCCAGCGATTCAACCACTAATGGCTCGAAGTAGAGGAGCCGCCAGATGTAACTGTCATCAAGGATTTCACTTAAGCGGTGTGCGACAAACACTTGCGGAGGGCGCTCCACCAGTTCCCACCTAATAGCCTCGCAGAGATGTTCAATATAACAAATCGGTTCATCATCTCTGAAGAAGCGGAGAAACCGACTGAAACTATTGGGAAAGGCACACATGCCCATCATGGAGACACCAGATGGGAAAAACCATCTCAGGGACCCCCTCGCCAGGAATCTCGAGACAAGAGACTGAGAGAGAGGAGCCATCGGAGCAAGGAGCACCCAAATTATGCGAGGCCAATCACACCCAAGACGGGGGACCTCGCTTATGCCCCACGGGAAGAACTAGTCCAAGAATCTGCCAAGAAAGGCAAATTTGAGAAAGTGGACGATCTCAAATTCTGGAAGTACCACAGCGACTATGTGCATGATACCAACGACTGCTGAACACTCAAGAAGGAGATCGATGCACTGGTCAAGTGCGGGCATCCCAAAAAATCGGTCAATGATCAATCTGCAAGGAGGGGCCCTCGAAGCAAAAGTGCAAGATGACGGGATCACTTGTAACTAAGGTGGTCAACTAACAAACCTTCAAAGCTCAAGGTCGAATAAAAAGCGTGGGACGAAAGCAACCCCTGACGAAATTTGGAAATTCTTGTATGCTTTTTACTTTCTTCAATAAAAGCATGTTTTTCATCAACTAAATTCTGATTCCTTTTCGAAACAACTCTCTTCGATAGAGCATTTATGAATTTTATGAAAAGAGTCCCATCAGACTCCCCACAAAAAGGATCATATCCTTGGAAAAACCTAGATGAGCCAAATTCATATTGATAAAACCCATGTAGACCCTAATGTGTCATTAGCCGTAAGTCGAAGGGCCACCCCTTCGCCATTGAACGACTCTCACGTGTCGTCAGTCGTAAGTCGAAGGGGCCACCCCTTCGCCACTGAAGGACCCTCACGTGTCGTCGGCCGTAAGTCGAAGGGGCCACCCCTTCGTCACTGGACGACCCTAACGTGTCTTCAGTCGTAAGTCGAAGGGGCCACCCCTTCGCCACTGAACGACCCTAACGTGTCGTCAGCCGTAAGTCGAAGGGACACCCCTTCCCCACTGAACGATCCTCACGTGTTGTCAGCAGTAAGTCGAAAGGCCACCCCTTCCCCACTGCACGACCCTCACGTGTCATCAGCTGTAAGTCGAAGGGCCACCCTTTCTCCACTGAACGACCCTCACGTGTCGTCAGCCATAAGTTGAAGGGGCCACCCCTTTGCCACTGAAAGACCCTCACGTGTCGCCAACCGTAAGTCGAAGGGCCACCCCTTCGCCACTGAAAGACCCTCACGTGTCGCCAATCGTAAGTCGAAGGGCCACCCCTTCGCTACTAAACGACCCTAACGTGTCCTCAGCCGTAAGTCAAAGGGACCACTCCTTTGCCACTGATCGACCCTACCGAGTCATCAGCTGTAAGTCAAAGGAGTCACCCCCTCGCAACTGAACGACCCTCTTATGTCACCAATCGTGAGTCGAGTGACCCACTCCCTAGCCATCGAACGAAATGGCCTATTTCTAACATGGTTCGACTGATTAACCCTGACCATCTTGAGCAAGGGTCTACCCCGTCGAAATGGGCCACCAGGGATTACGGCCACACGGTATGAGCGACGAAAAACAAAGAGATACAACGACAAACAAAGAGATACAAGCCAACTCTTCCGGCGTTTTTACTACAAAATTGTTTTCGTTTACATCTCAATTACCATCCTTACACATTTGAAAATTATTGCAGGGTAAGAGGAGTGTCAAGATTCTACAATGGCTGGCTAGGTCCTTGATCTCCACCAAGTGCGACCGCATGCTCTTGGTCTCCTGAAGCACCATCACCTACATCATCACCCGTCGTAGTGACGACTTCACTGGTAGGAGCGGCCTCCCCTGTACCCTTGCTTAGATCATCGTCACAGATATCTAGGAACAGCACCGGGATCCGATCGATCTCAGCGGAGAGGTCAGGGAATCAGTCCTTCACTTTCGATCGACATTGTTCATAGCCTTGCATTTATAGCTCGTTGAAATCAGGAAATGACTCCTTGAATTCCTGGACCGCCCTCTCCACTATGGCCTCGGCATTGGCCTTCTCCTCTTGCAGAGCTTTCTCCGCCTGCTCCCTTAAGGCAAATTGATCGGCTTCTCTCTTACGAGACTCACGTAGCTTATGCACGAGCTGATGAATATGGTTTAGTCTCAGTTTGCACAAAAGCCCTACTGTATCCAACTCAGCCTGAGACTTCTCCACGGCCTTCTTAACGGCCTTTAGGGTGACTTCATGATTAGCCACCACCGGCGCGCGTTGAAGCAATGAAACATTTTTTAAATCATAGCATGTCCATTAAAATTATCTTATAATTTTCTGAAAGATTTTAATGGCTATCCTAATAGTTTTTCTTGAATTATCACATAATCAATAAAACTACTATAATCATTATCAACTAAACAATTTAGCTAAGCATAACAAAGCAATTAAAATTTATCTCATAAAATTTTTTTGCTAAACATGCAACTTAAATTTTATCTCATAATTTTAAGTTACATGAAAAATTATCACATAATTTTAAAGATTAAATTTTAAAATAAAATTAAATCTAATTTTCAAAAACAATTTTCGAAAATAAAAACATTTTTGTGAACAACTATTTAATAGTTTAAATAAAACCTCCATCTGATGGAGAAACATGATGTATCATATACTTTTATAAATGCAAATCATACATCAGTAGACTAGCTCTGATACCAATGAAGAGTTTTATGGGTCCTTAGGGCTATAAATTCGACGTCCGGCCTAAGTCGGACGGACGACGAAAACAAATCAGCAGCGGAAAATAGCACTTAAAACAGTTTTAAGTCTAGCCCTAAAGATATTAACCCTAGCCAAGAACTCTACTATCTCGGGGTTGGGTCCGACCAACCCCTAAGGATAGATCTATCTAACATTTGCAATGTATAAACGCATGTTTAATTTAAACTACATACCTTTCACTTCATTTCTGCAGAATACGAAGCGTCGTTTTCAGCAACATTTCTTTGGCCCCTGCGCCGCTTCTCCCAAGCCGAACCGCGTCCCGAGCCGAACTGCTTTCTGAACCACCCTGCGTCCCGAGGCGAGCAACACCCTTGTCGTCGAGCCAACCACACGCCGAAGAATATTTCACCTTGAGTGGATCCTTCATCAAGACTTCAGATCCCATCCGAGCTCCTTCGTAACTATGCTAGAGGCCGAACAGGAGCAAGAAAGAAATTTAGAAAGAAAGAGAAAATTTAATTTAAGCTCAGATCCGGGCTTGCTCACGTTTAATGGAACCACTCAGATTTGGAGCTTGTGACGAGTTTCAAGGGGGGGTAAACCCCTATTTGTATAGGCGGCTGACTCCTCCCCTTCACTCCATATCCGATGTGAGACTAAAAGTTTTGGAGAAAAAACTAATCAAAGTTTGCCTTTCACAAAGGCCAACTTTAGCGAATTTTTCCTCCCTCATCGTTGATCTTCGCAAGTGATACAACCTATCAAATCGAAGAGGGTTGAACAGTGAATGCGTAGGAAGAAATGGCACGTCATTCCAAGTTCGTTTGACCCCTCAAACGAGTGTCCAAACATATCCCAAAAATAATTTTTCGCAAAAACTGCAGCCGGCACACAAAACTGGTGTTGAGTCATTGGGCCGGAGTTTGAGGCAACTTGATCGACGGATGATTAAGGCCCGACAGGCCCGCCAAAGAAGCCCGATGTCGACTCAGTCCAAACCAGATTGGCTAGTCGATAGTTGGGTCCCTCTCGCTCGAACGTGGGATTAAAAGCGGACTCGAGAATCTCGGGGACGTGTGCAACATTTACTCTTATTAATGGGGAAAGATCGTGGCCCCATTATAGACGACCGTTATCCCACACCATCTCCAAAGGGACCCTAAACGTCTATAAATAGGAGAAAGGGTCCCATCTTCAAGGTACGAGGTCTAAGACATTGAACTCTATCTTCTCACTTTTACCATTCTTATATTAGAGCTTGTGTCGTCAGTCTCGAGACGAACGTCCGTGGATCGATCTCAGCTACACCAAGCTCCCTCTCTTCCTTAAGTTCCCTACTAATTTAAGCATCAGAGGGGATTTGGATCGGAACCCAAATCCGACCCCCCTAACGAGTCCATGTGGTGCAGATCGTCGATCACAGCCAGCATCGAAGGTCGACGTCGAGCTCTCCAACCTCGGACGATCGATGCAATGGCCACCCGAAGGTCGATCGAAGATTGCAACACTTCCAACCATCATTATTCGACCCTGGTTCCTCCAACCGAGGGTCCCACTCTAGCCGCTGACGGGGCTCCAACTTAGCGCTTTGAGTTTACGTCAGCCTGACAACTGTACCGGTCAATTTTGGCCTTAACAGTTAGGCACCGTCTGTGGGAAATGTTAACCAGCTTGTCATCCCAAAGCAGTCAAAAAGCTATGGCAGCTGGACCCCAGCAATGTCGGACCGGTCGAAGGTCCGATGGAAAAGCCAAGAGCAAACAACGTCTTGGTAGAGGATGTCGTGGATTCCACAACACCACCACCTCGACCATCGAAGGAGGCAAAGGAGCCCGGAGTGACTAGAAGAGAATTCAACCAATTCACCGAGTAGGTCGATAGGAGCCTAGGAGCATTGGCGGCTTTAGTACGTCAGAACATGGGGAGCCCATCCCCCGTAAATGAGCCGTCGCTACCTCCAAACCCGTACCTGACGCCAACGAGAGGGTCAGCATTCCTCGGAGATCTGGAGGACCCAAAAGCAGAGATTAACCTCGATGGATCGACCCCCAGGCCCACCAATACAACGAAGCCGGGGTCGATAATCGAGCTTTCGTGTCCCAAGGGGAACCCCCTACTCCAATTAATGGGTGGCACCTGCAACATCATAAATCAGGTAATATACGAAGCACCTCCAGGTTATAACCCGCTAAACCTTGCAGGTGGACACGCGAGAAGGGAGGAGATTATGAATCGATCCTTCGGAGCCAACTTCTCGCAACCCGAAGCGGGACGATCCACGCTGGTCCAATCCATTATTCGGAAGACTCCCCTGAAGGAGAACATCCTCTCCGCCCCTTTTCTTCCCAAATTCAAGCTCTCTGCCCTACCAGCTTGATGGCAGAGGCGACCCATGGTCGCACATTCAGAAGTATTTGAATGTCATGCTACTCCATAGAGCCGACGAGCCATACCTTTGTAGGGCTTTCAATGCCACTCTGACCAAGAGGGCCGAAAGCTGGTACGAATGGCTACCCTGTTGCTGCATCGGCTCATTCGACGAGCTGGCGGAAATATTCTGCAAGCAATTCGCCACCGGACGACGACCCAAGGAGAGGTCGTCTCACCTCTTCTCGCTCAAACAAAATGAGAACGAGTCAATCTGAGTCTTCGTCCAGAGATTCAACGACGAAAGGCTCGATGTAGAAGAGACGTTGGATCTGACCATCATAACGGCGCTCACCCAGGTTGTCAGGAACAAGCACTTGAGGAGGGACCTTCACCAGTTTCCCCCTAAGACTGTCGCAGAGATGCTCAACATAATGATGGAAAATTGAATCTCATCCCTAAGTTGTTTTGATGATGAACACACCAAATGATGTTAGTGTACTAACTACACTACAACTAGTGTGCAGGTTGTGCGACTAACAGTGATTTTATGCATACTCCAAAGAAGCTCAACCACACTTGAGATGAATACGAATTTGCTAGTTCTACATCAAGCACAAGATGAAGCTCGTGCTCAAGCTTAATGAAGAAAGAACTCAAATTCAGGAGAAGCAAGCATCTACCGGATCAGCTTCCCGAAGGTCTTGTCTTAGTGTAGTGTGTGAGTTCTTAGGATTATATTAAAGCCAAAGTAGATATCGCACACACACAAATGATTTCGAAAGTAAAATGTTTTAAATATCTTTTCAACTCTTGAGAGCAATAAGCTAGTCGATCTATTATCAGTAGTCAAACTCCAATACACCCAGGAGTTGATTACATCGTTACTAGCTGCGTTTCAGAGAAAATTGCTTTGGGTGTCGACTACAAGAGCAGGGAGTCGACTACCAGTCAGAAGCAAAATTTCTACTGAAATTCTCTGGGAGTCAACTACCACTATGAGGGAGTCGACTACCAGTTGTCGTTTTCCAATGACTCTGCTTCCTGATTTCACTCCATTTCCATATTTGTTTGGACTGAAAGTCAAATGTTTTGAAATTCAAATTCTTCTCTTGAAACCTATAAATAGACCCCTTGAGATCATTTAATACTTAAAAAATTATCAAATTCTAATCTCTATTCTGTAAATTCTGATCTCATCATTCTTATTTGCTCTCAAGCTAATAGCCAATTTCTGCTCGTATATTTTTGATCTCAGCTCTTACATTTCTGAAATTTGTTTTTGAGATCTACAATTTTATTTTGGCTATTTTTTCACAAGTGTTTTTTAATCCTTGCTCTTTAATCTTTATTATTTAAAGGATTTTTAAAAAAAACTCAAGATCTATGATCACAACGAATAAACTTATATTCTTTGTGTGATCTGAAGATCGATCGAAATTCTTTAGTCACGTAATACACATTTGTTATATTTACTTTGGCTATAGAATTGTTGGGTGTAATCCAAACTCCACTAATTTTGGTGGTGAGTTGGAAACTTGTTTTTATTTGTGGATTCCCTTTGTTGTAAGGGACGGAAAAATCCTCGACAAGTCTAGGTGGTTGGAAATCCTGGTCAAGGCTAGGTGTTTGGAAAATACTAACGAGTGAAGTTAGGTACTTGTATTGCTAAGGCAATATTGGAAAATCTTGTACCGGATTGGTCGGGGACTAGACGTACCCAAGTTGTGGGGAACCAGGATAAAAATCCGTGTCTTTGCGTTTGCATTTTTCTGTGATTGTATATTTTTGTTCAAGCATTTTTATTTGCTAACAATTATATCTGTGTAATCAAGTTGTTTATATTATTGCAAAGTTAACTCTTTTATTTTGCTGTGCAAAAAGATCTAATTGTGTATTAAGATCATTTGTTTGTAATCTTATCATTATATTATTTCATTTTTCTGTAGAATTTGCACTCAAACTCTCTGGGAGTCGACTACCACTTTGAGGGAGTCGACTACCTGCTGTGAGATCACTCTGTTAACATTCTTTATAAGGTTATCTTGTTGATTAAGAACCAAGCGTAGATCACTCTACTTGGTTTCTTAGGCAACATTAGAGGGTTTTTAATTGTGCTAATCAACGAACGAAAAAGTTTTATATTTGTACAACACTATTCAACCCCCCTTCTAGTGTTGTTTGCCATCCACAGGATCCAACACTTGGTATCAAAGTGAGGTCAAAGGTGATGACATCAACAACATTCTACAGCATTCATACTCCTCCAATTAAATGCTCCTCCAATCTTTGATGCCAACTTCTATCCCCAATGGAGAAGGAGAATGGAGATCTTCTTGGAAGCACAAGATCTAAAGTATGCAAGATCCTTCAGAGAACCATATGAGATTCCAACCATTCCTCAAACTCAATGGAATTCGAATCAAGAGGAAGCCTACTTCAACAGCATAAAGGTAATACATTTACTTTACACTGGTTTAACTAATAAAATGTTAGATCTTGTAGAAGGGGCTGAAACCGCACACCAAATCCTCAACTTATTGGACGAAAGATTCGGATCAAGATCAATGAGATTCAAACACTCATGGAGACAACCCAATCCGATGATGAAAGGTTTGCGGAAGAAGTATGCATGATGGCTCGTCAAAACGACAAAAACGTGGTTAGTGATTCTAGTTCCGATGAAGAAAATGAATTTGATATTGCCAGTGTTTATGAAAATCTCTATAGAAAATATGAACGACTGACAAGAAAACACAAAACCTTGGACAAAAAGCATAAGACCTTGCATGAGGAACATGATAATCTAAAGAATAAATTTGACTCTATTGCTAATGAATATGAGTCTATAAAACATTGTTGTGATGATCATAAAGAATTGAAAATCAAGTATGATAGATTAGTTCGTGATCATGATGCTTTGAAAGTTGAACATGGTTTATATGTTTCCACCTTGAATGATAAGTTCAATATTCTTGCAAGTGATATAGTTTCAAGTAAGCTCAAACATGAGGAACTTGTTATACGACTTGAAAAGGTTAAGAACAAACCAAATGTAAAAGCTACCTTATCATATATGTGTGCATCTACTTCGTATGATAAACCCGTTCAAAATATTGTGTGAAAAAATTATGCTCCTGTTAATGGTAAGAATGCTAAGCATAATGTTCACTATGATAACTCTTATCACAAGGTCTCTCGCCACAATTACGTTACACACAATGCACATCATATACATGGTTCAAATAGTTTTGCTAATAATACAATTTGGGTACCAAAATATTTAAGCAATCATGAAAAGAATATTTATGTCTCTACCATGTTAAAAAATATGCATAGGAAATTAAATTCAAATCTAATTTGGGTTCCTAATGAAAGATCCTCCCATATGTGCATCTATTAGGGTTTCCGCATGCTTCATGAATATCTCTTTGATACCCAATACTTAGGATTGTACATAATGATAGAAATTTTTTTCTAACAAATCGGACCCAATCATAAGTGGGTACCAAATGTGTCAAATTACCTTCTTTCAGGACATGTGGATAATGGATAGCGGATGCTCCGCACACATGACATGGAACGCAAAATTGCTTAGTGCTCTAGAAATGTATGATGGCGGAACCATAACATTTGGCGACAATAAGAAAGGTAAAATTATTGGCATGGGTAACATCGGCAATCCCACGAAGCTACTCATCAAAGATATAAGCTTGGTAAGTAGGCTAAAGCACAACTTATTAAGCATAAACCAATTATGCGATAAAGGTATGAAAGTCATTTTTACACTTGACTCTTGCTTGGTCTATGACAAGGATATGAAAAACATTCTTGTTAAAGGTAAGCGAGTAGAAAATATTTATGCGCTTAAATTAAATGAGTATGATTCAAATGTATGCTTGATTGTTTCAACAAATGATCCGTTGCTATGGCACAGACGTTTTGGTCATGTAAACATCAAAAACATGGATAAGATATCTAGGAAAGAGTTGGTGCAAGGATTCCTAAATTAAATTTTAAATTGGATAAAATATGTGATTCATGTCAACTTGGCAAAATGCATAAAAGTACATTTAAGAGTATTGGAGGTCTTAGCTCGAATAGGCCATTTGAACTACTCCATATGGACTTGTTTGGCCCGATTAGAACTCCATCTCTTTATGACTCTAAATACGTATTTCTCATAGTTACTGACTTTACACAATATACGTGGGTATTATTCTTAATCCATAAGAATGATGCCTTCCGTGAATTCGAGATATTTTTAAAAGAATTGAATACTCTTTGAAAGTTATTTGTCTAAGAAGTGATCACGGTGGTGAATTTTAAAAAGAACATTTTAAAAGATTTTGTGAAGAACGAGGTATTTCTCATACTTTTGCTTTTCCTAGAGCTGATCCTTAAAATGGGGTAGTTGAAAAGAAAAATAGAACACTCCAAGAGTATGCACGAACAATGTTGTGTGAAAGCAACCTTCCAAAAAGTTTTTGGGCGGAAGCTGTAGCAACCGCGTGCTATATTCAAAACAAGGTTTTAATAAGAAAGCCCTTTGAAAAGAATCCTTATGAATTATTGCTCCAACGAATTCCGAAAGTATCTTATTTCTTGGTTGTAAATGCTACATTTTGAACACTAAAGATAACTTAGATAAATTTGACTCCAAAGCGGATGAAGGCATATTTATCGGTTATTCTTTGCGTAGTAAAGCATATAGAATCTACAACAAAAGTTCAGAAACCATTGTTTAAACCTTACATGTAAGATTTGATGAATCTCTTTCTTATAAAAATCATATTGATGATGATAATATACTCACTGCACCTATCTTTGATAATACACTTATCTCTGTTGATAACACTTCAAATGCATTACCAAAATCCTTTCCTGAAGTTACACATCACCCACACGCACAAGTCATTGGTAATATTGATGCAGGTGTTAGAACTAGATCTCAAATAGAACACATGTCACATGTTGCATTTGTTTTTAACATTGAGCCGAAAAAGGTAGATGAGGCTTTTGCAGATGAAGCATGGATTGAAGCCATGCAAGAAGAACTTCTACAATTTGAGAGAAATCGGGTATGAGAGTTAGTACCCAGACCGGAAGATCGTCCAGTCATCGGCACTAAATGGGTGTACCGAAACAAACTAGACGAAGACGGAAATGTGGTAAGAAATAAAGCAAGGTTAGTGGCACATGGATATTCACAAGAAGAAGGTATAGATTTCGATGAAATTTTCGCTCATGTTGCTAGACTAGAATCTATTAGGATGCTACTTGCATTTGCATCATATAAAAACTTTAAATTATACCAAATGGATGTGAAAAGCGCATTCCTGAATGGTTATATAAAGGAAGAAGTCTACGTTGAACAACCTCCCAGCTTTGAACATGATAAGAAAATAGAATATGTGTATAAGCTAAATAAAGCATTATATGGCTTAAAACAAGCTCCAAGAGTTTGGTATGAAAGATTAAGAAAATTCTTAATCGACTCGGGATATAATGTTGGAAAAATAGATACTACATTATTTGTAAAGAAAATTCAAGATGATATCATTCTTATCCAAATCTATGTAGACGATATTATTTTCGGATCTACTAACGAAGATCTTTGTCAAGAGTTTGCTAAGTTAATGCAGGAAGAATTCGAAATGAGCCATATGAGCGAGCTCACATACTTTCTCGGATTGTAAATCAAACAAGGAAAAGAAGGAACCTTCATTCATCAAACGAAGTATGCTAAAGACTTGATCAAAAGGTTTGGGATGGAAATCGCATCAGGGAAGAACATACCTATGGCAACATCCACTTCTTTAGACAAAGACGAAGCAGGTAAAAAGGTTGATCAGAAAACATATCAAGGTATAATCGGTTCTTTGCTTTACTTAACCGCAAGCCGACCCGATATAATGTTTAGTGTTTGTGCTTGTGCTAGATTTCAATGTGATATTAGGGAATCACATCTTCAAACAGTAAAATACATATTTAGATATCTTAAAACCACCTCTGGCTTAGGATTATTTTATCCCAAAAGGTAGTACATTTGATTTAACTTCTTATAGTGACGCAGACTATGCTGGTTGTAAAGCCACAAGAAAAAGTACAAGTGGAACATGTCACTTCCTTGGACATTCCATTGTTTCATGGTTTAGCAAAAAGCAAAGTTCAGTTTCACTATCAACTACTGAGGCAGAGTATATAGCTGCCGGACTTGCTTGTGCTCAAGTACTTTGGATGAAACAAGTCCTATTAGATTATGGTGTTAATACATCTATATGTGTAATTTATTGTGATAATAAAAGCACTATTAATCTCTCCAAAAATTATGTTCTACATTCTAGAACAAAACATATTGATATTAGACACAGATTCATAGATGATCACTGTGTCAAAAAGGATGTTGAACTTAAGTATGTACCCTCTGAACATCAAGTTGCAGATATTCTCACGAAGCCATTGCAAAAGGATGTATTTTCTAAACTTCGTAAAGATTTGGGTATTATGGGAGAAAAGGAATTGAGTTAGAATTGATTTTTATTATTTGTCATCTTTTTGATTGATCACAAGGGGAGAAATTGGTGAATGCAAAAATAAGAATGAATATTGTTTTGCTAATGTGAATGAATATTATTTTGCTAACCGGCTTTGATGCAAGGGGAGTACCGCATCTAAGCAGAGGGAGTAAGTTATTTCATTAAGTCAATATTCATTTAATTTACTTCATTTTTCATTTGGGTGTCATCATCAAAAAGGGGGAGAGTGATGGGAAATTGAATCCCACCCCTAAGTGGTTTTGATGACGAACGCACAAAATGATGTTAGTGTACTAACTACACTACAACTCAAGTGTGCAGGTTGTGCGACGAACGGTGACATTACATATACTCTGAAGAAGCTCAACCACACTCGAGACGAAGACGAATTTTCTAGTTCTACATCAAGCACAAGATGAAGCTCGTGCTCAAGCTTAATGAAGAAAGAACTCAAATTCAAGAGAAGCAAGCATCTATCGGTCAACTTCCCCAAGGTCTTGTCTTAGTGTAGTGTGTGAGTTCTTAGGATTATGTTAAAGCCAAAGTAGATATCACACACACAAATGATTTCGAAAGTAAAATGTTTTAAATATCTTTTTAACTCTTGAGAGCAATAAGCTAGTCGATCTATTATCGGTCGTCAAACTCCAATACACCCAGGAGTTGATTACATCTTTACTAGCTGAGTTTCAGAGAAAATTGCTTTGGGAGTCGACTACCAGATGAGGGAGTCGACTACCAGTCAGAAGCAGAATTTCTACTGAAATTCTCTCTGGGAGTCGACTACCACCTTAAGGGAGTCGACTACCAGCTGTCGTTTTCCAACGACTCTGCTTCCTGATTTCACTCCATTGCCATATCTGTTTGGACTGAAAGTCAAATGTTTTTGAAATTCAAATTCTTCTCTTGAAACCTATAAATAGACCCCTTGAGATCTAAATACATAAAAAATTATCAAATTCTAATCTCTATTCTTTGTGCTAAATTCTGATCTCATCGTTCTTATTTGCTCTCAAGCTAATAGCCCATTTCTACTCGTATATTTTTGATCTCAGCTCTTACATTTCTGAAAATTGTTTTTGAGATCTACAATTTTATTTCGGCTATTTTTTCAAAAGTGTTTTTTAATCCTTTCTCTTTAATCTTTATTATTTAAAGGATTTTTATAAAAACTCAAGATCTAAGATCACAACGAATAAACTTATATTCTTTGTTTGATTTGAAGATCAATCTAAATTTTTTAGCCACGTAATACACATTTGTTATATTTACTTTGTCTATAGAATTGTTGGATGTAATACAAACTCCACTAATTTTTGTGGTGAGTTGGAAACTTGTTTTTATTTGTGGATTCCCTTTGTTGTAAGGGATAGGAAAATCCTAGACAAGTCTAGGTGGTTGGAAATCTTGGGCAAGGCTAGGTGTTTGGACAATCCTAACGAGTGAAGTTAGGTACTTGTATTTCTAAGGCAATAGTGGAAAATCTCATACCGGATTGGTCGGGGACTGTACGCACCCAAGTTGTGGTGAACCAGGATAAAAAATCCTTGTCTTTGTGTTTGCATTTTACTGTGATTGTATATCTTTATTCAAGCATTTTTATTTGCTAACAATTATATCTGTGTAATCAAGTTGTTTATATTATTGCAAAGTTAACTCTTTTATTTGTTGTGCAAAAAGATCTAATTATGTATTAATATCATTTGTTTGTAATCTTATCATTATATTATTTCATCTTTCCGCAGAGTTTGCACTCAAACTCTCTGAGAGTCGACTATTACTTTGAGGGAGTCGACTACCTGCTGTGAGATCACTCTGTTAACATTGTTTATAAGATTACCTTGTTGATTAAGAACCAAGCGTAGATCACTCTACTTGGTTTCTTAGGCAATATTAGAAGGTTTTTAATTGTGCTAATCAACGAACGAAAAAGTTTTATATTTGTATAACACTAGTCCACCCCCTTCTAGTGTTGTTTGTTATCCACAAGATCCAACACATAACAGATTGGTTCACTTCCTCCGAGGAGGCAGAAGAGCCATCTGAGGCTAATGAGAAAAGCACCCCCTCCCGTCGTGGAGATGCGAGGCGAGAGAGACCAAACTCGGGAACCCCCCGCCAGGAGTCCTGAGACAAGAAGCCTATGGAGAAGAGCCCTCGAAGCAAGGAGCGTCTTACCTATTTTAAACCGATCGTTCCTAAGACTGAAGTCCTCGTCCACGCTGCGCGAGAAGAGCTGATCCAAGAGGCTGCGAAGAAGGGTAAATACAAGGAGAGGGACGACCTCAAATTTTGCAAATACCAGAATGACTATCGGTACGACACAAATGACTCTTGGACTCTCAAAAAGGAGATCGATGCCCTAGTCAAACGGGGACACCCCAAAGGCCCGGCCAGTGATCCACCCAGCAAGGAAGGATCCTCAAAGCAGAAGGGCAAGATAACGGGATCACCTGTCACCAAGGTGGTCGACTGATGAACCACCCAAAACTCCTGGCGACTAAAGATGAACGGCAACAGCTCCGACGTTGATCGAAAAACTCCTGTACACCTTTCCCGTTTTATTTTCAATAAAGCATGTTTTCTTTTATCGAATAAAACTTCGCTTCTTTGAACCTTCGTAAAGTTTGTAGAGATTACCCAATCAAAATTCCCCTCGAAAAAGGACCCGATCCTCAAAAAGGTGTTGGGAAAGCCGAACTTACGTAGATGCAAACGAGCGTCAGCCGTAAGTCGAAGGGACCACCCCTTCACGACTGAACGACTCTCTCACACGAGCAGCAGTCGTAAGTCGAAGGGGCCTCCCCTTCGCGACTGAACGACTCTCTCTAACGAGCATCAGCCGTAAGTCAAAGGGGCCACCCCTTCGCGACTGAACGACTCTATCCTAGATGAGCATCATCCCTAAGTCGAAGGGCCAACCCTTCACGACTGAACGACTCTCTCAGACAAGCATCAGCTGTAAGTCGAAGGGACCACCCCTTCGCGACTGAACGACTCTCTCAGACGAGCGTCAGCCGTAATTCGAAGGGGCCTTCCCTTCGTAACTGAACAACTCTCTCTAATGAGCGTCAGTCGTAAGTCGAAGGGGCCACCCCTTCGCGATTGAACGACTCTCTCAAGCGAGTGTCAGCCGTAAGTCGAAGGAGCCTCCCCTTCACGACTGAACGACTCTCTCAAAAGAGAGTCAGCCGTAAGTCAAAGGGACCACCCCTTCGCGACTGAACGACTCTCCCTAATGAGCGTCAGCCGTAAGTCAAAGGGGCCACCCCTTCACGACTGAATGACTCTCTCAAGCGAGCGTCGGTCGTAAGTCAAAGGAGACACCCCTTCGTGACTAAGCGACTCTATCAGACGAGCGTCAGCCGTAAGTCGAAGAGACCATCCCTTCGCGACTGAACGACTCTCTCAAACGAGCGTCAGCCGTAAGTCGAAGGGGCCTCCCCTTTGCGACTGAACAACTCTCTCTAATGAGCGTCAGCCGTAAGTCGAAGGGACCACCCCTTTGCGACTGAACGACTCTCTCCTAGACGAGCGTCAGCCGTAAGTCGAAGGGACCACCCCTTCGCGACTGAACGACTCTCTCAAACGAGCATCAGCCGTAAATCAAAGGGGCCTTCCCTTCGCGACTGAATGACTCTCTCTAATGAGCATCAGTCGTAAGTCGTAGGGGCCTCCCCTTTGCGACTGAATGACTCTCTCAAGCGAGTGTCAGTCGTAAGTCAAAGGGGTTTCCCCTTCGTGACTGAACGACTCTATCAAATAAGCATCAGCTGTAAGTCGAAGGGACCACCCCTTCGCGACTGAACGACTCTCTCTAACGAGAGTCAGCCGTAAGTCGAAGGGGCCACCTCTTCGCGACTGAAGGACTTTCTAAAGTGAGCGTCAGCCGTAAGTCGAAGGTGCCACCCCTTCGTGACTGAACGACTCTCTCAGACGAGCGTCAGCCGTAAGTTGAAGGGACCACCCCTTCGCGACTGAACGACTCTCTCAAACGAGCGTCAGCCGTAATTCGAAGGGACCTCCCCATCGCCACAGAACGACTCTCTCTAATGAGCATCAGCCGTAAGTCGAAGGGGCCACCCCTTCGCGACTGAATGACTCTCTCAATCGAGCGGTAGCCGTAAGTCGAAGGGGCATCCCTTTCGCGACTGAATGACTCTCCTAGACAAGCATCAGCCATAAGTCAAAAGGGCCTCCCCTTCGCGACTGAATGACTCTCTCAAGTGAGCGTCAGCCGTAAGTCGAAGGGGCCACCCCTTCACGACTGAAGACTCTCTCAAGCGAGCGTCAGTCGTAAGTCGAAGGGGCCTCCCCTTTGCGACTGAATGACTCTCTCAAGCGAGCGTCGGCCGTAAGTCGAAGGGCCTCCCCTTCGTGACTGAACGAATCTCTCAAGCAAGAGTCAGTCGTAAGTCAAAGGGCCTCCCCTTCGCGACTGAACAACTCTCTCAAGCCAGCATCAGCCGTAAGTCGAAGGGGCCTCCCCTTCGCGACTGAACGACTCTATCAAGCGAGTGTCAGTCGTAAGTCGAATGGGCATCCCCTTCACGACTGAACGACTCTTCCAAGCGAGTGTCAGCCGTAAGCCGAAGGGGCCACCCATTCGCTACTAAACGGCCCAAACCCCATATCGTCAACCACGAATCGGGTAGATCTCTCCCTCTCCATGGAACATGGTGGTCAAATCCGAAATGCAGTTCGATGGTCTATCCTTGATCATCCCAAAGCAGCGCCTAACCAATCAAAAGGGACCATCTGGCATTGAGACCACCACGGGGCATGAGCGACAACAAACAAAAAGAGGCAATGGCATACGTGTATACACAAGCTAATTCTCTTGTCACTCTTCATTACAAAAGATTGTTTTCACTTACATTCCCCCCTATACATTCAAAAATTATTATCAGGCAGGCCAGATCTTACATCGGTCGTTCAGGCCCTTGATCTCCCTCCAACACAGCTGTGGGCTCTGGCTCCCCGTAGCAACAGCTCTTGCTTCGTCGCCGGCCGTGGTAGTAGCCTCGTCTACGGGAGCTACCTCCTCCATGCCTTGACTCGACTCGTCGTCGCCTTGGATAGACTCATCCTCATCGATGTCCGAAAATATCACTGGGATCTCATCGATCTCTATGGAGAGGTCAGTGAATCGATTCCTCATCTCCAGCCGGCATCACTCGTAGCCCTGCTTATATTGCTTGTCAAAGTCGGAAAATGTATCCGTAAAATCCCGGATCACCTTCTCCGAAATGACGTTAGCTTCGACTCTCTCCTCCAACAGAGCATTCTCTGCTTGCTCTCGCAAGCGATCTCCTTCGCCTCCCTCATACGAGACTCGCTTAGCTCTTGCTCGAGTTTCTTGACGATTGACAACCTCGTCACGGAGAGGCGGCTGATCTTTCCAGCTGAGCCTGGGAATTCATCACCCTTGATCTGACGGCCTCCAGAGTGACACCGTGATCGGTGATGTATCATTATATTTCACATTTTATCTATTTGATTACACGTCAAAATGGTTGCTCATTTACATATTCCATACGCTTTTATGCTATTATTTGGAACAAGATGACTTTCGGAGCGTTTATGTCCATTTCAGGGATTTTGGAGTGATTCGGGACCCATTTTGGATATGGACTCATCTGGCATGCCTCTGAGCCTGTTGGCAAAGCTCTACAGGAGTTTGCCAAGTTTTGGAAGCCTATGGGAGGAGTAGAGGAGATCTACATGAGTAAAGGAGGAGCTGGGAGTTGCTGCAGATGTTTTCCCAGGCGACTCGACCGAGCAGAGCAGCTGCTCGGTCGAGCTGATGCACGACGAAGAATGAAGAAGAATACGCACGCTGCTCGACCGAGCAGTATGGTGACTCGGTCAAGCAGCTCCCAATTTCGAAGCTCAATCAACATCCGACTCGAGCCGAGCAGGTCTCATGGCCACCGAGTCAGTTGGCTGCTCGATCGAGCACAGCTGACTCGGGCCGAGCAGACAGAGTGAAATTTTTTGGAGAGGCCCGACTCACTGACATACTCGAACGAGTAGGGGGTTGACTCAACCGAGCAAGGGGGAAACTCGACCGAGCACGAAGGCCACTCGGTCGAGTAAGGCGAAAGCCCAGATTTTCAGACAGCCGTGGAATCTTTTCAAATATTCTATCACCTAGGATTTTTCAGTATTTTTCAGATATTTGTTTCCAGATAGTAGACTTCAATACAGTTCCAACTCCACCAAGAACGCACCAATCGGAGGTCGGATGAGCTCTGGAAAATTTCTGCAAGATGGTGCTGCAGTGCTGAAATCTGCACTCGACCGAGTGCTGTTTCTACTCGGTCCGAGTGCTGATGGGGTCCACCAATAAGTTGCGTCCAGAAACAGATTTGGGCCGAATTGGAGATGGTTTTTTGGATTATTTTCTAGGGTTTAGAGAGGGGATATATATGGTTTTGTAGCCGTCATTTGGGGGGGAGACTTTTTAGAGAGTTTTGAAGGTTGGATCTCATTTTTTCTTAGGAGTTCTTGGAGAATTTATTTTGGAGTTAGGCCATAGGCCCCTCCCATGTATCAAGCTAAGTATTCCTATTCTTTTGAATTATATTTTAGTTCTCTTATTGTTTTTCTATGATTTTAGCAATGATCTTTATTGTCTTCATAATATTTGCTATGCTTGAGTAGTCTTTTCTAGGGCTAAGGAATTAGCCCAAGGATTTTAGGATCTAGATGCAAAGATAGGATTTTTATGATGCGTTGGGTATATTAGGGGTTCTACTTTGGTTGATCTAGCCAAATCACTGGGATAACTCGTACTGAGATCGTGCCTATGGTCGGTGGAATCGATTAGCTTAAGGAGTATCCTACGGATTTAATTAGGGAGTTAGTGGATTCAACCAAGGCTCGTGACCATGCCTGGCTCATGCCTTGAGGGGATCCACCGACGAACTATATCACTACATTGACAGCTACCGCCATTGCGTCAGTGAGAGACCATCCCCATAAACCCAATGCAACGTAAGAGTCCTAACCTAACGTCGACATCCGACGGTCCTAGTGGTGAGTCCTAAAGCCCTAATCTTTTGTATTTTATTTCTTTCTTTTATTTGTGTGGAATCTCTGGTTTGCGACGTTGAGTGACACAACCTTCGCATCCCTCACCATTACGACCCTCCATACTCCATATCTATTAATAAACCCGCAATTTTAACTCAACATAGGAGTAGATAAGTAGTATAGCACTGCTTCCCCGTGTTCGATACCCGCTTGCCACTATACCGTACGCTTGCGGTAAACGTCATCGTTTCGGAGTTAATTCTGGGCCGGTCAAGTTTATGGCGCCGTTGCCGGGGAGGCGTTCCGCCATATTATCTATTTACCATAATTTGGTTGATTAGATTGCATTAAATAAAAAACCAAAAAAACCAAAAAACAAAAAACAAAACAATAAAAAAACAGAGATAGAGATTTTTTTTCCACCACATGCTATTATTATTATCTTTATCTCTTCTTGTACCATTGATATCTTTTCCAGGTTGTTTGTTTTTTATTATTCAAGTACAATGGATCAATCTTGGCATTATTCAGGCAATGATTATTCGGCACTGTATGAGGCTCCAATAAAAGAATGCGAATATTATTCACAGGACCCATACTATCAGATGGAAGGATATGATCAATATTCAGAGTGTTATGCCTGCTGCGAGTCTTGTAACAAGGAGGGACACATGCCCTACGAAAGCCACGTTTGTCTCTTGAGTCCTTATCATCCTCTCAATTTGACACTCAATGCATTCATGGCATCGGTAGAGGAGATCACTGCTGTCAATGCTATACAAAATGAGTCATATGAACGATGGCAGAAAGATAAGGACGAAATCAACAAGTATCTTTCATCTACTGAGCCTGTGGATGAGATGCCTAAGCACATAGAGCCACCTCATCCTTCCACTGATGCCGAGGACCACCCACTAGAGCTTACTGCTCCCACTAAGGGAGATCTTTTTACCCACTCCATTTCTGAATCATGCATCCCATTTTATATTAATTCTGATTCAGATCTTTTTGACACGTCGTACCTATTGCAGGACACTTACAATTTTGGACCGGAGGTATGCTTGGACGTGACCGTGCTTGAAGAATCTGAGAATGAGGAGGAGTTGCCTGATGAGACCCATACTCATATGCCAGAGCTGCCTGAAAAGCCGGATACAAACGACGAGGAGGTTCCTGTTGTGGTACATGAGAGCAGAGATATATTTTTAATGAAGTATCGTCTACCTATTTTTACTTTACATATTTCTTTAGACGATATTCTTTGGAAAAATTTTATTTTGGGGAAAGATATTCCACATCAGATTGATGCGACTTGTCTCTTGCAGGATACAAGTGGAGTCCTTGGAGAGATGCTGGGAGCTGCATTGCTGGAATCTGATGAAGCCCGTGGAGATATGCACCTGACGGAGCCACGGAAAGTGCAGATAGAGCAGCTGCCTGCACTGGCGGAGATATTGGACCCTCCTTGTGCGACAGGTGGTACCAATCTAGTAGTGTAGTATTTTATGCTTTAAATAAACACGAATCCTCTCGACAGTGAGAGGACCGTATAGGATTTTATATGCTTTCTTAGTTTAATAAATTCACCCCATATGATGGCTCAATTATCTTTTGCACCCAACCCACTATTTTGATGGGTTTTATCTGATCCAAGGGCTCTCTTTCGACTAGTGCATTGTCCGTCCTTCGCCCTACTTGAGAGCGAAGGTTGGACAACCTTGCACAAAATTAACGCAGCGAAAGCGGAAAAATAAAGAGAAAAACTTTATATAAACATTTTATATAAACTAGCCCTATCTGCATAAAACCCAAGCCAAGAAAATGCTACTATCCCGGGGTTGGGTCCAGACCAACCCCTGAGGATACTACTATCTAATTAACTACTATAGCTACTGCAATAAAATAATGCACATTAATTAAAACTAAAGTTGAGAAAACTCAACATACCCGTAACTCTTGCCTTGCAGCAAAAGTGTTACCGAAGGCAATCAATTGCCCTTCCCGCATGAACCGCTCCGATTCCAACAACCACTTGCGCCGATCCAAGAAACTTCTCGTCGCCGAGCCAACCACTTGCTCCAGAAAGTTTCACGCGAGTGAAACCTCCGCCAAGATTTCGGATCTGAATCCGAACTCCTTTGCGGCTTTGCTAGAGCCCTCAGGAGTAAGACAGAAATTTATAGGGAGGGGAGAAATATTAATTTAAGCTTAGATCCGAGCGTGCTCCAACATTTTTGAGAGCCGCTCAGATCTAGAGCTTGGGACCAGTTTTGAGGAGGAGAGCAGACCCCTATTTATATAGGCGGTGGACTCTCCCCTTCTCTCAAAATCCGATGTGGGACTATTAATTTGGGATTAATTAAATCAAGTTAGTTTTCCTTTCACAAAGGGCAAACTTTCTCGAATTTTAACTCCCTCACCGTTGAGCTTCAATGTTGGTACAACCTACCAAATCAACGAGGGTTCAACGGTGAACGCGTAGGAAAAAACGGCTCGTCAATCCGAGTCCGTTTGACCCTTCAAACAATTGTCCAAAGTTAGCCAAAATTCATGCTTCTCTTAGAAACGTAGCCGTCAAGAAAATCCCAGGTTTCAAAAAAAACCTAACCAGAAAATTCGGGCTTGGTGGGCCTCCATTTTCGCTGGTTTCAGCCCAACAGTTTGGGCTGACTTGTTTTGGCTATAACTTGTGCATTTGGACTCCGTTTTTGACGCGGTTTGAACCTGCGTTTAGAGCGGGACAATCCCGTCATCTAGGTAACCTTTTCAACGCGTTTATTTAATTAAATATAGTCTTAAACAATTTAATACACATTTAATCTCTTTTGCATCATATGCAAATTAGTCCCTATCTAGGCTTAAATTTTCATTTGCATCAAATACAAATGATCCGAGGGCATATTCCTCTACATCTCCCACTTGCACTCGGGATCATTTATCTCGAATGCAGGAGATGATTGCAAACATCTTTTGCAATATTTTATCCCTTGCATCAAATGCAAATTATTCTCCATAACTAATTTCTACCTATTACTAGACGAAGATCGCACTCTTTGTGAGACCCTACAGCCTGACCCTACTACAGGTTTGGGTTCGAGACCCTAGACGGCAGAGACCACGAGCAGTAGTTGTCGTCCCTGTTTCGGCATCATAATTATGTGGTTTAACCCATTGACAAAATCGTCGGGACTACCAAGACTGTATCCGTGATGAATACCGCAGTTTTAATCCTTTCGTCAAGACTATGTTGTTTATTCAAGTTTAGGGCTGGTAACATGTCAACCCCACCAACTTGAAACCGGTCAGTTACATCGGTCTTTAGTTAAATACATGTTGAACTTCTTTCAACATACTTTGATCAAAGATTTTCACTAAAGCACCGAACCAACACATACAACACTAACTCTCCTTAATGAGAGAGACGAATCCTTTCTTAGACACAACTCCCCTCACATGCTTCAAATGCCACCCAACCAAAATCCTTTCGACAAGTAAAGTCTTGAAGCTAGGAAAATGATCTAAGTGACACCATTCACATGCAGGTTTGTTCAATGTCTTCAAGTCATAGGACCAGCTTGCCTATCATCACAAAAAGTTATCATTGACATTTTAAATTAAGTTTAACCAAATGATAATCTTTTATGAGTCGTTCAGTGAACTCATTCTCTAATGAGCACCTGCGTCTTGTTTCTGACTTCACCAAGTCAAACGATTACGAGTCCATCGTTACTAATCCATAGTGAATACAAAGACACAATGGTCTTATCGATGTGTCGATATCCTTTTCTCGACATATCAATGACCACGAACCAGTTTAAGACTTTAAGCTCCAATCGGTAAAAAAACACTTTCTCATAATCGTGATCGGCATCAAGATAAGTGTATACCTTGCTATAAGTCTAAGGAAATTATCTAAGTATATAAGATGACACGAATGCACAAAGATAATTTGATACCAATAAATTTATTTTTATTCATGAATAAGATGTTTTTCAGGACAATGTGCCTCATAGGCATATAACTCTCAAAACATCTACCACTCACTACAAGGCCCACTCTTTATGGTATTTCATACCGCTTTTACACATTAGTTTCTCCAAACGATCACGTGCAAGGGCCTTTGTAAATGGATCAGCTAAATTCTCTTCAGACGAGACTCTGAGGATTTCTATGTCCTTCCTCTTCTCAATATCACGTATCAAATGATATTTTCGAAGAATGTGTCTGGATCTCTTGTGGAATCTGGGTTCTTTGACCAAGCTCAATGTGGCATTGTTATCACAATACAACGGTATTGGATCTATAACAGTAGGCACCACTCCTAGCTGGCTCACAAATTTCCTAATCCAGACAGCTTCCTTTGCTGCATCATTGGCCGCTATATATTCGGCCTCCATAGTTGAATCAGCAACTGTGTCTTGCTTTGAACTCCTCCAGCTCACTGCACATCCGTTGAGAGTGAAAATGTATCCTGAAATTGACTTGCTGTCATCCACGTCACTCTGAAAGCTGGAATCCGTGAAGCCCTCAATTTTGAGTTCATCACTTCCATAAATCAAAACTAGATCTCTTGTTCTTCGCAAGTACTTGAGAATCGTCTTGATTGCTTTCCAGTGTTCTTCTCCATAGTTAGACTGATATCGACTTACAGCACCTAGTGCAAAAGCGACATCAGGTCTGGTACATATCATGGAATACATGATCGATCCAACTGCCGAAGCATATGGAATATTGCTCATGCGTTCTCTTTCCAAGTCAGTCTTTGGAGACATCTTCTTGGAAAGACTTATTCCGTGATTTGCGGGTATAAACCCACCTTTACTGTTTTCCATGTTAAACCGTTTTAACACAGTATCAATGTACCTAGATTGGGAGAGTCCTAGCATCCTGTTAGATCTATCTCTATAGATCTTCACACCTAGTATGTAGGATGCTTCTCCCAAATCTTTCATGGAGAAGTTAGTTGATAACCAATCCTTAACAGACTTTAACATCGGTATGTTGTTACCTATTAAGAGAATGTCATCAACATAAAGTACGAGGATGACTAAATTGTTTCCACTGGTTTTCTTATAAAGGCATGGCTCATCTTCATTTTTAATAAAATCAAACTCTTTGACCGTATTATCAAATCGGATGTTCCAGCTCCTGGATGCCTGCTTCAATCCATAAATGGATCTATGCAGTCTACACGCTTTTCCTTTGCTCCCACTGACTTCGAAACCTTCCGGCTGAGACATGTAAATATGCTCTTCTAAATCACCATTTAGAAATGCAGTTTTTACATCCATCTGCCAGATTTCGTAGTTGTGATAGGCAGCAATAGCGAGTACAATCCGGATGGATTTGTGCATGGCTACGGGTGAGAAAGTTTCGTCATAATCTACACCTAGAATCTGACGATAACCTTTCGCAACAAGTCTAGCCTTGTACGTTTCTATTTTTCCATCTGCACCGATCTTCCTTTTGAAGATCCATTTGCAGCCAATAGGAACACTTCCCTTGGGCACATTCTCTAAAGTCCAAACTTTATTAATGTGCATGGAATCCATCTCAGATTTCATTGCATCCAGCCATTTCTTAGAGTCTCTACTCTGAATTGCTTCTTGGAAGCTAATAGGATCATCTTCAACTAAGATGCTATCCTCAACTCCTCCATCTACGAGAAATCCGTAGTATCTTTCTGGAGCTCGAGGAATCCTATTTGACTTCCTAATAATTGCTTCAGTAGCATTAGGCTCTGCCTCTCCCACTTGTTCCGCGATCTGTTCATGTGTTGATTCAGTCTCTAGACTTTCGTCCAGTTCTATTACCTCGCCATTAGACTCCTTCACAAGGAATTCCTTTTCAAGAAAGGTGGCGTGTTTGGACACAACAATCTTTTGTTGTTCCTAGTGATAGAAGATGTGTCCCGTCGAGTGACTAGGATACCCAATGAATCTACACATAACAGACCTATCCTCCAGTTTATCTGGATTAAGCTTCTTGACATACGCAGGACAACCCCATACCTTAATATGCTTAAGGTTTGGTTTCTTCCCGTTCCATATCTCATATGGTGTCATTGGCACGGATCTAGATGGAACTCTATTAAGGATATGGGTAGCAGTTTCTAGGGCATAGCCCCAAAGGGAGATAGGTAACCCAGAGTCACTCATCATTGATCGAACCATGTCTAACAAGGTACGATTCCTTCTCTCTGACACACCATTATGTTGAGGTGTGTAAGGAGGAGTGATCTGAGAGAGAATCCCATTCTCTTTTAAATGCGCAAGGAATTCATGGCTCAAGTATTCTCCTCCTCGATCAGATCGAAGAATTTTAATACTTTTGCCCGTCTGTTTTTCAACTTCGTTACGATACTCTTTGAATCGCTCAAATGTATCAGACTTGTGCTTCATCAAGAACACATGTCCGAACCTAGAGTGATCATCAGTAAAAGTAACAAAGTATGAATATCCTCCTTTCGCTAAAGTAGACATTGGTCCATATACATCAGAATGTACTAGACCCAAGAGTTCACTAACTCTTTCCCCTTTACCCGTAAAGGGAGTTTTAGCCATTTTACCTTTGAGACAAGACTCGCAAGTGTCGTACGACTCATAATTCGAGAGGTCAAGAGACCCCTCTTTATGCAACTTGCTAAGTCTTTTCTCTCCGATATGGCCTAGTCTACAGTGCCAAAGGAAAGCTTCATTAAAACTAGATTCCTTACGTTTTCGTGTGTTAACACTTAACACAACGTCATTAGACAGAGTGTATACACCATTATTCATTGTTCCAAATCCCAGCAATTTATCATTAAAGAAAATGTTCATAACAGATTCATTAATGGTAAATTTATATCCGTCTTTGGCCAAAGCCGAAATGGAAATAACGTTGCATAGAAAATTTGGTATATAATAACATTGTTTCAAAAACAATGTGGCACCGTTTGCCAAGGTGTGCTTTAGGTCTCCTACGGCTTTAGCAGCTACATTAGCTCCATTACCAACTTGAAGAACTATTTCGTCCTTTCTTAAGTTTCTAAATTTGCTCATACCTTGTAACGAATTACAAATGTGAGTACCCGCACCAGTATCCAATACCCATGCGTTAGAAGTTACAGAAAGGACTATACTCTGTATAACTAATACCTTAGAAGTCGAGACATCAATATGTCCTTTCTTCTCTCCGTTAAGCCCAAAGTTTTCTAAGCAATCAATATTTAAACCAGTCAATTTATTATTCAGGATAAGATTCATATTCGTTTTCATGCTGCAAAAGACATAGAATGAATTTAGTGTAATTCATGATAAAATAATATAGTTAATATGGTTTTTAATTAACTATGGTCTCCCACTATTTTACGATCATTCTCGGAAATGAACGAATTTTAATATCTTAAAATATAGTGAAAGAGGGACTCAATCATCATGAACCTCACAACCTTGAGGAGACTCAACAAGTTGATTGGTTCCATGATTGGTAGACTAACTCTTAGTCAATCACATCACATGTGACTCCCTATCGATTCTTACCCACAGTTACTTATGATCTTGAGGAGACTCAACTAATCATAATGACTGGTCTAGTCAGACCCTTGATTTCGTGTTCAGATTTGACTTAGATCGATGCTCGAGGAGACCCGACGTATCGATTTGGGTCAAGTCCAGACTACATCACATGTATGTTGGAGTTTGTTCCTTAAAGAAAAAATGTCATAGCTTGAGGAGACTCAACAACTATAAATGTTTTCTTTGAGTTACAAAGCTCCAAAATCAAGGAGGGATACGAATTAATCTTTAACAAGATTTATAACGCATTGACTAGATATAACCAAAGCTAACACATTTTATTATCAGCAACTTTGCGGTACAAGCGAGCATGACCAGGGTTAGGGCCGGGCAGGATCACTTGCGCCCAGCAAAGCTGAGTCGATCCACAACACCTTCCCTAACTACCTACCCATACCATTCTCCATTGAAAGTGCTAATGATAAAAAGTGTTATATTGATTTAATCTGGTTGTTATGATTTATTTAACTAGTTAATCCTATCAACTAGTCATGACCTATAATTCAAAATTATTAGGATGTGTTTCATAACTTTTATTAGAAACCTATCAACTATAGGATTTTAATAAATCACATCAGAATTGTTTCAACAAACAAGGGACAATCCTAATCATTCATTAGGATGTGTTATTTAAAATATTGTGAACAACATTTTAAAACATAGCCAAAGCTAGTCATTTGAATTTAATCAGATTAAAGATTTAAATGAATTTTAATGGCTAACCCTACAAGTCTTTCTTTTAGCAATTATCAAATAAAAGCAAAAAGAAACATAAAGACATTAATTATCACATAATTAAAAAAAGATCTAATCTTGGTTTTCAAAACAATTTTCGAAAAATTTGAAAACCAACATATAGTTAGTTCAAGACTAACTACAAGTTTTAATAACATGCATTTCATAAAAGCAGTATTTAGATAGTCTATGTAGCCTGGCTCTGATACCAATGATGGGTTTTATCTGATCCAAGGGCTCTCTTTCGACTAGTGCATTGTCCGTCCTTCGCCCTACTTGAGAGCGAAGGTTGGACAACCTTGCACAAAATTAACGCAGCGGAAGCGGAAAAATAAAGAGAAAAACTTTATATAAACATTTTATATAAACTAGCCCTATCTGCATAAAACCCAAGCCAAGAAAATGCTACTATCCCGGGGTTGGGTCCAGACCAACCCCTGAGGATACTACTATCTAATTAACTACTATAGCTACTGCAATAAAATAATGCACATTAATTAAAACTAAAGTTGAGAAAACTCAACATACCCGTAACTCTTGCCTTGCAGCAAAAGTGTTACCGAAGGCAATCAATTGCCCTTCCCGCATGAACCGCTCCGATTCCAGCAACCACTTGCGCCGATCCAAGCAACTTCTCGTCGTCGAGCCAACCACTTGCTCCAGAAAGTTTCACGCGAGTGAAACCTCCGCCAAGATTTCGGATCTGAATCCGAACTCCTTTGCGGCTTTGCTAGAGCCCTCAGGAGTAAGACATAAATTTATAGGGAGGGGAGAAATATTAATTTAAGCTTAGATCCGAGCGTGCTCCAACATTTTTGAGAGCCGCTCAGATCTAGAGCTTGGGACCAGTTTTGAGGAGGAGAGCAGACCCCTATTTATATAGGCGGTGGACTCTCCCCTTCTCTCAAAATCCGATGTGGGACTATTAATTTGGGATTAATTAAATCAAGTTAGTTTTCCTTTCACAAAGGGCAAACTTTCTCGAATTTTAACTCCCTCACCGTTGAGCTTCAATGTTGGTACAACCTACCAAATCAAAGAGGGTTCAACGGTGAACGCGTAGGAAAAAACGGCTCGTCAATCCGAGTCCGTTTGACCCTTCAAACAATTGTCCAAAGTTAGCCAAAATTCATGCTTCTCTTAGAAACGTAGCCGTCAAGAAAATCTCAGGTTTCAAAAAAAACCTAACCAGAAAATTCGGGCTTGGTGGGCCTCCATTTTCGCTGGTTTCAGCCCAACAGTTTGGGCTGACTTGTTTTGGCTATAACTTGTGCATTTGGACTCCGTTTTTGATGCGGTTTGAACCTGCGTTTAGAGCGGGACGATCCCGTCATCTAGGTAACCTTTTCAACGCGTTTATTTAATTAAATATAGTCTTAAACAATTTAAGACACATTTAATCTCTTTTGCATCATATGCAAATTAGTCCCTATCTAGGCTTAAATTTTCATTTGCATCAAATACAAATGATCCGAGGGCATATTCCTCTACATATTTATCATCCATGCCCACCCTTGTATTTGGTGCTTATTTTGCCTCTCTCCCCAACTTTTATGTGATGTTTAAGCTTCGGGGAGAGAAACTATTTTGTTGAGTGGTCCCCCTATCTTGTCATTGTCCTCTACTTATATCATACACACATTGAGGACAATGTGATGTTTAAGCTTGGGGGAGCGCATATTGCACGCACTTTGCTTCATCGTGAAACACACTTGGAAATTTCCATCTGAACCATGTTCACCTCTATATTTATGTCTCATATTCTTCATTTTCTATGAAATATCGTGGATTATTTTTTTATGAACTTTGTATCTGTTATATTAGAGTTTGATTCCTTGATTAGTGTATCTTTGTTAATATGCTTTTTCATAGTAGAATCCATAGTTCACAACCACATTCTCGAAACAGTTCAGCTAAAAATGAATGAATCAAATCTGAAAATCATTTGACTCCTGCGTGATTTGATTGATAATTCTATTGCTTCATGGATATTTAGTTATTCAAAAGAGATAGGATAACCCCACGACAACCAAAGTAGTAATGATTAGAATTCCTGAAACCGAGCCATGTCTAGATTCTATGCTTTTTCTTTCTCTTTTGTGAATAGTCAATAAATGATCTTTGATCATGTTTTGCATTCCATCGCGTTTACGTGAGTTTGCAAAAATCCCAAAAAAGCAAACATCAAACAAATATCTTGAATAAAAGGCCCTAGGGGTCCTTCGTAACCCGATTGCCTAAAACCGTCTGGTCTAGGATGCATAGGCCGCTTTTTGTATATATTGAGTTATCTCGTGTATATAAAGAAAGAAAAATGCATATGAAATATTCATATAGCCAAAAACAATATAAAACTACAAAAAATCCAATATCCTTATCTCTATTTCTATATAAAACTAAGACATGGCAAAGTTGATGGGTTCTAGGAGTCTTGAAATGGTCGTAGTGTGGTGATGCCTTGCCTTAATTGAATTTGCTAAATTCATTCCATGAAGTATATAAAATACCACGCATGCTTGAAAACGTTTGATCATGACATATTATACTGCTTAGAGAATGAGTTGTGTACATTGGATTCATTTCTGTGAACTTAGTATATTGCATGATAAACAATAATATGATATAACTCTACTCTCATTTTATCACTTATCAAGTTGATTACATTTATCAAAATCCACGTTATTTTAATTTGAGCGAGTTTAATTATTTGTTGTGTATATGTGTTCTAATTTCAAATTAACGTGTGTTCACGAGATCTTGCAAACCTTGGGTTCTTATGTTTTCTGAATTTAAGATCGAACCCCTTGTCACCATTACACGCCACCGCCTCGCATCTCCATTGTATGCCTCTCCCGTGTTCGCTTCTTAATAGTCTTCCTCGAGGACGAGTAAGAGGTTATCTTGGGGGAATTTTGATGTGTCATTATATTCCACATTTTATCTATTTGATTACACGTCAAAATGGTTGCTCATTTACATATTTCATACGATGTTATGTAATTATTTGGAACAATATGACTTTTGGAGCATTTATGTCCATTTCAGGGATTTTGGAGCAATTCGGGACCCATTTTGGATATGGACACATCCGGCATGCCTCTAAGCCCGTTGGCAAAGCTCTACAGGAGTTTGCCAAGTTTTGGAAGCCTACGGGAGGAGTAGAGGAGATCTACAGGAGTAGAGGAGGAGCTGGGAGCTGCTGCAGATGTTTTCCCAGGCGACTCGACCGAGCAGAGCGGCTGCTCGGTCGAGCTGATGCACAAAGACGAATGAAGAAGAATACGCACGCTGCTCGACCGAGCAGTGTGGTGAATCGGTCGAGCAGCTCCTAATTCCGAATCTCAATCAACATCCGACTCGAGCCGAGCAGGTCTCATGTCCACCGAGTCAGTTGGCTGCTCGATCGAGCACGGCTGACTCGGGCCGAGCAGACAGAGTGAAATTTTTTGGAGAGGCCTGACTCACTGACATACTAGACCGAGTAGGGGGTGATTCGATCGAGCAAGGGGGCGACTCGACCGAGCACGAAGGCTACTCGGTCGAGTAAGCCGAAAGCCCAAATTTTCAGACAGTCGTGGACTCTTTTCAAATCTGCTATCACTTGGGATTTTTCAGTATTTTTCAGATATTTTTTTCCAGATAGTAGACTTCAATACGGTTGCAATGCCACCAAGAACGCGTCAATTAGAGGTCGGATGAGCTCTGGAAAATTTCTGCAAGATGGTTCTGCAGTGCTGAAATATGCACTCGACCGAGTGATGTTTCTACTCGGTCCGAGTGCTGATGGGGTGCACCAATAAGTTGCATCCAGAAACAGATTTGGACCGAATTGGAGAGGGGTTTTTGGATTATTTTCTAGGGTTTAGAGCGGGGATATATATGGTTTTGTAGCCGTTATTTGGGGGGTGGGACTTTTTAGAGAGTTTTGAAGGTTGGATCTCATTTTTTTTCTTAGGAGTTCTTGGAGACTTTATTTTGGAGTTAGGACATAGGCCCCTCCCATGTATCAAGCTAAGTATTCCTATTCTTTTGAATTATACTTTAGTTCTCTTATTGTTTTTCTATGATTTTAGCAATGATCTTTATTGTCTTCATAATATTTGCTATGCTTGAGTAGTCTTTTCTAGGGCTAAGGGATTAGCCCAAGGATTTTAGGATCTATATGCAAAGATAGGATATTTATGATGCGTTGGGTATAAAAGGGGTTCTACTTTGGTTGATCCAGCCAAATCCCTGGGATAACTCGTACTGAGATCATGCCCACGGTCGGTGGAATCGATTAGCTTAAGGAGTATCCTACGGATTTAATTAGGGAGTTAGTGGATTCAACCAAGGCTCATGACCATACCCGGCTCGTGCCTTGAGGGGATCCACCAACGAACTTGTTACGACCTAAAGATCGTAGGAGCACGACTCCCACCCAGATCCGCTGACATACCCCATTAACTCACCCCTTCGCGAAAGGGCCGCCATCCCAGAGGTCCGAGGCTACACGGGAATGGGCGCACCTCGCAGCACTCCCCCCTCCCGGCCGAGGCGTACAACCGCAGTTGCTCGGCCCGCCAGGGGCAGTGCATTTGGGGAGCGCCCAGACAGTGCCGTCGGGGATGCGGATGTAGGCATGTGCATATCCCTCCTTGCCAGCGGCCCACGATCCGCGACCAAAAAGGGGCGCGGTCGGGCCGGACAACCCCTGAGCAGGTCGACCCGGCTGGTCCCCATGAACCATGGCGCCAGGGATAGTATAGCTAGACCTTTAGTTCATCACGTACGACAAACAACCTAGTGTAAGAACACGACTGACACTAACGCCGCCCGACCATCTGACAAAGCGCCCCCTGGCCGCTGAGCCCCCTGACACTTAATGCTTTCGGCCCTGACATCCTGACAAAAGTGCCCCTGGCCGTTGCACCGTCTGACAAAAGCAGGGCATGCACTCCTGTTCCTGACATCCTCGTCCGAAGCTTCCGCTGACAACCGAGCCAGCTCAGCACGTCGAGTCAGCATGCCAGGTCAACCCCACCTAGTCATCTCTCATCAGGTATAAATACCTCCTCACTTCTTACGGTGAGGAGGTTGGCAAATTCTCTCTCTCAATCCATTATTCACACGTGGGAGCAAAGGTCGTCACATCTTTGTTCTCCCACTTATAGCTCGCCACGTACGGTCGACACACCCTCAGTCTGACCGGTGTACCTAGCCCCCGTTTTAAATCCTATTACTGACTTAGGCATCGGAGGGGCTAAGGGTTGGACCCCAACCCTGCCCTTCTGACGGGTTGCTTGTGGTGCAGGAAAGCTCGCCCCTTGGTCGACGTCAGCCTTTGGCTCCCGCCACCCGTTCTTCTTCCGCCGTGTCCGGTGAGATTTGACTCCGTGGCCACCCCCGACGGCAAGTCTAGCCTCTTCACCCCACTAATCACTTGTTAAATAGCTCACCTAAACCCTCGTATCAACATAACCACCGTGCCCTTGGTTCCCCTCAATACAAATTCATTGTACGCGAGTTCCACATCGTAACAATTGGCGCCGTCTGTGGGAACGAAGGGTCACACCCATGTTAGACTCCATGCCGATCACTCGGAACCCTGACCACGGCAAGGATCCCGTGGGTCAGGAGCCACTCTCTTTACTAATCACCCCGGCGCCCGACCCCCCTCCGGGGATGGGCGCCGAGACAGACCATACTTCGGCCTGCGTAATCCTGAAGAGCTTCGAGGCCGTCACTCAGGTGATGGGAGGCTACGCGGCGGTGGGAGCGGAGCCACCGCCCGGCCCCTCGGAGCCCCCGAACGTTAGACGGAATCTCCACTCTCAGTTCGAGGAGGAGGGGGGAGACAGGGGGCTCGCCAAGGAGGTTGCGGCCCAGCAGAAGCTCCTGGAAGAGGAAATGGAGGTCGCGTGGCTGTGGAGGCGCCGGGAGGAAGCGACCGCCGCGCAAAGGCATTTGGACGAAGCGGCTGAGACCGCCAGGAGGGCCTACCAGGACGAAGAAACCGCCCGCCACCAGCTCCGCTTCATCATCGCGGAGCGCGAAAGGCTAAGGAGGGAGAACGAAGGCAACCGGAAATCCCGGAGGTGACGACGACGGGCCGGCGGCTCGGGGACAGGCGGGGCCCGTTGTTGGCCAGGTCCCCACCGGGAGGAGGGAGTCCGTCTCGCCTGCACCACTCCTCCGATCGCCTGCATGAGGAAGCCGTTTGTCGACAACTACGCTTCCTCACCACCGAGCGCGAAAGGCTTCTGCGGGAGAATCAGGAGCGGATGGAGATCCGAGGGGAGGCGGCCGGGGGGCGATGGTACTGGGAGAACCATAGCCCGCAACCCATCGAATCCTCGACCCGGGGAAGGAGCCCCGCCAGGCGACCGTCATGCTACTCCCCGGGGCGGGAGGACCGTCGGCGGCCGAGGCGCGACCGGAGCCAGACCCCCGAATGGCGGAGAGGGGATGCGCCCGAGTGCCCTACCTACTCGGAGGAGGCCACGCCGCTTGCACGGTGGATCACGTCTGCCCCGAGGCCAATAAGGTTCAAACCCCCCCACTTGGCCACATACAATGGAAGAGACGACCCCCTCACGCACGTGCAGTAATACCGGGGGGCGATGGAGGCGCAGGATGTGGATGAGGCGTTCCTGTGCCGGCATTTCTCCCAAAGTCTGAGGGACACGGCATTGGACTGGTACTTCGGCCTACCCGTAAGATCCATTGGGAGCTTTGGCGAGCTGTCCCACAAGTTCTGCCAAGAGTTTCGGGCCGGGCGGACAAAGAAGAAGCCCTTGGACTATCTCGACACGATAGTCCAAGGAGAAGGGGAGACAACAGGCAGATACCTACGCCGCTTCCAGGATGAGAGACGGGTGGTGGTGACCTGCAGCGACGAGGTACTTATGCTGGCCTTCAAGACGGGATTGCGGACTCGGAGCCTCCACAAATCCCTGCTCCGAGATCCACCGACCGACTATGTGGCACTGGTTGTGATGGCGGAGAGGCATGCATTAGCCGAAGAGACTCTCGGCGCAAAGGCCGTATTTCCCCCTTGAGAAGCCGCTCTAAGGCGAGCCCCGGTCACACCCTCGGCCAGGGCAGGATGAGGGGCGCCAGGGCCGCGACTAGTGGGTCCAGCCAAGGTGCGACCCGATGGGGCGTCGCCCACACAATCGCCCTGATCCGGTCCGAGAGCTTGCCCCGGACCAAGGTGCCACCCGAGCCATCCCAAGACAGGAGGGCCCCTTGCAGGCACACTACACACAGCTCAACGCCCCCATGTTGGAGGTTCTAGCCGCGGCGACGAGGGCCGGACTACTGCCGGAGCCTCCCCGGGGGATGAGGTCGGATCCAGCAAAGCGGGATCTCCGGAGGTATTGCCGATTTCACCGTGACCACGGCCACGATACCGACCATTGCTACACTCTTAAGAGAGAGATCGAGCGGCTGATCCAGGCGGGCCACTTGGGAGGCTTTGTGGGGGACAGGCGGGCAGTACAAGGAGAGAGAGCCCCCCGGGAGGCGCGGGGGCCGGAACCGCCAGCGGACCGCGATCGGGAGGAGCCACGCCCCCACGGGGCGATCATGCGCATTGAGATGATAAGCGGGGGGCCGCCCCCAGAGGGGACGTCGCCCACGATCTTGGAGGCAGGTGCCCGACAGGTGATGGTAGCGGGCACCAGCAGTCGGCCGAAGCAGAGAAGGACAAACCGACCCCCTATCACCTTTACCGAGGGAGATCAGTAGGAGGTTGGGAGTCAGTGCGATGACGCCCTCGTCGTCGAGGCTCGGATCGGGGCGGTCATCGTCAGCTGGCTCCTGATTGACACCGGTAGCTCATGCGACATCCTGTTCCTGTCAACGGTCGAAAGGATGGGGTGGGGGCGTGCAGACCTAGAGCCCTGCGCGGGCCCCATTGTCGGCTTCACCGGCCATATGATCCCCATAGTGAGGACGATCACCCTGAAGAATGCCGGGGCAACCTATCAGCTGATGGTAGACCGAATATTCGGCCCTCAGATGGGGCGAAACTTGGAGGTCTACATCGACGACATGCTGGTAAAGAGTAGGAGGGCCCCAGACCACCTCGCCGACTTACAGGAAACGTTCCAAAGAGTCCGACGATACAACTTAAGACTGAACCCCGCAAAGTGTATATTCGGCGTGCAGTCGGGAAAATTCTTGGGCTTCATGATAACGAAGCGGGGAATCGAGGCGAACCCCGACAAGGTGACGGCCCTCATCAATATGGCAGAACCCCAGACGATCCGGGACTTGCAGCGACTGAACGGCCGGATCACTGCTCTGGGGCGATTCCTGTCGAAATCTGCGGAGAAGTCACTCCCCTTCTTCAGGGTCTTGTGCACTGCCTTTGGCGAAGCTAAGGACAATAGGAAGGTGATCCTATGGGACAACGACTGTGCACGGGCATTCGCGGAGCTGAGGGCTTACCTACAACGTCCTCCGCTCCTCGCACGGCCGGAAGAAGGTGAACCCCTAGGGTTGTACTTGGCAACCAATGAAGAGGCCGTTAGTTCCGTCTTGATCAAGGAGGAAGGGGGGGTGCTGCGCCCTGTTTACTACGCCAGCCGAATCCTCTGGGAGGCAGAGACTCGCTACAGTCCCATCGAGAGGGCCGCCTACTGCCTAATCACCACCGCCCGAAAGCTCCGACCCTACTTCCAGGCACATCCCATCGCCGTCCACACCAACATGCCCCTCGAGAAAAACCTGAAGAGGCTGAAGCGATCGGGGAGGATGCTCAACTGGAGTGTCGAGCTCAGCGAGTTCGACATAACGTACAAAGCTCGGACAGCGATCAAGGGCCAGGCGCTGGCCGACTTCATGGTGGAATGCATCGCAGGGGGCACTCCGGGGGACCAACCAGAGCCCCCATCGGCGACCGTGTCCCCACGGGGGACCGGGGGGCGAACCCTCAAAGCCCTCCCGGATGGACGTGGATGAATTGTGGACCATCCACGTCGACGGCTCCGCGACAGGATCCGGGACGGGGGCGGGTATCGTCATTCAGACCCCCGACGGGTGCTCGTTGGAATACGCCCTACGCTTCAACTTCCCGGCAACTAACAATGTCGCAGAATACGAGGCCGCGGTTAACAGGTTGAAGCTCGGTAGGGCGGTGGGGGCGACGAACGTGTTGCTCCTTAGTGACTCACGGCTCGTCGTCCAACAGATCCTAGGAAGCTTCGAGGCTCAAGAAGAAACAATGAAGCGTTACCTTAAGCGCATCCAGATCGAACTCCGCAAGTTCAAGAAGGCGGACGTCCAGCACCTGCCCCGCTCCAACAACCTCCGGGCGGACGCCCTATCTAAGCTGGCCTCCTCCTCCGTGGCCGAGATCGGGAAGGCCATCTACGTCGAAAGCCTATTGACCCCAACCATTGACGAAGAAGAACTGATGTGTGCGGGCACGGTGACGACGTGGATGACCCCCATTATGAAGTACTTGGAGACGGGGAACTGCCCGAGGAGCGGATGCTGGCTAAAAAGGTGGAGAGGCGGGCCCTGTCATTCGTACTCCTCGACGGAGTGATGTACCGCCGCCGCCGCGCCAATTTCGACGTCCTGCCCTATCTAAAATGCTTGGGCCTGGAGCAGGCTGACCAAGTCATCCGCGAAGTGCACGAAGGCTTCTGCGGAAACCACCATGGCGGTCGCACCATCGCCCACAAAATAATGTGCCAGTGGTACTATTGGCTGACAATGATCTGGGACGCGGTACAATACGTCAAGAGGTGCGAGGCGTGCCAGAAATTCTGCCGACGGACGACTGCACCTCCAGCCAACTTGATGCCCATCGTGAGCCCGATCCCATTCGCCAAATGGGGACTCGACATCCTTGGGCCTTTCCCGAAGGCCTCTGGGGGAAGGAAATATCTAGTCGTCACCGTGGACTATTTCACGAAGTGGGTGGAGACAGAGCCGCTAGCGTGTATCACGTGGACAGACATGAAGGGCTTTATCTGGCAATCCATTATATGTCTCTTCGGAATACCCCGCTCGATAGTCACGGATAACGGAAGGCAGTTCGATTGCAAAGGCTTCCATGACTTCTGTTCGGGCTGGGGGATCAAACTCCATTTCGCGTCAGTCGCCCACCTGCAGTGCAACGGAATGGCGGAGGTCGCGAATAAATGCATCTTGAACCCTATGAAGAAAAAAGTGGACGCCGCCCTTGGGGCATGGGTCGACGAGCTGCCGGGAATCCTATGGTCCTATCGCACCACCCACAAGGCCTCGACAGGAGAAAGCCCGTTCATGCTAGCATACGGATCGGAGGCGATCGTTCCCGTGGAGATTGGAGAAGAGACGCTCCGACTAAAACTCTTCGATGAAGAGATCAATGGAGAGGGACTCGGCCTCAGTCTTGAATTGATAGACGAGGTAAGAGACCGGGCCCTGACAAGCCTCGTCAAGCACAGCCAGAGGATGGTGCAACACTACGACTCCCGGGTGAAGCAGCGGACTTTCAGGATCGGCGACTTGGTCCTCAGAGACGCCACCTTCCGACCCGAGACCGCCCTGCGGGGAAAGCTGGCCGCCAAATGGGAAGGGCCCTACAAGGTCATCGATATCGTCGGACCAGCCACGTACATCTTGGCAACCCCCGATGGGAATGAGCTTGCCCATCCTTGGAATGCAAAGCACCTGCTAAAGTTCTACCAATAGTTGTGAGTTTTTCTTTTATATATATGAAATACACATCTACCCGCTTTCTCCAACATTGTTGTTTCTACATAAGTTTTTCAGCGCCAAACCTCCGAACCTCTGGGGCAGGGCCAACCCTAGCCACCCAAACCATAGAAGGGCACGGGCCGGGCTATGTGCTCGCTCTCCCCCTCAAGACCTCTGGGGAAGGGCCAACCCTAGCCACCCAAACCAGAGAAGGGCACGGGCCGGGCTACGCGCCCGCTCCCCCCTCAAGACCTCTGGGGCAGGGCCAACCCTAGCCGCCAACCCTAGCCACCCAAACCAGAGAAGGGCACGGGCCGGGCTACGCGCCCGCTCCCCCCTCAAGACCTCTGGGGCAGGGCCAACCCTAGCCACCCAAACCAGAGAAGGGCACGGGCCGGGCTACGCACCCGCTCCCCCCCTCAAGACCTCTGGGGCAGGGCCAACCCTAGCCACCCAAACCAGAGAAGGGCACGGGTAGGGCTACGCGTCCGCTCCCCCCCTCAAGACCTCTGGGGCAGGGCCAACCCTAGCCACCCAAACCAGAGAAGGGCACGGGCCGGGCTACGCACCCGCTCCCCCCCTCAAGACCTCTGGGGCAGGGCCAACCCTAGCCACCCAAACCAGAGAAGGGCATGGGCCGGGCTACGCGCCCGCTCCCCCCCCCCTCAAGACCTCTGGGGCAGGGCCAAGCCTAGCCACCCAAACCAGAGAAGGACACAGGCCGGGCTATGCGCCCGCTCCCCCCCACAAGACCTCTGGGGCAGGGCCAACCCTAGCCACCCAAACCAGAGAAGGGCACGGGCCGGGCTACGCGCCCGCTCCCTCCCTCAAGACCTCTGGGGCAGGGCCAACCCTAGCCACCCAAACCAGAGAAGGGCACGGGCCGGGCTACGCGCCCGCTCCCTCCCTCAAGACCTCTGGGGCAGGGCCAACCCTAGCCACCCAAACCAGAGAAGGGCACGGGCCGGGCTACGCACCCGCTCCCCCCCTCAAGACCTCTGGGGCAGGGCCAACCCTAGCCACCCAAACCAGAGAAGGCCACGGGCCAGGCTACGCGCCCGCTCCCCCCCCCTCGAGACCTCTGGGGCAGGGCCAACCCTAGCCACCCAAACCAGAGAAGGGCACGGGCCGGGCTACGCGTCCGCTCCCCCCCTCAAGACGTCTGGGGCAGGGCTAACCCTAGCCACCCAAACCAGAGAAGGGCACGGGCCGGGCTACGCGCCCGCTCCCCCCATCAAGACCTCTGGGGCAGGGCCAACCCTAGCCACCCAAACCAGAGAAGGGCACGGGCCGGGCTACATGCCCGCTTCCCCCCTAAGACATCTGGGGCAGGGCCAACCCTAGCCACCCAAACCAGAGAAGGGCACGGGCCGGGCTACGCGCCCGCTCCCCCCCTCAAGACCTCTGGGGCGGGGCCAACCCTAGCCACCCAAACCAGAGCAAGGCACGGGCCGGGCTACGCGCCCGCTCCCCCCCTCAAGGCCTCTGGGGCAGGGCCAACCCTAGCCACCCAAACCAGAGAAGGGCACGGGCCGGGCTACGCGCCCGCTCCCCCCCTCAAGACCTCTGGGGCGGGGCCAACCCTAGCCACCCAAACCAGAGAAGGGCACGGGCCGGGCTACACGCCCGCTCCCCCCCTCAAGACCTCTGGGGCGGGGGCCAACCCTAGCCACCCAACCCAGAAAGGGCTACGCACCCGCGCCCCTCCACCAGACCTCCGGGGAAGGGCGTAGGCAAGGCCGCGTAACCGCACCCCAGACTTGGCAGGCCCGTGACCCTTGAAAAGTCGAACCTGGGAAAGAGGACAAGGACACGTAAACCGGGACAAAATGGCGTCAGTTCCCGAGGAGGCGGCCCCGATGTGACTCGACGAAACGAAAGGACGCTCTAGAAATACGCCACCATTAATGGCACACTCCAAAAGAGGTTCCTTAAGCGCCACCTGGCAAAAGCGGTTTAAAACGGGCGTGATTCCGAGGAGCCCATTAATAATGCCAACTCATCGCAATAATTATGGAGGAAACCGTCAGCAAATTCCCCCTATAAAGACACCACTCACCCTCCCGAAAGAGAAAAGAACAAAGAATCAAAAGATATGAAAAATCGGGACCGACACCCTCCACCTGCTAGGAAACGGGCCGAGATGCCTCGTCCTAACAAAAGGGAGGTCACCGGCCACCAGTGGTTCCATCCTCCCTGGGCGACGGTCGCAACATCTCCACTACCTCCGATAGGATATTCCCCTTACAAACGGATCGCCAATAGGATATTCCACTTACACAAGGGAAATCCACCTTTCACTCCTCTGTCTGGTCTAAACAGGACGAGTCGGAGAGAGGTAGGCATCCGCTCCCCACCGGCAGGAAAGGCAAAAGCCCCCCAGGCTGCAGGCCTGTACCTCCTCGCCTTCGACCTTCGGACAGGGACCTCGACAAGGCTGCATCCCCGACGAGCCCAAAAGGCAAGTCATGGCGTGTCAGCCCACCCCATCACACTCGGAACCCGAACCCCGCCCCTCAAACCCAAACCGCGAGGCGTGGAGGGGAGGCGGCCCGATCGTCAGGATTTCCCCCACCCTCAAACCCAAACCGCGAGGCATGGAGGGAGATGACAAAGCAATGGAGAGGAGGAGACCTGATCGTCAGGACCCCCCACCCCCGGGACAAAAACCACAGTAAGACAGCTTCCCTGGTGAGCCCCCCCCCAGCGCTTCCACCCGGCCGAGGAGACCTGGCAACCCGTCAGCGCATTGGACGAACGCTCACCTAGGCGCCAAGAACAACTGAAGATAAAAAGGCCCACCCGGCAGAGGGTAACCCCTAAATCACGGGGTCACTCACCGCAGGCGAGGACAGTTCCACAGCCCGCCCCCGAGCCGGATCTTACCCCCAAGAACGGGCGATAATCTAAGTACCCGTGTGCGAACCATAGAAGGGTTCTTGTAAATATAAATGAAAACATTTATCTCCATCAAAGTCGTCTTAACTTTCAGAAAACACCATAGCATGAAACGATTCCCCCACCAAAGGCCGGGCGAGCTTACGAAACGGAACCACCCCTCGCGGTGGGTAAAGCAGGAACAGAGAATCGCACTCCCCCCGTACTAACTTAGGACGCCCAGTAAGTATACCCCCGCAGTCTGAACCCCCCGATAACAGGAAGGACCGACGTTTCTAAACGAGACCCCTCGCCAACTAAAGTCCGCCATACCTTCCAGACAAAGGTGAAGGGGTTGAACTGAGGCCCGCTCTGCGGGGCCGCTTCCGTCCGAGACAAAATCCACTCGCAACAGACACCCGGGGGTCAGCCATGCTACGAGTAGCCCATGTTCGTGATAGGGCGGCATGTCTTATCCCGATCGCATCCAGTGATCCTCCGTCCCGCCCAAACACAACACATAGACCATCAACATCCCCTTTCCCCAGACCTCGTGCTCTCGGGCAAGGGAATGTTGGGGGCAGTAATTGTGTACTCAAGCAAGAAAACAAAATAGGTAACACCAGCGATAAAACACGGCAAGGACCGGCCTCCCAATGGCGACTCGCCCGCCTCGGTAGGGGCTAACCGGTTCGGCCCGCACAACGACCAACTACCCGGCGCCGGCCTCCCAAACCACATCAGGAATCCCCCGCCTGGATTAAGACCCCGATCCTCGAAAACTCAAAGCTGGGAATAAGGACAAGGACACGTAAATCGGGGCGGACCGGTGGCAAACCAGAAATCGTGAAACAATGCCTGTTGGATATACACCTGGCCCCGATAAGGCAACACCGCGACGCGACTCGATGAAACGATAGGACACTCAGAAAACACGCCATCAGCATCAACACGCCCCCCGAGAGGCCAGAATAGACGAACCATGTCAGGTACCACCAGGAAAAAGCGGTTCCCAAAGCGCGTGATTCGGCGTTGCCCACTAATGGCACTAACCCCTCACGTTATCCAAGATGAACCCTTCTGCAGAATCCCTCCATAAGTACCCCCTTCAGAGTTTAGGGAAGAGGGGAAGATACACGAAAGGGATTCGCATCTCCTCACACCGGGTATGAAAAAGCCCCGAACGCCCCCACCGAGCTACGAAGAAGGCCGATGTCCACCGACGGGCCTCACTTCCCCCAACGGTGACCGCTTCCACTCCGCGACCTCTGATAGGATGTTCCCCTTACACATGGGAGGTCCCACCTGCCAGCCTTCCTCCTGCTCGTAACCAGATGAAACGGCAGGCCCGGAAGACTAGCTGCGGGCCGCCACACCCCAATTAACATCCACCCCACGGTGATCCCTACTGGGTGTGAGGGCAGAAACCCCAAACGGGTCTCCCAACGACCCACCTGCCTGCCCCCAACCTTCCCCGCGAGGCCGGCCCACCGGACTCCCCCTGGGAGGGCGACGCCACCACCGCCACCTCGTCCTCCGCCTCCTCCGGGGTTCCCCCTCGGTGTGCGGGATCCCCGGCAAGGCCGGGCAACCCTCCAGCGCGGCGACAGCGAGACAGAACGCGAGGAAGCAAGGAAAGGGAAAGGAAGAAGGTCCACCTGACAAACGAGGGTCAGCCCTCCCGAAGGGGGGGTCACCACGGGGCTGCATCCCCGATGAAACCAAACGGTAATTCACGGCACGTCAGCTCGCCCCCGAACAATGAGGCAGAAGGAGTTCAGCAGTCAGTAGAAAGGAAGGCCTCCCAGCAACAGGGACCCGATCGCCCCGATGCGGCGGGCGACAAGTTAAAGCAGCCTCCCGCCCGATCCACGGGTTTGGTCACACCTGCCCTCTTGTTGTAGATACCACCTAGATCTCCTGTAAAGGCTGATGAATAATATTCCTCCTTACGGACTCCTCACCCTAAGCCCAAGTGCACAATGGCCAGGAAGTTCACCAGACTCAGTGCGGCCAAAGCCCCACAAAAATAACAACCACGTCTGGTAAACACACCGCAACGAAACCATGGCCTTCCCAAAAAGCCGGGCTCCCCCAAAGTCCTGCCAAGCCTCCACCTACAATGACACGGCGTTAAGGGGAAACGCCCCCCCAATCGTAGTGACCCACCTCCTCGCTGGGCTCCCACTCGGGACGAGATCTAGCGATCCCGCAACAGCGGGCAATACTCCGCGGGAGCCGCGTCGCCACTCCTGAGCATGGACCCAAGTCCGAACCATGCTAGAAGGGAGGTAGCGTTACGTCATCCGAGCCGAGCCGGGCTTCCGCCTCGCACACGAATGCCGGGGGCAATTGTTACGACCTAAAGATCATAGGAGCACGACTCCCGCCCAGATCCGCTGACATACCCCATTAACTCACCCCTTCGCGAAAGGGCCGCCATCCCGGAGGTCCGAGGCTACACGGGAATGGGCGCACCGCGCAGCACTCCCCCCTCCCGGCCGAGGCGTACAACCGCAGTTGCTCGGCCCGCCAGGGGCAGTGCATTTGGGGAGCGCCCAGACAGTGCCACCGGGGATGCGGACGTAGGCATGTGCATATCCCTCCTTGCCAGCGGCCCACGACCCGCGACCAAAAAGGGGCGCGGTCGGGCCGGACAACCCCCGAGTAGGTCGACCCGGCTGGTCCCCATGAACCACGGCACCAGGGATAGCATAGCCAGACCTTTAGTTCATCACGTACGACAAACAACCTAGTGTAAGAACACGACTGACACTAACACCGCCCGACCATCTGACAAAGTGCCCCCTGGCCGCTGAGCCCCCTGACACTTAATGCTTTCGGCCCTGACATCCTGACAAAAGTGCCCCTGGCCGTTGCGCCGTCTGACAAAAGCAGGGCAGGCACTCCTGTTCCTGACATCCTCGTCCGAAGCTTCCGCTGACAACCGAGCCAGCTCAGCGCATCGAGTCAGTATGCCAGGTCAGCCCCACCTAGTCATCTCTCGTCAGGTATAAATACCTCCTCACTTCTTACGGTGAGGAGGTTGGCAAATTCTCTCTCTCAATCCATTATTCACACACGAGAGCAAAGGTCGTCCACATCTTTGTTCTCCCACTTATAGCTCGCCACATACGGTCGACACACCCTCAGTCCGACCGGCGTGCCTAGCCCCCGTTTTAAATCCTATTACTGACTTAGGCATCTGAGGGGCTAAGGGTTGGACCCCAACACTGCCCTTCTGACGGGTTGCTCGTGGTGCAGGAAAGCTCGCCCCTTGGTCAACGTCAGCCTTTGGCTCCCGCCACCCGATCTTCTTCCGCCGTGTCCGGTGAGATTTGACTCCGTGGCCACCCCCGGCGGCAAGTCTAGCCTCTTCACCCCCACTAATCACTTTTTAAATAGCTCACCTAAACCCTCGTATCAACATAACCACCGTGCCCTTGGTTCCCCTCAATACAAATTCATTGTACGCGAGTTCCACCTCGTAACAGAACTATATCACTACATTGACGGCTACCGCCATTGCGTCAATGAGAGACCATCCCCATAAACCCAATGCAACGTAAGAGTCCTAACCTAACGTCGACATCCGACGGTCATAGTGGTGAGTCCTAAAGCCCTAATCTTTTGTATTTTATTTATTTATTTCTTTCTTTGTATGGAATCTTTTGTTTGCGACGTTGAGTGACACAACCTTCGCATCCCTCACCATTACGACCCTCCATACTCCACATCACCAATAAACCCGCAATTCTAACTCAACCTAGGAGTAGATAGGTAGTATAGCACCGCTTCCCCATGTTCGATACCCGCTTGCCACTATACCGTGCGCTTGCGGTAAACATCATCGTTTCGGAGTTATTTCCGGACCGATCAATCGGCCACCGCCAAAGCTCGACGACGCAATGCCGTGGTCGCTACGAGAGCCTGCCCACAACATCCGACCGTCAGCTTAAGCGCTGATATTTGCATCGATATATGCCCAAACAGTACTCACCTGGACGCTGGCATGGACGACTATTGACACAAGCCGTTCATAATCGAACCTGTCCACGACAGCCATGCCCCATGGAAGGGTCACATTCTCGACGATGCGAAAAACTGCCCCACAGTCGAGGAGAGCAGAGTCCCCACACCTCAATGAAAACCTCGCCTTGACAAGCTCCTCCTCGAAACAGTCGAGGGGAGCCTAAGGAGATCGGTCCCCCAGCAGCATCGGCCTATACTCCTCGGGGATGTCTTCAAGCAACCCTACGAAGGAAGACAGCCCCCAGGGCCAGGTGTCCCGATGCATGCTAAGATCCGGCAGAACCTGAGTCTCCCTCGAATCCTCCTCATGGAGTGCATCACTCCCTGCCTGGGAGGCCTACTTCACAGAAGCGTTCGACCCAGACGACTTCGAGTCACTGAGGAGGATCCTCCGCCGCTTTTTTCCCCCCTCCAGTGCAACCACCTCAAACTCGGTGGGGGACCCTTTCTTCTTCTGTCGAGGGCAAGCCACCAGGGCAATCCCTTCAACGATCATGGGCCGATCTCCGGACGGCTGGACCATCGATCTTGATGCGGTCGGTGCTCGGGGTGACAACATTATCGCCTCTGCCTCTCTGATGGAAGCCTCGACTGCTTCCTTCAAGGCGGGATCTACCTGATAATCCACGTCGGTCATACCTGCTGGAGAAACAAACGAGTTAAATTAGGCGACGAAGGTCGAACAGTTGGCAAGCATGGTTGAACCGACCTTTCGTCCACACTGTTCGACGCAGTACGTCGTCCAACCACAGCCACTCGATCGATCGCATACCCTCGGGTAAGCTCTTTAGAGTGTCAACGGCCTTCTTCTACTCGATTGTCAGCGGTTTATCCTCGACAGGCCCCAAATCAGGGGCACCCCAACCGGTACAGAAGCTTGCCTCCCCCTGGAAGACCACAAACACAAACGCGTCCTTACACTTGTGGTTGGAGATGGAAAGATCTTCCAGCAGCTTCCTCCCTTGACGGGCCATTATCGTATACCACCCCGGAGTCTTAAGGGGAGGGATCGGAAAGAAGTGGTTGAACAGACACATCGATGACTCGATTCCCTTCATCACGTACAGAATTTGAAGCCCATCAATATGCCAATAGCGTTCGGCATCAGCTGGCGGAGGAAAATGTTTAAGGTACATAGGAAGTACCGCAGGAAGGGATGCATGAGAAATCGAAGGCCCCATTTGAAGGCATTGACATAGACCCCCGCTTCCTGATCGTCAGGACGATGAGCCCTCTCGTCCTTCCCAGGCAGTCTGATTTGATAATCAAGGCGAACAAAATTCCTCTGAAGCGCGTCGATTTGGTCGGCCTTGACTTTGGACCGCACATTCGCCAGTAAGCCCGGCTCCATGACCCCCTCCTGATTTTTTTGGATGGCGGTGACCACATTCCTTCCGGAGGCAGAGGACGAAGCCTTACTTTCGAGAGAAAGAAAAATCTGAATCGAGCGAATGAAGACGGTACTCCCGCACTTCTTTGATGAAACCATCATAAATGGGCGAGGCAGCAACCGCATGATGGAACACACATCAAGGATCCAAGGACCCAGAATGTCTTGGATTTCGAACCGACAAATCATCTGAATCGACGAGGCGGGCGTTTTGGCGCCTAGAACTCGAGTGCTATTTTCTCGACTTCTGCACCCCATTAAATGCGATGTAACGTCGGTTGACCTCAGCAGATGGACCTTTGAAGGTCATGCGACGGGGGGTCATTGTTGAGTCATTGGGTCGGAGTTCGAGGCAACTTGATCGATGGATGATTAAGGCCCGACATGCCCGCCAAAAAAGCCCAATGTCGACTCAGTCCAAACCAGATTGGCTAGTGGACCGTTGTGTCCCTCTCGCTCGAACGTGGGATTAAAAGCGGACTTGAGAATCTCGGGGATGTGTGCAACATTTAATCCTATTAATGGGAAAGGATTGTGGCCCCATTATGGGCGATCATTATCCCCCAATGTCTCCAAAGGGATCCTAAATGTCTATAAATAGGGGAAATGGTCCCCATCTTCAAAGTACGAGGTCTAAGACATAGAACTCTATCTTATCACTTTTACCATTCTTATTTTCAAGCTTGTGTCGTGAGACTCGAGACGAACCTCCGTGGATCGATCTCAGCTAGAACAAGCTCCCTCTCTTCCTTAAGTTCCCTACTAACTTAAGCATCGGAGGAGATTTGGGTCGGAACCCAAATCCGACCCCCTAACGAGTCCCTGTGGTGCAGATCGTCGATCGCAGCCAACATCGAAGGTTGACGTCGAGCTCTCCAACCTCGGAATATCGATGCAATGGTTGCCCGAAGGTCGATCGAAGGTTGCAACACTTCCAACCATCATCATTTGACCCCGGTTCCTCCAACCGAGGGTCCCACTCCAGCCGCTGACGGGGCTCCAACTCAGTGCTTTGAGTCTACGTCAGCCTGACAACTGTACCGGTCAATTTTATCCTTAACAACTGGGTTTAAAAACCATAACGTGGCCTCCAGGCGGGTCGGGCGCCCGCCTAGCGGGCGCCCGACCCCACCCGCAGTGCCAAATTTGGCTTTTTTCCCACTGTTTTGGCTCTATTTTGTGCGTTTGGTGTCCGTTGTTGACGCGGTTTGAACCTGCGTTTAGAGCGGGACGATCCCGTCATCTAGGTAACCTTTTCCTCATGTTTATTATATTAAATAGGCACGTAAATATTTTACGACACATTTAATTCCTTTTACATCATACACAAAATTCCCACATCTTATATTAATATCAATTTGCATCAAATACAAATGAACTGAGGGCATACATCCCTCAACAGTTGCACGACATGCTTGGCTACATCCGATCGTTTGTTGACCAAGGAGACGAGCTTGATCACTTCCTTGTTTGACAATACGCCCCATACCCCATCAGTTGCAAACACCACGAACTCATCCCTATCTGTTAGCCTCCTATAAGAGACTTGAGGGGTAGAAATCGGGCCGAAATCTTTGAGGCAAAAATCTTTGAAAGTCCATGCAATGGCGAGCCCCGTGCTGTCTTCGTCCAACAGCCATATCCTGTGAACATCCGGCTCTTCCTCTAGCACAAAAGCCCTACACCTGCAGCCTGTGATCCTCTTGGCTTCACTTGGAAGGTTTGGCTTTAGATCAACGGTGAGTTGTTCGGGAACAAGCTAGTCATTATCGTCCCTACTACAAAGAACAGCTCGTGAATCCCCAAGATTTGTGATCATCAAATGGTCTCCTTGTTTAACTACCGAAACAGCCGTGGTCTTACTGTAGATGCAATCAATGCTGTCATGGTTGCCGAGCTCCTTGTCCAACTCCTCGAAAGCCTCAGCGATCGTCGACTTCCAAGATGAAAGTTGATCACTTGCATCGTCATTGACGTCGTCGACGCTTAGTCTCGAGGAGAGCTTTAGTGTTAGATTATCACGAATATATGAAGCAACATGTTGTCCGTAAGGCCCATGCCCGTCGAACACACCGCAAAATATCCTTCCGCTCGCACCACCAAAATCCTCCCAGATTGTCATGTCATCCTGGTTGATCCCCTTCCAACCTTGCTGTGAATACATCGAGGAGAAGATCGACGAGCCTCAGAGCCAGACACGTGCGCCTCCCTCCTCGGTACGTCAGCCATCGGGATCTTCTTCGTGGAAGAGGCCGTGGAACTTGACTTGATCATCTCCTCTGTGTTGAAGGTCTTAGTTGATGCTTCTTCGCTCGCTGCAGTTGCAACAGCCTCCCATGGATATTTCAAAGCAGAGAGGGTGAGAGGGGGGAGTCAATGACTGAACGAAAGGAGGAGGAGAAGATTGAAATAATGCTGGGAGTTTGACAATTAAATGAGAGGCTTGGCCTTTAGCTCCATTGGGCAGAACAGTTATTTGCCTTCCGGTTCGTTTGAGCGGTTTGCGGTGTGATCGAGATCCCCTTGCCCCTCGCGGATCGACGATGCGGTGTGGATGACGCCATAGGTGTAACATCGGTTCTCACAGACGGCGCTAATTGTTGATGGAAAAATCAACCGACGAATAGATTTATATCGGCGAGATAAAGGTTATAATGATCAAGGTGATGACGATGACTACAGGAAGTTTTGCGAAGCTTTCGCCTTCGTTGTAAGGATGATGATCCAAGATTTAGATGCGCTACCTGAGATATCTCCTGGATGATGAGCTTTGATCTGAGATATTGAAGCCGGATCGAGCTTTATATGAACTGATGATGAGTACGCCGGTGATTTGTATGACAAGGATGAAGGTAAGCCGAGCTTGAGCAAAGCCCACGTATCTCTATCAGAGTTATCCTTTGATGGCGACGACATATTTGCCCATCTAAAGCATGAAAAGCTCGTCAGAGGGTGTTAAGGCCAAAATTGACCCGTTTAGTTGTCAGTCTGATGGAGACGCCAAGTGCTGAATTGGAGCCTAGTCAGCCTTCAAAGTGGGACCCTCGGTTGGAAGAACCGGGGTCGATGGTTGATGGTGGATGGTGATATGACCGTTGATCGACCTAGATATGACCGACTGTTTGGTCGTTCGAGGTTGAAGAGCTCGGTATCGACTGTGGGCGTTGGATGGCGATCGTTGATCTGCACCACAGTGAGTCGTTAGGGGGGTCGGATCTGGGTACCGACCCAAATCTCCTCCGATGCTTAAGTTAGTAAGGGACTAAAGAAAGAGAGGGAGCTTGGCGTAGCTGAGATCGATCCACGGAGGTTCGTCTCGATACTAACAACGCAAGCCCGAATATAGTAATGGAGATGTAAGAAGATAGAGTTCTATGAATTAGCACTCGTACCTTGAAGATAGAACCCCTTTACCTTTGTCCTCCGTCTCATTTATAGGCAGCTCTCCCTTGATGAGGCGTAACCGCCCCTCATTGATTAGGGCACGATCTTCTCCGGAATTTGGGCTAACAACAGGCCTTAACTCGGCCCCATTAAGCCATCCTTGAATGTCGACGTCAGTTGAACGGTCGCTTGACCCGTTCGACTGACTCAGTCGTAGCCCGCTTAGAGTGCGGGGGTATCGTGTAGCGGATGATAAACAGGTCGGGTGTGTGGATACCCAAATCGGGTCCGTATCCGTGTTCTAACAATGGCCCCCCATCATTTGTACCTCAGGAGTCGTGTTGACTGGGACCAATGATGCATAGTCTCCTTAAATGCGCATGGATTTCAAAAAATTTGATTTGATATGTGCCACCAAAAACCCTTTCGCCTTTGGAGCGATCTCCGCCGTTTCTGGTGGCTATTTTTGGATACGTGGCGTGCATCAGGGGCTTGGCGGTTGAGTTTCTTAACATAAAAGGGAGATTTCGAAGGGAATGGTTGAAATATTTCAGGCATCATCTTCTCCCTTGCCTTGCCTACTTGCTTCCATCGTCGCTTCTCTCGGAGATCTCATGTCCTTTCCCAAGGTATCTCCTCTCTTTGATCTTGACTCTCTTAACAGGTTGGTCAGGCATGTTTGCTCCAGTAGTGTTCAAGGTGCCGACCCCCGAGGAGCTAGCGGAGCGCCTTCGGCCCCTCACACCATGGAAGATCCTGGAAAGGGGAAAGCAATTTGGGTTGAGCCCGACCTTTCCATTCGTCGAAGGGATCGGAAGTCGAAAGATCCTCGAGTTATCTTAGACATGGCCCTAGGTTCTCCCCTGACCTGACCGCCGAGGGTTGGCGAGGCTGTTTCTATGAACCTTTTAGGGTTAGGGTGTCTGACCCAGATGAGAGTGTGTGTTTTCCACGAAAGATGGAGGTCGGGGTGTATCTTGAGTCTTTCCACTTAGGACTTCGATTCCCCTTTCACCCTTTCATTATCACGTTTTTGTGTTACACGGAGCTCTCTCTCTGTAGACTAGATCTTTACTCCTTCCCTCCCCTGGTGGGTTTCATCGAGCTGTATGAGCTTTGTGTGTCCGACCCTTGGATTATTCGAATACTTCTTTAGGATAGTCGTCGGCCCTTGCCGAGTATGGTATCACACAGTTGCTCGCCCGGGTACTAGGCTCATATACGACCTCCCAGTTTCTGACCATGGGTGGTCGGACACCTTCGTGTTTGTCGCTCTACCCGACCTGGGTCCGTTGCTTAATGGATGGAGTTCCCCAAACCCCGAGCATATGAGGGAGTCTCATTTGTCGCTGGAGCAAGTCAGAGCCGGGTTGTCACCGAGCGAGACGTGGTAGTGAAGGCTCTTTTGAATCGACCGAGAGAAAATAGATCGATTTATTATTTGCTGGATGGCCGTACGATAAAGATCCTTCTATGGTGCCCGGGTAAAGCATTCTGAATCGATATCTTTATATTCACCACTCATGGTAATTACCTCCGTTGTCTGCAGATATGACCAACGGCAACCGACGCAGCGACGAGTCCATCCTGGATCGAGTCTGGAGGGAGTAGATGAAGAAGAAAAATACGGCCGAGAGGTCTGACACCCGGAGCGATCGATCGAGCGCTCGTGTCGAGGGGTCGGATTCTCGGTCCCCCCTTTCCATCCACCCGAGCTCCTCCTCCGAAGGGGGAGAGACCAGGCAAACGCCCAGACCTCCTCCTCGAGCCTCTTCAAGGGGGGCCTCTTCACAGGCTCCTAGACGACCTCCCGTTCCTCTGGCTTCCGTCGTGGTTGGGGCGGTGACAGTGGTGGTTGACGTCGATTCTGCTGACGTCGTCGAGCCGACTGGGGGAGTCAGTCATAAGAGGGAGACGTCCTCTTGCGAGGAGGAGGGGTCTCCAAAGAGGAGGCACGTAGGAGGAGAGGATCCCATGGGGAAAGGTGAGGGGCGGTTCCCCTCGAGACTCCCGAGGCGGCAGAGACTCCTTCGATGCCCCAGGGCCCTGCGACGCCCCGTGGGGTGACATCGTGTTGCCCACTCCGTTGGTCGGCCCAATTCCTGGGGAGTTCGATCGAGTGCTCATGCTCGATCGGCTTTCGATTCGGCCTTCGGGGCCGATCGAAGGTGAGCTTCACCAGCCCCCCCTTCGTCGTTTGTAGGGAGGAGTCGGCCCTGGTGGATTTTGGAACGACGGCCAGGGTGGTGGAGAACTCGATCCTCCCCAAGGATTCGGAGTTTCTACAGAAGCTGGACCTCGAGCGGATGGCCAACTTTTTCGTTGGGAGCGGGTACCAGGTATACCGTCGGAGCTTCTGTTTTTTGGTACCCGACTTGGTCGTCGTTCTTGACTGACCTTCGCTTTATTTGCAGATGTTCGTTTTCGAGGCTGCGTTGCGTCGCCAGGCTACTTCATCGACGGAGGTCGACGGGTGGCGGACGCAGAGAGTAGTGCCCTCCTCTCCGAGGCACGGGCGAAGGAGGTGGAGGAAGCCTTGGGGAAGACCCTCGCTGACAAAGCGTTGGTCGAGTGGGAGGTGACGAAGGCAAAAGATAGCCTTTCGTCGCTGTCGACCATCCATAGGTCTGCCGAGCTCCAGTGGTGGATGAAAAGGGACGAGCTCGAAGAGGAGCTCGATACTTTCAAGAAGGAGATGGTCGAGCTTCGGACCAAAGTCTTCGACCTTGAGAGGTGTGCAGAGGCTAGCCAGGTGGAGAAGGCCGAGCTCCAAGCCAAGGTTGCAAAGCTCGAGGAGGCTACCGCAAAGGAGAAGGCCGAGCTGACTGCTAAAGTCACGAAGGGATGGAGGCCTTCACGAGCATTTTGATGTCAGTGAGCGTTCCCCCTCCTTCTTAGGTTTTAGGCAGTCCCCTTGTGACTTGTCACGCCCCGCTTCCCTAAAATGGAGGCGAGACGTGAGAAGGTCCGCACGAGAGAGGAGCTGTGAAGCCCCAAACCCGATAAGCGTCAATTTAGTATAAGCAGGTCCCTGTAATCGCAAAAGGAACAACAACAATAATAATAAAGAGACGGATATAAATTTTCAATCCCAAAGTGCGTCCACAAAATATTCAACATCACAGAAAAGCCACCAGGCTAACAGGAAAGAGTCTAAGGCCCAGAACAAGGCCAACAAAATAACACAAACGTAACAGAGTATAGGTGCTACGCTACGATAACAAAACAACTGTCTAACAAAAGTAAAACACGACGAAGACACTAGGACTGGTCCCCAGTATCAATGTAGTCCTCGATCAACGCGGGCCCTGACTCAGCGTCAGCGAACACCACGTCCTCAGCAAGTAACTCAGGCTCGGGCTCTAACATGTGTCACCCAAAAGAGAAAAGGGGCACATGTCAGCAAGTCGAAAGACTTGTGCAAGGAAACTGGAATAAGATAAACTAGCAACCTAGCAGTTAAAATATGGTGCATGGCAAGTTTAGCAAGGTGGTAACAAGTAGAGTAAAGGAGAGTACAAGTGGCAAGTGGTTGTTGTGTCATGTAATGTCGAGTAACAAGTACAAGTACAAGGGATCACTCAACGAGTGCCCTTTGCCCGCAGGCTGGGTTCAGGTTATCAAGTACAAAGGGTCACTCAACGAGTGCCCTATTGCCCGCAGGCTGTGTTGAGCTCGTCTTCTGGAACACGAGCCAGAAAGTGCAAATGGCATAGGATTGTGCCCACGCAAGGTGGGTGCCTAACCGGAACAATAGTACAAGTATGTAGCGAAGCTACGCAATCACGATGAGTATTCAAGCATGCAATGACATGAGCAGTTAATACGCGTACCGTTAATTGTAATTAAACGTGACAGGCAAAATGCAATGACATGAACAGATATTCGCGTACCGTTTATTTAAATTAAACATGACAGTTAAAATGCAATAGCAGTTAAGGATGCATGGATGACATGAACATTTAATACGCGTACCGTTAATTGGAAAGTAAACGTGACATACAAGCATGATGAGGGTGACGGATTAAGCTTCGTTGTCAAGCTAGGTCAAAGGCGTCTAAACGGCTATCCTTTCACCGTCTAGTCTCTTTTACGCTAAAGCAAGGTAAATGGCCTGAGACATGGCCCAAATCAAGAGAGGCAAGTTTCACTTGCCTAGTACCGGGGGTGACGACCACTTCGTCACACGGATGCTAAGCTACGGGGAAATCGCTGTTATGGGGGAACAATCAACAAACAACATGAAATTTTATTAGGGTTTCATAAAAATACAAATAGGTTATGAAAACAACGGTAGATCGATTTCTTACCGAGAGGAGGCGGAAGAAACACTCCGGGGAACCCTAGGATCAGATCTGGAAAAGATTGGGGAAGTTTGGAAAAACTAGGGTTTCGGGGGATTTGGGGATTTTGATGGATTTGGTGAGATTTTGGGGGAGATGAGAGGTAGATAGAGTGGATGGATGGTTTGGATGATGGATTTAGGGCTTGGAGTGAAGGATTGAAGCTTGGAGGAAGATGGGGGCTCAAAGGGGAAGATTTTAGGGTTTTGGGTCGTGTTGAGGGAGAAGAAAACGTTTGGGATGGGTTTAAATAGGCTAGGCTGGCGGCTGCCCAGAAATTAGGGTTTCAACACTGGTTAGTCGGTCAAAGAACAACCACTGACCGACTAGTTTGGCAACTAGTCGGTCGGTCGACCAACTCAGACCGACTAAGTGTAAACAGTAACTCCTGAACGAAAATAGGATTTAGAGTTAGTCGGTCCATGAACAAATACTGACCGACTAGTTTAGCATCTAGTCGGTCGATGAACGTTCTTAGACCGACTAAGAGTGAACAGTATAGATACTAAAATTAAGATGATGAGTTAGTCGGTTAAAGAAGCATTGCTGACCGACTAGTTTGCAACCTAGTCGGTCAACCAACGTTCTTAGACCGACTAACAATAAACAGTAGCTCTTGAATAATTTAGAAAGCCAACTAGTCGGTCCAAGAAGGATTGCCGACCGACTGGATCGTCATCTAGTCGGTCGGTGCCCCTTCTTATACCGGCTAATGAGCACAAAAAGTTCCGATATGGAGCGCGGGGCCCCGGGATCGATTCTTAAGACTCCTAGGCTTGATCTAATAGTTAGATATGACCGTTATGAAGTCCGTCACGAGTGACATACTTCGAAATCGACGATCCTAAGGAAGAAATGAGAAAATACGACGAATCGATCGAAAATGAAAACTACGGAGACGAAAACCACGCATGAGGAGAAAATCCACCAAAACATATATTATATTATATTAAACCCAGATACATGAAAAGCAGTCGTTACATCCTCCCCAACTTAAGAAAAATTCCGTCCTCGGAATTTCCAAATACTCACGAGTCCGGAAACAAAAGTGGGAAACGCTCTCGCATCTCATCCTCATTCTCCCAAGTAGACTCTCCAAGTGAGCCGTGTCGCCACATCACCCTCACAAGGTTGACAACCTTGTTCCGAAGTGATTTCTGACGCCTGTCCAGAATCTGCACTGGATGCTGGTCATACGTCAAATCGGGGCGAACGGTAATCTCCGAAAAATCCACCGCATGAGACGGATCGCTAATGTATCGACGAAGCTGCGACACATGGAAAACATTGTGAACTCCTTCCAAAGATGGCGGCAAGGCCAAGCGATAAGCTACCTCGCCAACCTTCTCCAAAATGTCAAACGGTCCAATGTATCGCGGGCTCAACTTCCCACGCTTCCCGAAACGAATCACACCACGATTTGGGGAAATTTTCAAGAACACATGGTCACCCTGCTGAAATTCCAAAGGACGACGCTTAGCATCCGCCCAATGTTTAAAACGGTCCTGAGCAATTCTCAAACTCTCCCGAATATTCCTGACAATCTCCACGGCCTCCACGATCATCTCAGGTCCCAACAACTCCCGATCACCAACGTCATCCCAACTCAATGGCGATCGACATTTCCTCCCATAAAGAGCGGCGAAAGGCGCCATGCCAATACTCGCCTGGAAGCTGTTGTTGTAAGAGAACTCCACCAAATGTAGATGGTCCTCCCACGAACCCTTGAAATCCAACATGCACGCCCTCAGTATGTCTTCCAAAATCTGAATCGTCCTCTCGGACTGGCCATCCGTCTGCGGATGGTACGCCGTGCTGAAACTCAGACGTGTACCCAAGCTCTTCTGCAAACTCTGCCAGAACTGAGATGTGAACCTCGTGTCTCTGTCCGACACGATACTCACGGGGACTCCACGAAGTCGCACGACCTCCTCCATATATCTCCTTGCCAGCGCCTCAGTGGACTGTCCCACTCAGAACGGAATAAAGTGCGCAGATTTGGTCAATCGATCTACGATCACCCAAATCGTGTCATTCTTCTTCGGACTCCGAGGTAGTCCAGTCACGAAATCCATAGTGATGTGTTGCCACTTCCACTCCGGAATCGGAAGCGGTTGTAGCAACCCGGCCGAACGCTGATGCTCCGCCTTCACTTGTTGGCAAACCAAGCACTTGGCTACACTCTGAGCCACGCTCCTCTTCATACCATGCCACCAATAATTCAGACGAAGATCCTGGTACATCTTGGTGCCACCAGGATGCACAGAATACGGCGAGCTGTGTGCCTCCACCATCAACTCCTCTCTAATATCCCCAGCTGGCACACACAACCTGGCTCCAAACCTCAGCGAGCCATCCTCATGAATCAAAAAGTCAGTCCGCAGACCGGCTTCCACCTGCTCCCGAATCCTCACCAGCCTCGGATCCTCAGCCTGGCCAGCCTTAATCCGATCCATAATCGTCGACTGTACCTGCATGTACATCAACGAAGAAGCCTCCCCAGGAAGAACAATCTCCACACCAGACTCGCAAAAATCCTGCTGCAATCTCCACTGCGAGGTCAAAATCATTACCGCCGGAAGCCTACTCAAAGCATCAGGGACCACATTCACCTTGCCAGGGTGAAACTGTAAATCAATCTCATAATCTGCCATCAGCTCCAACCATCGACGCTGTCGCATGTTGAGCTCCTTCTGAGTAAAGATATACTTCAAGCTTTTGTGATTGGTGAAAATTTTCACTTTCTCACTCAGCAAGAAGTGCCTCCAAATCTTAAGAGCAAACACAACGGCAGCCAACTCCAAATCATGCGTCGGATAATTCTTCTCATGAACCTTAAGCTGACGAGACGCATACGCCACAACATGACCGTGTTGATGCAACACACAACTGAGACCCTTGCCAGAAGCATCGCAAAAGATCTCGAATCCACCGCTGCGATCAGGCACAACAAGAATAGGGGCGGTCGTCAACCTCTCCTTCAGAACACCAAAAGCACTCTCACAATCACCCGACCAAACAAAAGCAACATCCTTCCGCGTCAACCTGGTCATCGGCTCAGCAATACGGGAAAAGTCCTTAATGAAACGCCGATAATAACCAGCAAGTCCAAGGAAACTCCGAATCTCAGACGCTGACGACGGAACATGCCATTCCCTGATGGCCCGAATCTTCTCAGGATCCACTGAAATTCCATCTCCAGTCACCACATGCCCCAGAAAAGCAACCCGATCCAGCCAAAACTCGCACTTCGAAAACTTAGCATACAAACGATGCTTCCTCAAAATCTCCAACACCGTCCTTAAGTGCGAGGCATGCTCTTCCTCCGACTTTGAATAGATCAGAATGTCGTCAATAAAGATAACGACAAATTTATCCAAAAAGTCGTAGAAAATCAGGTTCATCAGATTCATGAAAACTGCGGGCGCGGTAGTTACGCCGAAAGGCATAACCACGAACTCATAGTGTCCATACTTCGTCCTGAACGTTGTCTTCGGAACATCATCCTTCTTCACCTTCAACTGATGGTAACCACTCCTCAAATCCAATTTAGAAAACACCCGCGAACCTCCAAGCTGATCAAAGATATCATCGATGCGAGGCAACGGGTATTTATTCTTGATGGTCACCGCATTCAACTCCCGATAGTCCACACACATGCGACGCGAACCATCCTTCTTCTTCACCAACAGCACCGGTGCTCCCCACGGAGACACACTAAGATTAATATAACCCTTCGCACCGGGAACGAGGTCACGGCATCCACCGGCCTTCAGGAAGAGAGGACGTTCCAACATAATCAAAGACTCGAATAGTGTGGGCAGAGATGGCAAGTCTTCATCCCCTGATTCAAATTCCTTCCCCTACCACGGGTTCACAGAGAACGAATCACTAATGACTCGGATATCGACGGATATAAATTTTCTAACACAAACGTAACAGTGGAATAAGATAAACTATGCATGGCAAGTTTAGCGCCATTTTCCCGCAGGCACCGGGGGTGATGACCAATGACTCTCAATTTTGTAATTTTTCCGATTTGAAATCGATGGACTTTTTGCCGTTTTCACCAAAAAATTTTATCTCTGCTGCGTGTGTATGGCCCCTCAACGACCTAACTTGAAAGATAATAGGAATCCTTAAGCAAGTAATGCCATGGATAGGTTAGATGTCTTCACCATAAATCACGCTCTTTTGGTCGTATGGTAGCAAGGGGCGTGGCCCTTCCATCCGACGAAGGTCGTTCGATGGCGAGTGGTTCGGTCCCGTCGACTTACGACCAACGATAAATTAGAGTCGTTCAGTGGCAAGGGTGATCCCTTGGCTTACGGCTGACGATTAAGGGACGACGTTTGGTCGGTTGCGAGGGATTCGTTCACTCGACTTACGGCCAATTACGATCGAGAGTCGTTCTGTGGCAAGGGTGACCTCTTGGCTTATGGCTGACGATCAAGGGCCGATGGTCGGTCGGTTGCGAGGGATTCGGTCCCTTCGACTTACGACCGACGATGATGGAGAGTCATTCAGTGGAAAGGGTGGCCCCTTGGCTTACGGCTAACGATCAAGGGTCGATGGTCGGTCGGTTGCGAGGGATTCGGTCCCTTCGACTTGCGGCCGACGACGATCGATAGTCGTTCAGTGGCAAGGGTGGCCCCTTGACTTACGGCTGACGATCAAGGGTCGATGGTCGGTCGGTTGCGAGGGATTCAGTCCATTCGACTTATGGCTGACGACGATCGAGAGTTGTTCAGTGGCAAGGGTGTCCACTTGGCTTACGGCTGACGATCAAGGGTAGAAGGTCGATTGATTGCGAGGGACTCGGTCCCTTCGACTTACTGTCGACGACGATCGAGAGTCGCTCGGTGGTGAGGGGCATGTCCCCTTTGTCTTACGGCTGACGGAGGTCGTTCTGGCTGATGTCGAGGAACGATCCACTTTGTATTCATAAAAATCATGCATAGGATACAAAGTGAACGGTCGATTTACTTCTTTAGTCAACTACTGTTAGCACTTTCTTGGATGTCATGAGTTTCAAGGATGAGGAAGCTCCTTGCCGTCCAAAGTGATGAGCCGGTAGGTGGCAGGACCGAATATGTCGATCACTGTGTAGGACCCCCTTTCATATTGCAGCGAGCCTTCCTTTCTCAAGGACCTTGGGAGCAAAAGCGGTCTTGCACAGCTCCAAGTCTCCCCTGCAGAAATTACGTTCACGAAGCTTCGAGCTGAAGTAGCGTGCCATGCGCCCCTTTTGTCTGGTGAGGGTCGCCAACACCCGTTTTGCGGACCTTGTTCCCAGCTGTGGGTTGAAATCGAGGCCATTTGAGTTTCTTTCTTCGTCATAGTATCGGAGACGAAGTGGTCGCTTGTTGACCTTGATGAGGACGACAACCTCGTACTCGTAGGCCAGTATGATGGGCGTCTCCCATGTGTGGGTCGCTTGTATGATCATGATACTATGGGGATCTGATCTTTGAGAATTTTTGGGCAGGTCGTGTATCGTCAGGCGTACTAGTCGGCATCTTTGAACCTCGCTGGCCAGGAGTATCCTTGCCTCATGACTTTCAGAGCTATAGACTTTCCTCCGCGGTGGTTCCCGCAGCCCCCTTCGCAGATTTCTTTGACCATGTGGCGTGTTTCCTGCGGGGCTAAGCATTTAAGATGGGGGGAGATGTCGTGCTTGGTCCATTGTCTTTTGCACAATGAACCATCCAATAGGACGAACTGATAGGCCTTCCTCTCAGATTTTCGTTCCTCCGCTAGGTTGGTCTCGCATCTCCACCAGGACGAAATGATATCATGCTTTTCCACCATGGTCTCTCTCATGTTTAAGCAGCGGATTATCGGATCCATCCATGCGGCTCCTCGATCGAGACTCGGAGGCTCTTGTGACAGCCCGCTAGGATGGGATAGACGTCGTACGTACCTGCTTCGAGTGGTGAAGCCCAGCTTTAGCAACCTGTGCTTAACTCCGCATTGGATCGTCGTGGGCCTTTGATGGCCCCCTCTCAGTTGACGGGCGACAAGACTGGGGTCGTCGAATAGTCGGACTACTCTCGCCCCAAGGGCTCGAGCCAATCGACGTTTGGTGATGTCCCCTTCATATCCTGCACCATCGTTGGCAGCTTGGAGATCGAAGTGGAGAGGATATTTGAATTGGTCGTCCCTGGAGGTTTGGACAACTATTCCGGCCCCACTCCCGACTTGTGTGGATGAAAACGTCGGTTTGTACGATCCAGATTCCTTCTTGCCATTCCGACCCCCTCTGGGGTCTGGAAATTGATCATTGGGTGGAAGGTCGAGACCCCTGCTTCTATGGAGTTCAGCATCGGTCTTCCGATGATTCCGTCGTACGCCGAGCTGATCTTTATCACCATAAAGCTCGGTTAGGTGGGTAATTTGTTGAGGATACGTACCGAGGGGTACCGGTAGGGTGATGATTCCTGATACCGGGGCGGGGTGCCCGGTGAACCCCACCAAGGGTCCTGTGTGGTGTCAACTCATCGGGCGATACCTTCGTCCTTCTCGGCGCAATGAAGAAGAGTATGTCGCACAAACTCCCGGTGTCAACGAGTAACCTTTTCACGGTGATTTCTTTAATCGTGGCCGTGATAACCACAACATCATCGTGCGATAGCTCCACCCCTTCCAGATTTTCGACCGAGAAGGAGATAGGAGGCGTTGAGTATGTGGGGTGCTTCTACCCCATGAAAACTATCATCAATCTCCCGCGTATGGACTTTGGAGAGAGGTTGATAACTCTGAGTGCGGGGGATCTACCGTTATCATGTGGGGGATCCCGACACCGGTGGATCCTGCAGCAACCTCGGAGGATGTGGTTGGGCGAGTCGGAATACTCGAGTGGTTCGTCGAGGGGGATGTCGACTCGTGGTTTCCCACAGACGGCGCCTAACAGTTAATGCCAAAATTGACAGGTACATTTGTCAGGCTGACGAAGACGCCAAGCGCTGAGTTGGAGCCTAGTCAGCCTTCAAAGTGAGACCCTTGGTTAGAAGAACCGGGTTTGATGGTTGATGATGGATGTGATACGACCGTTGATCGACCTAGATACGACCGACGGTTTGGTCGTTCTAGGTTGAAGAGCTTGGTATCGACCTTGGGCGTTGGATGGCGATCATTGATCTGCACCACAGTGAGTCGTTAGTGGGGTTAGATCTGGGTTCCGAACCAAATCCCCTCTGATGCTTAAGTTAGTAAGGGACTTAAGGAAGAGATGGAGCTTGGCGTAGCTGAGATCAATCCACGAAGGTTCGTCTTGAGACTAACGACGCAAGCCCGAATATAGTAATTGAGATGTAAGAAGATAGAGTTCTATGTATTAGCACTCGTACCTTGAAGATGGAACCCCTTTACCTTTGTACGTTGCCTTATTTATAGGTAGCTCTCCCTTGATGAGGCGTAACCGTCCCTCATTGATTAGAGCACGATCTTCTCCGAGATTCGGGCTAACGGCTGCCATTAACTCGGCCCCATTAAGCCCTCATTGAACGTCGGCGTCAGTCGAACGGTCGCCTGACCCGTTTGACTGACTCAGTCGTAGCCTGCTTAGAGTGCGGGGGTATCGGGTCGCGGATGATAAATGGGTCGGGATTGCGGATACCCAAATTGGGTCCGTATCCGTGTACTAACAGGGGGGTCAGGCTTGGGTCCGATGCGTACCCCCCTCCGATGCTTAAATTAGCCTATCGGACCAAAATAGTATTTAGGATAATAAAGTGTTGGGTTTTTTGAGTAACCTTCCCCCCTTCCCCCCTTCTCTCTTGGAGAATAGCTCCTTTTATATGAGTGGAATGACTATGGAGTGATTGATGATGACTCCTCGTATTCCGAACGGTTGTCATCATGCAGAATACCAAGGGTTTAGTCATTCATGTAGAAGCTCAAGTGTTTGGTCATTGATGTAGAATGCTAAGAGATGGTTGGATGAATAAAGACGACATTTGGTATGGCTATTTAAGAATGCCATTGAATGCAATAACTTCATGGAAGAAATCCAATATTTCAGGACGAAGAATGTGAATTTATACACGTAACAATACCAAATATATAACAAAACATGTGGAAAATGAGTTTTGACCATCATAGGAAATAATTTTATCGTGTGACACTTTATTTCTTCTCTCTCTCTGTATGTGTAGAAATGATTGATAGTGATAAGTTCCAATTTTTTTTGACGCACAACTTACTGTGGTTATAAGCACCAAATGGGCTAGGCATGTTTTGTTTGCAAACCTTTATGTTGGAAACCTCAAAAAGATGGGCTTGGATGCATTATTCTAACTTTTTTGGATAGTGTTGCTCAATCTTGTTTGATTGCTGAGAAGTTTGAGTTAGGATTTTGGAAAGAGCTGATGTGGCAACTGCCTTCACAAACCATAATTCATGGAAAAATAACTGAGTATGGCTTAGAATCTACAGATACATTTTTTATATTCGTTCTTTACTATTTTTCTATCTACAGAAATGTGCCTTATTTTTAAGCTTTTTAATTTTTGACCATCCAAAAATTTTTTTTTCCAAAAAGGCACGCAAGAATTTTTTCAAAACCTTTTCTTTCTAACGCCATTTTCAACTCAAATGGACAAAAAAAACCCACAACAAAACGCTGGACGACAAAACAGCCCCAACGTCCAATGAGTGCACGTTATCAGCTACTCACGTGGAAATCAAACCCAATCGTGTCCCACGAGGGAAGCAATTGGCCAGCGAAACATCCAAACAAATCATAAGAATAAAAAAACAACAATTATAATAATACAGACAGACAAGCTCTCAACTCTCACACGATACACGCATCCTCCCCTTAGGGCCTGTTCTTTTGCAAGAAACTTGGGTTGGATTTCATTTTTTAGCACTATTCCTCAACTGTTCATAAGGATTCCATCTCCATTTTGGTTCGGCGTGTTCTTTTGCAAGCCTGGAATTTTTGCGTTTCGCTCCGACGTGGTTGGTGTCAGAGCGAATTCGAGGGTGGTTTGGTTTCCTCCGGATTTCAAGGGGATTACATGGGATTCTTGCAAACGTGGGTCCCCCTTTCCCGCTGGCAACCAATCACTTTGCAAAGTTTTTTTTCTTGCATTTTTTTTTCTTGCATTTTTTTTTCTTGCATTGAAGCGCTGCGCGTGAAATCGGTGGGGCCGGCTACTGTATGCACCTGTAATTACTCATTTCAAACCCAATTAACCGTTTTAATTTTTTACTTAGTTTGTAAATTAATTAATTATTTTAGTTTTTAGTTTTTTGGTTAGTTTTAAATAACACAAATTAAATTTAGTGGACCCCACGTCACTTTCCAATTCCAACTTTCTTCTACGAAAAGAACGCACTACACGGAGTGGGCCCCACCTCCACATTCCAACTCTACAATCCAACTCATTTTCCAACAAAAGAACACACTACACCCAAATTTCTCTCTCGTCAGATTCCACACTTTCTCAACTTTCCCATTTCTACTTTCTTGCAAAAGAACAGGTCCTTAACCTCGTTGAAGTCCCAACTTCAAATTCAGCCAGGCCTGGGCAACCCTTGCTCAACTTACTGCGTTTATTTTTCGAGATTGGTGTAAATGTTCTAAAACCTCAAAATCTCAGTCATGGATAAGTTAAAGAGAGATTTGATTTGCGATTCATTCGTTATAAAAAATTCTACAGTAAACAACAGGTTGAGAGTCAAATAACGTTATATTCACTTGATTTTTGATAAAAAAAACAATGAGAATGGCAGTTATGTGTTTGTGCTGGCATGGCATTTCCATTATATTATAATAGTATAACGAATAAATAATTACGGATAACCGTTTCCTAAAATGAAAAGCACGCCAGTCTGCCCGTGAGCCGAGCGAGCGCGTCATCCGTTCATCTTATTCTTCCGTGTGCCCCACCTGTTTTTTTTTCATTTTTTAAATATATATTTAAATGTTTATTTTTGATTTTAAGACCATCATCTCTCTCTGTTTGTCTCGTATGGTGATTTCCGCCCACAAGGACAAATTGAGTTGCCCACTCTCATCTCTTGCTCCCCTCCGCTCTCCTTTGGATCGAAATCCAACTGAAAGTACGACAAAAGAGAGAGGAAATTTGAAGAAGAAGTGGGAGGATGAGCTTCAGAGGGGAAGAGAGCGGGAGCGAAGATGGGAGCCTTAGAAAGCCCTTCCTCCACACCGGGAGCTGGTATCGGATGGGGATGGGGTCGAGGCAATCCAGCCTCATGGACAAGTTCGGCTCCACCGCCTCCGCCATCATCAGAGACTCCTCCGTCTCCGTCGTCCTCTGCACTCTCATCGTCGCCCTCGGCCCCATCCAGTTCGGTTTCACCTGCGGCTACTCCTCCCCGACTCAGGACGCCATCATCCACGACCTCGGCCTCTCTCTCTCCCAAGTAATCTTCTCGCAGTCTCGATTTAATTTTCTGCTACCATTTGTTCTCGATCTGATTTCTGCTGTTGCAGTTCTCGACGTTTGGTTCGCTTTCCAACGTCGGCGCTATGGTCGGGGCCATCGCCAGCGGGCAGATTGCCGAGTACATTGGCCGCAAGGGGGTACTGAACCCTTGCAATTTCTTGTTTTTTTACTTCCCATTGATGCGTCAATGAATGAGTGCCTTCCTTTTCTTTGCAGTCGCTGATGATTGCTTCAATTCCTAACATACTCGGCTGGCTTGCAATTTCCTTCGCGAATGTGAGTAGTCTTTCAATGGATCAAAACATCAAACAGTTTGTGTCATTTCTTGCTATTTTGGATAATTGTACTGAAATCAGTTGGCTTTGCTTTTTTGCATTGTGCTTTTTGAATGATGAAGGACTCCTCGTTCTTGTACATGGGTCGGTTGCTGGAAGGATTTGGAGTGGGAGTGATCTCATATGTGGTTGGTTAATTTGTCTAGTAGCAACTATGCACCCACGTGCACACACAAACACAAACACAATTGGATATGTGCTGGATTGTTGTACGTATACTAAAAACCCAAAGCGACGAATATGAATGAACCCTAAATGGATTTGACCCTTGACTGGACTGTTTCAAAAAGTTCTATTGTTATGCAACTATTGAATTTGTAATGATCGGCCTTGATTTTTAGAATGTTGATCATCCTGATGTGTATATCAATCTCAAAAAAATTTGAGAAAAAACAAAATAAAAACCATGTATATATATGCATCAGTGCGAAATCTTTCCTACGATGATAACACATATACATTTTTCTTATATATATATATATGAGAATAATGCAAAACATATGACATATCTGACTAAATCACCTGCGCAACCTTAAAACCCCATCATTTTTCGGATACTCTGTTTTGATCTTTATATTTAAAACATCAAAACATCAAATATTGGACGGACCTAAGGGGGTTTATCCATTCATTTAACCGTCTCAAAAGTTTTATTCTTATAGAGCCGTTAAATTTGTGATGGATAAATGAAAGAGAAAAATCCATCTAGTTCATCCGATATATGATGTTTTGAAGTTTTAGAATGTAAAGATCAAAATGAACGGTTCAGATCGTTCAAAAAATAGGTGATGGTGGATATTTCAAGATGATATATATGGCTTAGCCATATATATATATATATATATATATATATATATATATATATATATATATATATATATATATATGACATGGGAGGCATCTTCTTAATCAAGACACAAAAAGTGGGGTGGTACAAGCCCACATGGGTTGTACTTGTTGTACCACCCCACTTTTTGTGTCTTAGTATACGAGAAGATGCCTCTCATGTCATATGATACCCATTATTCTATATATATATAGATATATGAATTTAATGGGAATCAGGTGGCCATGGAGGATTTTCCTCTTTGGTCCACCACCCATGGCCAAGCCCTCCCATATTTTTTGAATTTTTTTCCAATATGATCTATACCTCATGGATGACCACCACACCAAAAATCAAGTGATTCCAACACGTTTGCCCATCGATCCACCCGTTGCAAAAAGTTTTATATTATGCGACCGTTGATTTTGTAAGGGGTGGATCAATGGGCAAAATGTGTTGGAATCACTTGATTTATGGTGTGGTGATCATCCATGAGGTGTCGATCATATTGGAAAATAAATTTCAAAAAAAATATGAGGAGGGGTTTGGCCGGTGGTGAACCAAGGAGGCAAATCCTCCCTGGCCACCTGATTCCCATTAAACTATATGTATATAGAGGGTAAAAGGGATTAAGGGTGCCTCCTTAGATGCAATCTAAGGAGGCGTCCCCATTTTCCACCATTTTCCACATTTTTGGAATTTTTTTCATGAGGTTGTTGTTCACCTTATGGATGGACATACCAAATTTCAAGTGATTCCAATACTTTTTGAGCCCGCATCTAACCCCTGCAACTTCATGAGTTTTTCAGAACGTTTTCAAGGGTTAGATGTGGGCTCAAAAAGTATTGGAATCCCTTGAAATTTGGTATGTTCATCCATGAGGTGAACAACAATCCCATGAAAAAAATTCCCAAAAATGTGGGAAATGGGCGAAAATGGGGACGCCTCCTTAGATTGCATCTAAGGAGGCACCCTTGATCCCTTTTTTTCATATACATATATATGAGAATAATGTGTATCATACGCCATATGAGGCAAAAGCCTCATATGCCCTCTCACATAAAGGGGGCATGTACAACCAAGTACAAACCCATGTGGGCTTGTACTTGCCCTACTTATGTGAGAGGGCATATGATGCTTTGCCTCATATGGCATATGATACCACACACACACATATATAGGTAAAAGGATCATATGGTGCCTCCTTAGATTCAATCTAAGGAGGCGCTCCCCATTTCCCCCATCTCCCATATTTTTTTGAAATTTTTTATGGGTTTGTTGTTCACCTCATGGATGATCAACATACCAAATTTCAAGAGATTCTAATACTTTTTGAGCCCTCATCTACCCCTTACAACTTCATGAGGTTTTCAGCACGTTTTCAGACCATTGAAGTTGTAAGGGGTAGATGGGGGCTCAAAAAGTATTGAAATACCTTGAAATTTGGTATGTTGATCATCCATGATGTGAACAACAATTCCATGAAAAAATTTCAAAAAAATTGTGGAAAATGGAGGGAAATGTGGGCGTCTCATTAGATTTAATCTAAGGAGGCACCCTAGATCCCTTTTTCCATATATATAATATATATATATATATATATGAGCAATATAAAGTTTAGCTAGCCAAGGAGGAAATTTTCTCTTTGGCTAAACCACACAACTACACATCTTTCATATTTTTTTAACGATCGGTTCTAATCATTTTGATCTTTATATTTTAAGACATTAAAACACTAATTTTCAGGTGAACCCAATGGATTTTAATTTTTTAGCTAGCTGTTGCAAAAAGTTCTGTTACTATGTTACTATGAAATCGTTAAACTTGTGACGAGTGGATGAACGAATAAAACACATTGAATCACGTGAAAATTGATAGTTTGTGGTTTTCCAACATAATGATCAAAATGAACAGATCTGATGGAACGAAAAAATATGGAGATGTGATTTTACAGCTAACCAAAGAGGAAATTTTCTTTTTAGCTAGCTGACATATATGTATATATATATGTGTGGTGTATATAATATAATATAAAAGAATAATGTATACGTGCGACAACACATTAAAAAGTTTTCCTGCTGCACATTTTTGGTGATTATTATTATTATTTCAAATTTTTTTAAGTTTGATCTACATATAATAGCTGATCACCACATCAAAAATCAGGTTAATTCCCTTTTATTTACCTCTCGATCCGATCGTTACAAATTTAACAGTTTAAGAACAATAGAACTTTTTATAATGAGTCGATTGAGGGTCAAATCTCCGAGCGTTCACCCAATATTTAAGATTTCAGGTTTTAGAATATTACAACAATTCCAAAAAATTCAAAAATATCAAGCCTTATAACTCTACTGCCACTGTAGGAATTTTCCTGAGATGACAGCTTAGTTCCATAAACCCGACACGTACAGACACACACTCCATGTTAAAGAGTTGTACGGTTTCACTGTGCAGGTACCTGTGTACATAGCAGAGATAGCTCCTCACAACATGAGAGGAGGCCTTGGTTCAGTGAATCAGGTTCGTTTATGATTCTCAATATTTTTGGTAAATTTTTTTTGTTGACAATATATTAACTATGAATTGCATTGTTCTTTCTAGCTCTCTGTCACCATTGGCATAATGGTGGCTTATATTTTGGGCATGTTTGTTCCTTGGAGGGCGTTGGCTGTGCTGGGTAAATATTTACCAAACCTTGAGAACCTCTTTGCGGAATTGATGAATCCATAGTGTTTCTTTCCTATCTTCATTGAAATCTATTGTGGTCAGTATGTTGAAATTTCCACCTGACTTTTGTTACTGCAAAAGACGAGTCACACTCACACACATTGTGAATTAACTCTTCCTTGATTGCTATAGCTTTCAGATTTGATTAATTACCACTGATCTACATTCTTGTTTGCAACTTTGTGTTCCACAATTTTAGTTGAGAACTACTGGATACCACTATTTCTCTTTAAGTAAGAAAAGGAAAACCTTTGTATATGAAAAAAATACTTTTGTGATTTCTTAGATATAAGAATATACAAAATGACACCCAGCTCTTTTTTTATCCTCGTGACAATAGAATGGGGATACTGCTCCAATCATAAGATACTGTCACATACACTTATTACAAATGCACACTAAGAGTAATACTTATATAATACTTAATTATAGCTATATATATACGGTTAGTCATGCTGTTGAATTCGCAATTACATCTATTGTGGATGATTGAACAACTCATGCACTTAACCCTACCATGGTTTTGTAGGAACCCTGCCATGCACGGTCCTGATACCTGGTTTATTTTTCATACCGGAATCCCCACGGTGGCTGGTGAGGTTTATGAAGTCATTATTCCTATAGAAGGTTTCTGAATGTTACAAATATCTAAGTACTATTCTCCATTAATTCAGGCAAAAATGGGAATGATGGAAGATTTTGAAGCTTCCTTGCAAGTTTTGAGGGGATTTGATACTGACATCACTGCTGAAGTCAATGAAATCAAGGTGCGGAAACAAATTGTTATCCAAAGCTATGCAAGAATGCTAGTATTTCTCTATTTCATGCTCACATTTATAAAAAAAATTGACGCTGATTTCTATCAGAAAGAGGAAAAAGGAAAAAAGAAAAGATATTGATGAATAGATCTACAATATCTAGTGTTCTTACAAACAACAAACAAAATGTTATCGATTTTTCTTTCTTATCAATCAGGAACCTACAAAATGAACAGTTACAAAGAGCATGATAAATGCATGTTTAGTTTGAAGGGTATAAACTTGCCAAATTTCATTCAAGTGGTTCAAGACATGTAGATTTTAGCAAATTGAGTCTCTCTCTCTATCCGTGTGTGTGTGTGTGTGTGTGTGTGTGTGTGTGTGTCGAATGTTTTTGTATATGTAAACACATGAAGAATTAAAATCAACTCTTATTATATGCAATAAATACAGCTAAGCTTATTGCGGACAACAAACCAATCATTTTACTAGTAAAAACTTTAAAGAGTGAAGACAATAATAAACATAAATGTAAGACTTAAGAAGCACACGTAAAAAAATAGGACCAGCTAGACATTCACACCAACATTAGTTAATAATTGTAGCACCATTTGAAGGACTTCTAGATAAGTTTTGTTTTGGAGCCGTTACCAACAAATGTAGTTGCTGGTAGATCCCCTTTAAGTGGAATCGAAGTTGGTTTTAATCAATTTAAATTGCTATTGTGGTGAAGCTCAAAAGTAGAACGATACTTATCCTGCTTTGGCCGCTCAAAAGTAGGTTGAGGCGGCACTCTAAGCCTTTACATCAGCCAGGTGGCATTTAGGTAGAAGGAAAGCATTACTTCGGGATTAACATGCGTTAGAATGGAAAAAAAGGGATGTTTGAAAAGATAAGTATCAAATTACCTGTCTTTACCAATTTTCCCTTTTAAGAAGAAAATTGGTCAGAGAGATGAAACCGTCTTTGAATTTTGTTTTTGGTTTTAGCTTATGTAAATAATTTTTTATTTGCAAAATTATTGAATGAAATTCTTTTTGGGTTGTTTGTCTCTCTGCATTGACAAAGGAACTTCTTAAAAGGCTTTCAAAATTCCCAGAGTTTTACGAGGCTTTTACAACAATGAGTAAAGTACCCACCAACCATCCTATCCATGGATGAGAGACAAACTTTTATCCATTGACACGAAAACACTCTTTGCTTGATGGGATGATTGCATGCCTTTCTTTGGTAGATGCATTGAAAAAAAAGGGGAAGTCAAAATTAGCTATCAGTGTTGGTCTACTTCAGGAATCAGTTAGAAATGTGTAAAATTGACACCTTTCCAATGCAATGGTAATTGAGCAAGGGTTTAAGATGTCCTGTTGGAGTTAAATCATAAATTTGCTTGTCGATGTAATGCAAAGCCGGTTGTAACTTCTAAGTAATGGTTCATGGGCATCAGTCAAGAAGCTTGTACTTCATAACATGACTGAATTAGCTATTTGAGATTAATTACATGAATAGGAATGAAGTTGGTAGAAAGAGTGGTTAAAAGCATGATCACTAGTTGTTGTTTGAGGTTAAATTGTTAAATATGAATCCCACTGGGATCACAGGAGATGTGATATGCAAGAAAATGGAACATAACATTGCGATTGGAATAATATTGTAATAAGACATTGGAGTAGAGTAATCGTGCAAATAAAAATCCGTAAAGCACATTGGAATGTACAAGCACATTATCTCTCTTTGTAGCTATACAGATTTTACTATTAGAGTAAGAGAGAAGCTGTCAATGTGACTTGAAAACAACATAATTAAATTTGGAGCAATCTATTAAAAAAGGAAACTTCTTTGCACACCTACAGTTTTACTCCAGTGTACAACCAGAATTCAATTCAAATTTTCTCATAGTGTACAACAAATTTTAATTCCGAAATTGCCCCGTTGTGCGCGGTGAGTAAAACAGCCGACCCACCGACCCGTCGCCGTCACCGCCATCCTCCACCAATCCCCAGCCCCGCCCCCTTCGTCGACCTTCCTACGACAACCCCTCCACCGCAACCATCCTCCGCCAAGCCCCTGCCTCCCCATCATCCGACAACCCCTCCCCCTCCCCCCTTCGCCACCCGCTCCTTCGAATACCCAGCCACTGCTCTTCCACCCCCTCCACCGCCCCTCTTCATCTTCTCCAGCCCCCTCCCCCTCCTCCGCCCCATCAATCGACAACCCTGACCCCTTCCCCTCCGTCTCCCCCTCCACCGATAACCCATGCCCCCCCTCTCCCCCCTCTGCTGCCACTCTTCCCCATCACCCATTCCAAACCCTAAAAGCCTGTCAGCGGGGGCAGGGGCGGCGCGGCGACGGCGGGAGAGGGGGGCGACGAGGGAGGAAGTCGTGCGACGGCGGGAGAGGGGGGCGACGAGGGAGGAAGTCGTGGAGGATGAAGAGCCCGGAGTGGATGCTGACCACCACTTGGAGTAGGACCGACAGAGACTTCATGTACCACCTTGAGGACAAGGTGGTTTTTGGGGGCGGAGTAATGTTAGATCCGACCCATTAGGGGGGACTTTAGGCATTTTTGTGATTTTTATTATTGTAGGGTTATTTAGGTAATTAGACTAGTAGTTAAACAATTATAAATAGGAGGGGAGGCCGGCCGGCCCCAGCGATGCTAATTTTGAGTATTTTGTGAGAAAGGAGAGCGTTCTTCGAGTTCTACGGAGAAGGTGCAAACATCCCTTATCAATCGGCGTTTTGGGAGGGATGTTACCTCTTTCTTGTAGCCAATCTATCTTAATAAAGTTCCAGTTTTTATCAATTTATTTTCAGTTTTCATCGAGTTCTATCAGTATCGCATATGATTTCTCTTCATAGTCCATTGAGAATATGAAGTGGTCGGATTGCTGTATGGCGACTTCACAATATTTCAAAGTTCATAATTGATTTGCAAGTAATTCATCATTCTCATCTTCCTATAACTATAAATGGAACCATTGACTATAGATGGTCTTGTGGAATGTCCTTCAAGGAACTGTGAAGACCGCTTTGTTATTGTTACCTTCTTTTTTCTCACTTTAATTCCAAGTGTTGGATTTGTAGATAGTCAGTTCAAACACTAAACGGATGATGAGTAATGTTCAGTCAATAACCGTTGAAAAATTCAAAAAGTTACTTATCTCTTTAAAAGGTAGCTGAATAATATATACACAAATTATCACATATTTAAGAAAATGCAAACTAAGCAACAAGTATTATCATGCTTCGATCCACCATACATACTCTAATCCCTAAACCTTCATGCTTGAGATTTTCTACTCTCTTTCTTACAAACCCGCAAGAATACAACATTCAACTTGACAATTCACGGTCAATCTCTTACACTAAAGAGATTAGTACCTCTTTCTCATACTAAAGAGAATCCTACAGACTACAGAGAACCAAAGTTTACAGAACTCTTAATAGTCTTGAGTGATTATGCATATGAATCAAAAGTAAATTAAAAGAGTATATTTCTATTCAAGATGTATGAACTTGACAAACACAAAAGAGAAAAACTTCTTGAGATCTTTCAAAGAGAAATCAAGAGAATAGGAAGTATTCTCAGTGATATCTCAAATTGGGTTAGAGTCTTGTAAATAGATTGATCATTCAACATTTAAGAGATTCAAAAAAGTACCCGTAACAACTGCCATCAACGGATATATTTAAACAGATAATAGAAAGAAATTGCCGTAACAAGTCAACTAATGACTTTATTAGTTAACTAGTCAGTCAAAGCAGACAAGTCAGTATTAGTTGATTACTATCATTGTTAGTTAACTAATGGCTGATAGTCTAAAATCAACAGTTCTCATTAGTCGACTAGAATAATTGTTGGTCTATTAATAGTTAATAGTTATAAAAAGCTGTTCTGTCAGTCGATTAGAAGAACTGTTGATCGACTAATAGTTCAAAAAATATAAACATAATGTAGTCGATCAACTGTCCTTTATATTTGTATTGGCAGAGCCTATCCCGAGTATTCTAATAAAATTGGTCAATTCTTTATAGGCATTTTGGATTTTATGTCATGTTCCATAGTTGGTTCCTTTTGAATTTAAAAGTATACACACATCTGGTCCATTAATTTGTGTCGGTGATTTGATTTGCTGTTTTAAGTTTTTCATTTTGTAAGCTTCCTATTCACATGCAATAACACTGTGAAATTTTACATGTCTATAAACACGTGTTTGTGCATACATATCTGAATTGTTCATACGTGAAGTTAGTATCGGGTTTGTACCTTGCGCAGAGATCAGTAACATCAAGTACGAGAAGGACTACAATTCGATTTTCAGAACTCAAACAGAGAAGATATAAACTCCCTCTTGTGGTAATATACCTGCCATTTATTAAAAAAGATAAATTCTAATTCTTTTATAAGATCATCTACATCTTAGTCAACTGCTGCTTATACGTCATCTGCTATATGGCAGATCGGAATTGGTCTTCTTGTATTGCAGCAGCTGAGTGGAATCAATGCAATCCTGTTTTATGCCAACAATATTTTCAAAGCTGCTGGTAAGTGTACTTAGTGGTACTATTCAAACGTGTTTTGTTTCATCTTCTTTGTAATATTTGATGCAATTTTATTCATTTGTTACTCCTTATCTTATTCAGCTGCTGGGAACATGGTGCAAATATGCTCATTATTATTATTATATTTAGTAGTAGTATTATTATTTTGAGGAGGATATACGTATATCATTACTCCATATTATAGGCTACAGATAGATGAGTACATATAACTGAAATTCTCTCTTTTGTTTAAATCATGACCACACTTACCCCCTTCTTTGCGGTCAAAAAGAAAAAAAAAAGAAGAGAATAAAAGCCTGCCACTTCCACTTATGTCTATGCATCCTTGCTGTAGGACTGTCAAATCACAGTTGCCGTCTCTAAATTTCCTTTGGTGAAGAACAACATACCAAATGCTAAATTAAGCCGTGGTTATGCAGATGTTGCACAGTCGGAGTCACATACATGACAACACAGAAATGCCACAATATGATTGCATCACACTTAATCAAATTCTTAAAAATGTACTCAAATTAGAAGTATTTTGTTGATTCATGTGTCAAATATGCGTGTCCGACACAACATGGCTATGTGATTGAAGTGTTCGTGCCACTGAGATTATGCTTCATGACAAAACGTGTCCAAGTACATAATCATCTTTGTATATAAGACTTGAGGAACTATATGGTACTTTGATGATTAGCTCAATAAAGTACTATTATTATTGAGTAGAAATTATTATCTATTACTTTATTATTATTACTTCCATCAATAAAGATTACAAAGTAAAAATTATGTACATTCATAAGCATTTATGTTTTACTAAGGTGATATTCTCTATTCAGTAGAGGGTATTACTCTTGTATTAGAGACTTAAAAGTAAGGCTATGATACGCTTATCACCTACGAGAGGCGGCGCAAGAAGACTAAGGAGTAATTGCTGGGCGTACCGAAGGTTTGGGGATAAAATTACTTTAGGCACCATTAGTGGGTCTTAATTGCTGTACGCACCACGCCTCATCATTATATAAGTGAGGGCGTGGGCTAGGGTTAGGGTATCGAATTTGTGAGCCGTCATTTGACATTGCCTAGAGTTCTCTGAGGAGATCTAGAAGAGAGTTTAGGCTTTTCCCTTAGCAAAAGCTAGGAGAGGGGCCAACTCTCCAAAAATTGGCTATTTATCTTGTAACCCTATTCCCCAAATATCAATAAAAATCCCCAAACCTCTTCTACAAACCCTAGTCCGCATCAATTTGGTATCAGAGCACTGATCCAATGGCAGCGACGAGATCATCCACGGCAAAATCTATGGAGGAGCGGCTAGATGCGGAAATCGTCGAAAGGAAGAAAGACACGGCGGATCTCATCGAAAAGATCGACGCCGTCAAATCGGATCTCAAGGGAAGTATGGAGCAAATGAAGGAGATGCTCGTCAACTTCATGGCTCAAAACATCACCGCGCCACAGATCTCGCGCTCAAAGGAAGGAGGCACCTCAGATCTGAATCATCAATCAGATCTGAGGGCAAAAGGGAAGGCGTCGATGATTCCGAACCAGGAAGGCGTCATCGTAGAAGGAGTAGATCTAGATCTGGATCTCAACGACGACGACTGGCAAGAGGATCTCTCTGAAACCCTAGGAGAGAGCTCCGAAGAAGAACCAACGACTCGTCGGCAGCGACGGAGGCAGGCGGCGAACCCCCTGGGGGTTGCCGACAGCCGGCGACCCCCCAGGGGCCTCGCCGGAGGCGGGCGAGCCCCCCACGGGGCCGCCGAGGAGCGGCGACCCCGCAGGGGGGTCGCGGGAGCAGGGCGACCCCGCCTGGGGGCCGCCGAGGGCATGCGAGCCCCAGGCGGGGCCGCCGAAGGGTGGCGACCCCCTGGCGGGGCCGCCGGAGGCGGGCGACCCCCCCAGGGGGCCGCAGAGGAGCTGCGACCCCCTGGAGGGGCCGCCGGAGGCAGGCGACCCCCCCAGGGGGCCGCAGGAGGCGGGCGACCCCCCAGGGGGTTCGCCGGAGGCGGGCGACCCCCCCAGGGGGGCGCCGAGGAGCGGCGGGCCCGCCAGGGCACGCGTGGGCTCCCGACGGGCCGCGCGGAGTACGAGGACCCCCCCAGGCAGCATCGGGGGGACCACGGGACCCGTGAGAGGCGCGCGCGGGGTGCGCAAGATCCGGAGTACTTCGAGGACGATGACTGGGCTACGGAAGGAAGATGGGGGGCTGAAGATCAGGATCTGGAGTACGAGGATCCCATCCATCACTACGAGGAGGAGTATGAGGAGGAGGATGAACGGCACTGGAGGGAGGATAGGAGGTGGGAGCCGGAAAGGGACCGATTTGGGGACCACCGTCGCCTGCAGCGCGTGGATCGTGTCGACGGGAGAGATCCACGGGCGGATGATCGCATACGGAAGCTCCAGATGCCGGTGTTCGAGGGTAGTGACGCCATTGGGTGGATCTACAAGGCGGAGAGGTACTTTGAGCTGGCCAGGCTGACTGAGGAGGAGAGGTTGAGAGCGGTTGCCCTCTGTCTGGAGGGGGAGGCTCTAAATTGGTGGAGGTGGAAGGAGCAGCAGAGACCTCTGAGGACCTGGGACGGGTTCAAGGAGGCACTACTACACCGTTTCAGAGGCTCTCAGGCGGGGGGAGCTTATGAGCAGCTGCATGCCTTGAGGCAGATGGGGACCGTGCGTGACTACATCAAGCAGTACGAGGAGCTCACTAGCCGCGTGCGAGGGATGCCTGCAGAATCCCTGGAAGGATTCTTTATGGACGGTCTGAAGCCCACCATCAGGTCTGAGCTTCGTACTCTCAGACCACGTGGACTGGAGGAGCAGATGGAGCTGGCCCTGACGGTAGAGGACCGGTTGGCCGACGAACGCCGTGCTAGGGGGGCGTTTGGGGGGCAGTTTCCACGCCCACAGGCGGGCCCAGGAGGACAGACAGGCGCTGCAGGAGGGGCCCCAGCGGCCGGAGGGAGACCCGGGGATGTGAGGCCGGGCGGGCCTTACAAGAGGATGACGGACGCGGAGATGCGAGACCGGAGGGCAAAGGGGTTATGCTTCAAGTGCGACGAGAAGTTTACCCCTGGGCATCGGTGTTGCAACCAGGCCCTGCAGGTATACGAGGTATATGCGGAGGACTTGGAGGGGGAGCAGGCAGAGGAGGAGGCGGCAGGGGCCGATGAGGAGGGCACGCCTCTACTACTGGAGGCGGCCGAGGTCTCGCTTAGCTCCATCGCGGGGTTTACGCGGGTGCACACCATGAAGCTGGCTGGTAGAGTCCGAGACCTGGACGTGGTGATCTTGATAGATAGTGGGGCTACCCACAATTTCGTATCCCCCAGGGTGATTGAGAGTCAAGGGTTACCAGTCACGGAGACAGAGGGCTTTGGGGTCATGCTCGGGACCGGGGTGGTCGAGCAGAGTAGAGGTATCTGCCGGGACTTGATGGTGTCCATACAGGGGGTGGTGATCACGGGAGACTTCCTGCCCTTGACCTTGGGCAACGTCGACTTGATTTTGGGGATGCAATGGCTGCAGTCGCTGGGAGAGACGAAGTTCAATTGGAGGCTACTACGGATGGAGTTCCAGGTAGACGGCCGGAAGGTGGTGCTGTTGGGTGACCCGAGTTTGTGTTGTTCGTCGGTGTCCTACAAGACCATGGCGAAGACACTCCAGGCCGAGGGAGGGGGGTTCTTGATTGAGCTCCAGGGGTTGGCGTCGGACGAGGCCATCGGGGCGACAGTAGTACCGCCGGAGGTGGAGCAGCTACTGCAGGGGTTTGAGGGAGTGTTTCAGCCACCTAGCGGTCTTCCACCGCCGAGAGACCATGAGCACGCGATTGTGCTAAAGGAGGGGGTGTCACCTATCAGTGTGCGACCGTACCGATACCCCCAGGTACAGAAGGATGAAATTGAGAAGTTGGTGCAGGAGATGTTACAAGCAGGTGTCATCCGTCCTAGTGCTAGTCCTTTCTCTAGCCCAGTGCTTCTGGTTAAGAAAAAGGACGGCAGTTGGAGATTTGTGTCGATTACCGGGCTCTCAACAAGGAGACTGTCCCCGACAAGTTTCCCATTCCGGTGATCGACGAACTATTGGACGAGCTGCACGGAGCGGTGGTGTTCTCGAAGATCGACCTGAAGTCGGGGTACCACCAGATTCGCATGAGGCAGGAAGATGTGCAGAAGACCGCCTTCAGAACTCACGAAGGCCACTACGAGTTCCTCGTCATGCCCTTTGGGCTGACGAACGCCCCCGCGACCTTCCAGTCCCTGATGAACAAGGTCTTCCGACCTTATTTGCGGAGGTTCGTTTTGGTCTTTTTTGATGATATCCTGGTCTACAGCGCATCACTACAGGATCATTTGGGCCATCTGGAGATAGTGATGCGGGAGTTGGAGGGCCATCAGCTGCAGGCCAACCGGAAGAAGTGTCTATTCGGACAGGCGCAGGTGGAGTACCTGGGGCACATTGTGTCGGCTGAGGGAGTGGCCGCCGATCGATCGAAGATTTCGGCCATGTTGGATTGGCCCCAGCCTAGGACACTACGGGCCTTGAGGGGGTTTCTGGGGCTTACAGGGTATTACAGGCGGTTCGTGAAGGGGTACGGCACATTGGCGTGGCCCCTAACGGAGCAGCTGAAGAAGGATAATTTTTGCTGGGGAGAGGAGGCGACGAGGGCGTTCCAGGCCCTCAAGGAGGCGATGACGACGGTGCCGGTGCTGGCGCTCCCAGATTTTGAGAAGAAATTCATCGTGGAGTCAGATGCTTCGGGGTTCGGTTTGGGGGCCGTACTGATGCAGGAGCAGAGGCCGGTCGCTTACTTCAGCCAGGTCTTGTCCACCAGAGCCCGGCTGAAGTCAGTCTACGAGCGAGAGTTGATGGCAATTGTGCTGTCAGTTCAGAAGTGGAGACCCTACTTACTGGGGAGGGAGTTTGTGGTACGGACAGACCAGCGGAGTCTAAAGTACCTCTTGGAGCAGCGCATGGTGGCAGAGGAGCACCAGAGATGGTTGTCCAAGTTGAGCGGGTACAAATTTGAGATCCATTACAAACCCGGCTCGGACAACAAGGCGGCAGATGCGCTCTCCCGACGAGATGAGGGGGTGCAGGTGGTGGCTTTGTCTATTCCGTTGATGTTGAGGAGCGACACCCTGCTAGCAGAGATTGAGGCAGATGAGGAGCTGCGGCGAATCCGGGAGGCGATTGTTGGGGGGTCTACAGACTTTCCAGGGTACACATTGGAGGGGGGACTGCTCCTGTACCGGAGGCGGCTAGTGATTCCTCGGACTTCGAGTCACATTCCGGCACTCTTCCATGAGTTCCACAGCAGCGCAGTAGGTGGACACTCGGGAGGTTACCAGACGTATCAGAGGATGGCCCGGGAGCTTTACTGGCCGGGCATGAGGAAGGACATTGCGAGGCTGGTCGCGGAGTGCGATATATGTCAGCGCCACAAGTATCAGGCGACATCTCCAGCCGGTCTTCTACAGCCCTTGGAGTTACCAGAGAGGATATGGGAGGACATCTCGATGGATTTCGTGGAGGGACTGCCACGATCCGAGGGCTATACTACTATATTTGTTGTGGTTGACCGCCTCAGCAAATACGGTCATTTCATTCCACTCCGCCACCCATTTACAGCAGCATCGGTAGCAGTAGCTTTTCTGAAGGAGGTGGTCAGGCTGCATGGGTACCCCCGCTCTATTGTGTCCGACAGAGATAAAGTCTTTCTGAGCACCTTTTGGAAGGAGATGTTCCGGCTGCAGGGTACAGCACTTCGACGGAGCACGGTATACCACCCCCAGACGGACGGCCAGACGGAGGTCCTCAACCGCAGTGTAGAGACGTACCTGCGGTGCTTTGCGTCAGAGACTCCTAGGAAGTGGGCCGGGTGGTTGATGTGGGCTGAGTATTGGTACAACACCTCGTACCACTCAGCGGCGAGGATGACACCGTTTCAGATCGTCTATGGCAGGGATCCGCCCCATTTAGTGCATTACAGTAGGGGATCCACCCCGGTGTCAGGATTGGAGCAGCAGCTAGAGGATCGAGATCGAGTCCTGGAAGAGTTGAAGCGCCACCTACTGCGCGCGCAGCAGATCATGAAGAAGAAGGCAGATGCACATCGCAGGGAGGTGGAGTTTGATGTAGGGGAACGCGTCTATCTGAAGCTTCGACCATACCGACAGCGTTCTATGGCTCACCGGCGCAACGAGAAGCTAGCGGCAAGGTACTATGGGCCGTATGAGATTGAGGCCAGGATCGGCAAGGTGGCGTATCGACTGAAGCTGCCTCCTACTACCCGCATTCACCCGGTTTTTCACGTCTCACAGTTGCGCCGCGCTATTGGAGATCATGAGGCAACGTCCACTTTACCCCCGACTCTCACTGTTGACATGGAGGTACTTCTTGCACCCGAGGAGGTCACAGGCATTCGTACGGGAGCATCGGGAGCACGGGAAGTCCTTATTCGTTGGTCGGGATTACCGGAGTTCGAGGCCACATGGGAGTTATATGATCACATCTTGGAGCAGTACCCAGATTTTCACCTTGAGGACAAGGTGAAACTCCTGGGGGGGAGTAGTGATACGCTTATCACCTACGAGAGGCGGCGCAAGAAGACTAAGGAGTAATTGCTGGGCGTACCGAAGGTTTGGGGATAAAATTACTTTAGGCACCATTAGTGGGTCTTAATTGCTGTACGCACCACGCCTCATCATTATATAAGTGAGGGCGTGGGCTAGGGTTAGGGTATCGAATTTGTGAGCCGTCATTTGACATTGCCTAGAGTTCTCTGAGGAGATCTAGAAGAGAGTTTAGGCTTTTCCCTTAGCAAAAGCTAGGAGAGGGGCCAACTCTCCAAAAATTGGCTATTTATCTTGTAACCCTATTCCCCAAATATCAATAAAAATCCCCAAACCTCTTCTACAAACCCTAGTCCGCATCAGGCTACTGTCTTGTCGGATCGGCTTTTTTATGCCCATAACCCTATAAAGACGCCATGACCAAAATTTGACCATACTCCTACCCATGATGCATGGATCAGTAAAAGGTTAAAGTTTAAATTGAGCATAAGCTATGTGATTGAAGTGTTTGTGCCACCGAGATTATGCTTCATGACAGAACGTGTCCAAGTACATAATCGTCTATATATATAAGACTTAAGGAACTATATGGTACTTTGATGATTAGCTCAATAAAGTACTATTATTATATAGTAGAAATTATTATCTATTACTTTATTATTATTACTTCCATCAATAAAGATTACAAAGTAAAAATTATGTACATTCATACGCATTTATGTTTTACTAAGGTGATATTCTCTATTCAGTAGAGGGTATTACTCTTGTATTGGAGACTTAAAAGTAAGGCTACTGTCTTGTCGGAACGGCTTTTTTATGCCTGTTAGTGCACGGATACGAACCCGATTGAGTATCCACATACCCGATCCGTTCCTCCCTCGCAACCCGTTACCCCCATACTTTAAGTGGGCTATCACTGAGTCGGGTGAACATGTCAGATGACCGTTGGGTTGGCACCTACATTCGAGGAAGAGTTAATGGGGTCGAGTAAATGGGCAGCATGTAGCTCAAATTTCGGAGAAGATCGTGCCCTAATCAACGAGGGACGGTTACACCACATCAAGGGAGAACAACCTATAAAGAGGCCGATGGACAAAGATAAAGGGGTTCCATCTTCAAGGTACGAGTGCTATTACATAGAACTCTATCTTCTTATTTCTCCATTCCATATTCGAGCTTGCGTTATTAGTCTAAGGACGAATCTCAGTGGGTCGATCTCTACTACTCCAAGCTCCCTCTCACCCTTAAGTTCCATAGTAACTTAAGCATCGGAGGGGATTTGGGTCGGAATCCAGATCCGACCACCCTAATGCCTTCCTGTGGTGCAGATCGTCGATCGCCACACAACGCCTGAGGTCGACAGCTAGCTCTTCAATCTTGAACGACCGACCCAACATCGTTCGAAGGTCGATCAACGGTCGTACCATCGTCAACATCAATTACCGACCCCGGTTCATCCTACCGAGGGTCCCACTTCAAAGGCTGACCAGGCTCCAGCTCAGCGTCGTGATTCCCCGTCAGCTGAACAACTGTGCCGGCCAATTTTGGTTTTAACAGTTTGGCGCCGTCTGTAGGAAACCACGAGTCGACATCCCCCTCGACGAACCATTCGAGTATGCTGACTCGCTCAACCACATTCTCCGAGGCTGCTGCGGGATCCCCCAATGTCGGGATCCCCCAATGTCGGGATCACCAACATGATAACAGGATGCCCCCACACTCGGAGCTATCAACCTCTCTTCAGAGTTTCTACGCTGGGAGATTGATGACAGTTTTCGGGGGGCGAAAGTGCCTCCGATACACAACGCCTCCTATCTTCTTCTCGGACGAAGATCTGGAAGGGATAGAGCTACCACACGATCATGCCGTGATTACCACGTCCGCGATCAGAGAGATCGCTGCGAAGAGGTTGCCCGTTGACACCGGAAGCTCGCGCGACATACTTTTCTTCACAACACTGGAGAGGATGAAAATGTCATCTGAAGAGTTGACGCCATGCACATGACCTTTAGTGGGGTTCACCGGGCATTTCGGCCCGATAGCCGGCGTCATCAACTTACCGGTGACCCTTGGTACGTATCCCCAACAAATTACCCGCCTAACCAACTTTATGGTGGTAAATATCAGCTCGGCGTACAACAGGATCATCGGAAGATTGCTTCTAAACGCCATAGAAGCGATGCTCACGACCTATCACCAGACGAACAAATTCCAGACCCCGAGGGGGTCGGAAGGGCAAGAGAGAACGTGAATCGTACGACTCAACGGTTCGTCCACACGAGTTAGGGGCAAGGCTGAAATAATCACCCAATCCTCCGGAGGCGACCAATTCAGATGCGCCCTCCGCTTCAATTTTCGAACCACCAACAATGGAGCGGAGCGTGAATCGACCATCAACGAATTCCGGCTGGCTCGGGCCCTGAAGGCGAGAGAGGCCTAAATATTCGAACAACTCTCGTCCCGTCGTTCGTCAATTGAACGTGGCCTTCGAGACCCGTGACGACACAACACCAAGTTACGAATGAAGGGGCTAAAGCAGAGCCCGCCACCTTCGCGCGCGAATGATTCCGCCACATGCCAGCATCAAAGAATCATCAAGCTGAAGCCCTGTCAACAACTTGCATCGTCCACGACCCAAAACACCATGGGAAAAGCTGACCAATGGTTTCATTGAACAAGACGATGAACCAGGTATGACCTTCTTCCCCCACTTTGAAATGCTTAATCCCACAGGAAACACACTACGTGATCCTGGAAGATCCACAAGGACGATTACGAGAACCCTTGCAGAAGGAAGGCCGTAGCCTTAGGAGCCAAAGGACAAGGACATTCCTTGGCCAACGAGGTTAAAAGACGCTGTGGAACGCGATCAAAGTTCCCTCCGCCAAATGGAGGCTGGAACTTCTCGAACCATTCAAACCAATGAGTGGTCAATAGAACCTGACAGTGGCGACATGCTATTCCATCAAACGGGTTGGGACGGAGTCACTGTCCCGAATCACCTGAAGGGGCTTGAAACTTCATCTGAGAAGCCCGTCTTTTGACTCTCCGGTGCCCTACAATTCACAGTGACGGGCAACGGGACACAACTCGATAGCACCAGCCTCCAAGACTTCTACATGAAGCCGAAGATCAATCTGCATCATGCCTTCGTCGCTCATTCCCAGAAAAACGACTCGGTAGAGTATGCCAACCAAAGCGTTTCTAAGGCCCCGCGTAAAGGAATAATCGGGCTCAAAGAAGCCTGGCCGGGCGAGGTCTCCGGCATGTTGGGGTCGAACAGAACTACCCACGAAACCTCGGCTGGAGAAACGTCCTTCACGCTGGCGGATGCAAGGCCATCGTCCCCATCAAGGTTAACGAGCGGCCGCCTCAAACTCAGTCTACAAATGGGAGACGAGATCCGCAAACGAGTGTTGTCGACCCCTTTTTCGAGACAGTGGAGACGCATGGCATGCTACCTCCACTCGAAAATCCACAAGTGCAACATCCGTGTGGGAGATTGAGTCCTGCGCAAGGCCGTTTTTTACTTTCGAGATCCTCAAGCAAGGAAAGCTTGCAGGTGAAATAGGAGGGATCCTACACAGTGATCGACGAACTCGGTCCCGCCACCTACCTACTCTCTACTCTGAGTGGTGGGGGAACTTCCTCATCATTAGAGCACGGAACATCCACGAGAGTATTATCAATGATTGTACCAAAAAAGGTAAGTCGATCATTCGGCTCTTATCCTTCCTCTTTTTCTTATGGGTGCAAAGTAGATTGTTCTTTGATATCAGTCCGAACGACCCTTGTCGGCCGTAAGTCGGAGGGGCCACGCCCCCTGCCACCGAACGACCCTCGTCGGCCCTAAGTCGAAGGGGCCACGTCCCCTGTCGTCGGACGACCCTCGTCGGTCGTAAGTCGAAGGGGCCACACCACCTGACACCGGACGACACTCGTCGGCCGTAAGTCGAAGGGGCCACGCCCCTCGTCGCTGGACTATCCTCGTCGACCATAAGTTGAAGGGGCCACGCCCCTCGCCGTCGGACGACCCTCGTCGGTCGTAAGTCGAAGGGGCCACGCCCCCCGCTACCGAACGACCACTGTATGACCAAGGAAGCGTGATTCAAGGTGAATCCACTTAACTTATCCACGATATAACTTGCCTAAGAATTTTTGTGTTCTGTCAAGCTAAGTCGTCGAGGGGCCATACACACAACAAATATCTGAAATTGTTTTTCAGATATAGAAATAGAGACACTAAGGGACTCTTTTCATTGATTTCAAATCGGAAAAATTACAAAATTTGGGGTTGCCAGGGGATTGCCTACGACCTAAAGGGCAATGGGAGTGCTCCCCGTCACCAAAGCCTTGGTGAAAGCCTCCATCGCTTTTGTGACTTTAGCAGTCAGCTCGGTCTTCTGGTTCGCAGCGGCCTCCTTGAGCACCGCTACTTTGGTTTGAAGCTCAGCTTTCTCGGCCTGGCTAGCCTCCCACCATCGCTCAAGGTTGAAGGCTTTGGTCCGAAGCTCGACCACCTTTCTTAAACGCATCGAGCTCCTCTTCGAGCTGGGCCCTCTCCTTCTACCACTGGAGCTCGGCAGCCTTATGAATGGTCGATAGCGACGAAAGGCTGTCTTTAGCCTTCGTCGCCTCCCACTCGATCGTCGCTTTGTCAGCAAGGGTCTTCCCTAAAGCCTTCTCCGCCTCTTTCCCCCGCGCCTTGGCCCCAAGGGCTCTACACTCCGCGTCCGCCACCCGCCGACCACCTTCGATCAAGTCGACAGACGGGCGACACAACGCAGCCCCCAGAACAGACATCTGCAAACAAAATGAAGATCAGTTACAAGCGTCGACCAAGTTGGGAACCAAAAACATGGGCTCGGGAGACATACCTGGTACCCGCTTCTAGCGAAGAAGTTCGCCATCCACTCGAGATCCAGCTTCCGCAGGAATTCTGAATCTTTGGGGAGGATCGAGTTCTCCACCATTCTAGCCGTCGTCCCAAAGTTGGTCAGGGCCGACTCGTCCTTGCTGACGGCAAATGGGGGTTGGTGAAGATCCCCCTCGATCGGTCCAGAAGACCGAATCAAAAGCCGATCGAGCATGAGTGCTCGATCAAACTCCCTGAAAATCGGGACAACCAGCGGGGTGGGCGATTCGATGTCCCCCACGGCCACAAATCCACGAGGGGCGTCGTGGAACTTTGGGAGACTGATAGGATTTTCCCAAATATGAAATTAAATCCAATAAAAACAGCGAATAATGAAGATAAATGGCTACAATAAAGGGGCAACCACCCTTCCAAGACGCCGGTAAGTAAGTACGTTCGCACTCTCCTAGATCTACCTAAGAGCTCTCGAAGAATTCTCTCAAAATATCAATAATCAAGCATTCCCCTAAAAGACGGCTAGCCCTAGTTTAAATAAGAAAAATCCACTCCTAACACTAAAAATAAGAAAAAGACCAAAAAGCCCTTAAGTCGGCCTCCCCCTCTTACGCGCGTGGCTTGGGAGCCGGCTCGGGACCCCCTTCGGGCCGTGGGTCTAACACTACTCCGCCCCTGAAAATACACCTTGTCCTCAAGGTGGTGCCTGACATCCCTGGTGGTGCTACTCCGAGGGGGAGTCGTCATCACCTTCGATCCCTTCGTCCTCCACATCATCCTCGTCTGCCTCGGTGATCAATACTTGCAGCTTGCGACCCCCACAATGGTGTCCTGGAGTGAACATCTCATCGCACCTGAAACAGAGCCCCTTCTGCCTCTTCTCCCTCATCTCGACGTCAGTCCTCCGCCATTTGAGCGTACTCCATGGCCTCCATCAGGCTCTGAGGCTTCTGCATGCGGACCGCTGCTCGAACCGTAGCATTCAGCCCCTTCATGAAGGTGCTCTCCATCGTCTTGTCTGATACCCCATGCACCTGTCCGGATAGTGCCTCAAACTTCTCTAGATAATCCCTCACGGTGCCATCCTGCCTGAGTGATATCAACTGCTCTCGTACGTTCCCCAGATGGAGGTCTCTGAACCTCTTTACCATTTGGTTCCTGATCTCCTTCCATGAACGAAAAAGGCGCCTTGCGTCCTTCCACTGAAACTATGCAAGTGCCTTCCCATCCAGACATATGCCAGCGACCAACTTCTGCTCCTCAGTCATGCGAGAGACTCTAAAAAATCTCTCTGTCATATAGACCCACGAGACCGAGTCCACTCCATCGAATATAGGCATCTTCAGCTTCCTTAGTCAGTCCATATTGAATCCTCCTGGTCTCCGCGGCCTCCGTCATGTCTAGGCTGGTGGTAGTGCTGATACCTCTCCTGGCGCCGCTCATAACCCCATGAGGTCCTCCTCCTCGGTCTCCGTACCCACCCCTTTCGTCGCCTCCAAACATGCCCTCTGGCCTCTCCTGAAAGTCTCTGTAACCACCACCGGTGCCTACTGTACGTCCCTCCGGGTGGTGGGGCGGTGGCTGCCACCTACCGTCGTCAAATCGAGGGTCGGACGGACCCCGATAGCCTTCGCCGTAGTCCCGGTGCTCCTAAAATTCTCCGGGCCCAAATTCCTCCCCGAAGTCGCGCGCCGACACCTCCCGACGCGGCTGTCCGTCGCGAAAAGTCTGAAAATCACAGCCCCCAGCCTCGAACTCCGTGCGCACAGGTCTGTGCATGTCAGCGGGGCCACGGCCTGCCTGTGGCAGGGCCGCCGGCCCCGCTCGATAGCCCTGGGGGCCCCCGAGGCCCCCCGTAGGTCGGGGGGGCGGGGGCGCCGGCCCCCCTGGGGGCTTCGCCGTCCCTGGGCGAACCCAGGGGAGGCTGCCGCCTCCCTGGCAGCCCTCCTGGGGGCAGCGGGGCCCTGGGGGGCTGCCGCGGCCCCCCTTCGTGTTCGCGCGCCTTCCGGTAGGTGTGGGTGAAGCCGTCGGCCCCTCCTTGCGCTTCCACTGCCTTTTGCCTTATTTCTTCTCGGTAGTCGACCTTTCACGGCTCCTCTTCCTCATCTTCGACAAATTCCTCTTCCACAAAGTCGTTTTCCGGCCCAAAATTCTTAACTTTCTCCTTCCCCTGGGCTAAAGGTGGCACCTTTCCCGCCGATTTAGGGTTCCAATCCCCTTTGTTGTTCGTCACCAATTGATTTAGGGTTCCCATTAATTGCGCGAATTGTTCGTCGTGCTTTGCTTGATTCGCCGCCAATTGGTTGATGGAAGCCGTCAACTTTGCCATGGATTCATCGTTTACCACCAACGATTTCTTGATCTCATCGATCTCGCTTGTAAATTTCGCCTTCAAAGCCTCAATTTTGTCTTGCGATCTTGTCGAAGCCGCCATAGATCGTCACGTGCTCTGATACCAAATTGATAGGATTTTCCCAAATCTGAAATTAAATCCAATAAAAACAGCGAATAATGAAGATAAATGGCTACAATAAAGGGGCAACCACCCTCCCAAGACGCCGGTAAGTGAGGACGCCCGCACTCTCCTAGATCTACCTAAGAATTCTCGAAGAATTCTCTCAAAATATCAATAATCAAGCATTCCCCTAAAAGACGGCTAGCCCTAGTTTAAATAAGAAAAATCCCCTCCTAACGCTAAAAATAAGAAAAAGACCAAAAAGCCCTTAAGTTGGCCTCCCCCTCTTGCGCGCGTGGCTTGGGCGCCGGCTCGAGACCCCCTTTGGGCCGTAGGTCTAAAAGAGACCAACGGGGTCTCCGCCACCTCTGTGCTCCTGAGGGAAGCAGCTCCCTTGTCCTTTCCCATGGGATCTTCTTTGTCCACACGCCTCCTCTTCGGAGACCCCTCCTTTTCGTGAGAAGGAATCTTCCTTTTTTGACCGACTCTCCCAGTTGGTTCGACGACGCCAGCAGAGTTGACATCAACAACCAAAGGCGTCACTCCGACCATGACGGAAGCCAGAGGAGCTGGAGTTTGCGGGGGAGCCCGGCTAGAGGCCTCCCTCGAAGAGGCTCGAGAAGGAGGCCGAGACACCCGTCGGGTCTCTCCTCCTTCAGAGGAGCTTTGGTGAATGGGGAGGGGGAACCGAGAGTCTGATCCTTCTACGTGAGCGCCCGATCAGTCGTCCCGACCACCGGACCTCTCGACTGCCCTTTTCTTCTTCCTCTGCTCCCTCCAGACTCGGTCCAGACTGGACTCGCCACTGCGTCGGGTCCCGTTGGTCATATCTGTAGACAACTGAGATAATTACCGTAAGTTGCGGAAATAATGACATCGATGCAGAATATCTCACCCGGGCACCATAGAAGGATCTTTATTGTTCGATCATCCAGCAGGTAATGAATCAATCTATCCTGTCTCGATCGATCCAACAGAGTCTTCACTGCCTCGGCCTCGCTCGACGACAACCCGGCTTTGACTTGCTCCAGGGACAAGCGAGACTCCTGCACAAGCTCGGGGTTCGGGGAACTCCAACCATTGAGCAACGGACCAAGGTCGGATAAAACGACAAACACGAAAGTATTCGACCACCCCGGGTCATAAACTGGGAGGTCGTATATAAGCCTCGTATCCGGGCCATCGACACTATGATACCACACTCGACGAGGGTCGGCAACTATCTTGAAGAAATACCCGAACAACTGGAGGGTCGGACAGACTCCACATAGCTCACACAGCTCGATAAAACCCACCAGAGGAGAGAAGGAGCAAGGATCCAGTCTACAGAGAGAAAGCTCCGAGGAGCACAAAACCTCGATGATGAAAGGGTGAAGGGGGAATCGAAGTCCTAATCGAAAAGACTTAAGATATATCCCGACCTCCTTCTTCTGCGGGAAATACACTCATCCGGCTCAGGCACCCTAACCCTAAAAGGTTCGCATAAACAACCTCGCCAAATCTCTGCGGTTAGGTCGAGGGAGAACCTAGGGGCCATGTCTAAGATAACTTTAGGAGCCTTCGATTTCCGATCCCTTCGACGAATGGAAAAGTCGGGCTCAACCCAAGTTGCTTTCCCCCTTCCGGGAACTTCCACCGGGCGAGGGGGCCGGAGATGCTCCGCCAGCTTCTCAGGGGTCGGTACCTTGAACACCACCGGAGCAAACATACCTGACCAACATGTTAAGAGTCAAGATCAAAGAAAGGAGATACCTAGGGAAAAATCAAGCAATCTCCGAGCAAGGCGATGATGGAAGCAAACATGCGAAACAAGGAAGAAGAGGATGTTGGAAAATTCGAGCCGTTCTCTTCGAAATTCCTCTTATATGTTGAGAAACTCAACCACCTAGCCCTCGATGCATGCCGCGTGTCCAAAATCAGCCACCAGAAGCGGCGGAGATCACTCCAAAGGCAAAGAGGTTTTGGCGGCACATATCAAATCAAATTTTTTGAAATCAGTGCACATTTAATAAAAGTACTCATCATTCGGTCTCGATCATTGTTACCTCCTGAGAACGAATGATGAGAGCCATTATTAGTGCACGGATACGAACCCGATTGAGTATCCACATACCCGATCTGTTCTTCCCCCGCGACCCATTACCAACACACTCTAAGTGGGTTATGACTGAGTCGGGCGAACAGGTCAGACGGCCGTTGGGTTGGCACCTATATTCGAGGAAGAGTTAATATGGCCGAGTAAATGGGCAGCCGTTAGCTCAAATCTCGGAGAAGATCATGCCCTAATCAATGAGGGACGATTACACCACATCAATGGAGAACAGCATATAAAGAGGCCGATGGACAAAGGTAGAGGGGTTCCATCTTCAAGGTACGAGTGCTATTACATAGAACTCTATCTTCTTATTTCTCCATTCCATATTCGAGCTTGCGTTGTTAGTCTAGGGACGAACCTTAGTGTGTCGATCTCTACTACTCCAAGCGCATCTCACCCTTAAGTTTCATACTAACTTAAGTATCGGAGAGGATTTGGGTCGGAACCCAGATTTGACCCCTCTAACGCCTCCCTGTGGTGCAGATCGTCGATCGCCATCCAACGCCTGAGGTCGACAGCTAGCTCTTCAACCTCGAACGACCGACCCAACGATCGTTTGAAGGTCGATCAACGGTTGTACCATCGTCAACCATCAATTGCCGACACTGGTTCATCCTATCGAGGGTCCCACTTCGAAGGCTGATCAGGCACCAGCTCAGCGCCGCGAGTCCCCGTCAGCTGGACAACTGTGTCGGTCAATTTTGGCCTTAACAATGCCTATAACCCTATAAAGACGTCATGACCAACATTTGACCGTACTCCCACCCATGATTTGGGTCGGAACCCAGATCCGACCCCTCTAACGCCTTCCTGTGGTGCAGATCGTCGATCGCCATCTAACACCTGAGGTCGACAGCTAGCTCTTCAACCTCGAACGACCGACCCAACGATCGTTTGAAGGTCGATTAACAGTCGTACCATCGTCAACCATCAATTGCCGACCCCGGTTCATCCTACCGAGGGTCCCACTTCGAAGGCTGACCAGGCTCCAGCTCAGTGTCGCGAGTCCCCGTCAGCTGGACAACTGTGCCGGTCAATTTTGGCCCTAATAATGCCCATAACCCTATAAAGACGTCATGACCAACATTTGACCGTGCTCCTACCCATGATTAATGGATCAGTAAAAGGTTAAAGTTTAAATTGAGCATAAGGTATGGAACATTTGTCAATAATGATAATTGTTGATAAAAAGTTTAATTGTGTACACTTTTTTGAGGGTAATGTATGGAACACTTATTAAAAGTAGCACAAACAGCCCTTGGGCCACCCCTAAGGGGTAGGTGTTGATTATGATATTAGACGGCATTGCCCCTCTTCGGAAGAATATATTTGAAAAAAATTTAGAGACAATGGAGAGATTTAAGCGCATTTTGTTGTCTGCCACTGCCACTGCATGCTGTCTTTGCACACTCTCGCTCGAGGAAGGATACATATTGAGGGCTTGTGTTAGGGTTTTTTCGAAACGATTTATGTTTACATAGACACATGTCTGGGTTGGCAGGACCCATGACTATTACGTTACACACGCTTGAGGTGCCGAGCAGTGGGCAACTGTTTTTTTTTGGAGTGTGTGTGGGGTGTTTTGGTGGGGGGGGGGGGGGGGGGGGGGGGCTTGGCTTCACCATCTCCCTCCCTCTCTCTTTTTTAAATCTTTTCCTTGCCTTGGGCAGCCTGGCACTAGGCATTGTTGGTATGGAAATTCAACCTTATGTATATAGGAGGAAATATTATACACTTTGTAACTTGTTAGTACCTATGAAAATTTGCCTAATAATGTTTAACCACAACTGATGTAAGGGAGGGTCATAAGTAGAGATTACGCTTGCTGTTCTTGAGTTACATTTGATGCCATTTTAAAGAAATTTATAGTACACTACTATTTATATAGCACAAACACTTGTATCGTAAGGCCTTGGTGTGTCACACGTGTCAGATACACTTATCATATGTACTTCTAAGAAGGTGCCAAGTCTTGGCATGTTGCGTCTGTGTTGATATAACCAATCTGTGTGATATAGCATACTATTGTCCAAACATGGAAGAGATTAATGCTAGATTCTGTATCTTGAACAGGGGTTTCGTCGAGTGCCGCCGCGACATGTGGACTGGGGGCTATTCAGGTCATCACTTCGATTCTTTTAACTGTTTTGCTTTCTCATGACAAAATGTGTTAACATGCTAATTTTTCATTCATAATGATGGGCGCATGACGTGCAGGTTATTGCCACTGGCATTACCACATGGTTGTTAGATAGAGCTGGGCGTCGACTTTTCCTCATTGTGAGTTTCGGGGAAGAATGTTCTCTTTTCTAAAATTTTTTAACCTTAAAACAAGTACAAAGAAGGGTGCTTTATTTATTCAGATATCTAGTGCTGGAATGACTCTTAGCCTTCTCCTTGTTGCTGTTGCTTTTTATTTGGAGGTTTGTCTCTTGCGATGCAATTTGATTTTTTAATTTACTTATAACTTCTAGCAGCTCATCATATTTTGTACTCTTGTTATATAATAATGATCCAACACACATGGCTTTGTTATTCGACTGTGGTTGGCTTAACCCTTTCTGTTGGATGCAGGAACTTGCTCAACGCGATTCTAAATTTTACTTTATATTGAGCGTTCTCTCATTGGTTGGACTTGTGGTATGTGTAAATTTATGGAATGTGGATCATTTCAACTGTTTGCTTGGCAATTAGTAATTTGAGCTACTTATATTCACTCAGGCTTTTGTCATTTCATTCTCCCTTGGAATTGGTGCTATTCCTTGGATCATAATGTCTGAGGTATGTGAAAGTCATTTCTCCTTGTTTTCATACTGTATGAAATTGCCTTCAATATTGAATGATTTAATGTTCAATGTTAATATAACAGTTAATTTAATAAAAGAGGTTAGCCCTTAACTTTGTGAATGGAAGAAAAATATGCAGCCAACCACAGAAGTTTGGTATAGACACTGTTTTATTGTTGTTTATATGTGGTCTCTTATGAACAGATGATAATCAACTTCATATGGATGGAGATGCTTTAGTTACTAATCCATATCCCTAGGTTTAAAAATGCTTAACTGGATATGTTTACAATATACCCCTTGGGATAGATATGCTTTAATATCGTAACGTTTGACGGGATATGTTTACAACGTATACATAGGTTTGAAAATGAGGAAGCTAATGATCTGTCATAAATGGCATCTTGTTACAGAGAAAGTGATAGAGATCAAATTTGAGATGGTATCTTTTATTTTTTAAAGATTTTAGATGTGATAGAGAGAGTTTGAGTCATTGGAGACTTCTAATTAGTTTAGGTTTTTTTTGTTATTTTGAGAGTTTTAGTTATTTGAGTCTTTTTGTTATTTTGAGTCTTTTTGTTATTTTGAGTGTTTTAGTTAACTTATAAGTTCTAGTCCTATTAGGTTTTTGAGAGTCAAGTTGTGAGCTTATTTAAAGGCCACAAACATATTTGTTTTGGTAGCAGAAAATCAATGAACAGACATTTTGGTGTAAACTTTTCGTTTCCCTAGAAAATTAGATCTTTTATATTGGTATGCGAGAGTGTGCTTGGTTGGCTGGGCAAGAGGTCTGAAGAATCTCCACATGTGAGGCGTTCGAGTCGATGATGGCAATATTTCCGGGGTGCAAGAATTGAAAAGCTATCAATTTCCGCGTTTTCTTCTTTGAATTTACACATCTCTTTCTCCTTCTATTCTGCATCAAATTGGTATTAGATCTAAACCTGGTGGATTGTTTTTCTTGTTCTTCATCATAAAAAATCATTTTTAGTTAGTGAGGTTTTAGATCAAAAAAGTCAAATTTTTTTGAGAGAATATATCAAAAAAGAGAGGTTCAAAAAAGAGATAAGTTATAAACAAAAAATTTAGAATAAACAAAGCAAAAAGGAGCATAAACAAACAAAAATAAAAAAATCCCTATAAAAGAGAAAAGAAAAGAAAAAAGAAAATAATTTTCAAAGACAAAATAGAAGAGACGTGAAAACCATAACCCTAACCCATATCGACGTGGCCGCCGTCATCGTTGCCGTTCTCGTCGCTCCCAAGCCATTCTGACATCGTCGTCGCCTCACTCGCGATCCGTAGAAGACCCCACCGCCTTTTTCAATGACGGGATCCGTCCCCGCTGTTCAGGGTAAATACTGCAATTTAACCCCACATTTATTATTATTTTGAGCTTACATGATGCGTGTTTGGCCTTTAATACAAGCGTATTTTGATCATTATTTAATATTAGAGCGCAATCTTTATTTATGCATAAAATGCCATTTTATTGATTATTTTTGTCTTCTCATATTTTTTAGGTGGAGATGGCAATTTTCCGATTTTATTGACTATTTTTCCAGATTTTTCTGAGATCGGTGCTATTTGCTGTGCATTTTTGAAGACAAAATACCATTTAAATGGGAAAAACAAAGATTTTATGGTTCCCTGCCTATACGCTGCGACGTGGCAGTATTAGAGTGCTCCCTGCTTCCCTCCAACGACCGCAGCTGCGGAGCGATGCGGTAGCATCATAACCGTCGATAGCTGATCCAACGGCCAATGAGAACTCCGACGCGGATGCAGACTCAACCCAATGAAGCGGATGCGGTCGGTAGCAGAGGGGACATGTGGCGATTTGTGAGCCCATCCCGCTTTTAATCAACGGCGGGAAACGAATCCCTATTGAACGCGAACTCCAACGAGCAACGTCGGCAGATCCGAGCCATATGGCAAGCTGAAAATCAATAATCGCGTACAGATCGAATGGTTTGAAATTGTAGCGGGCAGTAGATCCGTGATTTTCACAGATTTCAGCGGGTTTGAAGTCTGCTGTTGACTCAAACACGTAGCCTATTTAAGGAGGGTAGATCATATTCCATAGAATTCTAGAGCGTATTTTAAGCGTATTTTGCAATATTCTGAGCGTATTGGTATGTAACTTTTGGGGCTTTAGATACAGAGGAAGAAGGCAATATCTGAAGGAGAGCTAAAGGTTAATTGAAGAGATTTGGTGATAAAAATACTAGCTTTTTGCTTTGTATTTGAGTATTAGACATTGTATTTTGAGTCAAAGATGATGTATTTGCCTTTGAATATTGATGTTTTCTTCATGTTTGGCTAAAACTCATATGTGCTGGTTGTGATATAGTTAGGGTTATGTAATCTTTGATTTTGATGTCTTTTCGTCCCATTTTTCATGACATATCGAGTGTTTTATTAGTTTCTACACGTATTAATTTAGGATCATCGTTGTTGGCGTACTTAATCCGAATATGTTATTTGTGGACTTATTCGTGAGCATGATCCTTGCGAACATCGTCGTGACCCTTGCGGGCACCTAAGCTTAATGTCTTCATGAAACTAATGATTTACTTGCTTACATATGGTACTATCTCATAATTTTTATCGTTATATTTTCCGACGTTTTCATACCATTGCGGGATGAAACGTTGAGATATAGAAACGACATTAATAATTATTGATTGCAAATACTCTAACGAAATCACAACTGACACATACTCTTCACATTGATTCCCTATCATCGACTTCTCCGTAGTTATTTTAGGATCACTTTTTTAGAACTTAAAACTTTTACTTCCATTATTTCATCTTCGAAAGGTGCTAGCTTTTTATTGGATTAGTACTCTTTATGAACTGAAATCTGTGGTGTTGTAGATCAGTTGTCCCATGGGGTTAGTTGTCCCCTAGATTCGACCATATACTCATCAGGACTGTATTACTTGTTCGATCTACTATATTTTGGAGTAGTGCTCACATCTTTTGAGACGAGTCAGCCGCCACCATCTTCATAACGTTTCGTCATCGTCGCCACCGTCGTCGCTGGTACCCTCCCCCGAACCTATCAAGAGGTGTGCTTGATCAAGGTGAACACACATCAAGAACAATAACTGTTGAAAGTAGTTAGAGTCGGCCGAAAAAGCTGTCGGCGCTAAGTCGCTACAGTACTGGCTCCATCGAGCCGTTCCGTGGTCGAGACCCGTCGACATTGTTTATCGGATCAGCAGAGCTGACACTTTTCATGGCTCAGCGGAGCCGACGTCGAGCTGACTCAGCTGACCTGAGCCGACTATTACAATATGGTTTTGGAATTTTTGGGTTTTCTTCGAAATTTCAGCCGTATTTCAATATATTTTGACGATTTCTCGAGCTTTTCACCTGAATTTTTTGACTCTGATCGATTGGATTAAAGCTTGACAGGTTCTAGAGGCCTTGCATGATAAAAAGCTGATTTGTTCTGCATGCAATCTCTAATTTGATCAAATTCTCAATTACTAAATTCCAAAAAATTTCTCTATTTGATTTTGTTTAAACTAGTCGATATCATTGATATTGCATATTTTTCTAGTCTCGATCTGTGTGTTGTATTAGCATATTTAGGATTGCATTTTGACATATAGATTTAGACCTTATGATTTTATTTTATTTATTTTATATACATAAATACTGCACTCATTTAGTTGGTGTTTAGGGTCTTGCATCTGTATTTGTGATTGGTTAGTATTGTAGGTTATTGCGTAGTGGCAAAACCCTAGGTTTAGACATGAATGATAATGTAATTCACAGGCTAGAAAATCAACTTTAAAAGATATATCTAGAATTAAAGACGACATAAATCAAACATGAGATCACTTAGAAGCCCTAAATAATAAATTGACTAAAGAATAAAATTTTGAAATGAAGCGTAAACTCAAAGAAAAATATTTGCATTATACCTCTAGAGATCGCCTACTAGAAAAACTAAATGACATACTTTAAGGAAGCGTGACCGTGGATGAGTACATGGCTAAGTTTAACGATCTATTTGTTTGGAGTAAACTGCAAGAAGATCCCATATATATACTTCCTAGGTTTCGTTCTAGATTAAAAGCAGATATTAGGCGTGAGATACTTTCCTGCATTGTAGATAATGTACAACAAGCATAAAAATTAATCTTAAATTTGGAGTCTATAAGAGCCCCATAAACAAAAAGACTACTTTTAAAGTCGGGAGCAATTTAGTTGACCAAGCGACAATATGACTAAATCAAAAGCTAATGCCGCTCAAGAGATAAATGAAAGTGCTAATGATGAAGAACCACCACCATTACCAATGCCTTATTATGTGAATCTCGTTTCCTTAGGCTGTCACTTGGTTCTTAGTGCATTTCTTAAGCATTTTGCATCTGATTTGAGTGCTTCACATATAGAGATGAAATTTTTACAATTAATAATGATAGCCACAAGTTTGCTACAGAATCACAGAGAAATTGGTAGAATTTGCAGTTATTGATGACGAGATAATTTGAGTTTACCTAGAGAGGTTTGCATTAGAACCAATGAGGAGGCTTTGCATGAATCATATAATTTCTTGACGAGCTTTACTGGGTGATAATCCTGATGTGACTGAGTCGAGTATTTCACAGAAGCTTGAGAAAATTGAGCACATTGAGTTTGTCATCCCAGATTCTTCACATACCATAACAAAAAGAATCTATATGCTTTCACTTCTTTTGCTATTTGGATGAATTTTTTGGAAGATATTCGTCTACAGATCTATATCCTATTATACTTCAAAGTTGATGGACACATTTTCTTCAACTATAAGGGACTACTGATTTTTCTTGGCTATACTATTCCTATCACTGTTCATCAGGCGGTGAAGTTCTTAAGCGGATGAGAATGATAGAGATCAAATTTGAGATGAAGTCTTTTATTTTTAAAAAATTTTATATGTGATGGAGAAAGAGTTCGAGTCCTTGAAGACTTTTAACTAGTTTGAGTCTTTTTGTTATTTTGAGAGTTTTAGTTATTAGAGTCTTTTAGTTGATTTGAGTCTTATTTATTTTGAGTGTTATATTTATTCTAGAAGCTCTAGTACTATTGAATTTTTGAGAGCCAAGTTGTAAGCATATTTAAAGGCAACAAACTTATTTTTTTGGTTGTGAAAATCAATGGATAGAAATTTTGGTGTAAACTTTTCGTTTCTCTAAAAAATTAAATCTTTTGCATTGATATGCGAGAATGTGTTTGGTTGCCTGGACGAGAGGTCTGAAGAATTTCTACATGCGAGGCATGCGAGTTGGTGACCGTAAGATTTTCGGGGAGCGAGATCCAAAAATTTATTAATTTCCGCGTTTCTTCTCTAAATTCCCACCACCATCTTCTCGCTTCCATCCTACGTTAAAAAGGTCAATAGTTAATGGTGCCGAGGTTTTCTTGGGAAAAGAGCAAAACTGACAATTAAGGTGACACTTGCCAACTGGAGGTTACCAAATACATCGAAGCCATCTAAAGGTGTATTTTAGTGGCTACAGACTATTATACAATGTGGTTGAGAGCCAACGAAAGAAATACCAATGAGTTCTGTGATCAAGTTCATAGGAATTCATTCATAGTATGGGTGGGAAACGGGTTAGGTCGGGTTTGACCTAACTCATTTAGTATATTCGAACCCTATCCGGATTTATTCTGGATCATGAATACCAAATTTGTACCCAACTTGGATGAAACCTGAATCTCCTGAACTCAGCCGGCTTTATCTGTCGAGTTAGATGTGGACATGATTCGTGTTTAAGTTTGGGTTTGGGTTAAACTGGATCATGAATACCAAATTTGTACCCAACTTGGATGAAACCTGAATCTCCTGAACTCAGCCGGCTTTATCTGTCGAGTTAGATGTGGACATGATTCGTGTTTAAGTTTGGGTTTGGGTTAAAAATTATAAATACGTGGTTTTTGATTTTTGGTTTAGGCTTGGGTTATGAATTATGTATATAGATAGTGTGTTTGAATTTTGGTTTGGGTTGTACGTTATATATATACATATATATACATACACACACATATATAATTATATATATATATAATAAATCAAAACAGGTTGGATCCGGGTTGATTTAGGCTGGTAGTTTAAACTTGTACCAGATCTGAATTTAATTAGGGTTGGCCCGATTAATCCGGATTCGACCCGACCCGGTCCGGTTAGGCTCTTACCTATACACAGATTAGGAGGCGGGTTCGGATTGGATCAGATTGAGTCGGGTTCATTTTGTCACCCCTACTTCATAGGTTCGAGTTAATAAAGTCAATCACAATTGGTCAATAATTGACTTTCATAGGCGACACTATCAATGAGTTTGTTAAAAGTTGGAGATTTTTCGACCCTTCATTCAACGACATATTATGATCAAGCCAATGGTCACCAAACCTACAAACAAGATTCTCAAATACGCCATTCAGAAGTTCATAAGGAGACAATTTTAGAGATTGGCACAATATGCTATCTCAGGTTTTATAGGAATACATTCAACTTCAAAAATTCATGCATGATTAACTCCAAACTTGAAAGATGGTGGCCTTTGAATGTTGAGAACCTCTATTGTGGAATCAATGTTTTGGGCATAATGCCAGCTAAATTGCATTCAATATTGAATGAATATAATGTTCAATATTATTCTAACAATCTATTATACATTTGAACGGTGATTGATGGTGTTTGTCCCATGTGACACCCTTTGTCCCATGTTCAATTGCATTCTAACAATCTAACAAAAGAGGGATGCCACATGGGACGAACCGCCCACAAAAACCCAAAAGCCGCCCAAAACAAACCCAAAAACCCACCTCACACTCAAACAACAACCAAAAACAAATCCAACTTCACACCACAATAAAAAAACCCCAAAACCCCCAAGATTATACCCACACTCACACACACTCTTTCCATTTGAACCGGGTTGGGTCCCATGTTCATGGGGTAGTTCTAGTTAATCTATAGAGGAGAGTTGACTTTAACTATGTGAATGAAAGGAAAAAATTATGCAGCAGACTGCAATAGTTTGGTATTAGACGCTTTGTTATTGTTGTTTATATATGGTCTCTAGAATAGAGGATAATCTGCATCATAGGGATATAGATGCTTGTAGTTCTTTATCCATACGCTAAGTATAAAAATGTATGACTGGATATGTTAATAATTTACCATAGGGATAGATATGCTTTAATATCGTAATGTTTGACTGGATATGTTTACAACATATCTCTAGGTTTGAAAATAAGGAAGCTAATGATCTGTTGTAAATGGCCTCTGGCTACAGAGAAAGGCCAGTACTTAACGATGCCATGGTTATCATGGGAAAAGAGCAAAACCGACAATTAAGATGACAGCAGCAAAATGGAGGTTAGCAACACCAAGGAACTGTTGAATTCTGCAGCAAGCGATGGCACTAGCATTGCCAATCAGTTTGGAGGGCTGAAATGGTTCAGTTATTGGGAAATCTAATGAGGTTAAGGATCAGTGTTTAGCTGAAGCATTGAAGTATGCTATCATGGATGGAGTTGTATTTTGCCACGCAGAAGAGATGACACTACTACTTTTGTAGTGCTTAGGCAAAGGTGAAGCCAAGTTGGGAATGTGTGAAATACACGAAGCGTATTACTGGGCCTACCAAGAAGGGATTAAAATTTGATGGCTCTTTTCTATCCTTGAAGACTGCAAGGCTTATGCCATGGAGTGCCAGCGGCATGACCATTTGAAGCACATGCCAGTAGTGTATATGCACTATATAGTAAAACCATGGCCTGTCGAAGCTGTGCTATTGATGCTATAGGAGAAATATACACTAAGTCATCTAAATGCCACACATATATTTCAATGGCTACAGACTACTATACAAAGTGGCATCCAATGAAAGAAATTACCAAGAGTTCAGCCACAACCTTTTGGCTTCTGCAATCTTCATCCTAGAATCTCCTGAAAAATGGTGACTAAACACTGATCTTTACTAACATGTAATGTTGTTCAGATGGGTTTATAAGCAATGCCAAACAAAAATATGGACCACATTTAGTTCAAATCTGTCCTTTACCATGGTAATAATTCAATGCCATGTGATATAAGTACAACAATGAATGACAGGGTAGGATAAATGGATATGTGATCTGTAACGCCCCGGGTTTGGGTGCCGTGACATTTTCAATAATTATGCAGGTCCTGCAGGTCCTGCAAGTATTAGTGAAAATTGTAGGATCCCTGTGGATGGCAAACAACACTAGAAGGGGGATTGAATAGAGTTGTCAAATAATAATAAACTTTTTCGATCAAATAACAATCCTTCTACGAGTTGCCTAAGTCTCAAATTGAGTTGCCTCGAATTTGTACTTAATCAATAAAATAATAAGCTTGACTATGAGATGCAGCGGAAATAAAAATTCAAGCAATAAATAATAAGTTAGAGAGAGAGATTATAATGCAAACACAGTGAATTTTATCCTGGTTCGGCCCAACCTTGGCATACGTCAAGTCCCATTCTCACTCCGTGATTTAATCCACTATATTGCAACATGCAATACAAGCACCTAGCTTCCCTCTCTAGGAATTTCCAACATCTAGTTACAACCAACTAGGATTTTTCACGCACGCACCTAGTTACCACCAACTAGAATTTCCAACACGACTTCACTTATAATACGGGAATTACAACTCAAGTCTTCTACAAAGACTTCTCAAAAGATCTGAAAATGAAGTACAACATTTCCTATAGCCAATGTATATATTTGTGAATATCGTGGCTAAAAAGAAATCGAAAAAATCCTTTTGATCAAATGAAGGATATAAATAATCATAAAATTGATCAAAGGAAATAACTTGAATTTGATCTTCTAAAATATTAGCATTTGGGATTTTAGAGATCAATATCCAAGAATTTTAATCTTTGAAAATATATGAATTTAAAATTGCAAACATTAAAAAAATAATAGTCTTGCAATTTGAATCTGAAAGGAAAAGCTTTAACGCTGGGAGATCAAATTAAAAACAAGAACCGAAGGCTAAAGAAACTGAAACTGATCTTAAAATTAGCATAAAAGAAATGTAAATCAGTAGCCTTAGAAAATTGAAGAACAATTAGAGCTTGCGAACTTTTAGCACAAGAGCAAATTTCTTTTTCAATAGAATATGATGTATTAAATATTCTGAAAGCATAGCTATATATAGAGAGATATTGGCTTAAAATCAGCTTGAAATCAGCTGGAAATCAGTTAAAAGTCTCCTCTAACGACTAGTTAACGGCTAGTTAAATTCAAATAAAAACTGCCAAAACTGCCAAAGTTGACCCAGATAGTCGGCTATTTCCGAGGATACTCGGCTATTATTTTGACTGTAAGTTTTGGCGAAAAATCTTCCTGTCAGTAGTCGGCTATCTGGTTAGGATAGTCGGCTATAATTTGGCACATGAGTTTTCATTCTCAAAATACTCGAAAATATTTTATAAAAAATATTTTTAAATAATATATGGTTAAACATATTTAAAAAATATTTTCAAGAATTGTGTGTAATGAATATATATTGGCTTTAACATTTTGTACACTACAACTTACACCCACACAATTTACTAGCCTTGTTCTTCATTCTTTGTCTTGAGCCATTCTTCATTGATCTTAAGTCTTCGTAAACTATATATGTCGGAGCCTTCATCTTCTTCAGTTTCCGGCTCGATAGTAGACTTTTGATCTTGGCTCTACGTTCTCCGTTTTGCTTCACAATGCGCTCAAAACCTTCATGGCTATAATATTATTCTACACACGTGAAACAAATATTTTAGTCTTCATATCACTTGCGTACATCATCAAAATCCACTGTGGTGGGTCTCAATTTTCCAACAAAACAACATAGAAACGAAGCATGAAATTCTATAAGTGGAAATACTCTTTATTCATCCTTCGGAGGGTACAAAAGCATATACTGAAAAGAACTACTAGTGTCTCACTCTGACAATAAAAAGAAAACATGCTAAAGAAAATAGATAAGACCCTCCTTGCTAATACTGGTTCAGAAATCTGCACTCTACTAGAAACTCAGACTCGTACATTGGAGCCTCATCGTAAGCTTGTTTGTCACCTGTTGAAAAACATTGAAAAGAAACAATAAAGTAGACGACATTTACAATAAATGAAAAGTTATAAAATTTACATGCAAACATACTACTAACAGGACAATAACAAACTAAGAATATCTAACTAAAACATTTTATTATTAAATTACTCACAATGAAATGGAGGAGAGTGACCCGAAGAACCATCCTGGTACCATAGGCGAGCTCACCCGAGCCTTAGATTCATGGTCTAAACAAGTCGGTAGGTGACTCTGTCAAGTTTGTAATGGGATCAAATAAGTCGGTCAACGAGCATGGTCTCAGATACTTTTCCTATCTTTAATTATGAGTTCTCAAATCTCATGTGTCAGTTCAGTTTTATTCGAATTCTATTTCCTTTATCTTCAATATCCGTGTTCTGTCCTTTCAAAAAACTATGTAAATAGAATCATGCGTAAAGCTGTAGTGTCCATAGCAATCAATTCAATATGTCAATGGTCCAATAACAATGTCATTAATTACACAATTCTAATTTATCCTCTAATGATAACAATTTTGGCAGTTAATTCCTATAGTAAATGAATCTAATACCAATTACCATAACACTACACAATCCACTCCAAAACAATTCAAACCAATCAAAAATTAAACTATTAAACTAAAAGAAATCTTTTTGAAAAGAATAAAACATTCGTTGGATCAGATTCAAAGTTTTGTCATCTTGGAACAAATTTTAGGGTTTACTAGCTCGAGGGGAATTACTGAAAATTCCGAGGATATGACCAGTAACGAATCCCAGACATGTAATTAAAACCCAACTGTTTCATTAAGCTACAGTAAAATCCAAACTGATCTGAAAAGCCCATAGGAGCCCACAGTTTTGCCGACTGGAGATCCACAGGAACCCACAGTTCAGCCGATTGGACACCTACATGAAAAGAACCACAACACAGACAACAGGGGCTGACTCATCAGGGAAAAAAATGGAGAAGCCCCTAGTTTTTAGTCGACTGTCAGTGCATCGGCACCACAAGCAAAAGCCCACCGACGGCCAACCTACAAACCCACAAAAATCCCAAACCGAAGCCAACGCTACAGAGCGGTGACGAAAGTTGTCGCCTTGCTCATTGGATTCCAAAGATTTCAAGAGGGAAAGAATTCCCTTCGCAAATCAATTGAATCATCTCCACAAAAGGGAAAACCCACCATTTCGCATTGATAAAACTCGACAAAAATTCTCTAATTAACAAATTCTAATGCATGCAAAAGATAACTGAAGTTTAAAGCAAATAAGGTCTACCGTGCCCGTAGTGGCCAAATCCAAGAAAGTCCGAAAGATCACAGCACCAGAAATCTAGTTGCTCAGAAGAACTTTGAAGAAGAAAGGATAATTTTTCGCATGAAACAAACCCTAGGTGATCGTGTGTAATTAAACACAAAACCGTGTGAGAGGATAAGAGCAGAGTCTAGATCGAAGAGGGAATCCTCGCAAAGAGGCGGTTGCTGTTAGAAATCGGGCTTGGGTTAGGGTTTTTGTGTTGACTGTTGCTGTCGGCTCAGATTGCCACAGAGAGAGAGAGAGAGAGAGAGAGAGAGAGAGAGTCTGCGTGCGGGTGAGAGAAAGGTTGCAGATTTGTTTGATAAAGGGAAAGCATGGGACTCTGAATGGGCTGGGCTGTGTGGTGTTAAAAAGAAAGAAAAAATTTTATAAGAAAGAGAAATGGTTATGGGCTGAATTTAAAATGGAGGGAAAAATTATATAGGGAAAGAATTGTAGCACAATTTATTTATATAAAATATGGGTCATTACAGATCAGAGAAACGATGCAAGGATTGGTGAAATGGGTATACCTTTGGGATTGTCTGTTTTATTTGTGGTTCAGATTCGTTGGTACAATCTAAATTGATGATGCCGGACTGATAAATAATGATTTTTTTCTAAATTGAGAGATTTCTGGGAGGAATTTGAGTTCTAATGATTGGTTGATGTGAAGGGTCACGTAATTGGTTCATAAGTTGTTCTGTGGAAGAAAACTAATGAAAAATTATATACAAAAGTTAGTTTGATGCATATTTCAGATCTGAACAGATTTGGACAAAAATAAACTAAGGGATTTAGGCATTAATTAGGGTTTCACGAAGTCTAGGTTTATGAGTTTTGATTGGTTAGGGTTCCGGAACAAAGGATGGAAGAAATCTACAAGAAAAGGAGGAAATAAGGATTCACGCCAATGATTGGGACCTCACCCTCTAGATCCAGCATCACCCCTTGATCTAATCTCACCTTATAACACATCACACGCCATATAAACAATGAAGGACAATCTTCATAGCATTCATTCATAAAATCAAACCAATACATTCCAATAAACCAATACATTCCAATATTTTATCACGAAACCTTATTAAAAATATATGTAGGGTCAGATTTACAAAAATTATGAAAATTCCATTTGACTAAAAAAAGCTCAAAACCACCCTGAGAAATCATAGTGTGTTTCTAAAAATTCAAATAAAAACCTAAACGTAAAAACTTGCTAATGACTCAAAAACAAACAATTAAACTCTAAATCTAATAATTCTTTGGTCCCCACCTATTCTCTTTGGCTTGGAAAAATTCACGTCCAGTGAATCTAAATGATAATGCGACTAAAAAATATATAAGCAAATCGAGTAATCAAAATGCTTTGCTATTAGCCACAAATAAGTTTAAACTATGCTTCTTGTTTGGAGTTGCAATGATCTTGATAGAAATAAAATTACTTGATAAGATGATGTGCAAAACTTGATTATAGTATCGGTATCTTTGAATTGGCTTTATATTAATCGGTAAAATAACAATTTGCACTCTCTCAAACTTGTCATCTTTAATATGAAAAGAAATAGATCATGTCTCAGGAGGCTTCATTACAGCGGTCTGCAATGAAGTGGTTGCGATGACTCTGACCCTAAAATTGGGGTAGATGTTGAAACTGTTGAAGGTGAGATTGACGTATCCTTGAGCAGCATAGAAGGGGTGAGAACGACCATCCATTAGGCAGTAAAGAGGTCTCGAACTCATGATAGCCGAGTCATCTAAAAAACAATGCCTCTGAAGATAGTGATGTGGTGATTGATGAAGGCGGCTGAAACTAAATAAGGAGTTAGCTAACTTTCATGAACATTGAAGATGGTGACTTTTCTGGTGAGTGATGGCTGGTCTTAATGTGACAGTGGTAGATCGATAGATGATTCCCCATTAACTAATGGTGAAAGGGTTTTAGGCTAGATGAGGGGATTAGCTGATGCAATGTGGAATTGATGTGGAATTGACAATTGATACTCCAATGATGATAACGATGATGATGCCAATAACAACATCGATGATGGTGGTAGTGATGATGATGGAAATTGCAACAAGCGACGAATTAGTAGCAGTCTTGGCAGTTACCAATAACAAAGATGAGTCTTCATTCGCAACAGTAGTCAACAATACTTGCAATTCTTCGTCCGCCAAGATAGCACTGTAACTTACTTAGGTATATTAGCATTTATTTTCATTTGACAGGAAAAACACATCTAGTTGAAACTCCCAATATTCCAAAAAATGGGACATCTTCGTACATATCATGCTTAACTGCGCATGTATTTTCACAGTAGCAATCCGTATGGTGAACATAATTATAAAACCCATACAAATTAGAAAAAATTCAATCTTATACCAAATTTGAGGTAGGTCAAAAATTAATTTTTTATTCATTTTGATCAGCTATAATTGTCAAGGATGTCAAAGAATTTTAGATGAACCTTAAGTTCAACGCATTGTTTTATATGACAGAGGGTTAGTGAATTGGTTGAGAAGTTATATTGCGAACGAAAACTAATGAGCAGTGTTATAAAAGGCAGTTTCATTATGCGCGTGGTCTTGGAGCGCATGGCGCATAAGCGGATTATGCAGCCAATTATGCAGATTATGCGGTTTATGCGAAAATGAATATTTTAGTAAATAAATTAGCAATAAGTTTATGTGTGTCTATATTAAATTAAAAAAATCTTAAAAGATAGGAATAAAGAAAAATCATATCAACTTTTAAAAATATGGATTAATTCATACTAAATATCAGCACCATTAAGACGCTCAATTCATAAAATAACTATAGTCTAGAGTATAAAGCAATATACATACAAAACATAAATATTTAGTTTTATGTCCAAATCAAAAACACATCAAACACAAGTACTTTGTAATTAAAAAAACTGATTATTATGCTTAACAGGTCGGGTTCCGTTGAGATTTTTTAGTTGTGGATTATGCATCCGCATATTTGCATATGTAGACGCGTAACATTTATGCGGCCAACCACATAATTCGGCCGCATATCCACTTCCTTATATGCGGCCACATATAACTTATTTTAGAACACTGCTAATGAGAAATATAAAAAAGTTGTTTGGTTCTGATTTCAGATTTGAATAGAATTGAACAAAAATAAACAAAGAAAGATAGATAGCGTTTCAAAAATATAGGTTTTTGGTTTTTGGTTGGTTAAGGGGTTGGAACTAAAGGACATAAGAAAAGTACACGAAATAAGAAAGAATAAATTAGAAAAAACACTCTTGAACTATTGGGATAGAATATACCCATGTGAACTATCATTTTCTAGAATTACATCTTGAGTAGGATGTTAATTTTTTCCATTAGATCAAGCCCTATGTGGCCTAGCCCCACGCAAGTTTAATTTCAATTAAAATCCTTTAATATGACTTCTTATCAAAAATCTAATTCTTCTTCATCCTTCATCTCTGCTCCATATGACTAGCTAAGAAATTTGGGGTTGGGGATTTAAACATCTCTCCCCAAATATTCACCACATCATCATCATTATCATCATTGTAACCCCTCATCCTACTTATCATATCCATCACCTCTTTATCATCATTATTGTCACCCCATCCTCACCATCATCATCATTGTAACCCCTCATCCTACTTATCATATCCATCACCTCTTTATCATCATTATTGTCACCCCATCCTCAACATCATCATCACCACTGCCACCCCCTTTTATTCTTTGTCATACCACCGTCTTATCATCGTCATCTCACCCCCTCCTTGTCATTGCCATCATCATCGTCAACCCCTTATCTCACAGTCACCCCTTATCATCGTCATCATCATTATCACGACAACTCCCCTTCTTCATTATCATCATTATAAGTTGGAGGAAAAGATTATATATTTTGGAAAAATGTAATGGGGTGGGTCTTATTTAATTAAACGCGTAGTGAGGCATGCTTAATATCGTTTTGGATTACGTGAGGTCACATAATAATAGGGTTAATAGATAATTATACTGTCATTTCCCCTCGGGGGTAATTATTGAAACTTATAGTACTCCTAATGGTTCAATGATATTTTGTCTACTTTAACCGAGAAGGCTTTACAACTTTGATTGGGCTTCACAGCTTTTAGATCCAACTTGACACCTACATAAAATTTCACTTTATAATGCATCTACGTTAACAACGAAGAACAGTCTCTATAGATCCACTTGTAAAAGAAAATCAATCACATTAATTATTTCATCTGAAAACCCTAATATTAATATAGGATTCGTGTAGATCAGGTGGCACCTGATTTAATAGATCAGGTGCAAGACACAAAAGGTGGGCCCCACCGAGTACAAGCCCATGTGGGACTTGTACTTTCAACCTTTTTGTGTCTTGACACCTGATCTATTAGATCAAGTGCCACCTTTTCTACATTAAATCCTATTAATATATATGGTTGGGTTTACAAAATTACAAAAATACCCTTGTGCTAGGAAAGGATCAAAAGAGCCTTGAAAAACCACATAGAATTCTTAAGGATTCAAATAAAAATAAAATTAAATAAACATAGAAACTAACAACTCAAAAACTAACCATTAAAATATGAATATAAAAACTCTTTGATCTCTACCAACAGATACAACTATTAGAAAGATTTGTATCCATATAGAAATGAAATCGATATTGGCCTAGGTCATATCCTGGATGCATATTGATAGGCTCTGAAAGAAGATCTGATTTTTATATAAAATAATAGCAAAATGAAGATAATTGGATACAAAAGTATGTGTACCCTCCTCCCAAGACGCTGTTATGAGGACGTCCGTACTCGTCTAATCTAAGATCTACCAGAAACTCTCAATAACAATTTGATAATCAAGCATGAAAATAAATGACGGCTAAACCTAGTTTAAATAAGAAACCACTCCTTGTAGTGCATAAAGCAATCCCCCTGACTTGTTGTGCGTAAAGTAATTCCTCCATGACTTTTTGTGCGTAAAGTAATTTCAGATCTAATATTACTCCGCCCCTGAAAATCTATCTTGTCCTTAAGGTGGTGCATGACATTACTGGCGATGCTACTTCGAGTGGGAGTCATCTTCCCCTCCGACCCTTCATCCTCCACGTCATCATCCTCGTCTGCCTCCGCTATCAACACTTGCAGCTTGCGACCCCACAGTGGTGTCCGGGGGTGAAGCGCTCGTCGCATCTGAAACAGAGCCCTTTCTGCCTCTTCTCTATCATCTCTGCGTCGGTCATCCTTCGGAATTGATCCCCAGCTAGTGGTGTACTGCTTTGCTCCCTAGTCTTATCAGAACTCGTCTGATCTGTCCCAGTAATGATTTTCACCCCTCAGGCTCCAGACGAGGTGCCCCGTTGTACCTGACCACTGTACCTGCTCCTGACTTTCTTATCCTCTGTTTGGGCATCCTCTACCATCTGCGTCATCTCTATGACCTCGGACAGCCCTTTTGGCTTGTATGGTCGCACTGCAGATCGAAGAATGGGCTTCAAGCCCTTCATGAAGGTGCCCTCTAGTGACTCATCGGTGACCCAGTGTACTCGTTCCGACAAGGTCTCAAACCTCTCAATGTAGTCCTGCACCGATCCCTCCTTGAGGGTGAATAGCTGCTCGTGAAGGTTTCCCAGGTGGGGATCCCTAAACTTCTCCAGAATGAGATCCTTCAGCTCCTCCCAGCAGCGAATCTGTTGCCTCTTCTCTGTCCACTGGTACCACCCCAGAGCTCTCCCCTCCATACAAATGTCCGCTGCCTCCAGCTTCTGAGCATCTGTCATGTGATATGCTGTAAAGTATCTCTCCGCTGTGAACAGCCAGACATGCGGATCCTCCCCTCTGAACTATGGCATTTCCAACTTCCGTACTCTGCAGTCTCCTCCAAAGTGCCCATGGTCGGGCCTACACTCTGTGCGTCAGTGCTGGTAATAATGCTGCCACCTCTTGCCCTGTGTCTTATATCCTTTAGGTGGCCCTCCTCCGCGGCCACCATGACCTACACGCATGCCCTCGAAGTCATCCCATGCTACATCATCGCCAAACTCAGCCTCATAGCCCCCACCGTCGTCATAATGGTTTCTGCCTCCTCCACCTCGTAATAAGGAACACATCCCTTCCGAGGTTCAACGAACTCAAATTTGTCCAGGAAATGCTCTTCGCGGCCTCGTCGCTGTCCAAAAAAACCGAATGGCTCAGATCTGCCCTGAAATTGCCCCTCAAACCCTTGTCGCTGCCCCGAAACACCCGAAAAGCCCCCGAAGGGCTTGCTGCCCTCGTCGCTCCCCCCGACGGCTGCCAGGGGGTCGCCTGGGTCTGCTGGTCCTTTGGCGGGCCTTGCCGAGGCTGCTGGAGGCCACGCGGGCCCTCCCGCTGATCCGACGGGGTCGGCAAGCCCTGCCGAAGGCCGGCAGGGTTCCGCCGGCCCTGTCGGAGTTCTTCGAGGGCGGGGGAAGGCCCCGCCCATAATCAGCGGTTGTCGAGGGTGGTCAGGGCCCCAGCGGCCCTGTACAGGGGCCGCGGGGCCCTGTTGGAGCATCTCCGGGCCCCGCGCCCTCCCCGCTGGTCGGGAGGGTCGTCGGACCCTCCGGGGGCCTTCGCCGCCTCTGGGCGAACCCGGATGACACCACCGCCCTGCCGGCGGTGGTCTTCAGTGGCGGCGGGACCCGTCGCTACTTCCTGCGGACCCCCTGCTGCTCGTTGTGCCAAATCGGAGGGGTGGCTAGGGCCGCCGCCCCCCTCCAAGCTTCTAGGGCCTTCCGTCGTACCTCCTCGCGGTAATCGATCTTCCCTGGCCCCTCTTCTTCCTCTTCGTACAATTCTTTCTCTTCATAGATCTGATCCGGATCAAAAACCCGTTCTTTCTCCTTCCCCTTCTTCAAAGGTGTCGTCTTTGATGTCGATTTATGGTTTTCTTCGCCTTGGTTGCTCGCCGACCATTGGAGGATGAACTTCGCCAATTGTTCTTCGTGCCTTGCTTGATTCACCGCCAATTGTTTGATGGAATCCGCTTGATTCACCGCCAATTGTTTGATGGAATCCGCCAACGACTTTATCGCCTCTTCGTTTTTTTCATCAACGATCTTTTCACACCTTCGATTTTGCCGTTAAATTTCTCCTCCAAAGTGTCAAACTTGTCCTTCGATCTCGTCGTAGTCGCCATAGATCGTCACGTGCTCTGATACCAAAATGATATGCTCCGAAAGAAAGATCTGATTTTTATATAAAATAATAGCAAAATGAAGATAATTGGATACAAAAGTAGGTGTACCCTCCTCCCAAGACGCCGTTATGAGGACGTCCGCACTCGTCTAATCTAAGATCTATCAGGAACTCTCAATAACAATTCGATAATCAAGCATGAAAATAAATGACGGCTAAACCTAGTTTAAATAAGAAACCCCTCCTTGTAGTGCATAAAGCAATCCCCCGACCTGTTGTGCGCAAAGTAATTCCTCCATGACTTGTTGTGCGCAGAGTAATTCCAGATCTAACACATATATGTGTGTGTATACATATATATGAATGTGTGTGTGTATGCGTTTAATGGAAATTAGGTAGCCAATGAGGATATTCCTCCTTGGTCCACCCACTGCCAAGCCCCCTTATTTTTTTGAAATGTTTTTTCCAATATGTGTCATCGCACTAAAAATCAAGTGATTCTAATACTTTTTGCCCATCAATCCACCCGTTGCAAAAAGTTCTATATTATGCGATCGTTGATTTTGCAATGGGTGGATCGAGGGCAATAGTGTTGGAATCACTTGATTTGGTGTGCTGATCATCCATAAGGTGTAGATCATATTAGAAAAAAATTTCAAAAAAATTTGGGGGGCTTGGTCGGTGGTGGACTAAGGAGGAAAATCCTCCTTGGCCACCTGATTCCCATTAAACTCATATATATATGAATATGGAGGTGTGCTGACAACATATGATTGGATTTCTTGTGCTGTCAGCAATTAAGGAGGATAAAATTATTATTATTATTATTCTTAATGTGTTATTATTATTCTTAATGTGTTCTTCAACTTGTTGGCTATCATTACACCAAATTTCAATTGAATCCAACACTTTTTAAGCCTCCATCCATCCATTTCCAAAACTTTGCGTTGAAATTTACAGTTTTTGGAGCGGTTTTTTGAAATAGATGGATGGAGGCTCAAAAAGTATTGGATTCACTTGAAATTTGACGTGGTGATAGCCAACAAGTTGTAAAACACATTGGAAAAAAATTAAAAATAGAATCTTTTTTGACTCCAAAACGTTGTCAACCCAGGAAAAATTTCATGCCCCGATAGTGCAGAGCCATATTCCTCATATATATCTATTATACAAATGAGGGCCTTTGTCCCAGTCACAAGTTGACTGGAAAAAATGATTGGTCATGGGGGAGCCACCTCATCTCGGTGGGACACCCAAAAGTCACCCACAAAAACCCAAAAGTGCACCCATATTCAAATAACTTTTCCCCCGACGATACCAATACCCCCCACAGTTTTCACTCCTTTTCGGTTGCGTGCATGCACCGCATCCTGTTCGTGAGGTTTTTTTGCGCAGTGCACTGTGTGCACGAGTTATTCTAGTATATATATGGTAATTATCTGTACGAAATTTTCGCACCAAATGATGATGCGAAAACAATTTTTTTTGAATTTTTTTGATGTTCAATCCATACAATTATATACTCCAAGGAAAATAATGGGTGAACCCTTGGGGAATTTGAGCATCGATCCACCCGTTAATTGTTTTAGAACACTAGAACTTTTTTGTCATGACTTGATTGAGGTCAAATTTCATTATTTTTTACCCATTTTTAGAGGTGTATAAATGAATGAAGGATGAAATTTTTTTTTGAAAAAAGTTTCAAAAAAATAAAAACATTTTCGCATGGAAAATTCCGTGCAAAATGTGTGCATAATACATACTGTTCTGCCATAGTTCTGGCTTATAGCCGGTAAGCTATTAAGCTTGATCCATGCACAACCTAATATAGGCCTGGTCAGCGTTTATTGTCCTTGCCACCCTGCGCATGTGTAGTTGCAAGTGTATTAAGTGTCCAAAAATTATTGTATTATTTTATATATTCTGAAATATAATATCTTTATAAACTTGCATGAACCAATTGCATGTTGTGTATACAAAGGAAAATAGTGGAAGAAGTTAGAGATGATAGTCAACAATTACAGTACTTGAAAACTGTAATTATAGTTTTAGCATGTTTTTGACATGTATGGAGAGGAATAAGTGGTATTGCTTCGAACTTTCTTACTTCCCTGTTAATTTCATTTATTTTCATTCTTCTCCCACCATCCCATATCTTCGACATTGGACCTTTGCATGGGATGCGTTAGCATCCTAGGCTGTACCAAGGTGGATAAAAGGCTGTACCTAAGTTACCAAGGCACATCTGAAGCATTTACAATCAGCTTCTCTTTCCCTTGAAAGCAGTTTAAGAAGCCAGGCAATGATAGAAGACAATAGACACATATTAGGGATCTTCTTTGTTGTTGTGAAAAATGCACTGCAATCTGCAGGCTTAAATACTAGGTGTCCCAATGTAAATCTAAGGCCAACAGATGTTCTACCGCATCATATTTCCTATTGCATCAATGAACCCATTAGTGTTAAGAAACGCTGCATTCAGCTACACCATAGACACAGATTCAATGACGATTATGTTTGCAAAAGCGCTGCGTGCTAGCAGTGACAAATTCAGGAATTAAATTTGGGAAGGGGGGGAACACATTTTTTTTGCTGGAAATAATTTTCGTTTATTTTATTTATTGCAAAATTGTAGTAAAAATGAAAAATTACATTGACTCCTAATTAGATAGTTCAAAACACTAACCTTGGCTTTCCGATGGATAAAAAACACTAATCTTTCTGACAAACGAGATCCACTCGAGTCTCTACATCGATCAAAACAAAGCCTTTTGATTCGCAGGGAGAGGAACGTAGAAATTTTCTGCAAAAGACCAAAATAAAAGCATAAGTAATCCAAAAAACGTTTAATAAAACCTATAATTTTCTCCTAATTAGAGATTCAACAATCAAAATATCAAAATCACTCCTAATTAGAGACTCCAGAAACTTAACCTTTCTCCAAACGAGTTCCTCTCGAGTCCACAAGATTATAAAAAAAATTTAAACTAATGCCGAGTGCCGACCTGTCGTTTTTGCGGACGTGAACACCGTCGTATAAAACATCACGTTTCTTTCCCAGGGCTAGCCAAAAAGCACGTCTGGCCGCCTGAGTTTAAATAGGTATTGTTTTTAAAGAAATTAAAAAAATTAAAACTCACTCATGGGCCATGTAAATAGGTGTTGTTTTTAAAAAAATTAAAAAAGTAAAAAAAGCACGAACGGTGTTGTTTTTTAAAAAAGTTAAAAAAAGTTAAAAAAGCACGAACGTCCCAGGAATTGAACTCGGGTTGCTCTGGACGGCGCGCGTGAACTTACCAACGAAGCTAAATTGTTTGCATAGCTTTACTACTATATTATTTATAAATAGTTATATTATGCCTAGGGAAAAAAATTGCAATTAAATTACAACGATGGAGCCTGGGATTGGGCTTCGAATTTGGGTGGCTTGACTTGTGCTCGTGTACCATTACCGATGAGTCACATAGACTGCGTGGGGGTTTTAACTGTGTTATATATAAATACGTATTCTATCATAATAATTTTGAAGGGTATAAAGGTAATTTCATCCTGAACTTCCAAGGGGGGCACGTGCCCACCTGGCCCCCACATAAATCCGTCCCTGTGTGCTAGCACATCTCAACAGCATGATGAATGGATACATTTTTATATCAGGAGTCCAATAATAGCCACTAATTCATCCGATTATTTTTTATTGACTAAATTTCCGTGACTCATTCGAGGTTAATGAATGCCCATCTCAACCACGGTTCGTCAAAAATTAGGTTGCAAGGACATGGCTGTTCGTCAAAAATTAGGTTGCAAGGACATGGCTACTTGATAATAAGGGTGAACTTGTCCGGGTCTAATCCTATTTGCATTCAAATCTAAAGTAATATTGGAGAAGAATTACAATTTGTAATCTATGTGCATGAACTGAATTGAAGATTCCTAATTGGTTTAGGAAAAAAAGATAATAATTTGAATCAAGGTTCGATTATTTTGAATAAAGTTCACATAAGAGATTGAATATGATTCTAATCAATCATATTGGTTAGAAGATAATAATTTGAGTTCAACTCAAATTTCTATTTCATAATGCAAGTGGTGGTTCATGCAAATGAGGTGCAAATACAAAGTAGAATATGATTAGTTACTTTAATCATATTTGATTAAGGATTGATGCCATCAAGTTTATTAATAAAAGGAGACATATTATATTTTCTTGAAAGGATCAAGTTTAAAAATGTGTCTTCTCCAATTTTATAAGAAACTAAAGAGTTTCTTATATAGATTTATTTATAGGTTCGGGTTCTAACGATTTATCACTTTATACTTTGTATTCTCTTCTGATATAGTGAATATCGATCTGCCGCCAATCATGAGCAAACGACATAGTACCAAGCTTCGTAAATCTTTATGTCATATATGTTACTACTTTACTTTTCGTTCCTGAGTAACTACAATTTGCTTTCGTACTTTTGCAATCTGTAACAAACTGGTATGAAAGCATTGGTAATGTTCGTAACTAGCTTCAACCTTGTTGTCCATAAACCATAAGGATAGGTTCAGTATGTGATGCATCAAGATGCACACTTTATTGATGCAATAAGATATTCCAGAAGCACTTGCCAGAAATAACAATATAATGTGTTTGATGTCTGATGTTGAGAAAGCAACCTTAGAAGCCAATGCACTCGCTAACATCCAACTATGTTTATTCGATAAAGTTCTTGTGGAGATAGCTGATGAGGTGACTATAGCTGGCTTGTGTCTTAAATTGGAATGGTTATATATGACAAAGTTGTTCACCTGCAAGTTATATCTGAAGCCATGTTTGTTCACTCTTCGATGAAAGAAAGTACGTTACTAATAAGATCATTTTGATAAATTTAATAAAATTTTGATGGATCTCAAAAATATTGATGCTAAAATTGATGATGATGCTTCTGCACTAATATTATTATGTTATTTAGCTCATTGTTTTGAGAATTTCATCAACTCTATGCTTTATAATTGAGACACTATCCTTGGAAGACATGAGATCTGCTATACACTCTTACAAATTGCGATAGAATATTTTTAGTACTGATAAGAAGATTCAAGCACAATACTTGGTTGTAAGAAGTTCCTATCAAAGAAATCAATGTGATCAATCGGAGAAGCGTGCAGAAGATTTCCAAGGCTAGAGTAGGGTTACATAAAATTACATTTGAAGAATATTAAGTGCCACTATTTGAAACAAAATGGATACATAGAGTTTGATTACCTTAAGAAGAAAGCAAGGATAAATGAGAGATCACATGATAACTTATAGATTGCTGATGCTGCAGAAGAAGATTCTTAAGATACCAATATAGTTTTTAGTGATAGATCATGCTCATCCACTGATAAGCGGGTGCTAGATTCATCCGTGCACCCATAGCAGTTGGTTTATTACATATAAGAAGGTCATATGATGGATCGGCCAGATATATATGCGCATTGCATATTTGCATATAGAAAAGGATCCAGTTAGGTATTGCAACTCACAAAATGAAGCCTACATTAGATTACATTCACTCAGATGTCTGCAAATCTTTTCAAGTTCCTTCCAAAAATGATACAAGGTATGTGCTAGCTCTCATTTATGACTATTTTAGGATGGGTTGAATATGTTTTGAAAAAAGAGTGAGGTCTACTACTCGTTCAAGAATTGGGAAGCTTTGATCGAGAACCAAGCTGGAAAAAAGATTAAGAGTCTTCAAACAGACACCGATATGAAGTTTTGTTCCAGAGAGTTTGATGTGTTACGCTAGAAAAGAGGGTATTTTAAGGCACCACATAATGAAAGAAATTCCGCAACAAAATAGAGTTACAGAATGGATGAACGTGATCTTGGTATAGAAAGATGTATACTTTCTAATATCAGGTTATCAAAAGATTTTTGGGTTGAGGCTATATCTAAAGTTTGTTATCTAGAAAAACGATCGCCAGCTACTTGCAAACAATAGTAAAACTCCTATTGAGGTATGATTTGGTAAACATGTGGCTTGTTTTATTTTAAAAATATTTGGTTGCCTTACATATTATCATGTCAATGATGAAAAGTGTAACCCAAGGGTAAGAAATCTATATTTATTGGTTATGCTTCAAAATAAAAGAATATAGAATTTAAATCACAGACAAGTATCCCAAGTTGGTGTTCAGTATAGGTGTGACTTTGGCGTGAAATTCATGCTTCACCGAAAGAGTTTGATGTATCTTTAAAGAAAGAGAACAATTTCAGCAAGGATGAAAATTCAAGGATTAATCAGGTCATCACTTCGGTTCTACCCACATATATATACATGTGTCCACTAGTAAGGATGAATAGTATGATGAGCAATAGTACTGTGTCGTTACCAATTGAGAGAGGTGGCAGATCAGGTCATCTTAGAGATATGGTTATGCAGATATTGTATCTTATGTATTGAGTATGACAGAATCTTTCCCTAAGCCCTCCGGTAAGTCAGATACCATCACCAGTCAAGAATATGCAAAGTAGACTATTACCATGGAAAAAAGATGGAATCTCTCTGAATTATTGATGTGGATGAAGCTAGTAAAATCACCAAAAGGGAAAAGATTGTTAGTTATAAATGAGCTTTCAAGAAAAAGTTGGGTACTTCAAGGATTTAAATAAGGTATAAAGCACGACTTATCGCTAAAGGCTACAACCAGAAGGAATGCATTGATTTTAATGAAGTGTCCTCTCCGATTATGAAGCACACCTTTATCTGTATGCTATGATGTCACTATGGTTGCTCGTTATGTTCTATATACTGAGTAGCTTGACATAAAGACTACTTTTCTGTTAATGAGTTTGAAGACGATATCTTGATGAGTCAGCCAGAGATGTTCATAATTCAAGGAAAAGATGATTATGTTTTAGATATAGATACAATCAAGATTTTTATTTTATTTTGAGTTTTAGTTATTTGGTGTTTATTTGGAGTCTATTATTTATTTTAAAAAGTTTTAGTCTTTTTGAATGAGTTTAGTACCACATCAGATGTACTATGAAAAGTGTTGAGTTGTAAGCTGTAGATACCGATTTTGGCTCGGGCCCATCAACAATGGGGTCCAACCCAGTTCGTTAATAAAAGACATAGTTGGTGCTTCGTTTAATGCTAGCATTAAACACCCACTCGGCACATGCCAAACAAACAGCCCTAGGCATGCCGGCGACATGTACTCCATGTTAATGACTTGTTAGAGCGGTACATTAATGGCAGGGGATCAAGATCTCTGCGTCTCATCAGCCGTTGCCAAGTTGGTGGCCGAGGAGAACCAGGGCTATCCGATGTGACAGAACGGCCCCTTTCGATTGGATAAAAACCCAAACGGCGCCTCCTTCAGGAGGTAGGTTGGATATCTAATAAAAAACCTCTCTGAAATGCCTGACACAAAAACCCTAGCACTTACAATTTCACCAATCTAGCGGCGCCTACCTTTGGTCGGTGCCCTCTCATTTTCCCACTTGAATCTAACTTGAGCATTGTAATCTGACCGGATGGCCATCCCCTCTGGCGAGGTTGACGAGTTTTTTGTCCGTTTCAGGTGATAATGAAAGACTCATTCACCCTAGCCCGACAAAACCATCCTGTCTGTGCTCCCTGGTGCGGAATTGCTAGTCCTCAGGTCTGATTTGGGCCTAGCGAGAATACGTGCATTAACAGTTGGCACTAGAGGAAGGGCCTTTTGACACCTCTCGTCGAAAAGGCTCGCAACCCAGCAACCTCCACACTTCATCCTTAACCCATCCAATGTTGAAAGGCAAAAGTAAGGTGGTGACGGGAAAGCTCAGCGTGGTGCTCGAAGCCCCTCCTATGGAAAATGGTCAACCCACTGACGATCCACTTCCGCAAGCCTCTGCTGCTGCTACCACGACCGTCACAACAACTATCTCGCACCTCCAACGGCCGATCTTTAGGCCATGATGGCAGAACTTTTCAAAGAGCGAGAGAAGCATGTACGTGAAGTCAGGAGGAATGATGTTCTGGAAGAAATGGTTTGCGACTTGATTTGGCCCCGATCTGGCAGCCCCCTGGAGAGATCCAGCAGTGAGGAGCATCCTATTAAGCGGGAAAATGGGTCTGTAATCGTCAAAACCCCCGATGATAAGGAAAGTCCCAGCGCCACGTGACAACCGCGAGCCCCACAGAGACCAAGCGAAGCCTTCGTCTAGCCGTCACGTCAGGAGCCCGTCACCCATGGACGACGTTGACCCCGCAGCCATGTGCGGGTTAAGGAAGGAGTGGGACTGTCCTTGTGAAGACAATCACAACAAGGCAAACGACACAAGTTCCCTCGGGAGCGGAGCAGATCGCCTACCACCAACAGCAACTCAATCGCCTTAAGCGGGCATGCATTGACCCCCTCGACGACAGGGCTTTCCTCGCTTACTCACCCTTCACCTCAGCTATCCTCGATGCAATATGCCTGTAGAAGGGATTCCCGCCCTACGCAAACGACGTTTCAAGGTACACTGGGTTCGGCGACCCGGTTGAGCACCGAAGACTTTTACCGAGTTCATTGGGGCAATAGGTTACTCCCTCACGTGCGTGGCCTTCTCGAGCTGCCTGACCAGGGCGGCTCGTCATTGGTTCAGGAACCTTCCGAGGGGGTCGATCAATTCCTTTACCGACATCAGAAAGAAGTTCCTCTCACACTTCGCCGCTCAAAACGTGACGAAGAAGTATCCCGAGTCCCTGACATACGTTAAGTAGAGACCCGTGGAGTTCATCCAAGCTTTTATGACCAAATTCACCCGAGCGTACATGGCGATCAAGGCTTGTCCTAACAACCTCGCCAAGATGGCCCTCCAAGCAAGCCTCTTGGATGGGTCCCACCTAAAGATCAATGTCTGCAAGCAGAGGTCCACCTTTTTCGCCCATCTCGTGGGCCAGATTAATAAATACAGTGTCACAAAAGAAGCATGTAGGCGACCCGACACCAAACATGTACCTCCAGCAAGTTGGTGGATCCCTACCCTGCTCCTTCCAGCAAGCGCCTTAGACCCGAGAAGCGCTTCGATCGAACCGAACGTTCCCGAGCTGAGGACCGGAGACCCATGTCCCCCGAGCTGCGAGTATACACGACTCTTTCGGAAATGCAATCAGAGATCTTAACCAGAATGACGAGAAATTTTGAGTACCTGCGTCACTTGCCGAAACGACCCAACACAGTCAGATGCAGGTACTGTGACTTCCACAAGGGGTGCAGACATGATATCAATGACTGCAATATCTTAAAAGACCAGATCGAGCACCTTATCAGAGGGGATGGCTCAGGGAGTACAAAGTGTCAGAGCGTAGTCGAGCTGAAGGGTCTCCGAGCATTCGGTCTCGTCGTCGCGTTCAGCTGCAACTTGGCTCAAGTGTCCAACCAGGTGCAAAAGTGCCTCGCCCGTCAAGCATGCTTGCATCCCACTGACATTGACACTGCAATCGTTGAGAGAGCTACAAAGCAGCTCAAGCTGATTGACAAACCCTTGCTGTTCACGGAGGAGGTGAGAAGGGTCCACCAACCCCACAATGGTGCCATTGTGGTCGACCTCTTAATCGCCAACTATAATATTCAGCGCATCCTAATTGATAATGCGAGCTCTGTGGACATCCTCTACCTTAGCACGTTCCAAAGGCTCAGAATACAGTGCGGCGTGCTACAGCCCGTCCATACCAACCTTTTTGGGTTCACCTGGGCTCAGATGGTCACTGAAGGGTGGTCACTCTTCAGGTAGAGTCGGCACACCACCCCGACGTCAGGTCCGGATCGTCAACTTCCTAGTAGTCAACTGCATAGGTACTTTAAACGCTATCATAGGCGTCTAACCATCATTACAATGATGGGTAGTGACATCCATCTATCACCTGATGGTCAAGTTTCTCACGGAGCACGGTGCCGGGTTCCTCAAGGGTGCACGGCGAATTTTTGCTAATTTTTCATGCCAATATGTTGTTTCAAGGATTCCGAATCCGTTTGGAGCCAAATTCAGTGCCGTTCACGCCAATGGATAGCGGACTCAGCCGAGTACACATATGTACCCTCCATATACGATCTACTTTAAATTATGCGATATGATTACTACGATGGTGATTACTACAGGAATATTCTCATCGAACAATGTATGATATGGTCCTATACTTTTATGGCCTCGAAGACAGTGATGTATATGATGATTAGGAATCCCATTTAGAGTATTTCTTCTTTTGTTTTAATTTGTCAGAAGAACAAAAATATATATGTGCATATCACGAGTTCAAAGGAGAAGCACGATCATGGTATAAGCAACTTTCACGTCATAATTGTCGATGATTAGTGTTCAGGCTTCATCTTCAATATCGCTATTCTTCCTAGCCTTGATATATTCCACAAGCACATTAACAATCTTCATGAAAGTAAAAATGTGGCCAGAAGAAGAGATAAGTGAGAGCAACAAACAAATTCTTCAAGCTATCGAATAATGGGAAAAGAACAACAGAGTAAACTCAAGCCAGATCCTGATCAAGAGATTGGGACAAAGCTTAAGCCAGAGTTAGTATTGGAGAAACGACAAAAGCCTGAGCATGTACCAGAGTTAGAGCATGAACCAAAGATTGATCTAGTACCACAGTCGGAGCCTGAACTAGAATTTGATCCAGTGATGTATTTTGAGTTAGAGACAGAACTTGATCCAGCATTGTAACCTGTGTCAACCATATCCAGAGCCACCTATTGAAGCGTCACTGCATCCAATTGAGCATATCGAGTTTGTTATCCCCGATTATCATCCCCTAACCAACAAACAAGTGTTGAATATTTTTGTCTTTTATGAATTGGGGGAAACTTTCAGAAGACGTGCTTCCACTAATCTGCATCCTGTTACACTTTAAAGTTCATGACGTGTCTTTTTCAATCATAGGAGATGATTTCTGTCCAACTGCGCTCCTTTTGCCATCCTTCACCAAGTGGTAAAATTTTCAAGCTGGGAAGAATGATAGGGATACGATCAAAATTTTTAATTCTTATTTTTCTTTTATTTTGAGTTTTTGTTATTTGGAGTCTATTTGGAGGCTTTTATTTATTTTAAAGAGTTTTAGTCTTTTGGTTGAGTTTAGTACCAATTCGGATGGAATATAAGAAGTGTTGAGTTGTAAGCCTATAAAAAGCCCTAGACGTGTTTTATTTTGAGTCAATCAATCAATGAATCAATGAAGAAACCAAGGAGAAATTTTCTCAAAATATGTTAAATGTTCCACATTCCTTGGTGAGAAGCCTCAGAAACCCTTGTTGAGAAGCCAAGAACAATAATATATCATATTCTTCCCCAAACCCCCACCAAATCCCTAAATTCCATATTGTTCTACCTCAGTTTTTAAGATTAAAAAATCTTTGAATGGTTTGAAGCACTCTTCTCGCTAATGGTATGAAAGGTTAGATACTTTTATGGTTGGCCACAGATATACAAGAAGCTTGTATAATAATTGCATTTACTTCTGAAAGCTTGATGATGGTTCGTATATCTATCTGTTTGTTGTATATGGATAGTATATTTAGCCTGGCTCGAGACACATATCTGAAATCAATAACTTGAAACAACTTTAGGAGGAGGAATTGACAAGAAGGATTTTGATACAGTTAAGAAGATTTTTAACATTGAGATTTACATGGATTAGAAACTTGGCAAACTCTATCTCTAAAAAGTTTTATTTAAAAGTTATAAATCGATTTGGTATGAAGAATGCAAAGCACATGTCTACTCTGCTCGCTGCATATTTTCATCTTTCAGTTATGTACTCTTTTTTCAGTCTGAAGAAGAAAAGAAATACATAACTTATATACTTTATATTAACGCCGTTAGAAGCATTATGTATGCTATGATTCTGTCTGGATATTTCATAAGCCATCAATATTAGCAGATTTATTGGTAATTCTAAGAAGATCTATTGGGAGGCTATGTATTGGATACTTTGATAATATCTCAAAGGGGCCATAAATGTTAGTTTGGTGTACGATAAAAGGTCTGGATAGTTATGATCTGATCAACACAGAATCGGATTATACGGGTGATTTAGACATTCATGTTTTCATACTAGCAGGTTGTGCCGTCAGACTCTACAGTCGACATTTGTTTTGTCTACTACTATAGGTACATGATAGTTGTTAAGGTAATGAAAGAAGCCATTTGGTTGAGAGGTTTGGTCAGTAATTTTGGTTTACACTAAGTGACTAATGTGCACTGTGATAGTTAAAGTGCAATTAACTTGACCATGAATATAATCACGAGAGGGTCAAATATATTGATGTTAAGTATTACTTCATCTAAGAGTTAAACAGTGTCAAGGTAAAGAAGATTGGTACTTAAGATAATCCAGCTAACATGATGATCAAGTTTGTTCATTCATGTACTTTCATGTATTACTGGGGTTGCTTGGTGTTTCTTGTAGCAAATGTTGAGCCCTACGTTGCTTTGACAGTGATAGATGTATTTGTTTACTAGTTACTCGATGGTGTTTTACTTAAGGCAAAGAGTCTGTAATTTATTGTTAGGATCCAACGAAAGATGTAATTTTTATAGATAGAAATAGCACAAATCTAGATAATTGAATACAAAATAGGTGTATTCTTCTCCCAAGATGCCAAAGAGGACGTCCACACTCGTCTACCTTTGAAATCACACCAATATCAAATATTAGCATAACCCAAAACAAGTGACGGCTAGCCCCCATATATAATAGAAATTAGGGTTACTTGGCAAACGGGTCACGCGCACGTGGGCTTCATGGGCCGGCGGCTGATGGGGCGCGGGTTTTCCTGCGGACATAGACCCGCGTCTCATCAATACTCCCCCCAAAGAGCCACCTTATCCTCAAGGTGGAAGTCTGGAAAACGCTGCACCATCTCGTCCATAGCTTCCCATGTGCTCTCATGCTCTGGCAAGCCATTCCACTGCAGCAACACCTGGCACGCTCCTGTGTCTACCCGTCGAACTCCTTTCAACGCCTCGGGCTTCATCCTCGCCTCCATATCAGCAGTAAGGGTCTCCAGTAAGGAGGGGATCGGTGTGTGGTTGCCAATAGCCTGACGCAACTGTGAAACATGAAACACTGGGTGGATAGCCGATCCTGGGGGTAATCTCAATCTGTAGGCCACTTGTCCAACCCTCGCCTCTCTCGAAGGGCCCGTTGTATCGTGGCGCCAGCTTCTCATTCCTTCTGTGAGACACATATCTCTGTCGGTACGGTCGCAGTTTCAAGTACACCATGTCCCGTACTGCGAACTGTACGTCTGGACGGTGCAAATCTGATCTCGCCTTCATTACCTGCTGCGCCCTTGCCAAATGCAGCTTCATCTCCTCCAAAACACGATCCCTCTCCGCCAAGTACTGCTCCACCTCCGAAACTGGCGTTGTCTCATGCCCATAATGTAAAAGGTGAGGGGGGTCTCTGCCATAAAGAATCCTGAAGGGTTCGTCTGTGCTGCCGTGTGATATGATGTGTTATACCAGTATTCTGCCCATGCCAGTCAACGAGCACACTCCTTGGGATTATCCGAAATGAAGCACCGCAGATAAGTCTCCACTTCTGTATGGACAACACTATGGCCATCAGCTCTCTCTCTCTCGTAGACCGACCGTAGTTGGGCCCTCGCGGTCAACACCTGGCTGTAGTAAGCAATGGGCCGCTGTTTCTGCATCAATACTGCTCTCAGCCCATGTCCTGATGCGTCAGCCTCTACCACGAAGGGCCTGAAAAAATCGGGCAACGCCAACACTGGCACAGTGGTCATTGCCCTTTTTAGGGCCTCAAATGCTGTCGTCGCCTCCTCACCCCAATGAAACTGGTCCTTCAATAACTCTGTCAGCGACCAGGCAATTGTCCCATACCCCTCCACGAATCTGTGATAGTATCTTGTCAGCCCCAGTAAACCCCGTAGCCCTCTGAGCGTGGTGGGACGCGGTCAGTCCAGCATCGCCGCTATCTTTGCTCTATCTACTGACACCCCTCCTGCTGACACTACATGCCCCCAAATACTCCACCTGTGGCTGCCCCAAAAGACACTTTTTCCTGTTCACATATAGCTGATGATACTGTAGCTCCTGAAACACAACCTGCAGGTGGTCCAAATGCTCATCCAGGGTACGACTGTACACCAAAATGTCGTCGAAGAAAACTAGTACGAATCGCCTCAGGTAAGGACAGAATACCTTATTCATAAGAGCCTGAAAAGTGGCAGGCGCGCTTGTCAAGCCGAAAGGCATGACAAGAAACTCGTAGTGACCCGCATGCGTCTTGAACACTATCTTGGACACATCCTTCCATCGCATCCTGATCTGATGGTAGCCAGACTTAAGATCTATCTTGCTGAACTAGGCTGCCTCGTGTAACTCGTCCAGGAGCTCGTCTATCACAGGTATGGAAAATTTATCTGGGACTGTCTCCTTGTTCAACGACTTGTAGTCTACGCAGAAGCACCAACTACCATCATTCTTCTTCACTAACAACACTGGGTTGGAAAATTGGCTTACACTAGGCTGAATTACCCCCGCCTGCCCACCTCTGCCACCATTCTCTCTATCTCATCCTTCTGGTGCTGGGGGTATCGGTAGGGTCGCACGCCAATGGGGGACACACCCTCTCGCAGTACTATGGCATGCTCGTGGTCCCTCGGTGGTGGGAGACCCCGTGGCTCCTGAAAGTTCTCCTGAAACTGCTCGATCAGCTGATGCACCTCTCCTGGGATGGGCTGCTTTGCACTGGCATCTGCGCCTCCCTCGCCTGTCAACGAATACAGCTCCATTAAATATCCTCCTCCCTCAGTCTGGATGGTTCTCACCATGGTCTTCAAAAAGACCAAAACTCTGCATAGGCTGGGGTCCCCCTGGAGTATCACTGCTCTCCCGGCCTCCTGAAACTCCATCCGTAGCAGCTTCCAGTTCACTGTTATCTCCCCTAACGTCTGCAGCCATGTCATGCCCAAAATGATGTCGGTGCTCCCTATGTCTAGAGGTAAGAAATCTACGATCACATGTATCCCCTGCATGGTCAGTACCAGCCCCCTGCAAACTCCCCGACTGCTCTCCTTCTTTTCCGTCTCCATCATCACACTGAAACTGCTGCAATCAGTCAGCTGGAGCCCCTGCTGTGCCACCACCCTCCTGGAGATAAAGTTGTGGGTAGCCCCACTGTCAATGAGCACGGTCACCTCCTGATTGCCGACCTCCCCCTCAGCTTCATGGTATGGTTCGATGTGAACCCTACCACGGAGTTGAGGGACACATCCGTCACGTCCAACTGCTGGTCCTCCAGCTCCTCCTCTGCCTCAGCTGCATCCTCCTTGACGTCAGCCTCGTCGTCATCGTCCTCCAATAGCAGCACCTGGAGCTTGCGCCCTGCACATGGTGGCCCGGTGTGAATCGCTCATCGCATCTAAAACACAAGCCCTTCTGCTGCTTCTCCCTCATCTCTGCGTTCGTCATGCGCCTGAACTGCCCCCAACCTGCGGTGCACTATCCTTCTCTCCAGTCTTCTCCCTGACCACCGACTCAGTCCCCGTCGTGGCTCTCTGCTATCCACCCGTCACTGGCTGACTACGAACTGTCGATCCGCTCCAAGCTCCTCGGGTCCTCATATCCTCCAGCTGATAGTCCTCTGCCATCTGAGCGTACTCAATGGCCTCCATCAAACTCTGAGGCTTATGCATGCGCACGGCTGCTCGAATAGTGGCCTTCAGCCCCTTCATGAAGGTGCTCTCCATCGTCTCGTTGGTCACCCTGTGCACATGTCCCGATAGGGCCTCAAACCGCTCTAAGTAGTCTCTCACCATTCCCTCCTGTCGGAGAGAAAGCAGCTGCTCCCGTACGTTCCCCACGTGGGAGTCTCTGAACCTCTCTACCATCTGGTCCCTGATCTCCTCCCATGAGGGAAAAGGACGCCTCGCGTCCTTCCATTGAAACCACGCCAGTGCCTTCCCATCAAGGCATATGCCAGCAGCCTCCAACTTCTGCTCCTCCGTCATGCGAGAGACTCTAAAAATCTCTCCGTCCTATATACCCACGAGACCGGGTCCACTCCATCGAATATAGGCATCTTCAGCTTTCTTAGTCGGTCCATATTGAATCCCCATTGGTTCCCGCGACTTCCGCCGTGTAGGCTGATGGTAATGCTGATACCTCTCCTGGCGTCGCTCGTAACCCCCATGGGGTCCTCCTCGGTCTCCGTACCTACCCTTTCGTCGCCCCAAGCCTGCCCTCTAGACCCTCCTGTAAGTCTCTGTAACCACCACCTGCGCCTACTATGCGTCCCTCCGGGTGGTGGGGCAGGGCTGCCACCTTCCGTTGTCAAATCGAGGATCGGGAGGTCCCGATAACCTTCGCCGTAGTCCATGTGCTCCTGAAATCCACCGGACCCAAATTCCTCCTCGAAGTCACGTGCCGGCACCTTCCGACGCGGCTGCCCGTCGTGAAAGTGCTGAAAATCGCCGCCTCCAGCCTCAAAATCCCCCCGCCCCTGCCTTCCCATCTCTGCGGGGCTGCGGTCTGCTTGGGGCAGGGCCGCCGGCCCCGCTCGAGGGCCCTGGGAGCCCTAGTGTCCCCCCTGGGGGCTTCGCCGCCCCTAGGCGAACCCAGGGGAGGCCGCCGCCTCCCCTGCGGCAATCCTAGGAGGCGGCGTGCCCTGGGGGGCTGCCGCGGCCCTCCCCCTCCTTCGTGTGCCGTCATGTGTGTTTGGGTGAAGCCGCCGGCTCTTCGTTGTACTTCCACCGCCTTTCGCCGCACTTTCTCTCGATAGTCAACCTTCCACGGATCCTCTTCCTCATACTCTACAAATTCCTCCTCCACAAAGTCGCTTTCCGGGCCAAAAATCTCAACTTTCTCCTTCCCTTTGACTAAAGGTGCCGCATTTCCCACCGACTTAGGGTTTCCATCTCCTTTGTTGTTCATCGCCAATTGATTTAGGGCTCCCATCAATTGCGAGAATTGTTCGTCGTGCTTCGCTTGGTTCGCCGCCAATTGAGAGATGGAAGTCGACAAATTTGCCATGGACTCATCGTTCCTCGCCAACAATTTCTTGATAGCGTCGATCTCGCTCGTGAACTTTGCCTCCAATGCCTCAATTTTGTCTTGTGATCTCGCCGTAGCCGCCATCGATCGTCACGTGCTCTGATACCAAATTGTTAGGATCCAACGAAAGATGTAATTTTTATAGATAGAAATAGCGCAAATCTAAATAATTGAATACAAAATAGGTGTATTCTCCTCTCAAGACGCCAAAGAGGACGTCCGCACTCGTCTACCTATGAAATCACACCAACATATAATAATAGCATACCCCAAAACAAGCGACGGCTAGCCCCCATATATAATAGAAATTAGGGTTACTTGGCAAACGGGTCGCGCGCGCGTGGGCTTCATGGGCCGGCGGATGATGGGGCATGGGTCTTCCTGCGGACATAGACCCGCGTCCCATCATTTATGCATCAAGTTAAAGATTTGTTGAGTTTTGATGCTGATAAAGTTCTAATTATATCCACACTTGAATCCAAATTTATGTTAGAGAAGAATTATAATGGGCAATTTCTATGCATGAATCGAATTGAGTACTTCTAATTTGTTTAGCAAAATGATAATAATTTGAGTCAATGTTGGATTCCTTTGCATGAAATTTACATGAGAGAATTTAAATAGGATCGAAATTAATCCTATTGGCTAAACGATAATGATTTGAGTTCAACTTAAGTTTCTATTTCATAATGCAAGTTGTGATTCATGCAAAGGAAGCACAAATACAAATTAGAATGGATTAGTTTCTTTAATCATATTTGATAAGGATAGAAGTCATTCAGTTTCTATATAAAAAGAGGTTTACGATATTTTCGTGAAAGCATCAAGTCTAAAAGGGTCTTTCTTTTTCTCTTGTACAAGAAACTAAAGAGTTTCTTATGAGGCTTTATTTGTGAGTTCGGGTTCTGGCTTTATCACTCCATACGTTGTATTCTCTTCTTCGGATATAATGAATATCGACCTGTCATTGTTTGTGGACGTATGTCATAGCATTGAATAATTTAAATTCTTGTGTCATCTTTGTTACTATTTATTATTTTTTTCTTGTGCAACTCCGATTTACTTCCATGATTCCGCAGTCCATAACAGTGTTGGACATGTGTTCTTTTTGAAGCGTATGTGCTTCATAAGTAATAATAAGTAGGAGCTCCAAACAATTTGATGTATTGGAGTGCATATGTACTCTTATATGGGGTGACAATTTTGTGATAGGATATAATGTTTATGCGGTAGCTAGCCAAGTGGGAAATTTCACCCTTGGCTAGCTTCAAAAACCATCCCCAAATTTTTCCCACGATCGGTTCTGTTCATTTTGATTTTCGTAGTATAAAGTTTCAACCAAATATTAAGTGATTCTAAGAAGTTTTGATCGTTCATCTAGTTGTTGCAAAAAGTTTTACTGTGAACTCGTTAAATTTGCGATGAATAGATGAATGAGCTAAACTCTTGAGTTCATTTGATATTGGTGGTTTAAGGTTCTAGAATAAAATGATCAAAATGAACCAGTCCGATCATCAGAAAGAATAGTGGTGGGGATTTGGTGCTAGCCAAAGAGAAATTATTCTTAGCTAATTGACGTCTATGTTCATATATATATATGGGGCCATGATCTTGTGCGAAAATTCACAAATGATCATGGTGCAAATTTGTTTTTTCCTTGAATTTTTTTCCAAAAAATGTTTTATTGTTTAATCCAAACATATGTATACCTTAATAAAAAAACATGGGTAAGCCCTATGGGGATTTAGCCAATGATCAAGACACAATGGTTTCAAAAATAATAGAACATACACGAGACAAACATGATGTGATTTTTTTTATTTTTGATTTGGGATATTAGGATATGTAGATAACATCCAACAATTTGATCTAAAAAATCAAAAGATGATTTTCTAATAGAAGTTGTGTGGATGCGTTTTTGTATAGGATCTTATATATATACACACACATTCATATACATATACACATATATACATGAGGTGAATATGGATCAGGTGGCCAAGGCGGGAATTTTCTCATTGCCATGATCAAGGCCGCCCATCACCCATCATGGATGTGGGCCACACTCCCCCACATTAGGGTGTGAGCGGCCTAGATTGTGGCCGAGGAAATCCCCTCCTTGGTCACCTGATACACATTTTTCTCTGTATACACACATATATACACATATATATACATACAAAGTAGTAATCTGGTGCGAAAATTTCGCACCAGATTACGAAGCGAAAAACATTTTATATTTTATAGAATTTTTTTTGCAAATTTTTTTGATGTTTAATCTATATAATTATATATCATAGAGAAAATAATGGGTGAACCATAGGGGGATTTGAGCACCGATCCACCAGTTACAAAATTTAACGGTTTCAGTACAATATAACTTTTTGTAATAGTTTGATCGAAGGTTAAATCACATTATTTTTTGTGGGGTGTATAAGTACATGAAGTGAATGAGGAAATAGAAAATTTGAACAAAAATTCAAATAAATTAAGAACTTTTTTGCACGAAATTTTCCATGCTAAATGTTTGCACTTGAAAATTTTCCTATACATATATATATATGCATATATGAGATAAATGGGAATAAGGTGGACAAGGAGAGACCACCATCTAGGCCGCCCATCACCCATCATGGTGATGGGGCCCACACCCCCACATGTGGGGTGGGCGACCTGGATGATACCCAAGCATGAGATTCCCTCCTTTGCCACATGATTTCCATTTATTTCAACTTATAAGTACATACTTACATATGAATAACATGTGCTATTAGCTCAGGAAACCCGTGCCAACTCATATATACACCATTTTTATTTATTTTTAATTTTTTTCAAAGGTGTTCTACACCTCATGGATGATCAACAAACTAAACATCAAGTGACTTCAATGATATTTGTCACTCGATCTAATTGTTACAAATTCAACGGTTTTAGAACAATATAATTTTTTGTAACAAGTGGATTGATGATCAAATCCCACTAAAGTTTGCCCGTATTTGAGTTTTAGAATGTGTACGTCAATTTTATAAAAAATTTCGAAAAAGTAGGGTGTGGTTTTTTGTGCCGCCAGTGCATGAAATTTTCTTCGTTGATAGTTCATATCCAATTCACTCCACATATATATGGGACTAATATGGGTCATGTGACCCATGATCATTAGTCAGGTACGCTGACACGACTGTCATTGATTGGTCATCCAATAAACAATACATATGTATTGCTTTTGGGAAAAAAATCAATGACTGTCACGTTAACTCACCTGGTAAAAAATAATCAGGTGCCGATCATCAGCTAGTTAAAAAGGAAGTTTTCTCATTAGCTAGTGCCAAAAACACTATTTACTCTTTTTTCTGATAGATCTGTTTGCTAGCATTAAAACACAACTTCCTCTATTTTTTGACCATCAAATTCGTTTATTTTGGTCTTCATATTCTAAAACACCATGTCATCAAATATCAAGGGAATCTAATGGGGTTTACTTGTTTATCTAGCTGTTGTAAAAAGTTTTGCTATAGTAAAACTGTTAAATTTGTGATGAGTGGATAAATGAGAAAAACCTTTTAGGTTCACGTGGTTTTGGCAGTTTAGGATTTTAAAATATGAAGATGAAAATGCACAAATCAGATTATCAAAAAAAAAATAAGGGAGGTGTGTTGCTGATGCGAGCCATGGAGGAATTTCCACATTGGCTATCTGCTGACCATTTTTCTCATGTATGTATGTATGTATGTATGAGAATAATGGATATCGTTTGACATATGCGCTAAGGACTCATATGACCTCTCAAAAAAAACTATACTCCCATTTTTCAAATGATCGTAACCGTTTATTTTATTATTCATATTCTAAAACATCAAATATTGGGTAATTCCAAGGAGTTTTGCTTATTCATTCATCCATCACAAATTTTTAATAGTTCCGTAAGAATGGAACTTTTTACGATGAGTACATGAACGAGTAAAGCACATTGTGTTCACCTAAGATATGGGGTTTTAGCATATGATGAACGAAATGAATGGTTCCCATCTTCCGAAAAATTTAGGTGGGCGAACTTTTCGAGGTAGCATATGTGGAATAGCCCAATATCACATGATACACATTATATATATATATATATATATATATATATATATATATATATATATATATATATAGAATAATGTGTATCATATGACATTGGAGGCATCTCCTCATATACAAGACGCAAAAAATAGGGTGGTACAAGCCCACATGGGCTTGTACTTGTACCACCACACTTTTTTGTCTTGGTATATGAGGAGATGCCTCACATGTCATATGATACCCATTATTCTCATATATATATACACACATACACACATATATACATATCAAATAATGTACATGTGCCATCAGCATGGAAAATTTTCCTGCGTGGATGTATCTATACATCATTTATTTCATTTTTCTTTCAAATTTTTTTGCAGATGCTCTACACATCATGGATGATCAACATACCAAAAATCAAATGAATCCAATGTTGTTTGATTCTTGACAATTAGTACAAAATCAATGGTTTCAAAATAATAGAATTTTTTTCGTATCAAGTGGATCGAGAATTGAATACCCTAGGGTTCACCATATACTTAGGGTTTGAGGTTTTAGAATGTGTACATCAATCCTAATATTTTTACCCAATATTTGTGAGACTTAATTTTTTTTTCAAGGTTATACATATTCTAAAACACAAAATATAAGTAGACCCTAGTGGGATTTGATACTTGATCCACTCGAAATAGTTAGATTTACAAGTGGACTGGGAGTCAAATGTTGTCAGATTTATTTGATTTTTGATATGTTGATTATCTAGGCCGTGTAGATCAATTTTGAAAAAAACTTAAAAAAACTTAAAAAATAATGGAAATTGATGTTAGCGTGGAAAATTTTTCTGATAGCACATTCCATTGCACGCGCGTGCCTCCATAAAATGTTACATGTTGCACTATAAGGATGAATTAAAATGATCAATTGATTGAGATAGTTTGATATTGCAACAGCGGCTAATAAGTGCATCAATTAGGAAAAGTGATAGGATTGTAGTTAATGGAACAATAAGGAATATAGAGGCGTTCACAAAAATTTGTATGGTGGCAATTAAGCAGGGTATGATTGCATTTCTTTCAAATGATGAGATGGCTCTTAACTGAGGATTCATATAAATTTTGTGGTGGTAGTGGTGGTGGTGACGGCGGCAACGATGTTGGTTTGGTACAAGTGATGGCTGTGGACATTGAGGAGCCTTTTCTTATCATGGTTATCTAATTTCTAGGCTACTGGCCTTGAAGAAAGCTCGCACCATCCACATTGGTGCTTAACATCATTATGCACCCAATTGAATGCTAACAACCAATGTCTTCCAAAAAATGCATTCCCCAGGTTGTGGGGACGGACATCGATTACAGGAAGTGTACTTGCTGTATGCCTTCTCATTCCTTTGAGGGTACTAACTTGGTCTGTGCCAATGCAGATTCTTCCTGTTAATATCAAGAGTCTTGCTGGTAGTGTTGCAACTCTTGCCAACTGGTTGACGGCCTGGGCAATCACCATGACTGCCAATTTGATGCTAAGCTGGAGCAGTGGAGGTCTCTCTCTCTCTCTCTCTCTCTCTCTCTCTCTCTCTCTCTCTCTCTCCCCCCCCCCCCCCCCCCCCCCCCCCCCCCCCCGTGTGTGTGTGTGTGTACGCACATAAGCACGTATGCACACCTGCAATAACACGACGGAGATGCATGTATAACACGCAGACACGATCTGGCATTATGGTGCCTTAACGTCGAATATGATTTTTACTATTTATACACAATCTTGTATTTATTATGGTGGCTTGCCTTTTTAACAGGGACGTTTACCATATATACGGTTGTCAGCGCGTTGACCCTTGTATTCGTGATCATATGGGTTCCTGAGACGAAGGGAAGAACTCTTGAGGAAATACAATGGTCATTCCGATGAGTGCTGCGGCAAATTCATTGCGGTTTTGGAAATATCATAATTCAATGGATGGCTGTGGACATCGCCCATTGTATTCGCCATGGCAGTTCAAGATTCAAATCATGTTGAGCTCTGCTGATGCTGATGCTGCTGAAGACCTGGTTTCATATAAAAAAATCATCCACGTTGGGTCCTTGTAATTTTTTGAGTGCAATATCCTCCATTAAATTTGTTCAATCCTTAAGCGAGTCTTCATTGCCATTGAATTGTAAGGTTTGGAATTGGGGTTTTTTTTCATTTTAATTTCGTTTTGACAATTAATTCTTTTTGTATCTTTGTGGGAATGGATGAAGGAATTGTTGGCCTTTGGAGACTGAGCCATTGATTTGCTTCATTATTTTGTTTCTTCAGTGTTAATTTTATCCAATAGGATGCAATTGCAAACAGAGATGATAGTTCTGTGGATGCTCAGGAATGAATATTTAGTACATAAAAATTCAGGGCAGGGATCAATAAGCCTATGAATGAACAATGTGTCCGGCTGCTGGTGGAAACAGCACGGATACGGAGTTCGTATTGCAGTAACCATGTTTAAAAGGGGGATACAATGTGGATGTATATTTTACTGAGTCGCAGTAACCATGTTTAAAAGGGGGATACAATGTGGATGTATATTTTACTGAGTCGAATACGTGTACACTGGTATCCGTATTCACTTAAATGCAAATATGAAAGTTTCAAAAAATAACCTATAATCATATTTTTATGTTAACTCATGAGAAATAAATATTAAATCCCGCTACAAAATTTGCTTCAAAAACATGGTTCCACCTCAAATTCCATTCATTTTTGTCTATCTACCAGGAGGTGAGATAAAATAGTAACTCGCATGGGCTTAGTTGTGGGTTTAGTATAACGTATGGGTTGTAAAGAATACGTAGAGAAAAGCACACAGATGATTCGGCCTATAGTGTTGATTGAGCTGAAGTGGGCTGGGGATAAAATTGAGGGTGTCACCTAAAAAGAGTATTCTAAAGTAAGAAAAATATGTTTAGTACTTGGTTAAAGAATGATAGCAATACCCCCACATAAGCTCTTTGTAAAGGCATGCAAGATGATGAGGCCATATATGTACTCTTTAGGCAATACAATCTCCTCAAAACCGGAAATTTTTGCTATTATTTATTTTCATGAAGGAGAATCATTGTAGCGTTTGAAGGCGGTCGTGCGCCATCTTTGATATTCCCTAATGGTTCTTGATACAACCTCCGAATGAGCCAGAGAGAAGCGAACCACCACCACCACCACCACCACACCACCACCACCACCCCCCCCCCCCCCCCCCCCCCCCCCCCCCCCCCCCCCCCCACCCCGCTTTGGGCCGAGGATCTCAAGAGCAGATCTAGGCCTCTCGGCCCAAGACCAGAGCCCAGTGGACCATAGAGTCTCCGCGATTGAGAAAACCCCTCCCTAAACCGAGCCCACATTGATCGCCGTTCAAGCTACCATCAATACGGGCGGACGCGACAGGAGGAGCCATAAATGCCATGAACGCAAGGGCATATCAGGTGGAGGCATTGACATGACGCTCTCCTATAAATAACCCAACAGGCGAAAGGCCAATGGGACGATTTCTAGATACCGAACACCCAGATATACCTTCTTTTTACACTTGCTCCCACCGCATATTTCTTCCTCCATAACTCGGTCTGAGAACTCATGCACGGCCTCTCATTGAGCCGGACTCGATTCCACTGAGCACTCTTTAGTCAAGATCTGACTTAAGCATCAGAGGGGACTTGGTCAGAGCCAAGGTCTGACTCCCTTGATGAGTTACTCGTTTTGAAGGTCGAAGGAGACATCGTCCCGCCGAAGCTCAACTTCGGCGCCCGATCGCTCGGTTCCAAGCTTCCTCGCACCAGAGTTCGATCGACCGACCGATCCTGGAGGTCATCATCCAGCTGAAGCCCAACTTCGACGTTCTGTCGCTCGGCTCAGATGATCATCGCATCACGGTTTGCTCGGACGACCGACTCCGAAGGTCCTTCTTGTCTTCCACGTCAGTGACGAACTTCGGACATCCGTACTACCAATTTGTGGTGAGAAAACATGCTGAAACATCTGGCGCCGTTGTGGAAACGAGATCATCACCCACTTCATCCACTACACCAAACATGTGTAATGCCCTGCGTAGCTACTGCACAAGTACTAGAGGGGGGTGAATAGTACTTTAAAATAATCAAGAGTATAATTCCTAATTATCTAGCAAACACACAAACAACAATGCGGAATAGCTACAAATAACAAGAATTAGACAATGCAAACATGCGATATAACGGGTTCGGATCCACCCAAATCTCCCCGACTTGTTCCCGGTGATCCTACGTCCCAACCACCCGGATCCCCTCCGGATACTTGAGTTAGAAACCACTAACCCAAGTTTTGCACTATGAAATTCTTGTAGAAAAACCTCTACAAGACCAAATCATACACAAAAGTAAATGTGACTCCCACAACCCGGGATCACACACTTCTCTCACAACCGAGAGAAAAACTTAATATCAAAGTAAATGAAATGATAAAACACTTACCAACAAAATCCTATGCCTTGAGTAAAACTTACAATATTAGGGCAAGGAGGATTTTGAGGAAGAAGATGACACCAAACCCTAACTCCACCAAGATAACCAGCTATAGGTGGCTAGGGAGAGATTGGTGACTTTGAATCAAGCTCTTAGCTTGAGAAGCTCACAATGGAGAGAATCTCTCTTGAGGAATTAGGGCTCAAGAAGTTGATGGAGAGATTATTGTGAGAAGAGAGAGCTTTGAAATAGAGTTGAATGGCTCCTCTTTGATTTCTCTAAACCTCTAGTTTATCAGCCTTGATAGCCTTGAAGAAGCCCTTCAAGTATATATAGGATAGAGGAAAGAGAAGAGCAAAATTCGTGCAATAAATGCTCCAACGGCTCTATTCTGAAGCAGCTTAATCGGTCTAAGAAGGATCACTGACCGATTAGTTTCTCAACTAGTCGGTCGGTGATTCTTCTTGGACCGACTAAGAGGATGACAGCCAATAAAGATGGTTCAGGAGAAATAGAACTAGTCGGTCTAAGAAGACTTGCCAACCGATTAGTTTGACAATTAGTCGGTCGGTGAGTGTTCTTTGACCGACTAAGAGTTAAAAAACGATAGGCTGTCTACTAGGAAAACTAGTCTGTCTAAGAACAAATCTGATCGGTCCATATTTTACACCTTTTTTCTGCATGTTTGCATGCCATTTTGATCGCCCATATCGCGTTTTTCACGATTATTCGACAATATTACGATGCTTTTCACTATTTCTAGTTTTTGTCGTATTTCAGGAGATATGGAGCGATTTGAAGCGATCTTGAGATCAAGAGGATTTACACCCACTTTGGAGTGTCGCCCACGGCTCATTTGCAGACTTATCGACGATGGAGGATGAGTGGAAGAAGAAAGAACTTCATAGGAGCGACGAGGAGGAGAAACAGAGAAGATTGGGCATTTACAGCATGCCACTCGACCGAGTGAAGCACACACTCGGCCGAGCAAGAAAGCCCACTCGACCGACCAGAACGGATACGTGCACAATGTTTTTCAGCGTATACTCGGCCGAATGACAAATTCCTACTCGGCCGAGTGAGGAAGCTCACTCGCCCGAGTACGTCAGGGAAATTTTCCAGAGAAGAGGCCGAATCTACTGCGATTCCCAGAGACCCGTAGATGGCCTACTCGGCCGAGTACACATTACCACTCGGCCGAATGATGAAAGCTACTCGACCGAGCCACCCCCGGAGACAGACCCCTGAGGACCTCGAAGTTACTGTTTTTCTACAGGGTCTGTCACTTGGTCGAGTAAAGAAGTCCACTCGACCGAGTGAAGAATCCCACTCAGCCGAGTGACGCCGAGGACACGCAGCGCCCAGATTTTCAGACAATCGTTCACTCTTTTGAAATCTGCTATCATTCTAGCAATCAAATTATTTTTCTCATATTTTTTATGGATAGTAGACTTCATGACGATTCCAACGCCACCAAGAACATGTCAATCGGATGTCGGATGAAATCTGGAGAATTTCTGCAAGTTGATGCTGCAGTGCTGGAATTTCCACTCGGCCGAGTCACATGTTCCACTCGGCCGAGTCGGCGGCGGGCCCAGATTTAAGTTGCGGTTAGGGCTGTTTTTGGGCACGAATTTGAGGGACTTTTTAGGGTTATTTGCTAGGGTTTTGGGGAGACTATATAAGGGGTTTGTAGCCACCATTAGAGGAGAGTTCCCATGATGTTTTCTTAGTGATTATTTTAGAGGTTAGGCCATGCCCTAGGCCCCCTCTTGGATCTAAAAGCTTGTATTTGGATTGAAGATCTTCATCAAAGCTAAGTATTTTGTTCTTGTTATTTGAATCTTTGTTTTTCTATCTTTTTGTATGCAAGCAATGATTTTTATTGATTCTCATATCATTATTGCTATGCTTGAGTAGATTTGTTGTTCTAGGGCATGTGGATGAACCCTATGGATCTAATTTCAGATTTGTGATGAATGAATTTCTAAATTGCTAGAATTGCTAGGAGGTTAGGTTGTGATCGATTTATTACGGATAGCTAGGGATTTCCATCGATTGGGGTTGGATTCTAATCGATGGGAAGGCCTAGATATTCGATTTAGGTTTATAATCGAGATTCTCTAGACTTGATTTGCAAGAGATTGGACCAAAGCTAGGATTTTTATTATAAATCTATACCCATATTCGTTTGCAAGAGATTGGACGAATACGAACTATCACAACCTAGATCGTAACTCGAGTTTGCACGAGAGTGGGCTCGAGGGGCGATTGAACGATGATGTCGAACCTAATGCTAGTGGCTTAGGCTAGTGTTTGCAAGAGATTGGGCCCTATCCTAGGTTGCTATAGACCGGCAATAGCGAGAGAGCGTGAGCTTGGTTCTCTATTCAGTTACGACTAGTTCACCCCAACACAAGCCTAGTAATATTAAGATTCACTATTTACAATGATGTATGATGATCCGTAGTGGGGATTCCCTAGCTCTAGACTCTTTTATTGTATTAAATTTGAATCGATACTTTATCTGACTTCTTTATCACCGACACCGACATCCACCACAATTTTCATTATATCATTCCATAACCATCTCCACCAATAAAACCATCGTAGTCAAACCAACCTAGGATAGATTGGAACCAACACCACCTCCTCGTGTTCGATACCCGCTCGCCACTTGACCGTGCGCTTGCGGTAAAACTACAATCGTTCTCCGGGTGTATATCCGGGGCCGATCAAAATCCTAACCGATTAGTTTCTCAACTAGTCGGTCGATGATTGTTCTTTGACCGACTAACGATAAATAGTAGCTCAGGCTGTGAAAATGAAGATATAACTAGTCGGTCCACGAAGGATTCCAAACCGACTAGTTTGACAACTAGTCGGTTGGTGAACCTTCTTGGACCGACTAATTGGTCAACAGTGAATGAGCTGAAATGAGGTAGGATATCTAGTCGGTGCAAGAAGGATTGCCGACCGACTAGATTGCCATCTAGTTGGTTGGTTCTTCTTCTTGAACCAACTAAGATGCACTAGAAGCCGCGAAATGAAGCGTAAGGCTTCGGGAAAGTTTCTATGGGCTTCTATGATAATCCTAGCTCTAATAATGTAAGACCTACTCAAGGCTTAACATTCTATACGATGAAGCTAGAAGACAATAAATAAAACTTGACGAACCGTCTTCAAAGCTTCAATCCGAATCTCTTGACTTCAATAATGCTCCGAGAGCTTCAACGAAGCTTCAGGCACATGATCACGCGCTTTGAAAAGTCTTGAGACGTCGCTTTTGATGTTCATAGAATTTTGGCGATGATCTTCATAACTGCGCTCACAAAGAGTTAGTTCACGATATTTATGTTTGTTCATCATCAAAACCAAATCCGGGGAATCAATACTCAACATTCTCCCCCTTTTTGGTGATGACAAACCAACATAAATAATAATCAATAATAATGATTCAAATGAAATTTACTAACTCCCCCTGCATTGATGACACGTTAATTCCATATAAAAACTGAATCTAACATATCAAATTAGATTCACGGTAAAATGCTTTAAATTATCATTTAGCATATTGTCATTATCATTTAGCATATTGTCATCATAAGCATCAAGCAAACGAGGAAAGTATAAAATGTGAACTCAAGTATTGCAATTTAGGATCTAAATCCATTTTTATATCTTAACTCCCACTGAATCTAACATATCAAATTAGATTCACGGTAAAATGCTTTAAATTATCATTTAGCATATTGTCATTATTAATTCTCTCCCCCTTTGGCATTAGCAAAAAGAGCGGTAGGAGATCAACAACAACAACAATGGCTAAGAAATAAACGCACGAGAGTCTAAGAATACGACCATAGTCCAAATGACACCGATGTAAAATACCAAATGTAATATACCGAATGTAATATACCGAATAAAATCAAAGCGTGCCAATGAGACCATAGTCGAAAATCGAGAAAAAATGAAATCATCAAAACTCAAATCAATTTCACATATTGAGTTATGGAACATACTCTCCAATATCAACATTCTTGGTTAATTTAGTGCATGGAAAACAATTCTATGTTTTCATACAAACAAATCTATTTAACCAATATTATCGTCGAGCGACGAAATCAACATTAGAGACATAAATACAATATGAATATCAACTATCAATATCATGCAAAAGTGTTATGCCAAAAAATAGATAGAAACTTCATAAAACTTATGACATACACAAATTTTAGTATTAGCATGCATTCCAGAAGAGATACTCACTATATGAGTCAAAACAAAGCATGGAATGCCATGAGCATAAGAAAGATAAGGATTATAGCATAAGCTCAAAACTAGCATCAAGATATGCATGCGATAGTTTAAAACACAAAGAGACATCAATATGCATTCAACACACATGGATACCAAATATAAGAATATACTTACAACATTAAGCTCCCCCTACTTTGGTGCATCACTTAAGCACCATCAACTCCAATTGATTGAAAATCCTTGCAAATTAAGGAGTTGGTAAGGTTGGTATCCCATGGTGGATTGAACCTAGGAAACATAATATGGAGCTAAATTTTGATTTGTTGCTCCTTCTCTTATTCTTGAGTACCTGAAGATAAAATAGCATTCCATGGTACCCAAGGACATTGGGTCCTAAGAGATTAGACCTTTGGAAGCCAAGTCCAATTGGACTTAGACTTCCCAACAAAATCATCATTGTGCACAACATTCATGAAATACAAATTAATATACGCTTGTTTTTCATGCATGCTTGTGTCTTTCGGGCCCCAAATAGTGAATGTCTTGGGAGCCCTATTCCTATTGGGAGCATGCATACGTTGTTGATTTCTACGTGATGCATGTCGTGGATAAGCATATGGCACATGATGAAATGGTGCATGATGATAAGTGTTCATATGATAGTGATGTGGATGAACATATGCATGTGGAGGAACACGTGCATGAGTGTGTCTCACATGGTGTGCACGTGCTCGTAGATGTGGAGCATAAAAATCATCATACGTGCGAACATATGGAGTAGGAGGTGTGTTCCTACGTGGCATGGTATTGGTGTACATAAAAGCATGACCCTTCTTTGGAGGTCCACCCAAAGTGAGTTTCTTTCCAAACGGGGGTGTGTACCTAATGGAAGCACCATTAGTAGATGAACTACCCATGGGGTGTTTACTCCCACTAGTTGAGGCATCGGAAGTTGGCCTTACAAAGGTAGTGGACGATTTGGATGAGTCTCCCATCTTATACCCCAAACCAATGTGATGATTGGCCGGAAGTAAGTCATTTAGGATATTATCCAAATGGCCCTTACCTTTATTGAATTTATTAATTCGGCCTAATATGCACTCATACTTCTCGGTGAGAGAATGCATAGAATCATCCAATGTGGACACTTGCGATGTGAGTACATAAACACGAGACTTGAGATTCTCATTCTCAATCTCAAAGTTGAGTTTCGAGAAGTCAAATCCGATATCTCGCGTTCATCCGATTTCTCAATATGAACATGCTCAAGTTGAAATTTGAGATTTACAATCTCATTTCTCAACCCTTCAACAACGGTGTCGTTGTTGATGATGATAGGCTTAGGTGAGGTTTGGAGACTAGTTAGATCATCTTTAATCTTAATATACCTACTAGCCAATTTAGAAAACTTAGACCAAAGTTGTTCGTTAGCTAATCTAAGTTCATCCATAGTTACCTCATCGCCTTCATCCTCACTTTCATCGGAAGAGATCTCTTGATCATGTTCCTCTCTTGCCATGACGCACATGTGTGCTTGCACCACTTGTTCATCATCCGACTCTCCACTTGAGGAGTCCTCTTCGGAGTCGGTGAATGAGCCGACAAGCCCTTTCTTGTACCCTTTCTTGTACTTTCTCGACTTGTCGTACTTCGGTGCCTTCCACTTCTCCTTATGTTTGTTGAGAGGACAATCCGTCTTGATGTGTCATGGCTTGTTGCATTTATAACACAAAGGAGCGGAGGCATTAGTCGAAATAAATTTTGACGTATTCTTGAACTTACCTTTTCGGAAGAATCGGTTGAACTTCTTTGCCAAATCGGCCAAAGCTTCTATGTCCAACTCGTCTTCCGATTCTTCATCATCGGTATATGTAGATGGAGCGGCCTTGAACGCAATCGTCTTTTTCTTTGGCTCTTCTTGTTTCAAGTACGCCTTCATCTTGTCCTTCATCTTGATCTTGCTATCCTTGCGTACCTCATAAGACATCAAGGTACCCATTAGTTGTACGACAGTATACTTATTCATATCGTTACCTTCCTCGATGGCGAAGGTACGCTTTTTCCAACAAGAAGGAAGTCCGTCAATAATCTTCGCGACTTTCTCCTTTTGGGTATAGGTCTTCCCAAGAGCTTCCAACTCGTTTGATATGTCCACGAAGCGAACATAGTACTCCTTCATACTTTCACCATGTTCTATGTGAAATAACTCGAACTCTTTGTTAGCAACAACGAGTTTAAAGTCTTTTACCGTACTCGTTCCTTCGTGCAAGATGCGGAGTTGGTTCCATATTTGATATGCACTCTTACATGTGCATATCTTGTTGAAGTCTTCAGGCTCCAATGCACATTGCAAGGCTTTCACGCCCCGCTTCCCAAAAATGTGAAGGCGAGACGTGAGAAGGTCCGCTCAGACTTGAAGCTGCAAAGCTCCAAGCCCGATAAGCGTCAATCAACAATAAATTGGCAGGTCCTTGCAACGCAATACGAAACAACGATAAGAATAATGAAGTGAGACAATAAGCAATTTATTCAATCTCAGAATATCCATAAAATAAATTACAATATCACAGAAAAGCCACCAGGCTCAAAAGGAAAAGCTAAGGCCCATACATGGCCAACAAAGTACAACATACAAGCAAGGGTGCCACGCACCAACAACTAACAGCAACCCTAAACAAGGAAGAGAACACAAGCGGCCTCTAAGACTGGTCACCAATGACCACAAACTCCTCCTCGGCAACCATTGGCTCAGCGCCAGCAAACACTACGTCCTCTGCAACGGCCTCTAGCTCAGGATCTAACATGTGTTGCCCAAAAGAGTAAAGGGGCACATGTCAGCAAGTCTACAAGAGACTTGGGCAAGGAAACTGAAAGGAAAGTAAACTAACAACCTAGCAGTTATAGTAAAGTGCAATGACATGGCAGTTAAGTATGATGCAACAATTTAAAGGAAGAGACAAGCACGCACGATGTAGCAAAAGCTACCAAGTCACTAATTCACGATTTTCACTTATCACGAATCACTTATCACGAATCACTTATCACGAATCACTTTGTGCTCAGAGTTTCCGTCTTTTGGCTAGAGTGGCTGATCGGGCCAACTCCTAAGCTCAAGCGACCGTTTAACCCTACCCATCCACGTGTATCGAGCGTTGGGATTAGCAACACACTGTGCTCGCTTCTGGATCACGAGCCAGGAAGTGTATTTGGCATAGGGGTGCACCTAGCCTTGATCACTGTGTAGGAGTCAAAATCCTACTCGCCGCAGCTTACATTTTAAAGTAGCGTGTGCTACGCAATCACGATGAACAATCGATGTATGCAATGGCATGACAATTAATTCGCGTACCGTTAATTGAATTTAAACATGGCAGTTTAATATGCATGAGCAACAAGTTAAAAGGGTTGGATCTAGCTTCGTTGTCAATCTAGATCAATTGAGGTGACGGATCTAGTTTCGTTGTCAAACTAGATCAAATAGGCGTCCAGGCAGCTATCATTTCACTGTTTAGTCTCTTTTACGCCTACAACAAGCAAATGGCCTAAGACATGGCCCTAAGCAAGAGTTGGCAAGTTTCACTTGCCTAGCACCGAGGATGACGATCAACGAGGCACGTCGCATAAAAAGCTAATCTACTGGAACAGAATCGCTGCCATGGCAAGACAACATCAGAACAATATCTCTAACATCCCTTTTATTAGGGTTTCAATAAAATCACAATGAGGGTTATGAGAATATTAAAGGATCGAACACTACCGTATAGAAGTAGAAGAGCGATGCCGAGCAAGCACGGCGACGGAAGAACGATCCGGAGAACTATGGCTCAGATCTGGAAATAGGGGAAAATCTGGAGAAATGGGATTTTGGGGGATTTTGGGGGTTTTGGGGGTTGGAGGCGACCTAAAGCATGAAGGCCGGCCTAAATGGAGGGGGAGAGGGGCTCTTGAGGAAGGAGGAAGGGCTAGAGGAAGGTTGGGGAAGATCAGAGGTCTAGGGGAAGGGAAATGGCCAGGAGAAATGAAAGAAGGAAAAGAAAACGATCAGGCGTATTTATAGGAATGAACCGGCGGCCGCCCAAAAATTAGGGTTTCTGGGTGATTTAGTCGGTCAATGAAGGGTGGCTGACCGACTAGTTTGGGAACTAGTCGGTCGGTCGTTCAACTGTGACCGACTAAAACCAAACAGCGAAAGAAGGAAGAAATCTGGGAAGTGAATTAGTCGGTCTGTGAAGGCCCGTCGACCGACTAGTTTGAGATCTAGTCGGTCGGTGAGTGTTCATGGACCGACTAACGATAAACAGTAACTTAAGTAGAATTAGTCAAAGGAACTAGTCGGTTTGAGAGCAAGTTCTGACCGACTAGTTTCACATCTAGTCGGTCGGTGATTGTTCTTAGACCGACTAAGAGTAAACAGTAACTTCTGAATAATTGATTCAATGAACTAGTCGGTTTGAGAAGAGTTCCTGACCGACTAGATTGGAATCTAGTCGGTTGGTTCTCCTTCTTGAACCAACTAACGTGCACGGAAAGTGTCGAATTGAAGCACGAAGCTTCGGGAAGATTCCTACGGCTTCTAAGATCAACCTACCTCTAAAATATGAGCGATATGAAGCTCGTCATGAGTGGCTTACTCCAAGCTCAACGATCTAAGGAAGAAGCTAGGAAATCACAACGAAACGAACGAAAGTGAAAGCTACGGAGACGGAAATCACACACAAGGAGAAAATCCACCAAGACATATATATATTATATCGATAACACTAATATAGAAAAACCAGTCGTTACATCCTACCCACCTTAGAATAAAGTCCGTCCTCGGACTTTTTAACATATCTAGTCGCTCTGGTAACTACCCTCAATCAGTATCACATTACATTTCAACTAGGTATATTCAATACAAGTGCTTATATATATGCACTAGGTAGTCAAACATTAACACTACTAGCATGTATCATCCACGCACATCATACTCTTATACCTATCATAGTCATTCATACTCATACATGTATCTCAATCATATATATACATCCCTTATATAGCTATTACTTTCCTAGCACAAAACAATAGTCCATATACTCACAACCAATTAAATAGTTCACACTAGTAAATACCATCGTAATACTCTACGTTAGGTAGCTACCTATGAACAAGGCAATAAGAATACACTACTCCCTACATCTCCTAGCATATATCCAATACCAAACACGTCAACACATGTAATCACACCACACCATTCTAAACTCAAGTTATTATATTTAATATACTTCCACCATCATTATAATTTCACAATATATATTCATTCAAACGCACACAAATACTTCACCATATATTCACATCACATACGGTCCTATAACTATATTCACGTCACGCCACACATATCATAGTCATCAATACTTATAACTAAGCACACACTTATACGTGCATGGTGCACACCCACACACGCTAACATTTCATTCATATTTACCAATCATACAATTATAAACTCAGTACGTCGACACACTTAGTTTTAGTTAGCACACATATATATATTCACGCATGCAAGCCCCCTAATAAATAACTATACCACAAGACCCACACCTATAACTATATACTGGTTTAGTGACCCACAATCATGTGCGTAACACAACCGGACACAAACAATCCAAACATTATACATACATCATCCAACACTATACACCAACCACATACAAATACACCAACGTACATAGAGTATACCCACTAAAGCTTGAGTGAGACTCAAATTCATAGCAGAATAATTTATATACATAACACAGCATCCATACATATACCAATACTATTCTTATGCATACACATCTACCAACATAACCATATACATATCATAATGTCAAACACCCTTAATATCTAATCAGGTAATATCACATATTTCAATCACTTTATATACCATAATAATATCACAAACATCAGCACACTTATAATTACAATACTCTCCCTAACAAAAGTATTTATCTATAGTCACACCCATGTATCATATATATTCATACCATATCCATCCATCTATAATTGGCACATCAATACACTTACTTCATCCATTAGTTAAGATATGCAGTAGTCGGGTATACCTCATGATATACACGCATACGACATCTCATAAAAACAAGTAATACCAATCAAACAATTATAATCCTACTATCATATGTATATCACACTTATACTCATGCAGCTAATACATAACTACCTACACACAATATACCAATACCAACACACATACAACTTCATATGCACCATGAAATTTAATACACTATGACGACACATCAAATTACACTAATGGGGCCCACCAAACTATATTAAGGTTGACACGGGTGACGACAAGCTCTATTGGCTAGACGAAAGGAAAGCAACTGAAATCAAAAGCGTAACGAATAGAAGGATCGAAAAGCATGAGAACGGTCATGTAATGATGTAATGATGCTCCATTAAGATACATGGAAAATAGTGTGTAAAAGATATAAGTTAAAACGAAGGGTACGAAACTGGTCGGTAAAATGAGTCGTTCGAAATAAGAGGAAATGGTTTATTTAGCTTATATAAAGCTATCACGAGTAAAAGCAAATCATTTACACGAACATTAAGGACATAGGTTAGAAAAATATTATGCGGCAGTAGTTTAAAAATTTTGGAAAAGTTTCGAGATTCAAGGAATGAAATCAGATCCAATATAGTGTGGGGAATTTAAGCTCATGCCAAATGTTTTTCCAAGTCTTAAAACTGAAGAGAAATTCCAATAAACCGTATTGAAAGAACTTTTAGAGAATCCGGATTCGCCAGCAGAAACTGACTTAAACAAGGGTCTTATCGCACGAGCACAACGAACATAGTACTGATATATAAAAATAATTGAAGTTCTATTCTAGAAATCATTTTTTTAGAAATATGTATGATGAATGGAAAGGTAATAACATCTTAGTAGTATGGAAGTAAGTGGGAGGATATATATAGAATTTTTTTTAAATTGGTAATAAAGCTTTAAAACCGAATTATGGAGGTCTAAATCAGGAAATGGTTTCGAAAAGTAATTTTACGAAAATCTGAACTAGGGAAAACGTTGAGCATAAAATCGACTTGCTGAAAGCTGAAGTCCCATGTGACTTGAAAGGTATATAAGAAGTAAGCACGATGCGGTATTCGAATAAGCTTTAATAGCATAAGTAAGAGAAGAAAATTACAATTCGGGTTAGGAAAAAACAGGAGTACGGCTCAGAATAAAACTGGTATATGAAAAGGGGCAAGACATTTATATCGATATGAAAATATAGGCTGGAAAATATTATAAACTAATAATCAAAAATCTCGACAAAAGTTTCAACATTTAGAAAAGAGCAAATAAATTTAAGTCGGCGAAAGAGTATGAAATCTAATATATATATTTAAAAGTTTTCGAACAAATTTGAACTTAGCGAAAGAGGAACATCGAAAATACTTTTAGGGGAAACAAGGATTTGCCACAAGAACGGGTTGGTATAAAGACTTCAAGTACGGGTGCGACAAACTTATAATTAGTATATATTCATAAATCAATTGGAGTTCTATTTATATTGAAGGAAGTATTTTAAAGTACGTATGGTAAATAGCTAAAATGAATTTCGTAATTTAGAAAAGGTGGCATATCGAATTATCGAAATAGTACTAAAGTTTAAAATCAAGTGCGGACGATATATGTTAGAAAAATAGTTACAAGATAGTAAATTTAAAATTTCGACCAATTAGTCTTCAAAATCTAAGAATGACTTTTAGCTCAAACGGAAATAATGGAAATATACTGAAAGAAGGTTTAAAACAAAATTCAAATCGAGTGAAAACTTTTAATAAGGAAAAATTTGAAAACGACTTTGGAAGAATCAAGATTTGCAATGGAAAAGATTTGAAAGGTCAACGATAATAGTAAGGAGGGGGTCATGTGAATCGAGGGCAATGAATGTGGTTGTGTGATGACTGCACCTAAATTACGATTCAAGAAAACTACGATGAAAATCTATGGTCAGTAACACAGAAGTGTAGTGACCAGGAAAAGATTGAATCAGAGGGTCCTAATCATCGGTTGACTAAAGGTCAAGAAAACTTAACACTAAGGCTTCCTAATGGCTAGAGTATATTAAAGGCCTCAGGGAAGGTTCTAAGAGAATCGAGATCATGTTCTGTTGGGCCCGAAATCGATGAACCCAAGCGAACGGCTAAAGAAATCCTAGGAATCTATCAAGGTCAGAGCTAGACATGGACCACTAAGGTAACTCTTAAGACTATGAAATCAATCACTAGCATGGAGTCTAACAAACAATCAGGGGCCTCTAACTAGCAAGCACAAACTTCTAACTAAGTCTTACTATAGTCCTGACCTAATGGATTTCCTACCAAGCTGGGACAGGTGCTCTAACACGCCTACCAGCCACCTAAGACATAGGAACGCTAAAAACCTAGACTCCGGGCTTATAATTTGGATGTTCTAATTTATTTAATGGACATTCTATAATTATTATCGTTGTTCCGATAGCTCGCATTTGCAAATGGACCTGCATGGGCCACCAATAAAACATGTCACGCCCCGCTTCCCAAAAATGTGGAGGCGAGACGTGAGAAGGTCCGCTCAGACTTGAAGCTGCAAAGCTCCAAGCCCGATAAGCGTCAATCAACAATAAATTGGCAGGTCCTTGCAACGCAATACAAAACAACGATAAGAATAATGAAGTGAGACAATAAGCAATTTATTCAATCTCAGAATATCCATAAAATAAATTACAATATCACAGAAAAGCCACCAGGCTCAAAAGGAAAAGCTAAGGCCCATACATGGCCAACAAAGTACAACATACAAGCAAGGGTGCCACGCACCAACAACTAACAGCAACCCTAAACAAGGAAGAGAACACAAGCGGCCTCTAAGACTGGTCACCAATGACCACAAACTCCTCCTCGGCAACCATTGGCTCAGCGCCAGCAAACACTACGTCCTCTGCAACGGCCTCTAGCTCAGGATCTAACATGTGTTGCCCAAAAGAGTAAAGGGGCACATGTCAGCAAGTCTACAAGAGACTTGGGCAAGGAAACTGAAAGGAAAGTAAACTAACAACCTAGCAGTTATAGTAAAATGCAATGACATGGCAGTTAAGTATGATGCAACCGTTTAAAGGAAGAGACAAGCACGCACGATGTAGCAAAAGCTACCAAGTCACTAATTCACGATTTTCACTTATCACGAATCACTTTGTGCTCAGAGTTTCCGTCTTTTGGCTAGAGTGGATGATCGGGCCAACTCCTAAGCTCAAGCGACCGTTTAACCCTACCCCTCCACGTGTATCGAGCGTTGGGATTAGCAACACACTGTGCTCACTTCTGGATCACGAGCCAAGAAGTGTATTTGGCATAGGGGTGCACCTAGCCTTGATCACTGTGTAGGAGTCAAAATCCTACTCGCCGCAGCTTACATTTTAAAGTAGCGTGTGCTACGCAATCACGATGAACAATCGATGTATGCAATGGCATGACAATTAATTCGCGTACCGTTAATTGAATTTAAACATGGCAGTTTAATATGCATGAGCAACAAGTTAAAAGAGTTGGATCTAGCTTCGTTGTCAAGCTAGATTAATTGAGGTGACGGATCTAGTTTCGTTGTCAAACTAGATCAAATAGGCGTCCAGGCAGCTATCATTTCACTGTCTAGTCTCTTTTACGCCTACAACAAGCAAATGGCCTAAGACATGGCCCTAAGCAAGAGTTGGCAAGTTTCACTTGCCTAGCACCGAGGATGACGATCAACGAGGCACGTCGCACAAAAAGCTAATCTACGAGAACAGAATCGCTGCCATGGCAGAACAATATCTCTAACATCCATTTTATTAGGGTTTCAATAAAATCACAATGAGGGTTATGAGAATATTAAAGGATCGAACACTACCGTATAGAAGTAGAAGATCGATGCCGAGCAAGCACGGCGACGGAAGAACGATCCGGAGAACTATGGCTCAGATCTGGAAATAGGGGAAAATCTGGAGAAATGGGATTTTGGGGGTTTTTGGGGGTTTTTGGGGGTTGGAGGCGACCTAAAGCATGAAGGCCGGCCTAAATGGAGGGGGAGAGGGGCTCTTGAGGAAGGAGGAAGGGCTAGAGGAAGGTTGGGGAAGATCAGAGGTCTAGGGGAAGGGAAATGGCCAGGAGAAATGAAAGAAGGAAAAGAAAACGATCGGGCGTATTTATAGGAATGAACCGGCGGCCGCCTAAAAATTAGGGTTTCTGGGTGATTTAGTCGGTCAATGAAGGGTGGCTGACCGACTAGTTTGGGAACTAGTCGGTCGGTCGTTCAACTGTGACCGACTAAAACCAAACAGCGAAAGAAGGAAGAAATCTGGGAAGTGAATTAGTCGGTCTGTGAAGGCCCATCGACCGACTAGTTTGAGATCTAGTCAGTCGGTGAGTGTTCATGGACCGACTAACGATAAACAGTAACTTAGGTAGAATTAATCAAAGGAACTAGTCGGTTTGAGAGCAAGTTCTGACCGACTAGTTTCACATCTAGTCGGTCGGTGATTGTTCTTAGACCGACTAAGAGTAAACAGTAACTTCTTAATAATTGATTCAATGAACTAGTCGGTTTGAGAAGAGTTCCTGACCGACTAGATTGGAATCTAGTCGGTTGGTTCTCCTTCTTGAACCAACTAACGTGCACGGAAAGTGCCGAATTGAAGCGCGAAGCTTCGGAAAGATTCCTATGGCTTCTAAGATCAACCTACCTCTAAGATATGAGCGATATGAAGCTCGTCATGAGTGACTTACTCCAAGCTCAACGATCTAAGGAAGAAGCTAGGAAATCACAACGAAACGAACGAAAGTGAAAGCTACGGAGACGGAAATCACACGCAAGGAGAAAATCCACCAAGACATATATATATTATATCGATAACACTAATATAGAAAAACCAGTCGTTACAAAGGCATTCATTACCTTGGCATTGTTCACCTCCGCGGCGACCTCCGCGGTAGTCCACTTCGCGAAGTCTTGTTCGGCGGGCTCGACATACTCCGTCAACGTAGCTCTCCATAGTGAAGTGCTCCGGAGGAACGTTTCCATCCGGTATTTTCAGTACCCATAATTGGCACCGTTGAAGGAAGGAGGCCTAGTTGAGGAGTGTCCTTCCATTAACGAAGAAGCTCCTTCACGATTCTTGAAGACGTTGTAGTCGTTATTTGTCATAGCTATGAACATGGCTCTGATACCAAATGTAATGCCCTACGTAGCTACTACACAAGTACTAGAGCGGGGGTTGAATAGAAATTTAAAATAATCAAGAGTATAATTCCTAATTATCTAGCAAACACACAATCAACAATGCGGAATAGCTACAAACAACAAGAATTAAACAATGCAAACATGCGATAAAACGGGTTCGGATCCACCCAAGTCTCTCCGACTTGTTCCCAGTGATCCTACGTCCAAACCACCCGGATCCCCTCCGGATACTTGAGTTAGAAACCACTAACCCAAGTTTTGCACTATGAAATTCTAGTAGAAAAACCTCTACAAGACCAAATCATACACAAAAGTAAATGTGACTCCCACAACCCGGGATCACACACTTCTCTCACAACTGAGAGAAAAACTTAATATCAAAGTAAATGAAATGATAAAACACTTACCAACAAAATCATATGCCTTGAGTAAAACTTACAATATTAGGGCAAGGAGGATTTTGAGGAAGAAGATGACACCAAACCCTAGCCCTACTAAGATAACCAGCTATAGGTGGCTAGGGAGAGATTGGTGACTTTGAATCAAGCTCTTAGCTTGAGAAGCTCACAATGGAGAGAATCTCTCTTAAGGAATTAGGGCTCAAGAAGTTGATGGAGAGATTCTTGTGAGAAGAGAGAGCTTTGAAATAGAGTTGAATGGCTCCTCTTTGATTTCTCTAAACCTCTAGTTTATCAGCCTTGATAGCCTTGAAGAAGCCCTTCAAGTATATATAGGATAGAGGAAAGAGAAGAGCAAAATTTGTGCAATAAATGCTCCAACGGCTCTATTCTGAAGCAGCTTAATCGGTCTAAGAAGGATCACTGACCGATTAGTTTCTCAACTAGTCGGTCGGTGATTCTTCTTGGACCGACTAAGAGGATGACAGCCAATAAAGATGGTTCAGGAAAAATAGAACTAGTCTGTCTAAGAAGACTTGCCAACCGACTAGTTTGACAACTAGTCGGTCGGTGAGTGTTCTTTGACCGACTAAGAGTTAAAAAACGATAGGCTGTCTACTAGGAAAACTAGTCGGTCTAAGAACAAATCCTAACCGATTAGTTTCTCAACTAGTCGGTCGATGATTGTTCTTTGACCGACTAACGATAAACAGTAGCTCAGGCTGTGAAAATGAAGATATAACTAGTCGGTCCACGAAGGATTCCAAAGCGACTAGTTTGACAACTAGTCGGTCGGTGAACCTTATTGGACCGACTAATTGGTCAACAGTGAATGAGCTGAAATGAGGTAGGATATCTAGTCGGTTCAAGAAGGATTGCCGACCGAGTAGATTGCCGACCGACTAGATTGCCATCTAGTCGGTTGGTTCTTCTTCTTGAACCAACTAAGATGCACTAGAAGCTGCGAAATGAAGCGTAAGGCTTCGGGAAAGTTTCTATGGGCTTCTATGATAATCCTAGCTCTAATAATGTAAGACCTACTCAAGGCTTAACATTCTATACGATGAAGCTAGAAGACAATAAATAAAACTTGACGAACCGTCTTCAAAGCTTCAATCTGAATCTCTTGACTTCAATAATGCTTCTAGAGCTTCAACGAAGTTTCAAGCACACGATCACGTGCTTTGAGAAGTCTTGAGATGTCGCTTTTGATGTTCATAGAATTTTGGTGACAATCTCCATAATTGCGCTCACAAAGAGTTAGTTCATGATATTTATATTTGGTCATCATGAAAACCAAATCCGGGGAATCAATACGCAACAACATGGACCAGCACAATGCCGGGGGCCCTACATGCCGCCCATCCAGGAGGATGGCAACTACTCGCCAACCGACGCTGACTTCGACCACTCGGTTGAGGGAATGTCAGAATCACATTCAATAACCCACGAGCAATTTCACATGTTCACCAAGGAGATGAATGCCAATATCTAAATGCTGTCAGCAGCAGTGCAGCAACTCACTGGTGGCAACACTTGCGGATGTGGGACCCACCGGAATTCCCAGACGTGGAAGCACCCCACATTACGCTCCGCCGTGGTCGCAAACCATGGCGGAGGGTACCTGAACCCGGAACAACGGTTCAGTCCGCCCTCTTTCTCTCCTCGGTAATCTCGAACCCCTGTTTCCCCCCGACACGAGGGGAGACAAAGGAGCGGGCAAACCCAGGACTAACAGTCCAAACGGTCGCGGTCATCCTGAGAACTATCAAGCAACCGCCCAACCACCGATGACCGACAGAGGCAGAGTAGGAGTCCCTGTCGAAAGAGACGAGCGGGCTGCAGAGAGCGGCACCAAAGGGAAACCTCCCGACTGCCGACCCCAATGCCTGACTCGGGCGGCTATGGAAGCAGTCCCTTACACACCTTCGTCGACCAACCCAGGCAACCCGAACGCCGGACAGATGACCAGCTGCACCACCCCCCCTTCGGGAGCTCCCACGGGCGAGCGCAACCTGCTGGCGAAGAGTATCACTTCCGCACGGGTATCGTCCAAGTTCAAAGTACCGAACTTGGAGAAGTACGATGGCACTGGGGATCCCCAAGAGCATGTCCAGGACTACAATGGGATCATGGAGTTCCAGTGTTCGACGACCCCCTGCTCACCAAGGCTTTTACACTACCATGCAAAAATCAGCAAGGGAGTGGTATAACAGCCTCCTTGATCGATCCATTGGAAGTTTCCGCGAGCTACCCAAGCCTTTTGCCGATAATTCATGGCCGGTCGAAGGAGGAAGAAGACCTCGGACCACATATTCGATGTGGTGCAGAGGTAATGCGAAGGACTAAGGGATTACATGCTGCGCTTCAACGCCCAGAGGCTGTGGGTGGAGAACTGCACCGATGAGATTATCATAGCGGCCCTGAAGAAAGGGGTCCGGTATAAAGATCTCACGAAATCTTTGCACCACGAACCCCAAGGACCTAAACCAGCTCATGACCAGGGTAGAGCTATTCATGCTGGCAGAGGAAGCCCTGGCCACAGAGGAAGAAGTTCATTGCAAAGCTCCCACCAAGGCAAAGAAGAACTCAAAACACGACGAAGGTGTGTGCCGCGATCCAGAAGATCGCAAGCCGGGGGAGAAGAACCCCCGGGGGCAACCACACAAAGGTGAAGTGGCTCCCGTCAAGCTGAATGCCCCCCCTCCCCCTAGAACATCGTCCTGATCCATGCCCAGAGTGAAGGCCACATCAATAAGCCGTCCTTCAAGGATGAAAGGCGGCCGAAAGGATGAGGCAAAATACTGCAAGTACCACAAAGACTACGGGCACAACACAGACGATTACTGGCATCTGAAGAAGGATATTGAGCAGCAGATCAGGCTAGGGTACTTGAAGAATTTCGTCGACGGTCCAAAGACAAGCCTGAGTGAAGGCCCCTCCAGGCCAGTGGACAAATGAAAGGGGATACACGTTGTCTACACTCCCCTACGAATCATCGAGTGAGCGAGGGGCCGACAAGGAAAATAAAGGGCGACATCCCCTCTCTCCTATCGAGCAAGTAACACTTACCCATATTTATCTTTCCATTTTCCTTTCCTTTGCAAAAGATTATACCTTCCTTTTTCCAATAAGACACCGACAAGTGCTCCCATACTTGATCGTTTCTCTTACAATGCTCTTGCACTGCTTGTCAAATCAGACACCACTGAAAGGGACTAGGTCCTACCAGAAGGCTGGGGCCAACTTCCCCAGTGGGCCAATCCTAAACTCGGTCTTACTGTAAGGCTATGGGCCACTCCCCAGCAGGCCGACCATCCAATCGGTCGTAAGGTTGGGGGCCACTCCCCCAGCAGGCCGATCATAAACTTGGTCCGCCGTGAGGCTGGGATAACTCATACAGCAGGTCGACCAACCGATCTGTCGTAAGGCTGGAGGCCACTCACCAAGCAGGCCGATCATGAACTTGGTTTGCCATAAGGCTAGATATGACTCCCCAGCAGGCCTACAATCCGATTGGCTGTAAGGCTGAGGGCCACTCCCCCAGCAGGTCGATCGTAAACTTGGTCTGCCGTAAGGCTGGGGCCACTCCCCCAGCAGGTCGACCACCCAATCTGCCATAAGGCTGGGGGGCCACTCCCCCAGTAGGCTGATAATTAACTTAGTTCGCCATAAGGTTGTAGGCGACTTCCCCAGCAGGTCGACCATCCGATCGACTGTAAGGCCGAGAGCCACTCCCACAACATGACGGTCGTAAACTTGGTTTGTCGTAAGGCTGGGGGTGACTCCTCTAGAAGGCCGACCATCCGATCGGCTACAAGGTTGGGGGCCACTCTCTTAGCAGGCCGATCATAAACTCGGTTTTACCGTAAGGCTAGAGGTAACTCTCACAGCAGGCCGACCATCCGATCAACTGTAAGGCTAGAGGCCACTCCCCCAACAGGCTGATCATAAACTTGGTTCTGTTGTAAGGCTATGGCAACTCCCCTAGCAAGCTGACCATTCAATCGGTCGTTAGGCTGGGGGCCACTCCCCCAGTAGGATGAACATAAACTTGGTTCTGCCGTAAGGCTGAGGGCAACTCCCCCATCAGGTCGACTATCCAATTAGACGTAAGGCTGGGGCAACTCCCCCAGCAAGCCGGTCATAAACTTGATCCGTTGTAAGGCTGTGGACGACTCCCCAAGTAGGTCGACCGCCCGATCTGTCGTAAGGCTAGTGACCACTCCCCTAGTAGGCTAATCATGAACTTGGTTTTCCATAAGGCTGGGGTAAGTCCCCTAGCATGCTGACCATTCGATCGGCCGTAAGGGTAGTGGCCACTCCCCTAGCAAGCCGACCATCCGATCGGTCGTAAGGATGGGGGCCACTCCCCCAGTAGGCCGATCGTAAACTTGGTTTTACCGTAAGGCTGGGGCAACTCCCCCAGTAGGCCGACCACCCGATCTGCCGTAAGGCAGGGGCCACTCCCCCAGTAGGTCGATCCTAAACTTCGTTCGCTATAAGATTGGGGGCGACTCCCCCAGTAGGCCGACCATTCGATCGACCATAAGGGTGGGTGCCACTCCCCTAGCAGGCCAATCGTAAACTTAGTTTTGCCGTAAGGCTGGAGCAACTCCCACAGCAGGACGATCCTAAACTTGGTCCACCGTAAGGTTGAGGACTGCTCCCCCAGTGGGTCAACCACCTGATCGACCACAAGACTCGGGGCCCCTCCCACAGTGGGCTGACTATAAAGTTAGATCCACTGAAGGATTGGGGCGACCCCTATGGCAATATGACTATCCGATCAGCCAACACCTTCGCTAAAAATACTTTCCACAACTCAAGCTCCTGACTCACCAAGGTTAACCTGAGCTGTGGAAAGGGGGGCATCCAAAGTAGGATTTCACACCACATAAGAAACCAAAAGAGAAGAAGCAAACACGGCTGTAATGGCCCTAGCGTACTATACGTAGGATGCATGTAGTAATGTGTGTGAGTGAATAGTAATTTTGTTTTATGCGTAGTAATTTCCTATGTGAAAGGTTATATGGTTGTATTGGATGTTATTATTGTTTATTGGTGTGCTTAGTGACGGCATTCTAAAGGGATCATTTTAGTGAAATTATGAATAATGAATGGTATGTTGGTGGTTATTATTATTGTTAAGATTAGTATTATCATTGTTATTCTTGGTGGTGTTATTATTAGTGTTATTGTTGATGTTGATTCTCATTATTATTAATATTGTTTTTGCCCTAAGCTAATTTTAGTAGCTAGAGGATAATGTTGGTCTTGGGAGTTGGGCTAGAAATATTAGCAAGTGAGATGAGAGGAGAGGGAGTTTGATTAGAATGGCAAACTTGCAAATAAATAGGCTTCCATTTATTTAATCTCTTTCCCCATTCTTCTACCAACTTCCCCTTATTTCTTTAATTATTTTCCCTCTCCCCTTTTTCCTCTCCCACTTCTCCCGTAACTCCCCATGGTGGCCGAAATCATCAGGTCAAAAAAACAAGAAAATGAAAGAAGGAAGAAGAGAAATGGAGAGAGAGAATGAAGTGGAAGAAAGAAATGGAATGAAGAAAGAATGAAGGGGAAAAAAGAAGAGCAACGAAATGAAGAAAAGAAAGTGGAGAGATGAAGAAAAAAAAGGAAAAAGAAAAGGGGGGAGAAAAAGAGAAAAGAAGGAGAAATTGGTTGTGAATTTGAAAGAGAAGAAGGGGGAAAGCCAAAAGCAAAGAGAAAGAGAAAGGAAGAGAAATTGGGATTTTGGAGATGGATTCATGGGGGAATTCCAAATTTAGGGCTTGAGCTTGGAATTGGAAGAGGAATTGGCATCTTGGATGAGGTATGTGTGCAACCCTACTCATGTGTTAAATTTCATTGCATTTCGAGAATAAATTTTGCATTTTTAGGGGTTTTGTTGAAATTTCTTGGCCATGTGCATTCATGTGGAATCTAGCTGTTGTATTTGAATTACTATGTTTATGTTTATGGTGCAATTGAATGGCTTGTTTCACAAATTTTGTGAATTTTCTCTCATTTTGTTGGAAGCTATATAAATTGCTCTCATTTGGGAATGTAGGGAACTTTATCATTCAACTTTCTTTGATGAAAAATGTAAATTGTGTGATAATGAGTTGAGATGTGAAATTGTCTATGTTACATGGGATGTTGAAAGTATATGATGCCATGTTGTGGATCCACGTTGCTTGAGTTTCTTGTTTTATTAACTATGGGAAATTGCTCTCATTTACAATGTTGAAAGTTGAATTTTCATTTTCCCTTGCATGACTTGTGTGATTAAAATGATTTGTGTAAATTAGGTGGAGATGACTTGATTTTAAATTCATATAAAAATGATCTCAAATGGAAAGTTGGAAACATTACTATTAAATTTCCCTTGTAAAAAAATGAGATTTACACGAAATGAATTGAGAGCAGAAATTGGCAATGTGTTGTTGAATATATGCGGAAAGTGGAATGTGTGATTTGGTGCTATTAGGATACGAAGGTGGAGTGCGCGGGCATGGACAAAGTTGCCACGGTAGGAGGCGGGTGAAGTTGCCGTGGGCAACCTCTTGATACCATTAGGTGGCTCCACGTTGATAACGGAGTATATTTACTTGCACGTGCACGCCGGCTCATTCATGGGATCCCCTTGCATTGCATTGCATCGCATTACTTGTGCATCATATGCATCATGGCATCAATTAGCATTTTTGGGTGATTTGTGGTTGTATAGTGTAATGGTTAACTGTTAAGAATGAATGTTGCCATGGATGTATTTGGTGCGTGAATGATGGTATGTTGGAAAGTGTGATTTGTTAGTTAGCAAATATTATTATTATTGTTAGCAGTGCTATTAATGTTATTGATGTTGGTATTGGTGATATTATTAATGTCTCTTAAGAATAAGGTTGTGAAGATTTTTATAGTGGTGTTGTTGGTATTGTTTGGATGTTATGATTATACCATGTTCTCTTTTAAATACTGTTTATGTTGTATTTGGAAACTTTGATAAATACAAGAGAAACTCTGCCGAAATTTTATAAGCATTTCCATAACATCCGAAGTTTTAGAAACCTATGCTAGGAATATTACACAAATTCTACTAGCTACTTCTCTCAAAATTTCCGTGTTTAAAAGGAAATGTATTTATCAAAATTATAAATGAAAAGCTAGTAAGAGGGTTGTTGATAACTTGCAAGTTGGAAGCTTAGAGAGTGTAGGAATCCCTCTCATATGGTTTATTAGTTTACAATCATCTTTATGTGTCGTATGCTGCATTTGTATATCCGTAGGTACTCCATGTCATAGTGGTTGAGAAGTGAATGATGTGACTTGGTTTCTATGATGGTTGCAATATCAAATGTGGTTGCTATTAGTAAGTGTACTTGGGATGACGTTGTAATGATAGGTTTCAGATTCTTGATATTGCAGTTCATTTCTTATCAGTAGTACTCACTTTGTGTTGCAGGTTTTCTTCTTGACGCAGGTATGTGTTTTGTTATTGATATCATTTACATTTTCATATGAACTTGCCATGATATGCCATGAGTTAGTTTCCCGTTTATTGCTTATCACATTGCATCCTTACACACCATGTGAGTTGGGTTTGGGCATCCTACTAGGTCACGATGTGACGTGTCCTGTTGATATTTTTCAGGTGTTTGGCAGTTGGAGATTCTGGAAGTTGGAAGCCCAGTAGTCCAGTTGGTTGGATTTGAGTGTGTGGGTGCGTGTGAGAGAGATTTGGGAGTGTTAATGTACTTGGATGAGTTGGGTTATATACCGTATATGAGATTTATAATTGATGTTGATGTTGTAATTGAACAGTTTATATATATATGTCATATTGGTGTTTGAGTTGGTGGCTCTTTTTGTGTTTCGGTGATATCTGGAATGCTACAAGTACTATCCCAGCAGTGCGCAGTGGACCTGCCTCGTGTGTTGTTTTTGTATTTCCTTCGTAACACCCACCTCTTTGGGAATACCTGATACGGATTCGTACTTATAGAGTATCCCGGTGGAGCGGGGCGTTTCATATGGTGGCCCATGCAGGTCTCGAACTTACGGCTATGTAAGGGTAGTGCGTGTAGGGTTCCAGAGGTAGTTTAGTCTTAAGGTGGGTAGAAGTCTCGCCTTAAGGTAGAGCCTTAAGTTAGGAAGTCCGAGGACGGACTTTATTTTAAGGTGGGTAGAATGTAATGGCCCTAGTGTACTATACGTAGGATGCATGTAGTAATGTGTGTGAGTGAATAGTAATTTTGTTTTATGCGTAGAATTTCCCACGTGAAAGGTTATATGGTTGTATTGGATGTTATTATTGCTTATTGGTGTGCTTAGTGACGGCATCTAAAGGGATCATTTTAGTGAAATTATGAATAATGAATGGTATGGTGGTGGTTATTATTATTGTTAAGATTAGTATTATCATTGTTATTCTTGGTGGTGTTATTATTAGTGTTATTGTTGATGTTGATTCTCATTATTATTAATATTGTTTTTGCCCTAAGCTAATTTTAGTAGCTAGAGGATAATGTTGGTCTTGGGAGTTGGGCTAGAAATATTAGCAAGTGAGATGAGAGGAGAGGGAGTTTGATTAGAATGGCAAACTTGCAAATAAATAGGCTTCCATTTATTTAATCTCTTTCCCCATTCTTCTACCAACTTCCCCTTATTTCTTTAATTATTTTCCCTCTCCCCTTTTTCCTCTCCCACTTCTCCCGTAACTCCCCATGGTGGCCGAAATCATCAGGTCAAAAAAAACAAGAAAATGAAAGAAGGAAGAAGAGAATGGAGAGAGAGAGAATGAAGTGGACGAAAGAAATGGAATGAAGAAAGAATGAAGGGGGAAAAAGAGAAAAAAGGAGATAGTGGCCATGCTCTCTAGAGCAACGAAATGAAGAAAAGAAAGTGGAAAGATGAAGAAAAAAAAGGAAAAAGAAGGGGGGAGAAAAAGAGAAAAGAGGGAGAAATTGGTTGAGAATTTGAAAGAGAAGAAGGGGGAAAGCCAAATGCAAAGAGAAAGAGAAAGAGAAAGGAAGAGAAATTGGGATTTTGGAGATGGATTCATGGGGGAATTCCAAATTTAGGGCTTGAGCTTGGAATTGGAAGAGGAATTGACATCTTGGATGAGGTATGTGTGCAACCCTACTCATGTGTTAAATTTCATTGCATTTCGAGAATAAAGTTTGCATTTTTAGGGGTTTTGTTGAAATTTCTTGGCCATGTGCATTCATGTGGAATCTAGCTGTTGTATTTGAATTACTATGTTTATGTTTATGGTGCAATTGAATGGCTTGTTTCACAAATTTTGTGAATTTTCTCTCATTTTGTTGGAAGCTATATAAATTGCTCTCATTTGGGAATGTAGGGAACTTTATCATTCAACTTTCTTTGATGAAAAATGTAAGTTGTGTGATAATGAGTTGAGATGTGAAATTGTCTATGTTACATGGGATGTTGAAAGTATATGATGCCATGTTGTGGATCCACGTTGCTTGAGTTTCTTGTTTTATTAACTATGGGAAATTGCTCTCATTTACAATGTTGAAAGTTGAATCCTTGCATGACTTGTGTGATTAAAATGATTTGTGTAAATTAGGTGGAGATGACTTGATTTTAAATTCATATAAAAATGATCTCAAATGGAAAGTTGGAAATATTACTATTAAATTTCCCTTGTAAAAAATGAGATTTACACGAAATGATTTGAGAGCGGAAATAGGCAATGTGTTGTTGAATATATGCGGAAAGTGGAATGTGTGATTTGGTGTTATTAGGATACGAAGGTGGAGTGCATGGGCATGGACAAAGTTGCCACGGTAGGAGGCGGGTGAAGTCGTCGTGGGTAACCTCTTGATACCATTAGGTGGCTCCACGTTGATAACGGAGTAGAATTACTTGCACGTGCACGCCGGCTCATTCATGGGATCCCCTTGCATTGCATTGCATCGCATTACTTGTGCATCATATGCATCATGGCATCAATTAGCATTTTTGGGTGATTTGTGGTTGTATATGTGTAATGGTTAACTGTTAAGAATGAATGTTGCCATAGATGTATTTGGTGCGTGAATGATGGTATGTTGGAAAGTGTGGTTTGTTCGTTAGCAAATATTTTTATTATTGTTAGCAATGCTATTAATGTTATTGATGTTGGTATTGGTGATATTATTAATGTCTCTTAAGAATAAGGTTGTGAAGATGTTTATAGTGGTGTTGTTGGTACTGTTGGTATTGTTTGGATGTTATGATTATGCCATGTTCTCTTTTAAATACCATTTATGTTGTATTTGGAAACTTTGATAAATACAAGAGAAACTCTGCTGAAATTTTATAAGCATTTCCATAACATCCGAAGTTTTAGAAACCTATGCTAGGAATATTACACAAATTCTACTAGCTACTTCTCTCAAAATTTCCGTGTTTAAAAGGAAATGTATTTATCAAAATTATAAATGAAAAGCTAGTAAGAGGGTTGTTGATAACTTGCAAGTTGGAAGCTTAGAGAGTGTAGGAATCCCTCTCATATGGTTTATTAGTTTACAATCATCTTTCTGTGTCGTATGCTGCATTTGTATAGCCGTAGGTACTCCATATCATAGTGGTTGAGAAGTGAATGATGTGACTTGGTTTCTATGATGGTTGCAATATCAGATGTGGTTGCTATTAGTAAGTGTACTTGGGATGACGTTGTAATGCTAGGTTTCAGATTCTTGATATTGCAGTTCATTTCTTATCAGTAGGACTCACTTTGTGTTGCAGGTTTTCTTCTTGCCGCAGGTATGCGTTTTGTTATTGATATCATTTACATTTTCATATGAACTTGCCATGATATGCCATGAGTCAGTTTCCCGTTTATTGCTTATCACATTACATCCTTACCACCATGTGAGTTGGGTTTGGGCATCCTACTGGGTCACGATGTGACGTGTCCCGTTGATATTTTTCAGGTGTTTGGCAGTTGGAGATTCTGGAAGTTGGAAGCCCAGTAGTCCAGTTGGTTGGATTTGAGTGTGTGGGTGCGTGTGAGAGAGATTTGGGAGTGTTAATGTACTTGGGTGAGTTGGGTTATATATCGTATTTGAGATTTGTAATTGATGTTGATGTTGTAATTGAACAGTTTATATATATATATATATATATATATATATATATATATATATATATATATATGTCATATTGGTGTTTGAGTTGGTGGCTCTTTTTGTGTTTCGGTGATATCTGGAATGCTACAAGTACTATCCCATCAGTGCGCAGTGGACCTGTCTCGTGTGTTGTTTTTGTATTTCCTTCATAACACCCGCCTCTTCGGAAATACCTGATATGGATTCGTACTTATAGGGTATCCCGGGGGAGCGGGGCTTTACAACGGCTGTGTTGGATCTGGATCTAAGCCTAGGGCGATAGGCTAATAAAAAATTCTCATGCAACCCACGAGATATCACACGCAGTTATAGTCATAGGCATGGTAAATAATAATCAGACACAGATGCACAGCAGATTTACCCTGGTTCGGTCGATCACACGATCTGCGTCCAGCCCCCGAAAGCAAATATTATATTAATAGTGTACATGCACACCCGTAATAGCTAGAGAAACAACATCTCTACACTCACCAGGCTCAGTAACCCACTCACCGTGTTCAACACTATCAATCCTAATAAATACTCTCACTTGAAAGCACCTGTCAAGTTCCTCTTATCTAGACCACCAAGACCCCAAATAGTCACAAGTAAACGGTAAAGTTTCTCCTACGGAGATCAAATAATACTACAAAAACATAATAATAAGTGTTTAGAAAGCTCAGTTTTGTGTAGCCATTGTCATCTCCGTCAATCAGCACGGGCCAGCTCTCCTCTGGCAGGACGTAGATGTCTCATCTCGTCTCTTCAGCAACTCAAGTTGCGGCTCTTGGCTTGGATGGCCTCTTGGGAGTTCCACTTGGTTGTGGCTTGCTTGGATGTTGCTGAAGTTACGGCCTGATGGATGAACCTTGAACTTGCGGTAGCTGTGCGTGGCCAAGGGAAGTGGGTGATCGAGCTGTGCATGGCTAGGGGAGATGGGTGCTCGAGCAGTGTGCAGCCAGGGTCTTTGGTGCTCAAGCAGTGCGTGGCCAGAGTCTTGCTTGCTCGATTAGTGCGCGTGCACCCTGCTTCGTCCTCCTTGGTTCTTCAACTTGCAGCACTAGAGAACCCCCCTTGATGAAGACTTGCTTGATGATGGCTCTTGGGACTTCAACTTGCATAAGGTCTCTTTGGACTTCAACTTGCACAAGGGCTCTTGTGGATGTTGATGTGTAGGATATGGTGCTTGCTTGCGGCCTAGGAGAAGTTCTTGGCAATGGAGCTTGTAACAAGGGTAGAAGTTTTTGCTTTGGCTTGCGGTAAGGGTTTTTAGAGATGATCCTTGCTTGGTTTGCAACTTGCGCAAGGGGGCTTGTAGCAAGGGTTGCGGCTATGGGATGCTTTATGGCCTTGGGAAGATGATATGAGTTTTTGACTAGATGGCAATAGAGCTTGCTTCTTTGGTGGTTGCGGCTAGGATGTAGATTAGGGTTTTCTTTAGGATGTTGGCTGCAAGTTACTTCCCCCCTACTCTTTGTGTTGCCGCACACCCTCTTCCCCTTGAAGATGATAATATATATATGGGATGCTAGGGTTTTATGTTGGCCACAATATTATGGCTAGGAATTTTCGTATTGGCCGCAATTTTACTCCTTTGGAATAGAGATTTATATAGCTAGGGAGAAATCCTAATGCTAGGGGGATTAGGGATTTGAATGGAGATTTGAATGGGATTCTATTTGATCTCATTGCATTACTAATTGTATTTGAATTTGGATTAAAATAGGATAGGAGATTTGATAGGATCTTATTGCAATGCTAATAGGAATAGGATTTGAAGTGAATGTGATTTGATGGAGATTTGATTAGAAGATTGAATTGAAATTGGATTTGAATGGTAATGGGGATATAAATCAATCTTAAATTGATTTGGGTAGGATCCTCTCCAATTTGACTTGGTCCAATAATTGTAGCTATAGTCACCATCTCTTTGACCAAGTCCAAGTTGCTATATGAATAAAAATTTCTCCATCTTCCAATTTGCTATGTGAATAGCAATTCCTCCATCAATTGACTTAGTCATCACTTTGAAGATTTACAAGCGTGCCATTCCTGAAAACACTTAGCACACACATTAGAACGTTCACACACGTTTGTTATCATCAAATACGAAGTTAACGATCATTGTATCCAACATACGTCGTATCCAACAATCTCCCCTTTTTGATGATGACAAACAATTATAAGATTTACACTAACATTCCAAATAATACATCGTGACATGTATGTGTGAAGTGTGATAATGGGAGGATGTATGCACCAATATACCACTTGATGTACAAGCATACAAGCATGCAATGAATGCAAAATAATGTGATACAAATAATCATGGCATGCTCCCCCTATTCTCATGCTCCCCTTTGAACACATATTCATATATTCAATAATTCATTAATGCTCTCCCTTAAACCAATACTCATATATGCACATATAAGCATTAATGCACCAAATCTTCAATACCAAATCTTCAATACTGTTCTCCCCCTTTTGTTATCATCAAAAGCGTATACACGAAGTTTAGTTCACGTCACATGCAAAAATAAAGTATTATAAATCACAACTAACACTTGCATGTCATTTTTCTTAGAGTAAGCAACTCAATTCCAATGAAAAGTGTTACAAAAACTTCTACACTAGCGTGTAAGTGTGATGATTAAATAATTGAATAATTAAAGCACAAAAGGAGATACTCTCATAGAACTCAACCAAAACCAATCCACATTTTCCAATAAGCATGATATCACTAGGATTGATTTTCCCCACCTCATAAAAAATGAGTTCAAGATACCACACCCCAAAAACATAGCCTATAAAGGCTCTTAGATGTGGGGGTGGCATTGCTTGACGAGTAACATACACCAACGCTAAAGATTACCCATAAAGCATATGTTGGATACTCGTGGATAGTATACTTGCCATGAATTGTATCCATTTTACTTACGGAGCAATATTCATTCTTTTTCATTTTTCTTGTTTCATATTCAATTCTTTTGTGCTCAATTTTTATTCCTGGCAAATACACATCATATCTCTTAGATTTATCAGTTACTTTCAACCGACATTCACTTTCCAACATTTCATAAAAGAATCTCCAGTTGTTCAACAATATTCAATACAAGTGAAAGTGGAGGTGTAGGTATATAAATCAAGTTATTCAATTCATTAAACATGTCATAGCTATTTAAGAATTATAACATGCGCATGTAGCTATAACAATTATACGATGATTTTTACTAGGATAGGAATGACATTCAATAATACTACTTGAATGATACAAAGAAAAAAGATATTCATTAAGCACTCTTTTTTTTGCTTTTTGTCTTTTTTATTTTTTTTATTTTTATATATAATGCATCAAGCAAACTAGAATCAAGCAAACTAGCACAAAAATAAAAAATAGTTCAAGCATGCAAAATTTATGAAGGTATGCATTAATTTCAAAGAGGGAAAAAGATATACCTTTGCGTCGTCGTTTGGCTAAGAAGCTTAAATAATGAAAACATTCAATCCAAACCTCCTTTACCTACATGGTAGATGCTATGTGTGACCTTGGAATCCAACAAGGTTCACTCATGTTAGTCACCAAAGATTTAGGAACCCACACTTGTTTAAACTTTATTTTTCGTGTTCCTAAACTTGCAATAATAATATGTATGACCAACACTATCACAAGTGAAGCACTTTGCACGCATATTTTTGACAATATTAGGCACATTGTGAATTTTCTTAAATTTTGGCTTTTCAACATTTTTCAAATCAAATCTAAGTCCTCGTCTATTATTGCCATATAATTGATTTTCAAGTATAGTATCCAATGAATGTTTACCAATTGAAAACTTCCTTAATGACAATTCTAGACTAGTTACTTTAGATTTCAATAACGCATTTTCATTCATAATCAAAGTGCATTTACTTATAAAAACTTTCGTGTTTTCTTCTTCCTTCTTTTCAAATTCAACCATTTTTCTTTTAAGCTCGTTATTTAGCATGCACAATTTTTCATTAAGCTCTTTAATCACATAGTCTTTTTCAGTTTCAAGATAATCAAATCTAGCTTAAGCATGCTAATATCATTCAATAGAGAAGGACAAGAGAGACAATTAGCTTTTTCATGCAACCTAGAATTCTCTTTTTCCAACAAAGCAATGGTAGATTCACTTACAACAATGTTTCCTTTTAGTTTCTTAATTTCTAATATCATGTTGTAAATGTCTTGTTGCATTTCATCGTTGGAATTTCTATAATCTTCTAATGTGGATTCAAGCTCTTCAATTTCCTATTGCATGCCTTTACAAATAATTAGAAGTTCAGATTTACTATCAGATTTTACCTCTCATCTTTTGCCATGAGGCAGAGGGAAGAGTGTGCACAATCCTCATTCTCGTCCTCGTTATCCATGTCCCACACTCGCACCACAGCTTTTCCTTTCTTCTCCGCAATATTAGCTGTGTCTTGTGGGCAATCCTTTATAATGTGACCCTGCTTTTTTACATTTAAAACATTTAACTTTATTAATAGCAGTCTGTTCAGATGAATTTCTAGAAGGATTATAATGGTTAGAACGATTAAACCTTTGTTGCATGTCAGCTCTTCCTTGAGGAGTCTTGATGTATCTTCTGAAGCCTCTGACCATCAATGCTATCTCCTCCTCCTCATTATCATCTTCACTAGCTTGAAGAGCTGGTGGGTTTGGAGCTTTTTCCTTCTCCTCTGGTTTTTCTCTAGCCTCGATATTCTGCAGCTCAAGCTCGTGAGACATTAAGTTGCCTATCAAGTCATCCACTCTTATCTGCGATAGATCTTTCGCTTCTTGGATGGCAGTGACCTTAGGCCTGAAAGAGCTTGGTAGCACCCTTAAGATTTTCCTTACATAGTCAAGGCTAGATATGGCTTACCGAGGGAGGTACACTTATAGGCGATGTTGGTGAACCTCGCAAACATCTCTGATATGGTCTCTGACGATAGCATGCGAAAGCTCGCGTACTCTGTGCTCAGATGTGCAAGTCTAGACTCCTTCACCTGTGACGTTCTCTCGTGTGTCACCTCCAGCGTATACCATATTTCCTGTACAGTTTGACAGTATGAGATACGATTAAATTCAGATTTATCAAGAGAGCATATAAGAGCATTCATAGCTTTTCCATTTAAAGAATATAATCTCCAATCATTATCATGCTACTTGTCTTCAGGTTAAGCATATCAATATTTTCAATTTTAATAACAGGTGGCTTATAACCTTTTTCGACATTGTGCCAAACTTTATAATCAACAGATATCAAGTAGATTTTCATCCTAGATTTCCAATAGGCATAATCTTCTCCATTAAATTTTGGTGGTCATGATATGGACTGACCTTCAGAAAAAGCACAATCAGTAGAGTTATTCATGGTTAGTCTAGGCTAGATCCTATAACCTTCTCTGGTACCACTTGTTGGATCTGGATCTAAGCCTAGAGGGGGGTTGAATAATCTAATAAAAAATTTCCGTGCAACCCACAAGATATCACACGTAGTTATAATCACATGCAGGGTAAATAATAATTAGGCACAGATGCATATCAGATTTACCCTGGTTCGGTCGATCACCACGCCTACGTCCCGCCCCCAAAAGCAAATATTATATTAATAGTGTACATGCACAACCGTAATAGCTAGAGAACCAACGTCTCTACACTCACCAGGCTCAGTAACCCACTCACTGTGTTCAACACTGTCAATCCTAATAAATGCTCTCACTTGACGACACCCGTCAAGTTCCTCTTATCTAGACCCCCACTAGACAAGACCCCAAATAGTCACAAGTAAACGGTAAAGTTTCCCCTACGGAGATCAAATAACACTACACAATAACAATAATAAGTGTTTAGAAAGCTCAGTTTTGTGTAGTCGTCGTCGTCTTTGTCAATCAGCACGGGCCAGCTCTCGTCGGGCAAGATGTAGATGTCTCGTCTCATCTCTTCAGCAACTCAAGTTGCGGCTCTTGGCTTGGATGGCCTCTTGGAAGTTCCACTTGGTTTTGGCTTGCTTGGATGTTGCTGAAGTTGTGGCCTGATGGATGAACCTTGAACTTGCGACAACAGTGCATGGCCAAGGGAAGTGGGTGCTCGAGCAGTGCGCAGCCAGGGGAGATGGGTGCTCGAGTAGTGTGTGGCCAGGGTCTTTGGTGCTCGAGCAATGCACGGCCAGGGTCTTGGTTGCTCGATCAGTGCGCGTGCACCCTGCTTCTTCCTCCTTGGTTCTTCAACTTGCGGCACTAGAGAACCCCCCTTGATGAAGACTTGCTTGATGATGGCTCTTGGGACTTCAACTTGCGCAAGGGCTCTTTGGACTTCAAGTTGCGCAAGGGCTCTTGTGGATGTTGATGTGTAGGATATGGTGCTTGCTTGCGGCCTAGGAGAAGTTCGTGGCAATGGAGCTTATAGCAAGGTGTCATACCCTATTTTGAGTTATACGTGTATTCTACTGAGCACACGTGGTATTTCCACTTACGATACATGGGTAGGCATGAAATAAATATAGATATCGATGTATATAGCTTAGTGCAAGGGGGATTGGAATGAAATACGTGGCTAAGGGAAGAGAATGTGAAATGTGAATGCGGGAGAAGTGCGAATGACGTCGTGTGTATTATTTAACGCGTATGTATTAGACGTGTGTGTGTGATGCATGTATGCATGAATGGATGTGCGTGGGTGTGTGTAGGGAGAGCCATGCTAGTTTGAAAGGGTTTATGGGTCAATGTCAACCCCCGTAAATTTTTAGAAAGGTGAGGGGCAAAATGGTCATTTGGACCAAAGGTGCTGAGTGTACATACTAAAGTGGTGTGTGCATAAAGTAATGGCAAAACTTGTAAATACCTAAAAGTTGAGGGGCATTTTTGGGAGGGTATTTTGGTCATTTAGCATGTTGCATGCTTATCCTAAGGAGGTTCTAGTTGTAGATATCTTTGGAGAGAGTTCTCTTTCCTTCAACACTTTTCTTTTCTCTTCCCTTTTCATTTTTCTTTTATTTCTCTTGCACCCAACATGGCCGGACACCCTTCCCTTTCTTTCCCCCTCCATCATCAAATGAAACCCCTAATTTCCATTCACAAATAGGAAGAGTCCAAGCTTGCTTGAAGAAAGAAGAAGGTGGAGAAGAAAGAAAGAGGAGGAGAGGAGAAAAATCAAGTTTTGAGGTAGGAATCCTCTTGGATTTGGAATTCCGCTTCTTTGTTCTTGCTACTATGTTTTTATAGCATGATTTACTTAATTTTTAGTCTGGGTAGCTAATTTGATGTGCTATGATTCAATTTCACACATTCCCCCTTGAAATTCTTAATAAAAGCACCCCTTTGAGAATCTGAAAATCCTGCAGTATGTTTTTACTGAAATTACGGCTACTGTAGCTTGAATTAGGTTTCGAAAAAATTATATTTGTGTAGATACGGAAGTTCTACCCCAAAAACATATAAAATTTGATATATGTTCAATTCAGAAATTAGGAGCAAAAATTTCATCTTTACAACATGTCTGTTTGGTCTTCAGTCTTGACAAAGTTTAGCAAAATTGACTTAAATACCTGCACATGCAATGGAATTTTATATTCTTGGTCTCGTTGGAAATTTAACAAAAGTATCTATAATTTCATAAAATTGTTTATATTTCGAAATTCTAGCTAAAACATGCCTAAAAACAGCAACTTTTACAGACCCTGAAATCTGTCTGAAAAACAGATTTGACAAACTTCACCAAATAATTCACCATAAATCACCTACTTGATATTTTTGCATGAAATTTTATCAGTGAATCTAGGACTAATATATCTATAACTTTTATTTAGGATATTTTGTCAAATTCTGAATAAGAACTGATGTTATTTGCCATGTATTGTCACTTTCTGCAAATTCCTAATAGCTGAAACATTAAAGTGGTGTTACAAATTGTGCATTATTGCTATTTCACTCTCTATAGTGCATGATTATTGTTGTTACATGGAAAATAGATTCTTGGTATGTGTTCTTAATGGATTTGCTAATGGGCTCATGGACATGCATGCCCATCACGTGTTTGTGAAAATGTCTCAATGAATTAGAAATTGAGAAACATGAGAAATGTACTCCAATGAACCATGTTATGGATTTGTGATGTTGCGAGAAATTGTATGGCATGATTTCATAAGTGATGTATCAACGAGTTGTGATGGAGGGCATGTCACTTTGGTGCATGACACATGTTGATATGTGACGTGGTTGTGATGGAGGGCATGACACTTAGGTGAATGACCCCGAATCGATATGAATGAGAAACGTTGACACTGTGAAATTGATCGCGTTCGGATATACACCCGAAAAATGACTTGTAGTCTTACCGCAAGCGCATGGTGTAGTGGCGAGCGGGTATCGAACACAGGGAGGACAAATGACAGTATCTTACTTCGATTACCTAGCTATCAAGAGAATAAGAATAGTTTTGATGTAATAGTCACAATCGTTCAAATAGCAAGAAATATCAATATAATAAAAGGCATCTAGGGATAGGAAATCCCCACTACGGACCGTCTCTCATCCTTGTAAATCATAAATTTCATTGTTGTTAAGCTTGAACATAGGTGAACTAGTCGTAACTTAATGTAGAACCAAGCTCACGCTCTCGCGCTATTGTCGGTCTATAGCAAACCTAGAATAGAGCCCGCTCTCGTCCAAACCTTACAGTAAGCCGCTAGCGTGAAGATCGACATCATCATCCAATCGCATCTCGAGCCCACTCTCGTGCAAACTCGAGCTACGATCTAGGTTATGATAATTCGTATTCGTCCAATCTCTTGCAAACGAATATTAGTATAGATTAATAATAAAAATCCTAGCTTTGGTCCAATCTCTTGCAAACCAAATCTAGATAATTTCAATTATCAATCTAAATCGAATACCTAGGCCTTCCTATCAATTGGGATCCAATCTCTTGTAAATCCCAATCGATATGAATTCCTAGCTACTCGTAATAAATCAATCACAACCTAACCATTATCAATTCTAGCAACAAATCTATAAATTCATCACAATTAAAAGATCGGGTCCATAGGATTCATCCACATGCCCTAAAACGATGGAACTACTCACTAATCATCATGAAAACCTCAGAATTAATAGATGGAATCATAACACAATTCATTGCAAAGGAGAAACAATTCATAAAAATGAGTTTTTTTAAGAAGAAAGAACAAACCAATAATGTCGCCAATGATCTCCAGCTGAGATTTCACAAAAGAATAGCCGTCAAAAACCTAATAGAAGTCTCTAAAAATAATTCAAGTCTCTCTTAAAACTAGGGTAAAAACTAGGTTTAAATACAATCCAAAATCGTCCAAAAAATCGTGACAAAACTGTCCTTGCGCAGCCCAGAATTTGCATTCCTAGCAGCAGTCGGAGAGGGTCACTCGGCCGAGTGACCCTTGTCACTCGCCCTACTAAAAAACCCTGTAAAATAACAGTAACTTCGGGGGTTTCAGGGGTCTGTCTCTCGGGGTGACTCAGCCGAGTGGTCTTCTTCGTTCGGCCGAGCGGGCTTACTCAGAAATTCTAGTAAGTTGGCAGCTTCTCTGGACGAATTCTCTGTACCACTCGGGCGAGTGAGCTTTCTCACTCGGCCGAGTGGAATTCCTTACTCGGCCGAGGAAACGCTGAAAATTTGCTGTGCGTATCAGTTTCACTCCGGCGAGTGTGATCCTTCACTCGGCCGAATGAGCAGTCTTGCTCGGCCGAGTGAGGTGCTCCTGAGCTCCTTTCTTCTCCTTTTCGCCTCCTCGTCGATCCTATGAAATTCCTTCTTCTTCCGCTCATCTTCTATCACTGATAAGTCCTCCAATAAGCCGTGAGTGACACTCCGAAGTGCGTGAAAATCCTCTGATCTCATTTTTGCTCCAAATCGCTCCATATTTCCTGAAATACGACAAAAACAAGAAATAGTGAAAAGCATCGCGATATCGTCGAATAATCGTGAAAAACGTAATATGGGCGATCAAAACGTAATGAAAACATGCAGAAAAAAGGTGTAAAATATGGAGTGATCAAAATCCCCCAAGCTTACCTCTTACTCGTCCTCGAGGAAGATGAGTAAAAGGTGAACCCGGTGGATAAAAATAAGGAAAAGGAAAAAGAAATAGAAGATAGGAAAGAAAACAAAGAGGGAGGCACTAGATCATTTCCTCAGGACGTGGGTTTTTCTTACTCATATAGCACACGACGAATATAAAACACATGCCAAAGATTTTAATCTCGATGTCATGATCATATAGGGATGCATTCAAATTAGAAACCCTAGAATATCAAAACAGTATGAAATATGGATTCATTGTAGAATTAACATCGTCTGAAGCATCTAAAGCAATATACATAATCATAGACCACACACTTTTCAATTGATCGCTTTCTATTTGGAGTATAAGAAGTATCACACAATATGAAGCAATAAGAATAGAAAGGAGTGGTTTTCATGAGATGCATGCTAAGTTTCAATTCCTGGATTTCGTAAAACTTTTAGTAATCTCACCGAGTATAGAAAATTACCTAGCTTAGGTTGTCATGCACAATCAAGTAGTCACACTCTCTCTCATCATTGGATCCTCTCCCCCAAGCTTCACTACTACAAAAAAAACGCTTGCACATCGCTTTTTTTTACACTTGGATAGCGCTTTTAAGCGCTATCCAAGCTACCGCTATGGTAGCTTGGATAGCGCTTTTATAAGCGCTATCATAGTGGTTTACTAAGATAGCGCTTATAAAAGCGCTATCCAAGATACCGCTATGGTAGCTTGGATAGCGCTTTTTAAGCGCTATCTAAGTAGTTTACTAAGATAGCGCTTTACTACCTTAGCGCTTTTGGAAACAATATTCAAGATTTCTCGCACTTTGAACTGGCCGTGGCTAATAAGCATTAACCACGGCCTGGCGGTGGCTAATACACATTAGCCACGGCCAGTCCGTGGCTAATAGGCATTAGCCACGGACTGGCCGTGGCTAATGTATAATGTTTTTAAAAAAAATTTAAAATCAAGCAAAATACCTCCAAGCATTCAGGCAGGCTCCTCTGCCCAAATTTGACAAACATGAACCACACTCCAAGAAAAATACAAATTTACAGTAAATAAAGAAAACGACATTCTCTTCTGAACAGATTAAAGTGACATGTTACAACAGTGAACATTTTGCTACAATAAAAGAGACCTTGCGGTTCTCAAAAAGCAAAACGTAACAGAAACAATGGGCAACTTCCCAAATTACTGGGTGTGGCCTCCTGAACCACGGCAGTAAATAGCAGAGATGGCATCTTCACTCTCCAAACTGCAGCAACCTTCACTGCAGAAGAATATCCCCAGCTGACTGGTAAAAAAACCATCTCTGCTAACAATGAATCTTACTCTGTCCTTCGATGGTTATACGAGCATAGCTGCACAAACAACAAGCACAACCCTATCGACTGACCCTCTCCGTCATCACTCATCCCTCGAGGATGCTGTCCTTCCCCATCTACAACACATCTCTTGTAGGGCACAAACCCTCTAATCGACGATTTATCATTGACTACATTGTCACCATTCTCTACGCCTCGACCAAGTTCTGTACACTTTGAGCTGATCGTATGCCCTCCATCAGCGGCATAGGCAGTGTTCAAACCAGTCCCAGAGCACTCCTTCTGCATTACCTTATCATTCGAAGCATCTGCACATGGTTGGCTGATGAACTGCCCCAGACTTGAATTTGGCTGACGAAGAAACGGGAGGGGAAAGTTCCCGCACAATGATTAGTCCACTGAGTAATCATTATCTATTCAAAATTCAGTTAATTAAAGTCTCCCCAAAGACAATGCGGATGATAGAAATAGACATGGTTAATTACCTATTTTTGCACATGGATGTTTGGAGCTTAGTCTTGATAGTACTTTTTTCCAATTAGGCCTTGCAAAATGCGTTCGCACCTGCGCACACAAATTCATAGCTTAGGGGCATTAGCATTTTGTAGTTGGATTTTGGTACGGAATTATTGAAAATTTAGGATTTTACCATTGTGCCGGATATAATATCAACCCCGTTCTTGGCGAAAATGTTTCAGACGTACACTAACAATCCAAAATAGTTTCAGACGTACAGAATGCTTGAGAAAATGGGGAAGTTATGCCACATGCTATAAATCGATCCGACAAACAGTATATGGAAGTACAATTATTGAAAACCACTAATATTTAGAAAAAATGTATTCAACTGGCCATACAGGAGATTACCACTGTCGAACTTCAACCCCTAAAATGTATTCAACTGGCCATTCGAAAATGATGGCAATTGGGTAGATGGTTTCATGTAAAAAATACTAAATAAAACAACAAAAATAAAAACAAACCATGGTCGTACAATGAATCTTTCGAGTTTGTTTATTAACTGGAACATGACCCCAATTCCTTATTACTTTCAAGAACCAAAAATTCAGATCGACTCCCATTCAGGCCATAGTTTTTGTTAACAGTTACTTGCAATTCAGTACTCCCCCAAGTCAAAATTTCTCCCACAACGTATACATAGGAAAACAAAAAGCACTTACATTCTATGGTCAGGGTGTAGAAATAAAGGTGTAAGGATAAATTGGAAAGAATTCAATCACTAGGTAGATAATTGAAAAGTGAATGAATGATGCTCACGCATGGATAATATGATTAGCTGTATAAACAAAGAACAGATCAAACAAAGCCTAATTGTACAACCCTTAATAAATCGGTAATTGTGTTCATTGAATAGATATATGACTAGAGACGGGCCAAAACTTTTGATTATTGGCTTGAACCATTGAGCTACATGCACGGGAGGAGCCAGAACTAGGTTTTGGAGCAAGATAATCGGCTACAGTTGCATGGCCCAAATGTTTTATCATTACTATTATATGTTCATCTTCTGCTGTGTAATAATCTATAGATATATGCTATAAACTTTACATATGTTTTAAAAAATTCACAATCAAATACTAACATAATAGAAATGTCATACCCAGTCAAGATGATAAGAAAAGTCCAATGATTTTCCTGTTCAAATATTTGTTGGCTAACTTGTATCCACAGCAAATTCCAACACTCCATCGCTGCAGTGTCGATCATCAAATGGTCAAAGCTGTTTTTGTGAAGCTTCGAACAAGTCTGCTACGTACTGTTCTTGTCGTTGTTGATTAGCATATGCTCAGCCTACAGAGTCTGCATCGAGACAAATTACTTTTCGTTAACAGAAGATACGCCTTTGTCTGGGTCTAGTTTGGCTTGAAATTCAACTTTCTGATGAAAAAGAAACTGGAGGTTCTCATGAAAATCCTAGTTTTGGTATCATTTATTAGACGTCAGAGCGATCAATTATTGCAAGAAGAAGATTATGTTAATATCATGTAGACTAATTATTGAACAAGAGACAGGTCACAGAAGAGACAAGGACTATGGAAACTTAGTTTTTGTTTCAGATCGATGAGTTTGATTTTCTTTAATTGGTAGGTTATATGCGTACATAAAACATATGAGACAAAAGGACGGAATTATTGGTCGATGAAGAATGATATGGGCTAAAGGTTTTGAAATCATTAATAATATTAAACTCAATCATAGGTTCTCATTTCGACAAATTTAGCTATGGGACTACCAACCAAGCACGCCATTGAAATATTTCAAAAGAACCAACACTCTCTCCCCTGCATTGATGCTTTGATTAGTCAATAGATATATGCATAGGAACATTGTAGGCTACAGAAGCAACATGGCCTTTTCCTCCCTCAATTTGAATGCTTCCAGTATTCTTAATTTCTTGCACGTTAACAAACATGAGCACGTTGCAGCCTCTTCCTCTCAAGTTGGAGCTAAAGAACAATAATGCTCTAGTTGTCTATAGCTAAGCCGACACAATGGTCCCCAACTCGGGGGTAGTGAAGAACAAGAAACTATTAATTATGCTTGACAAGATTAGAAATTTCCTTGTATTAAAGAGAAAAAAGGTAAAGCTTGATTAGTATCATCTCCTTGTATCATATTTATAGTATTAAAATTATACATGTATTACAAATCTAGACAAATCTAGATCTACCGTTCAAGGAAATAATTAACAACATGTACACATGATACATTTCAGATAATATACTAATTAAGCACAAGCTTGAGTCATATTCAACACATTTCTAATTCTAACAATACACGTGCACGTATGAATGTGTATATCACCAACTAGAGAAATATACATTACCTACACAAGAAATATCTCATTAATCTTCTTCAAATAACAAATAAAGATCATGAAATCAACTATGATTATAATATATAATAAAACCGCAAAAAACTAATCAGCAATATACTTCCAAATTTTATCAGTTTTGAGTAACAATTAAATGCAGATTGATTAAGGGAATGCACTACCTTTACAAACTCATCCTCCAGGTGATCTATGAGCCGCTGCTGAGTTTTGCCCTTGCCCATCATTACCGGCATCTCCTTTCTTAAATGGCTAATTATATAAGCATGAATCTTGGCAGCTCTAGCACGCTTCACAAATTCATTGATCTGCAAAGGTGACAATAGATGAAGGACAACTGCAACTGATGGCTCAAAACAAAGTTTACAAGAGAGCTTACCCGGCGATCACAAGCCTTTTTTGGATATCTTTGAGATCAGAGATAAGGTCATCCCGTTCTCTCTCAAAAAGCTCCTTTCCTATAGGTCCAATCGCAGTTTCGGAAGTTACAGAATCCGAAGTGCTTGTTTCAGAAGCAACCTTATCACTGTCTACTGCCAATGAAACCGTGAGATGTTGGGCGTCTCTGCTAGAACTCCTTTTCCTAGTGTATTCCAGTAGGGGATCAACAAAATTTATGTTGTGAGTAGAGAGTTTCGACGCCAATGCTAAATATCGGCTGGACTTCCTGGAAGATACCGAGACGAGCGGTTTTACCTGTAGAAGGTGGTGGAAACATTATGAAGAAAGCAACATGAACGCCTCGATTCAAAAATGACATCTGATTCATACTTCATCATGAAAAATGATCTCCTGTTTATAAGTGACATGTATTTACAGCAATTTGATTATGTATGCAAACTTATTCCGATGTCAAATTAATAAAATTCAACATGATGGTATTTAAATCTAATCCACAATGGCTGAATTCATATTTTGATGTGTTAAATTACACTGAATTTCAACTCTTCATGCTTTAATTGATGCATCTGCAATTTTAATTCATAACCACTTTCAGGAATTCAGGAACTAGAATCATCACATTCCAGTTCATATGTTAATATTCACATCTAAGCTACCTTGCTAGCTTGTTCGCTCAAATGAAAAGAAAACCCTAGCCATCTTGTGAGCCTTGGGGAAACAATCCGCAAATCAGAAATCAGGAGCCTAATCCTGTTTATTTTAATTTCATCTAGGTTTTATTATTATTTTCTCTCTATTTTGGGAGATTTATTAAGATTTTTTTCGGAAAAAAGTCGTCTTTCTATCCCAATATCAATCAGATTAAATGGATTGAACAAAAACCCCTCAAAAATATCGATCAAAATCGTACCTTTAACTATTTTTTACCCACGAGGAGGCCAAAACAAAGAAACCCATCCTATGTTTCTTCTCAGAAGAGACACCCATAAGATCAATGTCGCCGGTTTCATTGAATCCAATTCCGAAAGCCCCGGTCACCTTCAACGAACCCTTCACCCGATCGTTCATCACCGCACAGGCATCATCAGGATGCTCCCCTCTTATCCTCCGAACTTCCTGAACAACAACAAGCAAAACAAATCAACCAAGCGATCAGATCGACGACGTACCGGCAAGAAGAAGACCGAAGAGAACCAAAGAACCGCGGATCCTCCCGCTTCGATCCATGGTGCCCCCCTTCTGGACCTTCTCTATCTTCCAGATCGCTGAGTTGAGAATGGGGAAGAAGAGAATGCGAACTCGAACCCTAAAAGCGCAGCGGCCCGAACGCGAACCCTCGGTGATTTGGGAAATTAAGTTAGTGAATGCGTCCAAGCCCTAAAAGCGCAGCGCGAAATCTCGGCACTAACCCCACGAAAGCGAAGCGGGAATTTTTGTTTAAGCGCTGTGTAAGAGAGTATATAAATATATATTTTTAAATAAAAGTGCTTAGGTAACGTATAGTACCATAGCGCTAAAATAAAGATCTATTTAAGGTATTACTTGGATAGCGCTTTAACAAAAAGCGCTATCTAAGTGATTTTTACCGTAATTTTGATTTATTTTTATTTTCTATAAGTGCAGAAGCGCTATACAAGAGCTCACTTAGATAGCGCTTTTTAAAAGCGCTATCTAAGTGGCGTTACCCAAGCCAAAATCTGTAGTAGTGCTTATCTATAAGCGTGTGCATAAGATAAATCAATAAGCTTATTCCCCATTTTTGAAGCTCTAAAGAAAAATAAAAATAAAAGAGGGGAGAAAGAGAGAAAGAGTATGAGATGGGATCATGTAAGAATTTCGTTTCTCTTTTCATTTCTTTTTTCTCTTTTTTCTCTCTTTTTTTTCATAAATATACAACTGTGATCCCAAATCAAAAGATAGAAAGATATACAAGAATATTTTTTCTTTTTGATTTTGGGGTATAGGAGCATGGATCTTTATAGCGGGGGGCATGCCAATATAAGAATCGCTAAAGGGAGATTCACCAATGATTCTATGTATAGAAATAATGCTCAAGATATGTGGAGAAAGAAATACATGTAACACTCGGTTCACTCTATAGAATGTGTACGACAACTTTCAGCAGAGTAATGTAATCTACTCAGTTTAATCACAGAAAGTAAACTAATCCAGTTATATCAACATAGCATACATTCAGTCAAATTGAAAGTGAAGCGTACAATTTTCATGCAATAAGAATTGATATAAGATAAGAAAGCAGTACTCCAAATTTAAGCAATCAATGCGTGAAGCTTGGTGTGTTTTCTATGAAGAGTATACGGTAAAAATTATCAGACTCAGCTAATAAAAGAATTTCATCCATATTCATATAGCAAAAGTCGGGTTACTATCTCAAATGCATAGCAAGACATAGCATATGATATCTGAAATAAAAACTATGGCATGACAAGATAATATGCATATAGAGATAAGCTAATACCGCGTCGTCGTCATCACAGAAAATTCATCTCTAGCAAAAAGGATAAAAGAAATAAGGATAAAAGAAAATAAAAATTACTGTACATATGCAGCACACTAAAAAAATAAGAAAAACGTGATGCATGAAAAAAATGAAAAAGTGGGTGAAAATAGTGTAAAAACAAAGAAATGTGAGAAAATGAAAATAAAAGGCGACAAAAATAAAAAGTGCGTGAGAACTCACTCCCTCAAGCTAAGTGCACAGTGTCCTCAATGTGCAAAGTGTGGCACACCGAGAAAAGAAATGATAAGGGAGGGTGGGTGAGGATGCATGCATGATAGGGATGCGAATAAAAGAAAATAACATGGGTATGCAGATGATAAATGCAGATATGCAGGTGGTGCATGCAGAGATCATAATGGTGCAATATAAGTGTCCACAAAAGTACCTCCTCTCTCCAGAATGATATAAATAGATATGAGCAAAATGTGACCAAAACGTGTGCGGATGAGGGGTGTAAAATCAGCAGGCTCAAAACATCCAGCGTAACAGCAGCAAAAATATGGAAGGCATCCAGTGTGTGCCTAAGGGGGTGGTGGGGCACCAGCACCGTCCTGTGGCGGAGGTGGTGGTCGAGGAGGCTGCTGGGTGGGGGTATGTGGCTGAGGCAGTCGCGCTAGAATCTGGTTCAGGCAAGCATGAATACCAGGAAGTAAAGCGACGTGAGACTGGACAGCGCTAACGATAGCAGAGAGAGCCCGAAAATCTCCTCTAAGTCCACTAACTACCCCCTCTAGAGCACAGAGGTGCTGAACTAGGGTGTCGGGGGGAGGTGGATCAGAGGGTCGTACTGGTGAAGAACGGGGATGTCTCGCACGGCTACCTAAAGGATAGGTGCAACAGTGGGGTGGTGCTGTGGTGCTGTGCTCACTAAGTGACGCTCAGCCTCTGTGGGAGGCCGAGGCACAGGAAAGGTCGAAGAGGATGGAGTAGCAGCAGAAGCAGAAGTGGTGACAGACGACGAGGCGGGCGCAGAGTTCAGTGACACAGACGTGGGGACAGACCTCACGACACTCTCAGAGAAGACAGCGGCAGTGGGAAAAGTAAGGTCGACGACTGGGGAGGTCGTGAAGTGCGAAGAAAATGACTCTCCGGAGGTCGAGAACAAGAAAGAGGAAAGGGTCTCCACTGTGGAGGCAAAAGAGGGCTCGTCGCTCTCAACAATGGTGGGGGGACGCTCGGGGCTCGTCGCAGAAATGGGATCTATGGATATGGGCACAGTGGTGGTGGTGGTGTGGGTGGACACAGCTAAAGTGCTCCCGACACTGACAGACGTGTGGACAGAGGTGTCGGGAGGTGCAGACAGGTCAGGTGCAGGCTGAGGTATCACTGGGTCAAGGGGTGGAAGGAGGGGCTCCTGCTGAGCACCCTCAGGCTCAAGCATGTACGTGGCGGGGATGAGGAGATACATCACTGGATTCTACTCCCCGCCCGCGGGTCTAATATGCGTCCGAGTAGGGCTTGGAAGAATCATATAATCGGTGCCATGGGGACCGTGCAGCCACACCCAGTGATGCTGACCATGAGGACGAAGCATCCTCATTCGGGCCATAACATCTATGGAAAGAGAAGTGGGGCCCGGGGGTCTGAGCAAACCAGCAGGGGCCAGGGAGGTCAACTCCGCACAAAAGGGCCAAGAGGGTAATCAGACCGCCGCAACAGATGGCCGTCCTAGCGCCGACAGAAATAATGATGTTGTCGATGTACCAACTGGCAATATCAATCTCGACGACGGGGACCAAAACATCTCCTCCTCGGTCGAAGGCCCGCGATCATGTCATCGCGTAGAGCATGTAGAGCTCTGGCGTCAACATCGTCCCCGGCTCATACCTCGCTAAGAAAGTGGTCGCCATAAGGCGCTGTGCAATACGGAGGCATGGGTGGAGGATGGCGGAGGCCTTGGCCCGACTAGGGTCAAAGGAGAGGGGAGAACCCGTGATACGTGTCCAAAAAGCATGCGTGTCGAATGACGGCGGTGCGATGTGCGTGGGACTGTAGGCTCGGTCAGGGTCCGGGACAGGGGGCCACTGGAAGAATGCTCTGAGCATGTCGAGAGTGACCTCTCACTCTTGATCCATCAGACGAAAGGAACATCCTTCAGGGGTCCGAGAAATAGAACTAAGGACCTCTAGTGTCGGGCAGATATAAGTGTCCGTCGACAACGACAAGAAATCACGCCACCCCACGTTGTCATACAACTGGAGCAGCCCCTCTAGTATCCCTAGGCGCTCAAAGTCAGCAAAGTGCACGAACCTAGTGGGTACGATCGAGCGATGGGAGATACGCTCAAATCTGGCGCGGTGTGCGTCATCTCTGAACGTAATCCCCATCGCATCGATAGCGGGGGCGGGCTGTGCCGGTGGTTGAATGGGTGCGACAGGAGGCGGCTGTGTGGGTGGTGGTGGGCTAGGTGGAGGGGAGTCCGCCCTAGCGGAAGAGGAGCCAGGATCGCCTGACCTCTTCCGCTTGGAAGCAAGCTCCCGAGTGCGTGGCCTAAGACGTGGGGGCATGAAGCCCGTGAGTCGTGACCACCCGAATGAAAAATGTGAAGTGCTAAAATAATGGAAGGAGTATACCTGAGCACGACGTGAGAGCAAATAGTGTAGTGTGCAAAGAATCGCCTCCTCCGCGAAGCTCTAAAGCGTCCCGAATCTCCCCCAAGCTCCCCCAAGCTAACCTGAAACGCAAGAAGACAAATCAGCAATGAATAATCAATATACATGGGGAAGATTGTGGATAATAGATATATATACGATTTAATTTGAATTTTGGGCTTAAAGGGCTTACGGATTGAAGAAATGGAGAAGAAATAGGAAGTTTGGGTGAAATGGGGGATGTCCGGCAGCGGGGTGTAAATTCAACCTGTATGGATCAATACACTAGAGGGGGGTGAATAGTGTATTTAAAAAATTGTTGCAAATAAAACGTTACTAATATTTGCAAAGATGTCACAAAAATGAAATGACAAGTATAGAAAATTAAACCAATCACAAACACAAAGATGTATCCTGGTTCGGATCCTGTTGATCCTACTCCAGTCCTCTACTCCCCGTAGAGATTTTCAATCCACTATAATCACTTGCCCCGCAAGCACAAACTTACAAAAATGGCGACACTCCCTGTGTCCCAAACTTTGTACAATCTCAATAACAGAGATTCAAACCTGTAAAATAATGAAATAGAAAACACCTATAGCCTTGGTATGAATATCAGAGAATGAATTCAAGGATGGTGTTTAGAAGATGAACTTCAATGTTTCAAGTTATATAATGGTGAAACACAATTGAAGTTCTTCCGTTCTTAAACGAAGAGAGAAATCTAATGATTTCTTCTTACAAATAAGAAAAGAACAACTTTCCCAAAAAGTGTTGAAATCCACGTTCTTCCGTTCTTAAACGAAGAAGGAAATCTAATGATTTCTTCTTACAAATAAGAAAAGAACAACTAATGGCCGAATTTGCTTAAGAAGATCAATGGCTTGATTTCAACAAAAAGGAGTAAAGAAGAGGAAAATGTGTGAAGAAAAGAGAGGGGGTTCCCCTCCTTTTATAGCTTTTAGAAACGGTTATGAACGGTTATGTAAGAGACGTTGCACAACGTTCAGAAACCGTAAGGAACGTTGGAGAACGGTCAGAAACCGATCTGGAAAATTTCGGTCCAAAAAACGACTTGGCAGTGTAGGAAAAATCGTAGCCTGCTAATTTGGAAATGGTCACAAACGGTCACAAAAATTTGGTGACGTGGACTAGACAACAGATAGATCCTTGTCTGAAAGTATCAAGTCAAAAGCCAACGAAAATATAGTTGTTTAGTATGCTAGGAAAAATCCTAGTCGACTAATTTTGAGGAAAGAGAATTTTGACTTAAGATCAAATAGGTTGGAAGATGATGTAATGTTTGAGCTTAGGGATGAATGCTATGTTATAATCAAGGCCCTGAAGCTATCTAAAAAGTAAAAATTACATCATTCCGTAGATTCGTTATTCAAACGTAATTTGAGTAGCAAGGCTGTTTTTGCAGAGAGTCCTTGTACTTTGATCATATGCGTGATGTGAATGAATTAGCGTTGTAGCTGCACATCTGCATAGATAGAGTTAGTAACATGAAATATATTGATTTGTCACATCAAAACCTTATGGAAGAGAGGATGGAAAATACCAAGTTCCAACATTCTCCCCCTTTTTGATGATGACAAACAATGAAATATAAAAAGTGATTTAACATGTTTTAATGTGATGGTACTCCCCCTGAATATATGAATATAGGCTCCCCCCTGAATATATGCCGTAATTCTCCCCCTTTGTCATCCACAAAAAGTGGAAGAGGAAAATTGGCAGGCTATATAATTTTGTAGGCTTCTAATTTCAAAAGTGAGAAAATTGGGCACAAAATGATGAACATGAGGAAGTAATAACATAAGAGGGAAGATAAGCAGAAAAGAGAACAATGTGGTATTCAGCAACAGATGGAAAGTGACGACAACATACATGGAAAAAGAGACGAAAATTAAAAACAGAACTTAGTATTACGAAACTACGGAGTACATAGGTGATATAACAGAACGAAAAACAGAGTACATTAAGTTTGAGTACAACATATAACCATCATACATCATGAAACCATACTAGCCAAAGCAACCAACATACTAGATACAAACATACAACAATCATAGTTAAAGTACTGAAAACATCAACCATCTAAGCCAACCAACCGAGTAAACAGAAAAACAGGACAGGAAACAACATAACACGAGATGAGGCAAAGGCACAGATTTTAGGAAGCAATCAAGAGAAACCGAAACGGGTTGAGACAACAGAGCACACAAGAGAAGCATCGGATAACCAGTCACGCAAGGAATGAAACCAAGGAACAAAGGAGTCATAGATGATAGGAAGAGGAGCTAGGGGAGGAACGACGAGTGCGGGTGCGACGAGTGGGAAGGATATTCTGGGCTTCGAGAGCGAAACGAAGTTCGGACTGATTGACTTGGATTTAATCCAGAACCTCAGAGTGATGTTTGAGAGTTTCGTCATAAGAACTCATTTGGATCTAGATGCCTGCAAAGCCTTCGGATACTTGCTTAGAGAGACGGCGGAGGAGTACTGCGTTGGTCTCCCAGGAAGGGGAGACGCCGTCTTTGGAAACAAGAACCTTCTTGCCGCACTTTGAACGAGAACATCCCAGGAAAGACGGGAAAGGCGCTGGTGCGCGAGGGGTGGGTGTCGGAGCAGCAGGCGTTGCGGAGTCATCATCGGCATCATCATCATCTACGTTGTCATCTGAGGCGGAGGTAGTAGAATCTGGATCTGGAAGGCCCATACTATGGATAGTATATTCGTCAATATGAACATCATTCTGGAGCAAGCATTCACCGTCCGTTGGAACGGCAAAAGCACGAAGAATCAAAATGATCAGGCTGGGTAAGTAGAAATGTGTGGAAACACGTTTTGTGAGGGTATGAAGAAGAAGAGTGCCCCAATTGATTGGAAAACCGGCCAAAAGTGCATACAAACAGTGTTCGTGAGTGTTACTGAGATAGTTAACGGATTTGGCTTTGGGCAGCAGATTGTGGATAATGATCTTATGAAGTAGCTGAGCCTCCGGATGAAGTTTGGTGGTGGACATGTGTGGAATATATTTCAGGGCTAATTTGGCTAGAACAACGGGGTCGATCATGGCGAAGGAAAGATGGCCAATGAAATTGGGAGGCTGATTGATTATGGTGGCAATGGTGTTTACAGTAACAGTGAAAGAAACGCCACGGACCATAGTTGTGAAATACCATTGGCTGTGGTGAATCGTGGGTTCAAGATTGGCGTAAAATTCACGGACAAGGGTGGGATAGTAAGGGACGTTGTTGGCGAGAGACCAGATTTGATGAAGGCCTACAACTATATGGATATCCTTTACTTGCATCATCGCGACCGTGTCATAGTCGAGATAGTGTTCAGGATGAAAACGCGTAGCTTCGAACGAGAGATAGCGGTCTTTGGCAGCCTGGGAGCGGAATTGATCGCCGTGGGAAGGAGGAGTGGGTTCGGCCATGTTGGAGAGGAGAGGAAAATAATAACGAAGGGAAGAAGATGATTGAACATAAAATAGAAAAATAAAATAGAAGTGGAAACAAATAAATAGAAGGAAAGAGGGACCGATCAGTTACCATGATAGGAGTAGTGGAAGAGGTTGCTAAAACCGAATGGGTTAGAGCAACTGAAAAATTCAAAATGCAGAAACCGAACAGATGGGAAGAAGAAGAGACACACGAGGCGGTTTTAAAAAATATCTGTTGGTTTTAAAACTACACACAAACAAATATGAAAATAAAAACCAAGTTAAAGTATGGTAGATAAAATGTCATTAAAAACAATAAATAGTTTGTAGTCCCAAGGCTTATGGGAAATCGGTGAGAGGCCGAAATGAATTAGATAGGGGTGGTTGGTGTGTGGGAAAAAATAACAAGAAACTATGATTTAATGTAGAGTTGTCATTCCAAGGTAAAAAAGTAATGGAGAGTTTTTAAAAAAAATTGAATGAAATTCCTAAGAAAGAGAGAACGGTTGGTGTAGAAGTAATAAAATAAAGAGAAAGCAATAGTCAATAATCTTTTAGGATTATTGTGTAGGAAAAAGTGTGCTCATTTCCCAGGCAAGAGAAGTGAATGAGGTTTTGACTTCAAAAGAAAAAGGACGGGTGGGTGGAAGGAAACATATAGGAGAAGGCCATGTGGAATATTCTCCCTTAGAAAGATTTAGGAGTTAAAAGCTTGTTGTCTTTATGTGAAGTCTTACTTCAAGGCAACATGAAGTACGGTGGGTGAAAAACCCCATTCCAAGAGAAAAAGTGAATGCAAGTGGTAATTACCAAGAGAAGATGACAGTTGGTGGAGAAATCGAATGGAGATGTGCCACTTGGCATGAGAAGAGTATATTAGATAAAGAGAAACAAAGGATATCTTGAGCAAATTCCAAGGAGAAGAGGGAATAAAAAGTGACCCAATCTCGAGACAGAAAAGCAAGTGAGGAACAGAACAGATAATGGGTAAGTAGATTATTATTGCTTTTTGTAAAAAAATTTGTTCTCTCGTAAAAAAATGCCAAAACCGTATATGAAAAGTTACATAAAGAAAAATCTGAAAACCAGGGATTAATAGTTACAAGACAAAAAATAGTCACAAAACGGAGAAGACAGAAGAGATTTGGAAAAATTAGCAGGCTACGAAATTTCGTAGCATGCTAAAATAATTAGAAACCAGAAAAATTATAGAAAAAATCACAAAAATCAAAAATAAATGAACATACTTATAAATCAAATTCTGATTCACTAATAATGTCCAAATTTCTTCTAAGCTTAATGAAAGATTCCTCTTTCAAAAGCTTAGTCAAAATATCGGCAACTTGATGTTCAGTTGAAATAAATTTCAAAATAATATCTCCTTTCTGAACATGATCATCTAGAAACTGATGACGTACATCAATATGTTTTGTACGTGAATGATGCACAGGATTCTTAGATAAATTAATAGCACTAGTATTATCACACATAATAGGGCATGTTGACCAATCAATACCATAGTCTAAAATAGTTTGTTTCATCCATAAAATTTGAGCACATGCTAAACCGGCGGCAATATATTCTGCCTCGGTTGTAGATAATGAAACAGAGTTTTGCTTTTTGCTAAACCAAGAGACTAAAGCATATCCTAAAAAGTGACATGTACCACTAGTACTTTTACGGTCTGATTTGCAACCAGCAAAATCTGCATCACTATATGATAATAAATCAAATGTGTTTGTTTTAGGATAAAATAAACCAAAATCAGAAGTATACTTAACATATCTAATAATCCGTTTTACAACAGTTAAATGTGTAACCTTAGGATCTGCCTGAAAACGTGCACATAAACATACTGAAAACATGATGTCTGGTCTACTGGCAGTTAGATAAAGTAAAGAGCCAATCATACCTCTGTAAAGACGTTGATCAACACTGTTACCATTTAAATCTTTGTCGAGAGAAGTAGATGTACTCATTGGAGTACGTTTTTCTGCAGAACTTTCTAAACCAAAACGCTTGATGAGTTCTTTTGAATACTTGCTTTGGTGAATGAAAATTCCTTCCTTCATTTGTTTGATTTGAAGACCGAGGAAGTAATTGAGTTCACCCATGTGACTCATCTCAAATTCTTTCTGCATAATGTTAGAAAAATCTTGACAAAGAGATTCATTAGTAGAACCAAAAATAATATCATCAACGTATATTTGAATAATGATAATGTCAGATTTTATGTTTTTAATAAACAAAGTAGAATCTATTTTACCAATTGAATACATTGAATTTAAAAGATAGCTTTTAAGTCTTTCATACCAAGCATGAGATGCTTGTTTGAGACCATATAAAGCCTTTTTCAATTTGAAAACATAATTTTCTAAATTTTCATGAATAAAACCAGGAGGTTGTTTTACATAAACTTCTTCTTTAAGAAAACCATTTAAAAAGGTACTTTTGACTTCCATTTGAAATAACTTAAAATCTTTAAAACATGCAAATGATAATAGCATCCTAATAGATTCAAGACGTGCAACTGGTGCATAAGTTTCATCATAATCAATACCTTCTTCTTGATTACAACCTTGTGCAACAAATCGTGCCTTGTTTCTAATTACCTGACCAGATTCATCCAATTTATTCTTGAATACACACTTGGTACCAATAATTGAATGATCGGATGGTCTGGGAACCAGTTCCAAAACATCATTTCGTTGAAATTGATTGAGTTCTTCCTGCATAGCAATAATCCATGAACTGTCTTCACATGCGTCTTTGATGTTCTTAGGTTCAATGGTCGAAAGAAAAGCACAATGCGCCATTTTTTCTATTTGATAACGAGTTCTCACTCCATCTGTAATATCTCCAATGATTAACTCTGATGGATGATTTGGAACTTGTGCAAATGCCTTAGGAAGATCTGCATTATCTGAAATAGACTCAACAGAAGGTTTAATGGCATCAATTTCATCAAGTTTCATATTATCTAAAGAATTAGAAAGAGGTAATATATTCTCTTCATCATCAATGATGGGAGAATTAAATGAGGGGTTCTCATCAAATGTGACATGTAGTGATTCTTCAATTGTTGAAGTTCTTTTGTCATATACTCTGTAGGCTTTGCTACGTGTTGAGTATCCAACAAAAATACCTTCATCAGATTTAGAATCAAATTTGTCAAGTGCATCTTTAGTATTAAGAATGAAACATTTACATCTAAACACTTTAAAATATGATACACGAGGAATGCGATTAAAGAATAATTCAAAACAAGTTTTATTAAGTAATGGCCTAATAAGAACTTTATTCATAATGTAACAAGCAGTTGCGACATCTTCTGCCCAAAAGTATTTTGGTAATTTACTATCACAAAGCATTGTTCTTGCACATTCTTGTAAAGTTCTATTTTTCCTTTCTACTACTCCATTCTGAGGAGGAGCACGAGGAAAAGAAAAATTGTGTGTAATGCCATTTTCATTACAAAACTTGGTAAAAGATTCATTTTCAAAATATCCTCCATGATCACTACGAATAGTGACAATGTTAGAGGATTTGATCTTTTGTATCTTTTTACAAAATACTGAAAATTCTTCAAAAGCATCGTTCTTGTTTTGCAAAAATATAACCCAAGTGTATCTTGAATAATCATCAACAATGACAAATGCATATCTACTTGTATTCAAAGAAGCTACTCTTGAAGGACCAAACAAATCTAAGTGTAGGAGTTCTAATGGTCTCTTTGTTGAGATAATGTCCTTTGATTTAAAAGAAGATTTGTGCATTTTTCCTCGTCGACAAGCATCACAAAAATGTTTGTATTGGAAAGAAATATTTGGCATTCCATTTACTAACTTGTGTTTTGAAATATGTGCTAGTTTTTGAAATTAGTGTGTCGAAAATGTTTATGCCATAAAAGTGTATCATCTGATGTAATCATTAAACAATGATTATGAATGGTAACCGACATGCATAAGATATAAATGTTATTCTTACGCTTACCACGAAATAGAATAGATGACATATCAGAATCATAAATGATGCAATCATTTTTGTTCAAAAACTATTTTGTAATTTTTATCACATAATTGACTAATGGAAAGCAAGTTGTGTTTCAAACCGTCAACCAGGAGAACATTCTCAATGATAGGTTGATTTGTATTACCGACTGTTCCAGTGCCTATGATTTTGCCTTTGTTGTTGTCACAAAGGTAACTGTGCCTCCATCTTTATATTTAACGGTTGAAAGCAAGTTGACATTTTCCGTCATATGTTTTGAACATCCACTATCCAAAATCCATCTTTCTTTCCTAGGTACCTGAAAGAAAAAACATTAAGCATTGGTACCCTTTGTTTGAGGGTCCTTGGGATTAGATTTTAGGAAGCCAAACCCAAGAGGAATTTGGCTTTCTAATATAATCACTAGAATACACAATAGAATGTATATAATGAGAAATATAACTATTTCTATCTTTTAAGCACGAATCCTTAGGAACCCATATACTAATCGTAGTAGGTTTCCTAGGAGATGGTTTTGAAATGTTAGTAACATTTCTTTGTGAACAAGAAGTAGGAATATTTACTTTCTTCGTGTATATGAATGTGTGATTCTTCTTTTGTGATTTAACAAAAATTGTTTTTCCACAAGATGAAGATGTGTTACAAGACTTGGGTACATCCTTATGATAATATCCCAGTCCTTGTCTATGATTTGCTGAAAATTGAATTTTTAGCAAATCATCGAGATTTGTCTTTCCTTTGTTAAATTTATTAACATTGGATGACATCTCGTCGTATTTCATCTTTAGTGATGAGATACTTTTATCCATTTCAGATATTTGTGTATGTAATTCTAGATTCTTAGTTTTGAGAAGATCATTCTCTTTACTAAGATCCAGATCTTGAGAAGGAGTATTCTCAACATGTATAAAATTAGGTGTAGTGCTTTTAGAAGATGATAATTCTTGATATTTAATAAGGAGATCATCATTATTCTGTTTCAAAGATTTATGTTGACCATTTAATTTTTGAAACGAGAATAGAGATCTTTTAATGCATCTAGTAATTCTTCGTTATTAAAAAAACTTACCTCATCTTCATCATCTTGTGCCATAAAGCACATGTTAGCACTATCATTATGATCATTATCTTCATCATCTGAAGAATCATCCCAAGTTGCTGCAAAAGCTTTCTTCATTTTATCAAACTTCCTTTCTCTTCTTGATTGATCATTGTTCTTGGAAGTTTTGAATTTAGCTTTGAGAAGCGGACAATCTTTCGTCATATGTCCAGGCCTATTACAATTAAAGCAGAGAGAAGAATCAGTATTCTTAGATTTGAAATTATTATACTTACCTTTTTGAAAGAATTTTCTGAAGTTCTTGGCAGAGAATGCCATATCATCATCTGCGTCTTCATTTTCTGATGTAGTGTTGAAGGCGAGTACTTTCTTCTTTTGATCAGATTCTTCTTTCTGATATTATAATGTAACTTCATGGGCCATTAAGTTACCAATAAGACTTTCAACAGATAAAGTTGAGAGATCGTTGGCTTCTTCAATTGCGGTGATCTTTGGACGCCATTCTGAAGTTAAAGCTTTAAGAATCTTGCGAACCTGTTCAAGAGAAGTGTAAGTCTTTCCAAGAGCATTTAAAGAATTTATAATATTAGTAAACCAGGTGTTCATTTCTTCAATTGTCTCTTGGTCCTTCATCTTGAATAACTCGAATTTGTGAACCAAAACGGAAATCTTAGTTTCCTTCACTTTACTGGTTCCTTCATGAGTTACCTCGAGTATATGCCAAATCTCCTTTGCACTTTTGGCTTGTGATACCCGATTAAACTCATGTTTGTCCATGGCACAGAATAAAGCATTCATGGCCTTTGAGTTGTTGGTTTTTGCAGATTTGTCGTTGGCGGTCCAATCAGCAACATGAGTTGTTGGCTTAGTGTATCCTGTCTCTACGATGTCCCATATCTCATAATGCATACTTTGGAGATGGATCTCCATTCGTATTTTCCAATATGAGTAGTTAGAACCATCAAATAGGGGAGGACGAACTTGAGAGCGCCCTTCAGGATGATGATTTGTGTTGTAGTTGTGTGGAACAACGTTCATGCTTGGTTCTGCCATCTTAACCTTGCTCTGATACCAAATGTAAATTCAACCTGTATGGATTAATACACTAGAGGGGGTGAATAGTGTATTTAAAAAATTGTTGCAAATAAAACGTTACTAATATTTGCAAAGATGGCACAAAAATGAAATAACAAGTATAGAAAATAAAACCAATCGCAAACACAAAGATGTATCCTGGTTCGGATCATGTTGATCATACTCTAGTCCTCTACTCCCCGTAGAGATTTTCAATCCACTATAATCACTTGCCCTGCAAGCACAAACTTACAAAAATGGCGACACTCCCTGTGTCTCAAACTGTGTACAATCTCAATAACAGAGATTCAAACCTGTAAAATAATGAAATAGAAAACACCTATAACCTTGGTATGAATATCAGAGAATGAATTCAAGGATGGTGTTTAGAAGATGAACTTCAATGTTTCAAGGTATATAATGGTGAAACACAAAGTTCTTCAGTTCTTAAACGAAGAGAGAAATCTAATGATTTCTTCTTACAAATAAGAAAAGAACAACTTTCCCAAAAAGTGTTGAAATCCACGTTCTTCCGTTCTTAAACGAAGAAGGAAATCTAATGATTTCTTCTTACAAATAAGAAAAGAACAACTAATGGCCGAATTTGCTTAAGAAGATCAATGGCTTGATTTCAACAAAAAGGAGTAAAGAACAGGAAAATGTGTGAAGAAAAGAGAGGGGGTACCCCTCCTTTTATAGCTTTTAGAAACGGTTATGAACGGTTCTGTAAGAGACGTTGCACAACGTTCAGAAACCGTAAGGAATGTTGGAGAACGGTCAGAAACCGATCTGGAAAATTTCGGTCCAAAAAACGACTTGGCAGGCTAGGCAAATTCGTAGCGTGCTAATTTGGAAACGGTCACAAACGGTCACAAAAATTTGGTGACGTGGACTAGACAACGGATAGATCCTTGTCTGAAAGTATTAAGTCAAAAGTCAACGAAAATATAGTTGTTTAGTAGGCAAGGAAAAATCCTAGTCGACTAATTTTGAGGAAAGAGAATTTTGACTTAAGATCAAATAGGTTGGAAGATGATGTAATGTTTGAGCTTAGGGATGAATGATATGTTATACTCAAGGCCATGAAGCTATCTAAAAGTAAAAATTACATCACTCCGTAGATACGTTATTCAAACATAATTTGAGTAGCAAGGCTGTTTTTGCAGAGAGTCCTTATACTTTGATCATATGCGTGATGTGAATGAATTAGCGTTGTAGCTGCACATCTGCATAGATAGAGTTAGTAACATGAAATATATTGATTTGTCACATCAAAACCTTATGGAAGAGAGGTGGAAAATACCAAGTTCCAACACGGGGTGGCTGCACCGACGGGTGCAGGCAGCGGCGGGACGTCAGCGACCGGGGACGGCGGTCGGCGACGGCGGTGGGGGGCGGCTCTGGTGAGGAGGGGCAGATTCGGGCACGGGGGAGTCGAAGGGGCAGCGGGCGAAGTGGTTTGATTTGGGATTTTTCACGTGCTCAGGATTCGAGCCTCGCCCACTGGGTATATAAAGTCGGGTCACCAGCCGAGTGACGCGTTCACTCGGTCGAATGGCTCAGCGTTAAATTTTTTTTCGAAATTTCCCTATAGTTACAACTCAGCCGAGTAGCTTTCCTTACTCAACCGAATGGACAACTTCCACTCGGCCGAGTGGAACGGCCACTCAGCGATTATGAAGCGTGGAGGGTATCAGATTCACTCGGTCGAGTAACAAGTGACTCGGCCAAGTGGCATATAAATTACAGTAAATGACAGAGAGTAACAGAGAGTGGGTTTCTGGATCTTCCCCTGATCAGTTCTCTACTCGACTGAGTAGAGACTTCACTCTGCCGAGCGATAAGTTCACTCGACCGAGTGGCTTGCTGTTTTCAGCCTCGACTCTCTGTTTTTGCTCCACTCTCTGTTTTTCTCGTCCCCGTCAGTTTCTTCCTCCTCCTGAGGCCTGAGTGCATTCCTGGAGTGCTCTCCCTTGCCATGGTCATCCTCCATATGAATGATTTCTCGTTCTCCATCTCCTGTCATGAAAAATAGAGCCAGTTGTCACGATTTTTATTGACTCTAGACTCTAAACACTAAGAAAGATCTAAAACAAAAATAGAATTCAACTAAAAATAATATAAAACCGTCGGGTTGCCTCCTGACAAGCGCTTGTTTAAGGTCTTGAGCTCGAACCCTTAAGATATTCGTTTAGTGCGCGATATTCGGCGCATGTGAGATGCGCCCGTCAAACTTGTCGGTAAGGCCACTTGGATTTAGTTGTTATTGTTCGTTGGCGTTCCTCGGCTTCCCCTCATCATGGGTAGTGTTGGGGGATAAGTCCCCCAAGCTTGAGCTTGTACCATTCTTTTTCTTCGCCGGTGATGCCGATCTCTTATCCGGCGGAGCTTTCTTCAATTTGTTGGCCGTGGAGAGCTTACATAGCTCCCTAATTCTTGCGACATCAGCGTCGTCTTTGTCATCAACCATAGAGCTATCTGGCAGGTCCTCCAACTTTTCTCCATTGCTAGAAAATTGGCCTTCTTCAAAGCCGTCATCATGCAAGGCACCGATAGAATGTGGTATAGCTTCATCAATCACCTTATCGAGGAGGTCCACGTAATCCACTTCCTCTTGGTAGGGCATATGCTTCATTGCTTTAGGGATATGGAGCTCTACCTCTATGTTTCCAACATTCAAAGACAAGGTGCCCTCTCTCACGTCAACTATCACGACGGCGGTGGCTAAGAAGGGGCGTCTAAGAATTAGGGATGTATCGCCCTCCTCCTTGATGTCCATGACTACAAAGTCACACGGCAAGCAAATTCTTCCCGGTACTTGGAGCGGTATGTTCTCTGCAATTCCCACCGGCCTAGTAACCTGACCATCCGCGAGTTGTATTCTCATATCCGTCGGATTTAAGTCGGTCCCCGTATTTAATTTCTTAAACATACTTAGGGACATTAGGCTCACACTTGCTCCCAAATCTACCAAAGCCTTTTGTAGTGTGACTCCTCCAAGTGTGCATGGAATGCGGAAACTTCCGGTATCTTTGAATTTTGTGGGTTTCTTCTCCCTCCGTGTGAACCATGTACCTTGCTCGGCGAGCATTATCTTCTCCTTTCTCTTCTTTCCCGAAATTAAGTCTTTCAAGAACTTGGCGTATGACGGGATTTCTACAATAGCATCCAAGAAAGGGATATTGAGGCTCACTCCTCGCAAGTACTCAAGAAATTTGGCTAGCCGCTTCTCAATCTTTGCTCTTGCCAACCTTTGTGGGAAAGGCACCGGTGGCATATAGGTGCGCTCCTCACGTGACTTTATAATTTCAGAATTTTCGCCTTCTTGCGGCTCTTTTTGGCACTCCTCCTCAATAGTCGGCTCCTTGTCATTCAAAATTTCTTCCACGGGCTCCTTGGTTTGAACCATGGCGGGAGTAGTGTCCTTCCCACCCCTAGTAGTTACCGCCACCACCGCATTGATGTGGCCGGTATTGCTCCGTGGGTTCGGCTCCGGTTGAGCTGGCAATTGTCGAGTATTTTTGTTAAGCAATGCAAGTTGCTCCGCTAGTTGTGCCACGATGGTATTGAGAGAGTCTTATTGAGCCGTAAATCTAGCATTTATTTTCTTTTGCTCCACCATGAATTCTTCGACCCTCGATTCATGATCCGATCTAGATGGTGCTTGTTGTGGGTTTGGAGCTCTCCACCCTTGATTGTAGCCGAGCGGCCTATATGGTCCTGCTTGTTGCCTAGGCGGGTAGCTTTGTTGTGGTGGCCCTCTTAGTTGATATTGAGGTTGTTGAGGTGGAGGCCGAGCTTGAGGTTGTTGCGGTGGTGGGTTCAAAGCTCCATCATTATTAGCATATGAAAATCCCGGATGATTTCTCGTGGCCGGGTTGGCCCAATAACTGGTGTTCCCCGCAACATATTGGACTTGCTCTATAGCACCCTCGCCTTGCTCTCCTCCAACAAACATAACTTGAGCTTGGTCTTGCCAATCGCTTATATTGCCTCCCGGTGTAGATGTGGCGGGAGTTCTATGCGGCTCGGTAATCAACTTCTCCAATCTCTCCACAACCTTGTGGAGAGAGTCAAACTTCGTAGAAAGCTCTGCTACGTCCTTGGCCTCATAAATGCTTGTTAGCTTCAAGGAGGATGAAGAATGTCCTCTCTCGTCGCCCCATTGTTGGTTGTTAGAGGCCATGTCCTCTAGTAGGGCTGTAGCTGCATCCGGTGTCTTAGATAAAATGGCTCCATTAGCGGTTGCATCGATGATTTGCTTGGTGCTCGGTTGGAGTCCATTGTAAAAGCTATGTTCTAGCTCCCATGCTTCAATGCTATGATGGGGGCATTGGTGTTGGAGATCTTTAAAGCGCTCCCATGCCTCAAATAGAGTCTCCTGAGGTCCTTACTTGAAGGACATGAGCACACTCCTTATCTTGACGGTCTTGGATGGTGGGTAGAATTTGTTCAAAAAATCACTCGCCAACTCATCCCATGTAGTAAAGATCCCATCCGCTTGCGTCCTCAACCAATACAAAGCTTTGTCTTTGAGAGTAAATGGGAAGAGGCGCAGTCGAATAGCATCGACCGGTACACCGGGCATCTGAAAGGTAGCACACTTGGACAAGAATAAATGAAGATGGTAGTGTGGATTCTCATGGGAGTTCCCATGGAATGGGTCTTGTTGCATTAAGACCACTAGTCCCATTTTGAGCTTGAAATTCTTGTCCGCCGCCAATTCCGGCATCACAATGGATGAAGTACTAGAAGTAGTCTTAGGCTGAAGCCTATCTCTGATAGACATTAGCCTAGCCATGCATGCTGCTAACTCCTCCGGTGTTTCCCGTCGGTTCATACAATCCTCCTCTATAGCAAGTCTTCTCTCGGCTCTAAGCCTCCTTTCGGTACGTTCGATCTCTGGATCAAATAATATTTCTTCTTGATGCTCCTTTGATCTCGTGTACATGCACAGGAAAATAGAGCTTCGATGGAATTGTTAACACGATATAGGAATAAAAAGATAAAAATAATAAAACAAAAGAAATAACTAAGGAAAACAAAATACCGTCGCCTCCCCGGCAACGGCGTCAAAAACTTGATCGCGTCCGGATATACACCCGAAAAACGACTTGTAGTCTTACCGCAAGCACACGGTGTAGTGGTGAGCGGGTATCGAACACAGGGAGGACAAATGACAGTATCTTACTTCGATTACCTAGCTATCAAGAGAATAAGAATAGTTTTGATGTAATAGTCACAATCATTTAAATAGCAAGAAATATCAATATAATAAAAGGCGTCTATGGATAGGAAATCCCCACTACGGACCGTCTCTCATCCTTGTGAATCATAAATTTCATTGTTGTTAAGCTTGAACATAGGTGAATTAGTCGCAACTTAATGTAGAACCAAGCTCACGCTCTCTCGCTATTGCCGGTCTATAGCAAACCTAGAATAGAGCCCACTCTCGTGCAAACCCTACCGTAAGCAGCTAGCGTGAAGATCGACATCATCGTCCAATCACATCTTGAGCCCACTCTCGTCCAAACTCGAGCTACAATCTAGGTTATGACAGTTCGTATTCGTCCAATCTCTTGCAAACGAATATTAGTATAGATTAATAATAAAAATCCTAGCTTTGGTCCAATCTCTTGCAAACCAAATATAGAGAATTTCAATTATCAATCTAAATCGAATACCTAGGCCTTCCTATCAATTGGGATCCAATCTCTTGCAAATCCCAATCGATATGAATTCCTAGCTACTCGTAATAAATCAATCACAACCTAACCATTATCAATTCTAGAAACAATTCATATAAATGAGTTTTTTAACAGGAAAGAACAAACTAATAATGTCGCCAACGATCTCCAGCTGAGATTTCACAAAAGAATAGCCGTCAAAAACCTAATAGAAGTCTCTAAAAATAATTCAAGTCTCTCCTAAAACTAGGGTAAAACTAGGTTTAAATACAATCCAAAATCGTCCAAAAAATCGTGACAAAACTGCCCCTGCGCAGCCCAGAATTCGCATTCCTAGCAGCAGTCGGAGAGGGTCACTCGGCCGAGTGACCCTTGTCACTTGCCCGAGTGACCCTTGTCACTTGCCCGAGTGACAAACCCTGTAAAATAACAGTAACTTTGGGGTTTTCAGGGGTCTGTCTCTTGGGGTGACTCGGCCGAGTGGTCTTCTTCGTTCGGCCGAGTGACCAATCATACTCGGCCGAGTGGGCTTCCTCAGAAATTCCAGTAAGTTGGCAGCTTCTCTGGACGAATTCTCTGTACCACTCGGGCGAGTGAGCTTTCTCACTCGGCCGAGTGGACTTCCTTACTCGGCCGAGAAAACGCTGAAAATTTGTTGTGTGTATCAGTTTCACTCGGGTGAGTGTGAACCTTCACTCGGCCGAATGAGCAGTCTTGCTCGGCCGAGTGAGGTGCACCTGAGCTCCTTTCTTCTCTGTTTCGGCTCCTCGTCGATCATATGAAATTCCTTCTTCTTCCGCTCATCTTCTATCGCTGATAAGTCCTCCAATAAGCCGTGGGTGACACTCCGAAGTGCGTGAAAATCCTCTGATCTCATTTTTGCTCCAAATCGCTCCATATTTCCTAAAATACGACAAAAACAAGAAATAGTGAAAAGCATCGCGATATCGTCGAATAATCGTGAAAAACGCAATATGGGCAATCAAAATGTAATGAAAACGTGCAGAAAAAAGGTGTAAAATATGGAGTGATCAAAAATCATGCCATCATGGATCTTATAAGATAACTTATGATGTTTAATTGATGATTTAGAATGTCTCAGTCCTCTCTAATGAGGGTGAGTTAGCAAAACCCATGTTTAGGTGGAATTTGAGAAAATTGTGGATATGAGGCCTGGACTGAGAAGTTGGTAGAAATGATTATGTGATATGTGATATTTATACCCACTCGCCTTTACCGGGAGTGGAGGGGACATACGGAGGTTGTGTTATTATGGGAGACCTCACTCCTGCCAGGGACGGGGGTGCTGAGAGGCCCGGCGTACAGTGTCTGTGTCCACTACGTCGTGTGCTAAATTCACCCTAAATTTGGGGTGAAGTCCAGGACCTGGTATCACACAGTTTACCCAAGTTTCCAATTAATTCAATTAATTAATTCAATTATAAAATGAGAACTTGCATGTTCTTCTTCCGCTGACAGCACTTCCCTTTTCCCTTACTTGTTTCACTGGTGGCACAGTGTTATACTTCTGACACTCGTGTTTCCCTTTTTAGATTGTGGTTGTATGACTACTTGTATTGTTACTCGTGCTAACCCGTTTCTTGCAGTAACTCGACATTGGACCGCATGTATGATCCCCTTATTTAGATATTTACTTTTCATTATATTACTTAGTTACATGCCTTATTTCTCTTGCCTTGCCTTGTGGTTTGATAACCTTAGAACGGTGTTCCAAATCCAAGTTGGTTCCTACTGGGGCACGCATTGACGTGCTCCTCCCTATTTTTCAAGTAGCAGGGACAGCATGGTTGGTGGTGACTTAGAGTTGGGTTTCAGGGGTAGCATTTGATGTGTGATGTAGCTTGCAGTGTGTCATGGTTGTCTTTGGAGGTGGAGAGTGGCGGTATATATGTATTGATGCACTTGGACTATGTATAAAAATGAAACATGTTATATATAAAATGTTATTGTTTTGTGAGACTGTTTGATATTTTAATGGAGCTTTACTTGTACTATCCCAGCATGTGCGCAGTGACCTGCATATTCAGTTTCTTCTTTCTCTCCCTTCTCCTTTCTCATCACCCTCGCTCTCCAGGATAGTTGGAAGAAAAAAATTAAATGCAGGGTATTCTGGGAAGAGGGGCGTGACACAATGGTAGAAGTTTTTGCTTTGGCTTGCGGCTAGAATTTTTGGAGATGTTCCTTGATTGGTTTGCAACTTGCGCAAGGGGGCTTGTAGCAAGGGTTACGGCTATGGGATGCTCTATGGCCTTGGGAAGATGATAGGAGTTTTTGACTAGATGGCAATGGAGCTTGCTTCTTTGGTAGTTGCGGCTAGGATGTAGATTAGGGTTTTCTTTAAGATGTTGGCCGCAAGTTACTTCCCCCTTCTCTTTGTGTTGCCACACACCCTCTTCCCCTTGAAGATGATAATATATATATGGGATGCTAGGGTTTTATGTTGGCCGAAATATTATGGCTAAGAGTTTTTGTATTGGCCGCAATTTTACTCCTTTGGAATAGAGATTTATATAGTTAGGGAGAAATCCTAATGCTAGGGGGATTAGGTATTTGAATGGAGATTTGATTGGGATTCTATTTGATCTCATTGCAATACTAATTGGATTTGAATTTGGATTCAAATTGGATAGTAGATTTGATAGGATCTTATTGTAATGCTAATAGGAATAGGAGTTGAAGTGAATGGGATTTGATGGAGATTTGATTAGGAGATTGAATTGGAATTGGATTTGAATGGCAATGGGGATATGAATCAATCTTAAATTGATTTGAGTAGAATCCTCTCCAATTTGACTTGGTCCAATACTTGTAGCTATAGTCACCATCTCTTTGATCAAGTCCAAGTTGCTATATGAATAGAAATTTCTCCATCTTCCAATTTGCTATGTAAATAGCAATTCCTCCATCAATTGACTTAGCCATCACTTTGAAGATTTACAAGCGTGCCATTTCTGAAAACACTTAGCACACACATTAGAACGTTCACACACGTTTGTTATCATCAAACACAAAGTTAACGATCGTTGTATCCAACACACATTGTATCCAATAGGCTATTCCACAAAAGAAGGAAGTCCATAAATTTTTTTACAAATGAGATGGAAAGTGAAAACCGTCTACACTACTTTCATGGCAGTAACCTCGGCCGACACCTCTTTGGTCTGTTCGGCCTCACCCGCTTTCCCTGTCTCCGTGGGCTCGTCAAGGTCAGTCGAAGTGGGAGGGAGCATTTAACGGATTTGCTCCTCGTACCTTTGTAATCCCTCCAGAAATGAATTCGCAATCTGTAGATCCATGACCTCCTCATAACCCTTCATGACTTCAGCGACGAGTCGCTTGGGATTGGCCAACCTCAGGGAGGCAATCTGAGACCGAAGCTCGGCCTTCTCTTTTATACGCCTCTCTCGCCCGAGAACCAACGCCTTCTCGGCCTGCTTCTTCAAAGAAGACTTGATCTGGACGCTCTCTTCAGCTACTGTTTGGGAGGCATCGACGACCGACAACGCTCCCATTAACTTCCCAACCTCTGACGAAAGCTCGGTGACCATGAAAAGTATAGACTGTAGCTCCCTGCGAATCTCATCAGCCGCTTTGTCAGCCATCTCCACCCTCCGACGCTCTCGTTCGAGGGCCGCCTCGGCCTCGGCCATTCTCACCAAATGTCGTCGCATCTCGATGGCCATAGAGGACATCTGCACTATGCAAAGGAGTTATGGATGTTCAGAACCGAGGGGAAGCAGTCGAGAGGGGGGAACCAACCTATTGACTTTTACATACCATGCAATCCGCCATGCTCTCGGGACCAGCCTTCTCTAAGAGGAAACGATCCCTTGGAAGGACGGAATTCTCCACCAAGCAGATCACCACTCTACAATCTATAAAGACCGACTCGCCGGATGGTGCCTCGAGGTCAAGACCAACCAAGACGGGCCCGAACACCGGTAGTATCCAAGCCAGCTCAGAGGGGGTATGATTAACCTCACCGACCTGGGAAGCCTTTTCCAGTGCCAGGAACCCCCCGGCCCCCAAAGTTAGCCGACGAGACCCGAGTCGTTGGATCGGCTTCACCTTCCTTCACGCTCTTCTCTAGGGTCTCTGAACCCAAGGAAGAGCGCTCTTTCCTCTTCCTTGAATCGTGACTACTTCAGGAAGGCCCTCCTTAGGGACAGCCGAATCACCCCCGTCGGAGCCCGTGTCGTCAGAGACATTAATCGGGCCCTCCATGACCGAGGGAGAGCTCTCTACGGCTGGGATCAAAGCCAGGTGGACGATGGTCGATCTCAACGTCCCAATCGGTGGCTCGTTCACTTGCATCGCATCCTCCACCAAGTGATGAGGAGACTGACCAGAGGGCCTGCCACTGGACCTCTGAAAACCACGGCGAATGAGCCGTACATGTCGAAGGGCTGGTTGAACTCCTAACCCACCATTCCTGCAAAAAAGAGGAAAATCATTGTGAGCCAAGATGAAGAACGAAATCTAAAGATCGCCTTTACCGGGAGACCATAGGGTGCTCCTGAGGAGAAGATCATCTAATAAGGCCTGAATCGACCTCTCCTCTTCGTGCAAGGCCATTAGAAAATCGACGACCGTGGAATCAATCTCGGAGAGAGTTAACTCCAAATCCGCGGTGCCTGAGCTGCCAAAGTAGGCTAGAATTTTGGCATCTCTGGAAAAGGTGACAAAAAAAAGCTATTCCTCCAGTCGCCGATCCTACGTGGTAACCCTAGCAGGAGGTCCTTGCCCCTCCCGGCAGAAATGTGGAGCCATGTCCCCCAAAGAAGCGAGCCGCACCTAGTAAAAGTAAGAGAAGAGCGGCAAGGTCGACACTGCCCCGTGCAACTGACAGATCATGACAAAGCCAACCAAAGAAGGGATTGAGTGAGGGGTCGGCTGACGGAGGGATAGTTGCAAGAAGGCCAAAACCTCGAGACGAAAAGGATGAAGGAGAAAGCGGAGCCCAAGCTGAAACATCTCAGTATACACCTCGATATCTGAGCTCCCGGGGAAACAAATCCGTTCATCATAAAAGGGGGCACGAACCCCATCTAGATGAGAGAGATATCAGCCTGATCTTTTCAACCACGAAGTAAGAAATCAAGGAAGCTGCATCTCGAACCTTCGAAGGAACGCAAGACCCCTCTTCTCTAGTGGGGCCCCTTCGTTGGATCAGATCATCAACCAGCAATGCTTTTCCCTTCACATGGGCTCCTCTGAGCTCGGGAAGTGGAAGAACTCCCAATGTCGCATCGAGATCGTCATGTTCGGGAACGCCCCCAATCCTCAATACCCTCTCCATCTATCGGAATAGGATGCTAACAAGGGAAGAGAATTACCTTGCAAAGTCGAAGAAGGAGAAGCACCAAAGGTGGACAGGGCAAAGGATTCTCCAAAGACGGGACGAGACAGGCGTGGAATTATGGGACGTGAAGAAGACTCCTCCCAAAGATCCACCATCTTATATAGGAGGCGACGTCAAATCCATGCCCTCCGATAGGGGACACATGTCAGCATCGTGAAACAGACGACTCTCCAAATCCCGTGCCCAAGGAGTGGGAGAATCTTCTTGGCACACTGTGCCATAATGGCTTTCATTAACAGCACCGTCTCGACTGACGTGCCTGTCAAATCCCCACGTATCACATCCTCCGACCCAAACCGACATGGCAGACCGGCTCGGGCGATGTGGGCCATTGATACAACCCCCCGAATGGGCCAGAGAGAAGTGAACCGACCACTCGGCCCAACGCCCCCCCCCCCCCCCCCCCCCCCCCCGGACTCTAGGTTGAGGATCTCAAGAGCAGATCGAGGCCTCTCGGCCCAAGAACAGAGCCCAATGGACCATAGGTTCTCCGCGATTAAGGAAACCCATCCCTAAACTGAGCCCACATTGATCACCATTCAAGCCACCATCAATACGGGCGGACGCAATGAGAGGAGCCATAAATGCCATGAATGCAAGGGCATATCAGGAGGAGGCATTGACATGATGCTCTCCTATAAGTAACCCAACAGGCGAAAGGCCAAGGGGACAATTTCTGGATACCTAACACCCAGATATACCTTTTCTTTACACCTGCTCTCACCGCGTATTTCTTCCTCCATATCTCGGTCTGAGAACTCGTGCACGGCCTCTCATTGAGCCGGACTCGATTCCACCGAGCACTCTTAGTCAAGATTTGACTTAAGCATCGGAGGGGACTTGGTCGGATCCAAGGTCTGACTCCCCTGACGAGTTACTCGTTTTGAAGGTCGAAGGAGACATCATCCCGCCGAAGCTCAACTTCGGCGCCCGATCACTCGGTTCCGAGCTTCCTCGCACCAGAGTCTGCTCGGCCGACCGATCCCAGAGGTCATCATCTAGCCGAAGCCCAACTTCGGCATTTTGTCGCTCGGCTCAGAGCATCCTCGCATCACGGTCTGCTCGGCCGACTGGCCCCGAAGTTCCTCGTCGTCTTCCACGTCAGCGCCGACCTTCGGACCTCCATACTACCAATCTGTGGTGAAAAAACACCCTGAAACAGTTCTTGTCTAGCGCGTGCATGGTTGCTTGGGAGGATTTGTAGTAAAGATCATGGCATCTCCTTGAGTCATAGATTCGGAATTGCTTAGGTTAGATGTGGTCCCCATTCATACTGATCATATTTGTCTATAATATTATATCTGTATAATCTTTGTTGCAATACTTGGTGATGTCTTTGGGAGTAGCATTGCTTAGTGATCTCTAATTTCTTCTATGGCAGAAATTCCAACCAAGCATAATTCGAACTCGAAACATGTTACCAAAGACAATTTCAAAGTCATGATGGAGTAGTTGAAGATTCTCATGGATACCACAGGGACATTGACAAAGAAAATCTCTAAAGGAGTGAGCGACACATCGTTCTAACGTCACAACTGGCATGATGTAGAAAAAAGTGTGGCATCCCTTGCTTCATAAAGATGATCCCTTGCGAAATGGGCACATCAATCTTAAGAGGCATAAAGATAGCAAATGCAAAAAATCCTAATCGCGAGGGTCGAAGAAAATTACGGGAAGATATCATGAAGCAGTCCCTTGCTACCATCTAATAAGAATTGAAGAAATTTCATGTGGTCAAGATAGCACAAATCCTAAGGCTAAATAACTCATAGGATGACACTCTAGCAAAGCTGTCATCTTTGATGACATCAGAAGCAGTGTTGGCTTGATTCAAACTAATGCAATGTTGGTTCGAACAGTATTTTACAATAATTGAATTAAATACCTAACAGTTATAAATATAGGAATAGGTCTCGAAGGATATTGATCGGCCTTAGGGATTGAGAAGACATTGTACTAGTCGTTGGAGTTGGTTGCTCTATGATTTTAGAAACAACATGTGGTCAACTAGTTAAATCAATAAATTCATAACTAGTTTGAACCGCTAAACTTATGATTTGAACCATGCGTTGGAAGCTCAAATGGTTCTAACAGTCACAAACATGTAGAAGTATGCTGTTAATGGCGTTGAATACTTGGGCGGGCACTCGAGGGAAGGGTTAAATTACCGCCATCAAGCCCGTCTAAACATTTCCCGGGCCCACAATGCCTGCAAGGCCCACAGTCGAAACCAAACGCCGACTCAGTCAACACTCACGTGTCATCTGCCCGTTGAGCTTCCGCAGCTGTAGGATGTAATCGTTAATGGCACATAACTGGCAGGAGACGTGGGTGACGGCTACCACTATTGATGAGGGATGATCATGCCGCCACAATTGGCGATCGTTAGCTCCCTCAATGTCATGGAAAGGACTTCGAAGTCTATAAAAACCGAAAAGACAATCAGAGTGAGGGGACGAAAAAGATACGAGAAAACTACATTCTTACACTCTGCTTTCAATATCATATTTCTTCCTCACCGATTCAAGAAAAATCTATGTGATTCGATCTTGACAGCGCATGGCTCTCCCTTAAGTTCTTGATCCTAACTTAAGCATCGCAAGGGATTTGGGTCGGAACCCAGATCTGACCCCCCTGACATTCATCTGTGGTGCAAGAGTCCTAAGCTCGATCCGACAGGAGACTCGTATACCCGTTCTGTTCAATCATCCTTCGAGATATGAACCCAAGGGTTGAACAACTACTCTAGATACTAGATACATAAGGCTCGACCCAATCAGAGGGTCGAACGGTTGTCGTGCTCAACTCCAAAGGCGAGAGGGCTTCTACTAAGTAGTCCTTTTCCATCCATAAACGACCCAAGATTCTTCTAACCGAGGGTCCCACATAACCCGCTGATGAGACTTCACCATGATTGAATAGTCCACGTTAGCCCTAACATTGTTTTCGCCATTTTTGGTCTTAACAGTTGACGTCGTCTGTGGTAACCGTCAGTCTACATCCCAAATCTACAAACAAGCAATGTCAGCTGGACTCAGCAACGCTGAACCAATCCTCGGTCTGGTCGAGGACACTCGGAAAGAGGATCACGTCCAAATTGAAGATGCTGAAGACCTGCTCGTCATCAAGGGAGCCAAGAGTACCCATGGTGACTCAAGAGCACTTCGAAAAGTTTGCTGATCACCTGGTCGAGAAGAGCCTCAAGATGTTAGCTGCCGTTGTGCAGCAAAACATCGAACGCCCACAAGCACTAGGGAGGAGCAACCCCCTCCCACTCCAGTTCAAACACCTATGAGAGAAGCTATCCTTCCCTGAGATCCCAGAGATCCGAGGGTGGAGCGAGGATAGGAGAATGCGCCACTCAACACCACCCATACATATCGACGGAACGAAGAGATGAGAAACAACAACCATGCCTCTGTGCACAAAGGAGGTCTTAGTGTTGGATATGGACGACATATATACACCCATGAGCGGATGTATGAGAGACTATGGACCTCAGATGTCGCGTGCACAAAAGCGTGCGCGAAGGAAACCTTTTCTCGTGTGAAAAGGACCACTCGATAGTGGAAAAAGTCACTTTACAAGTGCAAAAGGGCACTTGATAAGTGAATGAAGAAGAGGATAAGTAAATGTGCTAATATAGGCTAATAAGCTTATATTTAGTTATTTCCTACAATAACTACCCCTAAAGCCTATAAATAGGACCCAAGGGTAAGGCATTTACACTAATCTTACCATGCCATAAGTTTGCATAAGGCAACGTGTGTTCTTCTTCTCCCTTCCATTAAAATCCTCTTCTAAATAGAGATTTAGGCGGTGAAACGCTGCTTCGATCCTCCGTGACGAAGTACTGACCGTTGTGGCGAATCCGAGGGCGAAGTTCAGAGATTACGGTGCCGCGTACGCAAGCGTAAGTCTCTCCTCTTCATTCGATCCTAACATCGTTGTTTTGACAGGATCCTACACTTAGCCCCTCCGCCAATGTGCAAGTCACTCGCAGCATCTTTGGTCAGGTAATTGAACAAGTCACTCAGGATCAAGGCCCTCTCGGATTTACAGGTGGCAACAAGAGGAAGGAGGTAGAGGAAACCCCTAACCATTCATCTGGCGTCATCACCAGCAAGGGGGGATGAGCGAGCCCTACTCACTCATCCTACTAACCTGTGGACTCCATTAAAGGAGAACACCACGTCCGTGCCGCCGCTCCCAAAGTTCAATCTTCCATCCCTACCGATTTATGACGATAAAAGTGACTCATGGGAGCTAGAGGTGTGCACTGGTACATGGTACCCAAATACCCGATCGGAACCTACCCGAACGGGTAGGTTCTGAATAGATAGTTATCGGTTCCGGGTAGGTTCCGGGTAGGAAAATTTGGAACCGACGGGTATCGGGTCCGGTTCCGATTCCCGTCTATAGAAAGGGTACCCAGAATCAGAACCGATATTTTATATATATATATATATATATATATATATATATATATATATATATATATATATATATATATATATATATATATATATATATATATATATATATATTATAATATTAACGATCAAAATATATAAGAGTGATCCACCCTGGCTGTATCTAATTTGAACTTATAATATTAAGGAGTACAACTTGCATCCTGAAGTTCTGAGCAACGCGTAAGTTCATTAAACAATGCATTTGAATCAAAAATCATAGTGTTCTCTTATACGTTCAAGATAGCAGTATAGGTAAACGTGAATCATTCTTCCATATGTCTAGCTTTATCTAGTAGAAATGACTGGTCAGTATACATTTATCTAGCTTTATCTAGTAGAAATGACTGGTCAGTATACATTTATCACTGAAGAAAGAGACTAGAGACAATATTTTACTTCCAGATTGATTTTTATTCATGTGTATTTGAGGTAATTGTCATACACATATCATTTGAAAATCATTGTTCGTAATGCATCATAAATTAAAATTTTTTAAACATACCTGGACCATAGAGTCTCGACCGCGTTCAATGCCCTTCACGCTTCTCAGCATTGCAGGGCTTGCAGCTCTTATTCTGGACAGTGGCTGGCACGCGAGCTGTCTCACCATCCCAAAAAAAACCCTTAAAGCCTGGGCAAACTTGTCGTATATTTATGTGAATGCATTGAAGAAGAAGAATTCTGGTCTATTGTCGTCCTCGAGGGGTCACCTCAATATTAAATAATGCAAACAGTTTGCCATTTATTAATCACTTGCTATAAGCACCAAGTTTATGAGCCATATTTATAGTTCTGAGTTGCTCCATTTAAGGTTAAATTCAGTTGCTCCATATTTATGAGACATATTTAAGGTTAAATTCAGTTGCTCCATTTCAGATGGAGACGATAGTTCTAAGTTTTATTAAATGAGTCTTATTAGCTCATTTTTTTTTGGCTCGTCTTTTTTACTGATCTGCTCTCAAACCCTTAACTAACTTAAGTATCAAAGGACATTTGTAATTGTAAGGGCATCGTCCCCAATCTCCTGACGAGCTCTTCAATTTTGCAGGTGGGAAAAAAATCAAACCTCGGGTCGTCCTACGAATAGCTAATGTTTATGAATGCAGAAACAAGAAGATGGACAAAGCTTAGCGAGTGTGTTCAAATGCAAATGAATAAGCTATTGAAGAATCAATGACAAGGAGAGTTGTACAATTCTAGTGGAAGGCTCAGGAATTTTTATAACGCTATATATTCCCCCCTAGTGGTTTTCTACCTGCTATGATGCTAGCTATCCATAGGATCCCCAACATCGATGATCATATTCCTACTTTTAATTAGATATACCTTTTGAGGTTTTTATGAAAGATGAATCTCATTCTTAATGAAATTTTGATTGGTGAGCAAGAGTTCACCCACTTAAATCTTTTTGCTAATCTGCCACATAGCCATGTACTTTTGTGTATCACAAAGCCTACTGCCTTATATATATATCACCTAGTTGCACCTTGATCATTAGCAACAAAAAAAAAATAAGGCCATTCTTTTACATCTCAAACCGCAATACAATTATCATCAGAGAGCCCATCCAGGCTCAACTTCAGCAATTAACCAATTCCCCTACTAAATTATTTTCTTCAAATTATACATTCAACAACAAATTAATGATATATATATCTACGCTAATATTTAACAAACAGGCGAATAGATATGTGAAAAAAATTGATCACTGGTCGGCGCAGTCGCCGTCGGCATTGACAAGGGCTAGAAACTCTTTGAGGCAGCGGTTGTAGGCGCAGGGCCGCTCGAGCTGAACAAGGTGGCCGGCCTTCTTTATCCCTCTCAACGCAGCCTTCTCCCCTAGTTGCCTGCATTTCTCACATATATTATTCAAAATTTCATTGCTAATTATTACTAATTAGCGTAGATGATGTAAAACATACGTCACCATGCTCTGTGCCAGCTCCATGTTGAATATATTGTCATTCTCGCCCCACAGCAATAGTACCCTCTGCAATGTCAAAAAGTTAAATAGAAAAATTACAACTACAGGTTTGAAGAGTGTAAAAAAGATGGGATTTTTATCAAATGCAGTTACGCACCTGTTGCATGTTTGGGATTATTGCATCCTTGTTGCTGATGACCAGCCCCTCCAGCAGCTCGGCCCTCTCCTTCCTGTTGTTGAACATGACCTTGAGGTAGTCTCGGTGCAAGCAGTCGGGGAACCAAAGCTTCTTGTATGTCGCAACCGACAGCAGGGCCTTGAGTCCCTTCACCGACTCCGGCAGCAGCAGCTCCGACGACGACGAGAACCCCAGCCGATCCAGCGTCGTGTCGCTGATCGAGTCCGTCATGGCTATGACCGATCCCGACACCACCAGCGACCTGACCAGGTCCGGCCGCGCCTCCGCCATCTTGAACGCGACCATCCCCCCGTAGCTGAACCCCACGACGGTGCACTCCCCGACGCCGAGCCGCTCCAGCGCTTTGATCAAGCACTCCGCCTGGAATTCCGGCGACCGGTCCTTGCTGTCGGTCGTCGACCGGCCGAAGAAGAGCAGGTCCGGGACGTAGACGGAGTACTTGGACGTCAGCGCTCCTATCTGAAACTGCCACGTCGTCACCCCCTCTGCCGCGAACCCGTGGACCAGCACCACCGCTGGCTTTTCTTTCTTCCTCCTCCTCTTCTTGCCCTCCTTCCCGCCTCCGCCTCCGCCTCCGCCGCTGACGGGCACTATTTGCTCCTTGTGATTGTTGTTCATCTGCAGCTTCTCCTTGGGTGCCCAGATTCTGACGGTCGTGCCGGCGTCGATGTCCACCGCCTGCTGGCGGAGCCCGGCCAGCCTCACCAGCCCTTCTAGAATCGGCCTCTGCACTTCCACCCAATTCACCATCTTTACTTGTTATTTCTAATAAAAAATTTCCCGCATTAATATTGAATGTGTTGGGAGTTTTCAAGTTGGAAACTGGCTAGGGTTAATATACAGAGAGAGGAGGAATTGGGTGAGCGAAAAGTCCACAAAGAATTAAATGGGGTTAGATGGGGGTTGTTACTTCTTTAATTTAACATCAAGAAACAGTTGTAGACTGTTTGGGTTCAGCCATGGATTTTTTGCTTGTTTAAATAGAGAGTTTACGAGTAATATATATTTTGGGGTTGGATGAACTAATCCTGCCTACTCGAACCAACTGAGTCCTATGTGTGCATGTAGCTTTTGCGTGAAGGAGATCTCTTTTGACTCGGGCAATCCAAATAAAACTTGTTTGCTTTCCCTTTCAGTTCATCTAAGTAACAACTAATTCATTGCAGGGTTGGCGATGGGGCCTATCACCTATGTGGTGGGAGATGCATACGACTATGAGAATAAAAGGACATGAAAGATGATGAAAAGTAAGAATACGTGTTATGTGTTGTTAAGGGTATTTGGGAGTTGGCATTTCTTGAGACTAATGTCACTAGGTGTCCAAGAATTTGTGGGTGGGGGATCGTTTCTAGATGATGTATGAGCCTACACCTAGGGGTCGGAGCAGGTCGGGTTCGGGTTGGATCCTGCATGGTCGTGTGATCCGTTAGAAGTTTCTAGCGTCGGCAAAATATAGGATCAGGCTAGAAATGGATATCGGATATCGGTCGCCCCATGGCACGATGGACCTGCACGAAAAAACTATCACATAGGTCCTTTAGTTCGAGCCTTATACAGTGCCTAGGCCTCAAGTTATGCCTCAGCTACCTTGTCCAGCACGTCATGACACATACACAACGTGGTTGGAGGCATGATTTGAGGGTCCGAACGGCAACGTGGGCGGGAAAACAACTCAAAGTCCATGGACGTATCTGTTACTACAATGGACCGGCCCACGAAGCTGGGAAAGACACTTCATCCAAATAAATGAACCCAAAAGTGAGGCGTTGTATCAACCCAAAAGCCCAGAAGCCCGTATGGGCGGTTAATCGCTTGCCTGGTCAAAGTGACAACTCATCTGTCCGTTGAGCATCCGAATATCAAGGGATCGGTTCATAATGGGTCGATTAGTAATGGCGAAATAATTGGTCGACCGTTATGCTCTTTTTCGGGGGCAATCATGTTGTCATAAGGGCAGGGGCGTTATCCACTAATAGCATTATAGGGGAACCTTATTTATAAATAGTCACAACATCGATACGACAAGGGATCAATCTCTAGAGGTACTAAACACTCTGGTACTCTAATACTTAAATATCTACTTCCACTTTACATTTCTTCCTCCATAGTTCGGCGTGACAGTGATCGAATGACCTCACATTAGGTCAGACCTGGATGCCCCGAGCTCCCTTTGAGTCATCCATTGACCTAAGAATCAGAGGGGATTTGGGTCGGAAACTAGATCCGACCCCCTGACGATTTCTTTGTGTTGCAGACCGACGAAGATAGCTCAAAGTTAGGTCGGGCTTCAAACCAACATCTCAGACTTAGTTCTTCCCGACCTAGTACCGTCCTTCCTCGGGTCACACATCCCTGCCGACGAAGCACCATGTCACCAAAGGCGTCCTCGTAGCACCACCTTACTGTGTGACGAATTTATCCGTCAACAGTTGGCATCGTCTGTGGGAACATAGAGTAAACATCCACGTCTCCACCTGCCTTTGACCATGTCGACTATCCCCATCGATCAGGGGCCCGACGAGCCATCTGCCAACAAGAAGATAGATGCCCCCTTGATCCATGAAGACCATAGCTCCTCTTCCCAGTGAGGATCCGAGCCCCAAATGGTCACATTAGAGCAATTCCAAGCATTCTCTCAGGCGGTCAATGTCAACATCCATACATTAAACTCCGTGATAGAACGATTACCAAACCAACAATCCCATTTCGCTTTAGGATCACAATGCATCAATATTGGGACAGGCCTCAAGGAGCTGCCAACCACACCAGGAAGCCAAAGGAACGAAGCGCCAAACTCGGATCGGTATATCATCTCCATGACGGCTCCTTGCCAACCATTGCAACGTAATCCGGAGCTCGAAGGGGGGTTAGGACGGAAAACGAGAGGGCAATAGCTACTTCGCAGGGTCCAAAGGTTGGGGACCACAACCCATGGGAAATGATCACGACATCCCGTTCGGCACACCAAAGTGGGTGGAAAGGATGGTCAAAAGAGAGACCACAGCCGTAGCCCCCCATGGCAATCTTAATCGGGCCACAAGAGGAAGAGCCGAGGAATCAAACCACCTCCACCTCCACCTGCTAGCAATTCGGGTAGAGGAGAAAGCGATTCCTCCAGCGCCTCGACCATTCGAATGCCCCGACGTCGACTAGGTATGCGACGTTCCCATTCTCCATCCACGTCAGATGACGAGCATAACCCATTCAAAATGTGCATTACCTCAGCTCCTTGCTTACCCAAATTTAGGATGCCTCGCCTAGATAAGTATGATAGCTCGGGTGACCCCCGAGAACACGTCCTAGATTAAAGGGGCTGATGGAAATACGTGGACAGATGACACCCTCCTCTGCCATGCTTTTTGCACCAACCTGCGGAAGGCCGCCAAGGAATGGTGTAATAGATCCCCAACCGCAGCATTAGATCCTTCAAGAGTCTGTCCTAAGCTTTCTGCCATCAATTCATGGCATGACGAAGAAGAAAAGGAGCTTGGACCACCTATTCACTTAAGAATAGAGAGAAGGAGAATCATCGAGGGCTTTCCTAAAGCGTTTCAACTTAGAAAGGTTAAATGTGAAAATCTGTAGCGAAGACGTCGTTATTCAGTGCTCAAGAAGGCCGTCCGATTTGAGGATCTGATGAAGTCTAAACACCTTAGACCCCCTCAAAATCTCGATCATCTCTTCGCCCGGGCCGAGAGATATATGATGTCAGAAGAGGCATTAGCTACATGAAACAAAAATGCGTTTAGATCCCTTGTCGAAAGGAGCAAAGAAGCTTGGCCACACGATGGAGCTCGTCGAGAATCTGGGGACCGACGACGGCAACAAGGCCCACAAGTCAGTCACGGACTGCTGACGAGACCTTCACCAAGCTCAACGCTTCCAAGGCCGAGGTGTTAGCTTATGCAAAGTGTAACGACCCGCTCTAAGGGGCCATTACTTGTTTGATACATTTACATGTCTGCAGATCACCAATAAAAACAATATAGCAACGATGCAGAGATATACAAAATACTCAAACTTACGTACAATTTATTATAATAATCCATAACTGAAAGTACATCACACAACAGTCACTCCCACACTAAATACATGAAAGGAAATACGAAAAGGAAATAAATATGAAGTACATCTCTTACACACCCAACTCAAGTTCTAAAAAGCTATGGTCTCATCATCGAACTCTGCCTCCTTAAACTCAGGGGCCTCTTCTTCAACCTGTTCATCATCTGACGGTGCCACGAAGCAGAACCATAGGTAAGTCACATCAATTCTAAATATAGAAAGAAAAGCAATGCACAAGTATGAAATGTAGCATGTGGTACAAAGGTAACTATGGACAAACAGACCAGGGCGAATAGTAAAGTAAATGTGACAGTGCAAGTGTGTAATAACTGTGACATGGCGTTCATGGTATGGTAGTAAAAGCATGCATAGTAGTAACAATAGTAAGACGACGAGCAGTACTATAGTGGTGCAAGCGGTAGCTAAAGTAGAAACTACGTGACTCAAGCAAGAGAGTATGATCTATTGACTGGGTGCGCTTACCCAGACGAATGCCGAAATGCATGCAGCTAGACATGTATGCCGAAACACATGCAGCTAGACAGTATGCTGAAACTCAGGCAACTAGACATGTAGATGAACTCCACTCACTTCCACACTTTCTCAACTATGAGTTACCCCAAAAACCCAGTGAAGTGTTAATTGTTCAAGATCTACATTTCTGTTCCAATATAGTATTCAACCCAATATTCTAACATAAGATTCAATCAGGGATTCTTACATGAGAATCAAAATAAGATTCCAACGCAACTTCCAAACGAATTCTACACGACATTCCATGAATGGTTCTTAAGTGACAAGCATCAGGACATGGTAGGTAAGGGTGTACGAGTCAAGGAAGTTATCATGGTGAATATGAGTTTACGTGCGATGAAAAGTCAAGGTAACTCATTTAAAAGTATGTATAATCAATGTTTGCAAACTGATGATAATTGGAATTCTAGTATTGATCCACACAAACAGGCTTAGTCAAGGTTGGCCAAGCAAGTCACTATACCCGTAGGGCGATCCAAACTTGGACACAAGAGATTCCAATCGGCTCAGAGAACCAATATTAAGAACACCGATTATCAACTTTCGCTCCATCGATTATATTAACAAATAGTAGAGTAGTTCCATGTTTATTTAAGTCTCTACATTGGCAATGTCGTATGCTCAAGTCAACTGTCGTTCTACATTGAGTAGTTCCTTATTTGATTAGGTCTCTAGTCGTTTATTCAAGTCAATAACCGTTCTGAGGCTATATGTGATATCCAAACTTCATACTAGCACATTATCTAACTTTCTAAATTTAGAATTTAGGTGACTTACCGGTTTTGAGGTCGTTGTAGTAAACCGAGGCTGGAGCTAGAGCTCCCAAGGTTGATCGTATGGGAGAAACAGTACCTGCAAACACAAGAAATTACCTGTTAAAGGTTACACTATTTTCCATCAATTTATCATTCTCGTTTTTATTTTTATCAAGGCTTGAAATGGTGACAAAATACATTCTAAAAATTTTAAACATACTAGATTTGAAGAATATAATTTTATGTATGAAGAAAATAATTTTCTGAAGCTCATATGTATTTTTTACAATTTTTAAAAGCTTAAAAGCAATTTTCAGAATTTAAAATCAATTAAAAATTAACTATCATAAATGCTCGATGATTTGTTTAGAGAAGAGTACACATCAAAATATTTCATATGATATGTTGAAATTTTACTCTCGACTAGTAGAATACAACTGTATTTTTTATATGTACGGGTTTACGTGGCGTTCAAAAGATATACACATTTTTATCAAATCTGAATTTATTACCCTAAACTTTGAAAAATCATAACTAAAAAACTAAGTATCGGTTTGGGACGAAACTAGTGCCTACGCGTTCGAGACAGCACGTAGAACATTTTGGTATTTTTTTAGATTTTCTTTATGGGCCTTATATTTTTATTTTTCAATTTTTTCATTAAAAATCCCTTTCTCTCTCTATAATTCTCTCTCTCTACCCTATCTTTCTCTCAATTGCGTGAGCTGCTGCCTTTTTTGCTCCTTGCACGCACGTGTGGCTGCAGAGGGAGGGGGCTGCCGGAGGGGGTCGACGCCGAAGGGACACGTGGAGGTGGGAAGGGGTTGCCGACGTCGGGTGGGTGGGCTGGCGGGCGATGCCAGTGGTGGTCAGGTCGATCTCGCGTAGCTCGGAGCTCAAAGGAAGTTGCGGGAGCTTTGGGGGTCTCGGTGGTGCCTCACCGAAGCTAGAAGAGATGAGGGAGGTCCGAGATGTCGACGGTGAGAGAGGAACTCATCGTGGTGGCGTGGGTTTACCGGAAGTGATGGTCGAAGCGACGGTGTGACCGTGAGGTGTTGGTTGGGCTTGAGGGATTCTTAAGGTGGTGGGAATGGCCGAAGAAGGTGAGAGATTGCCGGAGGGTTGCTTGGCAGAGGGAGGAGGTCGGGGAGCTTGGTGGAGGTGGTGGGAGAGAGTTGATGAGCGTGTGTGAGAGGGGAACGGGGTGTGAGAGGAAGGAGATGTGTTTTGCTGGGAAGTGTGGAGGGAGAGGGAAGGAAGTTTAAGTGTTAATGTATAATAAAATAATATTATATTATATTATAAACATTAATTAGGGGCTAATTAATACGGGGTTAGGGGATGAACCTGGTTAGGGGGAAATTAAATGTGCTTCCACGTTTTAGTTGGGGGCTGTGGTTAGGGTAGGGGTTAAACTAATAAGTTAATTTAAAAGTTAATTCGTTAAAAGTAAAACGTACTTAGGAAATAATAGTTAGTAAAAATAATAAAACATTAGTATTTTAATATTAAAATATCAATTTTCAGAAAAATTACGAAAAAATGCCACTGGTTCGTATCGTCACGAGGATCATGAAAATGAAGTCCATTTTTAGATTTGAGTTATGAAAAAATAGAAAAAAATCATTTACTCATTTTGAACTCGTTTGATTACGAATTTACGTGCACGACAAAACCAGGCCGTTACACAAAGGGCGAGGGATATTTCGACCGACCTCCTCCCAAGTTGAAGAGAAAGTACGAGAAGAGGGGCGACCTCAAAGTTTGCAGATATCATCAAGATAATGGCCACGACATTGAGGATTACTGGCTGTTGAAAAAGGATATTGAGGTCTTGATTAAACGCTATCATTTGAAGAAATTCATCGACACCCCAAAGACAAGGCCAAAGGAGGGTACCTTGAAAGGCAAGGATCGAGGCAAAGGGGTCATGACAAGCTCCTCACTTGCCTGGGTCGTTGAGTGATCTGCGAGCGTGATCTAGTCAATAAAAAGCCCAGGACGCGTAGGCAATATTCCGAGTATCATCATTGTCGCAAGTATTCTGAATAAAACCCTGTATTGATTTCAATTGTTCATACTTTTTCTTAAATTGTGAACAAGTACTCTTTTTTAATACATATACTATGTCGACGTGTATGACAAATGTACCCTGAAAAAGGCATTTGATCGACCTTTTGTTTCTTTGAAGTACTTAGGTCTGTGCATACCCTCGCAGGCAGCTCGGCTATACGATCGGAGGCCATCACTGCCCCCAATGGGCCGAGCTAGCTATACGATTAGGGAGGACATATTGATACCTTCACGGACTGCTCGGCTATACGATCGAGGTCACCCCCTTGGTGGCCGAGCTAGCTATACGATTAGGGACGACCTATTGATAACCTCGCGGACTGCTCGGCTATACGATCAGGGGCACCCCCTTCCGGGTCAAGCTAGCTATACGATTAGGGATGACATATTGATAACATTACGGGCTGCTCGATTATACGATCAGGGACACCCCCCATGCTAAGCTAGCTATACGATCGTGGATGACCTATTGATACCCTCTCAGGCAGCTCGCCTATACGATAGGTAGGGGCACCCCTGCGGGCCGAGCTAGCTATACGATCGGGGACGACCTATTGATACCCTCGCAGGCAACTCAATTCTATACGATAGGAGGGGCACCCCACCCCACCCCCTGTGGGCTGAGCTTGTTATACGACGGGGATGACCTATTGATACTCTTGCGGGCTGCTCGACTATACAATCGGGAGGGGCAACCCCCCCCCCCCCCACGGGCCGAGCTACCTATACGATCGAGGACGACCTATTGATACCCTCGCAGGCTGCTTGGCTTTGCGGACGGGGCCACTCCCTCATTAGTTGAGCTAGCTCTATGATTGGGGACGAACTCTCCACTCTTCAACATGTGGTATGATGCTATTTGATTGAGGTTAAAGGTCGCTATTCAATAGCTCATGCTTTACATCCTGTCAATGCAAGAGACCGAGCTGTTGAGGGGGCATGCAGGAAACACCATGCCATACAACATGATAGTTCCTTATCTACAAGGTACTCCATGATAAGTTAAGCATTCATTTCTTTTGATAAATTCAATTTTATTTATAAAATGCAAGAAGGTGGAGCCTACGTACAAAATAAAAAATACGAGAAACTAATTCATGGGGAGGCAGTGTCAGATGATAGACTCTCCGATGACACCGTTACAGATCCCTCGGCTTGGGAATCGTCATGCTCTTCGTTGGGCTCTTCATCGGACATTAACTTCAGATGATCAAAGTCAACCATGGAATCAGGGAACTTACACTGAATCTCTCGTCGACACCTCGAAAAGCATGCCTTGAATAAATCAATAATTGAATAGTGGCTCTCTTTGTATCTCTCCACAACCTTCGAGGTAATCTTTGAAGGGTCAACTCCCTCTAAATTGGTAAGCTAGCTTGGAGCTCGACTTCCTTTTCCTTCCTTCTCTTTTCTCCTTCCAGCAATCGTTCCTCGGCTCGCTTCTTAAGGGCTGCCTCATTCTTAGCAGTCGACCTTGCCAGAGCCAGCTCTTTTTCCAGTTCTTCAATTCAAGAAGTGAGCTCGGTGACTTAACACGATGATTTTTGGAGCTTGGCCTTCGCCTTTTCAGCAACCATCCCAGCGGTGGCCACCAACTTCTTATTACGAACTATACTTGCCTCATAGTTGGCCATCGACGCTGAGTAGTGTCGAAGTTTTGTGGCCACTGAGGACATCTGTATACCATCAAGATAAATGGAGAATTAGACCCGATATTTAGTACCATCAAGGTGAAAAGCAAGGCACCAGCCCGGTGACTATGACAAACCATGAAGCTGGACAGTCGCTCATAGTCAACCTTCTGTAAGATAGCCCGTTCTCGGGGGAGGATAGAATTTTCAACAAGTCAAGATGCAACCCCACAGTTCAAGATGGCTGACTCCCCCTTCCCAACGAGGTAAGTGAACTTATGAAGTCTACCTTTAGGACATTGGAGAGGGGCCTGAGGCAACCTGTATGCCAATGGAACCAACCTAAATTCGGAATTTCATCAGACAGCTGCTCTGATGGGTGGAGACCTCCCAATGGCCATGTATCCTCGTAATCACCTGAATCATGAGGTGGCATTGATTCGCTTGAAGGTTTGGCATGGGTCGGGGCTCGAGCATAATCTGAGACCACAACCTGGGTATCAGCTTCTTCAATGTCTGGAGAAATTGAGATCGGAATGGCGATCTCACCTCTCCTTTTATTTTCTTTGATTCTTTTAGCCTCGGCCAAAGTGTGGATTCTCCTCCTTTTGAGCCTTGGCCTTCTCGGGAACTTCTTGAGCAACGTGGCTTGGGCTCCTAACGACCTTGATCAAGATTTGATCAGGACAAGTCACTGGTCGAGGTGACAAGCCTCCTTCAGTCGTCTAAAGAGAAGCACAAGAGACATCTTGCAGCTCAGGATCGACCTGATACTCCTGTCCGACCACATCTACAAGAGAAAAGGGGGGTTAATGAAAGGCAAATGCAAACACAAGGTCCAAGAGACAACCCTACCTTTCGACCAAACAGTTCTCAGCAACTTATTGGTGGACATCAGATTTGACACTGACTTGTAGCGATCGGGCAGTGCTACCAAGAGTTAGGGGGCCGTGTCCTTTTTCCTCAGTGAGGGGTACTTCCTCGTTGGATACAAGACATGTTCCCAGTGAGTGAGGAAGGTCGCCTCACCTGGAAAAGACACAAAAAATGAAATGTTTCTTCCATCCACGGTTAGAGCTTGGAAGGTCATTTACTAGGTGGCTCATCCTACTAGAGGTTATGTAATACCACACGCCAGACACGATGATTTTCACCAGAAAGAAATAATTAAACAACAACAAGGTCGGCTCTACTCCATTCGACATGCAAAGCACGACGAAGCCAACCAAACAACCAACTAAATTTGGGGTCAATTGGTAGAGAGAAAGCTCCAAGGCGTTCAAGACTTGAGGTATGAAAGGGTGCAAAAGGAATCGAAGTCCATGAAGAAAAGCCTTTGTATACATCCCGACCTCACACTCGTCGAGAAAATAAATCCTTCCGTTGTTTTGGAGAATCTGTAGAGTATCGCTCTGATATCATTGCGACACTATTAAGGCCCATCATCCATGGCACCTTAGACCCGTCACAAGATCCCTCAAGAACTTGTTTTACGGCGTGCCTCTCGACAACGCACAACCCATTATAAGATCACCATCTTATCGGGACTTGGTACGGTAAGAGCGATTACTTCGGGTCGGCTCATAACCCGAGAACCCGTACTCAAGCTCAACAAGCTCTGATAGCACTATAGAGTTTTCTGGGACCCTTAGGGCACAAAAACTCTATCCCCGTCCTAAGTCGGACGGAACATAGACAGAAATAGCAGCGGAAAATAATCATGTTAATCTAATTAACATTTAACCCTAAGGTCCAAGACCCTAATCCAAGATCTAAGCCGACTTGGGATGGGTCTGACCATCCCAAGAAGGATCTAGCATACTGCGATTAAATTAAACTAATGCTTTAAACACATACCCGGAATCTCAACCCTGGAGCAGGCGAGATGGTCTGCACCGTCTTCCGAGCTGCTCCCGTCCCACGCCGAGCCGCTCCTTGAACCGCTCCCTGAACCTCTCCTCGAACCACTCCGTATCCTGAGGCGATCAATCCCGTGTAGCCGAGCCAACCACGCGCCGAAGAAAGTTTCACGCGAGTGAAACCTCCGCCTAGATTTCGGATCTGAATCCGAACTCCTTTGCAGCTTTGCTAGAGCCCTCAGGAGCAAGGAAGAAATTTTTAGGGAGAGGAGAAATATTAATTTAAGCTTAGATCCGAGCGTGCTCCAACATTTACGAGAGCCGCTCAGATCTAGAGCTTGGGACGAGTTATGAGAAAGGGTGATGGCCTCTATTTATAGAGGCGGCTGACTCTCCCCTTTTCTCCACAACCGAGGTGGGACTATTAATTTGGGATTAATTAAATCAAGTTAGTTTGCCTTTCACAAAGGGCAAACTTCCTCAAATTTTAACTCCCTCACCGTTGAGCTTCAATGTTGGTACAACCTACCAAATCAAAGAGGGTTCTACGGTGAACGCGTAGGAAAAAACGGCTCGTCAATCCGAGTCTGTTTGACCCTTCAAACAATTGTCCAAAGTTAGCCAAAAGTCATGCTTCTCTTAGAAACGTAGCCGTCAAGAAAATCCCAGGTTTAAAAAAACCCTAACCAGAAAATTCGGGCTTGGTGGGCCTCTATTTTCGCTGGTTTCAGCCCAACAGTTTGGGCTGACTTGTTTTGGCTATAACTTGTGTATTTGGACTCCGTTTTTTACGCGGTTTGAACCTGCGTTTAGAGCGGGACGATCCCATCATCTATGCAGAATCCACGCCTGATATGGAAGTCGGAGATATTCTTCCTGAATTTTCTGAAGCATTTCAGCAGACACTTCGGAGACTTGGTTTACAACCACATCAAGTACGAGGGACATCCTTTCTTCAGCCTGCAAGATTGGGGCCACAGAGTCAACATGGACAAGAGAAAAAACCTTCCCTTAATCCACCATTGTACCAACTCTGAGGGGTGAGCATCCCCTGTACCTCATCAAAGCTTGGAGGGTCCTCTAGACAAGAGATCTGGGTAGAGGCGATCTCTGCTCTTCCTATTTCTTCCCACTGTTCGGCATGATGATGGAGAAGCCATAGATAGATTGCGATGAGGTCAAACAAGGGGAGCGAGGAGATAGGAAATGGGAGAACTTCTTTCTGAAAGCACAACCAAGAAAGTTCGTCCCCTTTCCCCCTTTTATCTAGTTATATTGGAAGCCATCTTTCCTCGACCAAGCTCAGCCATCCATTAGGAGGCACATGTCGACAATCTACGGGCACAATACCCCGAGACTCATACCATTACAATGGCCAAATCGAAGGAACAAGAATTTGGGCGGACAAAATCAAAACTCTCGCTTCAACTGTCGTGCCCATTTAATGAGACATCACATCACCGGACGTCAATAGTCGGCACATCTGAGCTCGAGTGATGGGAGCCATTATTACTACAATTAGATGGACCACGAAGCAGGGATAGACACTTCATACAAATAAAGGAGCACAGAAGGGAGGCGTTGTATCAGCCCAAAAGCCCAGAGGCCTGTATGGGTGGTGTTAGTGCACAGGTACGGATCACGAAGGAATATTCGCATACCCGATCCATTTAGTGGCAACGACCCAAAACCCGTCATTAAGGCAGAATAAGACCAAGTCAAGCAAACGGCTCACTCAACCATTAAGCTCCGACTAATACTCAGGGGGAAGTTAATGGGTCGAATAAATGGGCAGTCGTTATCTCAAATCCTGGAGAAGATCATACGCGAATCAATGAGGGACGGTTACTTGCAATCAACAGAGAACTGCCTATAAATATCTGAAAGGACAATGGTAAGGGGGTTCCAATTCCCAAGGTACGAGATCTAATATATAGATTCTACCCTTTCAACATATATTTCTTCCACTAAAGAGCTTGCGACGTCAGATCTGAGACGAACCTCCGTGGGTCGATCTCAGCTGCTCCAAGCTCCACTTCTTTCTTAAGTTCCTGTACTAACTTAAGCATTGGATGGGATTTGGGTCGGGACCCAGATCCGACCCCCCATGACGTTTCGTTGTGGTGTAGATCGCCAAGTCTCAATGTCATGTGAGGGTCGCTTCAGAGCTTCCCAGCCTCGATCTATCGACGTACAAGCTGCTCGAGGGTCGATCGAGCACTGCAAGCCAATCAACATCCATCAACCAACCCTGGTTCTACCAACCTAGGATCCCATTCAACTCCTGACGAGGCTCTGACTCGGCACGAAGGGTCCACATCAGCTAGACAACTGTCACTGTCATAGTTGGCCTTAACAGTTTGGCACCGTCTGTATGAAACCACGAGTCGACATCACAGTCAACGTGATATTTTGACCATGTCGGCTCACTCATCAACATCCTCCGATGATGCCTTGGCACCTCCCAGCGTCAACCTCATCAACATGATAATGGGAGGTCCTCTGCCCCCAGAGCTGTCAACCCCGTTCAAAAGCTCCTACGCCAGAAGGTTGATGACAATTTTCGTGGGACGAAAGCATCCCAGGGATTCGACACCTCCTATATTATTCTCAGATGAAGATCTAGAGGGTGTAGAACTGCTGCATGATGATGCTGTCATCATCACGGCCACCATCAACGAGATCACCGTAAAGAGATTACTCGTTGACACCGGAAGCTCATGCGACGTGTTTTTCTTCACCATGTTGGAGAGAATGAGGCTATCCTCTGCGGAGTTAAGACCTTGTTTGGGACCTCTAGTGGGATTCACCGAACACTCCGCCCCAATAGCAGGCATCATCACCTACCGGTGACCCTAGGTACGCATCCACGCCAAGTCACTCGCCTGACCAATTTCATGGTGGTAAAGATCGACTCGGTGTACAATGGACTCATCGGCAGACCACTACTAAATGCTATACAAGTGGTTGTCACAATCTGTTTTCGATCGTACGCTTTTCGTGCACATACTGTTATTCGTACATGTATTCATTTTGGACCTTTCTTGTATCCAAAACCTATGATGTAATATGCCGTTGTGACCCTCTGAAAGAGTATTAATTTATGGAAATATTTTGGAACGTCATTTCATGGGTCGTTCCCCCACAATTTGAATTTGTTTGAAGAGTCGTCATGATTTTCACTTTTGTCGTGAGACCTTTTTATTTTTAGTTTCATTTCTCGTCGTCCTAGCTGTGATCGATCTCTTTAGTATCGTTTCTCTCGTCGACACGGTCACCTCGGTATTTTTCTCGTAATTATCGGTTCCGTTTGACCCACTTGTGCACTAATTTCCTCATTAATCAATAAATTAAGCCTAAGTTTAACATGATATATTTCCCTAAGCTAGGCTCACCCTATTTTTCGCTTAACTGAACCATGCCCTCTCACATTCTCTCTCCCATTTACCCTCAAACTACCCAAATCCCATTGGTGTTTAGCAAATGGGAATCCCTCATACGTATCAAACCCAAAACAAATTTTGGCTATTCTCACCTCAATTCCAACAGTTCCTTACCTCCACTCTCTCCTATTTCCTTTGGTGCACCCCCAAGATCAACCCTATATAGCAATTCAACTCTTTTATAACCCAAAAAGCCCTAGGGCTATATCCTTTCATTGCGTGAAACCCCCAGCGTCGCAACTTCATCTTCATCGCGTCCTCGCGTTTTCCTCCGACCAACAGCCCGATCACCCTTCATCCCTCATCACCGACCTGACCCATACCCTCCCCGACCAACCCCTGGCAGCAGCAGACTCCGTCTGGCCAACCTCTGCCTGTGCCCGTTGTTATACCCAGTGCATCCACCCAGGCGCGCGTAGCAGCATCCTCCCAGGCGCTGTCACGGCGACAGTACCGCCCAGCCCAACACAGCACCGCCCGAGGCCTGTCACGGCGGCAGCAGCAGCCCGACGCACCCCAGACACACCCCAGACGCTCCTCGGCAGTCGCTGCAGTGAGCAACAACGCACAGTAGCGCTTCTGCTGTCCACGTCATCGCCAGGCGCCGCCCAGCAGCAGCACGCGACGACAGACCCGCCGGGCGCTGTCACGGCCTCTCCGGCGATCCCAAACCCCATAACCGTTGTCCATCTCGCGGCAGCCCCGGAAGCATAGGGGATTTCCTCGTAAAGGTTAGTATATGTCCGTTATAATACCCTAATATCAGCTGCTAATATATTATGACTAGAGATTGGACTTAATAATATGTTGTTGGCATGCTAAAATGATGGGTTGATATCTTGTATGCATAAATTTCCTAGCTACAGTTAGTGTTGGTTACTAGGTTAATAACGTTACACATATTTTTGTATAACAGTAAGCTAGCATGACTTGGTTGTTGACAGAAGTTAAATTCATTTATAAAGTTAATTATAACATGCCATTAAGTTAGGGATTAATGATGTTAGACTATACAAAATGTCATAACAGTATTATTATTAACGATGAAATATTCATATTCGTCATTTTATAAGGATGCTAGTGACATTAATAATGAGGTGGACCTCGTTACAAAGTGAAAAACCTAATTAAAATTGATTCACTAGACGTTAACAGGATTGTTAAAAAGCTATATCTGTCGTAACGAATCTAATTCAAGCATGTGATTTACCACAGAGAACCGTCGTTCCGTACCGTACGCGCTACCGGAATCCAACCCCTGACGTCGCTACCCGACGTCAGAGTAGCTCTCACGTCGTGTTGAGGTAAGTCTCTCTCCGTAGGAATCCCCACCTTGCCTGTAATTCAACATAAAAATCATAGTCTCTGATCACTTTTGTAACTCACTAATTAAGATAAATAATTGGGACTGTAGGCTGGACTGTGATCCGAACACATAGGTAGACTCGGACTTGATTGAACAGATCGCGACTTGGTTGTTTATCAGGCAAGTGATACTTGGTTGTTTAGGCCACGTCTTAGGCCATTTTGTACAGTAGCGTAAAAGAGACTAGGCGGTGAAATGATAATCGCCTAGACACCCCTTTTAGATCTAGCTTGTCAACGAAGCTAGATCCGACACTTTTATCATGCTTTCATTCATGCTGCCATGCCATGTTTAATTTCAATTAACGGTACACAATTTAACTGCTCATTGCCATGTCATTGCATGCATTCAATGTTTCATCGTGATTGCCTAGCACACGCTACACTTATTGTAACTATTGACGCTAGGCACCTGCTTTGCAGGCACAACCCTATGCCAAAAACACTTCCTGGCTCGTGATCCAGAAGCAAGCTCATGTACTTGGAAAACCCTGGCTCGATACACGTGGAGGGGTATGGTTAAGCTGTCACACAGCGTAGAAGGATGCCTGATCCGCTCTTTCAGTTGTAAGGAGTAAACCCTGTGCACAATGTGATAGGTTAGTGTTCGTGAATCGTAAATTAATGTTTCTCGTAGTTTCTGCTACGACGTGCATGCATCATGACATTTTTAACCGTTGCATTCTTAAATGCCACGTCAACTCATCTCATTATTTTAGAATTGCTAGTCGTCTTTTTGTTATTTGTATCCTTGCATAAAAGTCCTCTGTATTCTTTGGGAGACTTTTGCTGACATATTCCATTTTCTCTTTGGGTGTCGCATGTCAGGTTTTGAGCCTGATTTAGTTGCAGAGGACGACAGGTTGCTGACATTCAGTTCGAGGATTACGGTTCTACCCTTAGTCCTAGCTGGTGACTCTCTTTTAGTTTCTGGTTACTTTCTTTTAGTTGTTAGGTTGTTCGGTGCGTTGCACCCTTTCCTTGTATTAGTTTCGGCCATGCTTTAGGCCTTCTTTTCAGACTCTGTACTTTAATTTATGACTATCGCTGTAATGTTGGAATAAAATATGTGGATGTTGATTATTGGATAATTTATTTGTCTATCCCTCATTATCATTGTTGTTGTTTCGTCGCAATGCAAAGGACCTGCTACTATTTGAAATTTTTACAGACGCTTATGAGACTGCAGCTTCACAGCTCCACGTCTGAGCGGACCTCCTCACGTCTCGGTTTCTATACTTGGGAAGCGGGGCGTGACAGGTTTTGTTGGTGGCCCATGCAGGTCCTCCTCTTTGCATCTGTGAAATATCAGAACAACAATAATGATAACAACATCCATTAAATTATTCAGGACATTTAAGTCATAAATTGAGTCTAACTTGAAGGTTTTCCCTGTCTTAGATGGTCGGAAGACTTAGGTAGATGTCCAGGTTTGGTAGTCAGGGCCTTCGTCAAGATTAAGCTGTACTCGTCTTATGTTGCCTTAGCAGTCTCTCACCCATATTAGACTTTTAGAGCTTCTCTTTTAGCCGTTCGATTGAGTCTGATAATTTCGGGCCCAGCAGAATATAATCTTGTTACTCTTAGGACCCCACTCCGAGACCTCTATTACAGTCTAGTCTATTAGAGAGTCTTAGTGTTAAGTTTCTCTTGACCTTTAATCAGCCCGATAATTAGAACCCCTGATTCTATCATTTTCCTGATCATTACACTTCTGTGTTATCGACCGTAGAATCCCATCGTAGCTTTTCATGAATCGTATCATAGGCGTATTCATCACGCGATCATATTCTTTGCCCTCAATACACGTGATCGCTTCCCGACGATTATCGTTAATTTTTCGAATCTTCTTCGTTGCAAATCTTGATTCTTCCAAAGTCATTTTCGATTTTCCTTATTAAAAGTTTTCACTTAGTTTAAATTTTGTTTTTAAAACCCCCTTCTTATATATTTAAATTCCTTACTTTTCGATTGAGTTAAAATTCTTTCGTAGATTTTGAAGTCTATTGGTTGTAATTTTTAATTACTATCTCATAATCATTTCTGACCTAGATCTTTCATATTTCGGTTTTAAAACTTTATTAACATTTTGAAAATTCAAAATATCATTCTTTCCTTTCTATACTACTACGTTTATTACTTTTAACCACTTACCATACACACTCTTAGAATATTTTCCTAAGCTAAATAGAACTTCAATATATCTTTATATACAAGATCTATACTCATCGTGCTCATACTTCAAAATTTTGTAGAAACCTATTTTCCTTTCCAACACGATCACTGCCTCACCCTACTCATTATTTATTTGTCTCAACGCTTTTTCCGTGTTATAAAATTTTTACCGTTGGCTCGCCATTTCTACATATTTGTAAGAGTATATATATATGATACAACATTTTACACAGATCCTTCTTTCATCTACTTAATTATTTAGAGCAATATTTTTGTCCCACCCGGCCAGCTATCTCCTTATCCTCGCCCTATCTGAACCCGTTCTTTCCGATCTTGTTTCGTTACGCTATTTAATCTTGGTTTCCTCTCTCTTGCTTAGTCACCCTACTAGTGATCGCCGTTGCTTGTGTCAACTCTAGTTTAGTAGTGGGCCCTTCGTTTTTTGGAATATAGTCGTGGTGCGTGTATATAGGTAGAGTGTGTGGACCTATATGAGTGTGTTACCCTAAGGATATTAAGGATTGTCTCTTGTGTTATATATGTATACTCAGTGCTGTTCGTGATATATATGTAAAGTTGTATGAATAATATTAGTTATGAAAGTGTGGATAGCTATACCACTTTAGGAATGTCTGTATATATTGGAAATTGTATCGGAGTATATACTAGTAGTGTATGTAGTTTGAAGATACTTGTAAATGCTTGACATATATAAATTAGTAAGTCATGTGCATGTTAAGTGTAATGATAATAGGTGTACTTATCGTTAAGTGAGTGAGCCTATTATATGGCATATATGTTAGTACGTGTGAGCGTGTGCTCGTGCGTAGATATATATTGTGCTTAGACGTAAGCAGTTATGTATTTGCTGCACGAGTATATGTGATATATGTATGGTAATAGGATTATACTTTTGTTAATATCGCTTGCATTGATGGGATGTAGTGCGTGTGCGCGTATACCGTGAGGTATACACGAATATGGTATGCCTTAAACTATGTATGTATAAGTAGATGTGTTGGTATACTACTTATGGGTAGATGGCTATGGTGTGAATTATATATATACTAGTCATTACCCGTGCCCATAGGGCACGGTTTTTTTAATGGCTGAGTTTTTTCCCAACAAATTTCAAGTTTCCCCAAATTTCAAGTTTTCCCACAAAATTTTAAGTTTCCCCCAAATTTAAGTTTTTTTCCCAAAATTTAAGTCCCCCAAAATTGTCATTTCCACCTAGAACAAACTTGCTACGTAGGACAACGCTTTGTCCTAGTAAGATAAGATTCAAAATCTTCAAAGGACTGGAAAAAATGGTCGGAAGGGGGGAGAATAAAAAGTGTGGGTGGGTGTGTGGGGAGGGTCCAGGGGCAAAAATGCAAAAACCAGGGTTGTATGTGCAAATTTCCACCTCCTCTTTTATCCCTCAAAATCTCAACTCTTATATTTTCTCTTATCCAATTTCCCTCTTTTATATAATAGATATCCAAATTATGTTATCCAATTTCTTATGTCCAAATTCTCTTATCCAATTGCTCTTTTATATAATAAATAGATATCCAAATTCTCTTATCCAATTGCTCATGTCCAAATTCTCTTATCCACTTTCTCGTGATAACATCAATCTATTATATCATAGATATCCAAATTCTCTTATCCAATTTCTCTTGATAACATCCCTATTTTATAGAGTAGATGTATATACTCTTGTCCAAATTCTCTTATCCAATTTCTCATGTCCAAATTCTCTTATCTAATTTCTCTTGATAACATCCCTATTTTATAGAATAGATATCCAAATTCTCTTATCCAATTTCTCATGTCCAAATTGTCTTATCCAATTTCTCTTGATAACATCCCTCTTTTATAGAATAGATATGTATGTATATACTCTTGTCCAAATTCTCTTATCCAATTTCTCATGTCCAAATTCTCTTATCCAAGTTCTCTTGATAACATCCCTATTTTATAGAATAGATGTATATACTCTTGTCCAAATTCTCTTATCCAATTTCTCATGTCCTAATTCTCTTATCCAATTTCTCTTGATAACATCCCTATTTTATAGAATAGATATGTATGTATGTATATGTATATGTATGTATGTATATGTATTTATTTATGTATATGTATATATGAATGTATATACTCTTGTCCAAATTCTCTTATCCAATTCTCTTGTCCAATTTCTCTTATCCAATTTCTCTTGATAACATCCCTATTTTATAGAATAGATTACATGTATGTGACTATACGGTGAATGCATGTATTAGAGAGTATTATAATTATACGTGCGCTGATATTTGTAATATTAGTATAGGGTGAAAAGTGATTACATTATGTGGGCCTTACTTGACTAAATATAGCGATTGATATTATGGTATGTATGTGGTTACATTGGTGTGTGTGTGTGTGTGTGTGTGTGTGTGTGTATATATATATATATATATATTGGAGTGGTGTTGGTATAGGTATAAATATCGTGTTATGTGGTTAACTCGGAAAACGCGCAAGTGAGCACGCCTTCCGCTCCCAAGCGTAGGAGCGTCAATGCAATATAAAAATAACCGGTGAGTACCGGGTCGGATCACAGGGACAAGTCGTTCTACGTTCACAAAATTTGGGTGATAACGAAAAATAAAGTGTTTTACAACTAACTCAGTTATGGTGGATGAGTGGTAAAAGTGTAGTGAAAACAAAAATTAACCTAAATTGGTAGGGTTAGAGAGCCAAAGGTGGAGTTTAGGATAGCTAGGAGAGAGAGCATGGGTTGTGGGATCATTAAAATTGGCGTTAATCAAGTCCTAATTACCACATATAACACAATCGGTCATCCGGCTAAGGAAGCCCAATCGGAATATTTAGCTTTAAAAACACAATAATTTTGCAATAGGGATGGATAGATTATCACGACACTAATCAAATTAAGCACATGGATTCTCTCAAATTTGCCCTCTCGGGACTTGGCCAATTAAATTTGTGCCCTAATTAAACATCCAACATTAACATTCAAAATAGGGCAAGAGGAAATTAGGGCTACAATTAACACCCAACATCAATAAACCACAACCCAAGCAATTCAATACTACACAATCATAGCAAACAATAGGATAAATGCATTCAAAATTAACCCAAGTTTCATACAAAAATGAGATATCAAATTACAATAGGAGAAAGGGGGGATTTCACCAAGATTTCTCCCAAATGAGCCTTCCCTCTTCCTATTTACCTTCCTCCAAGCATCTCCAAGCTCCACCAAGCCTTCTCAAGCTTCCATGGCCTCCTCCCCCATCAAAACTTCTCCAAAACCCTAAAAATCGCCCAAAACAGCAACCTCCAATCCAAAAAATCCCAGCTCCTGGCAATTTTCGCAACCCAGGCCAAAAACCCAAGAATTGGGTTGCGGGTCGGGCGCGCTGTGCGCCCGACCCGCGGACTACAGAAGCCCGCAAAAAAGAATGGGGGCACGCGCATCGCGCGTGCCCCCGCTTCAGCGTTGCGCGCGCGCTGTCGTTTGCATTTCTTTTTTTTTTAATGAAACAAACGGCGGCCCGCTCCTAAGGAGCGGGCCGCAAAGCCCGCCTCAATCCAAGCGGGTCGGCCATCAGCGGGCCGGCCCGCTGATTAAAAAAAAACAAAAATTATTTTTTTTTTCTTTACAAATTCCCAGCGGCGGCCCAAAGGAACTGCGGCCAGATTTTTGCCACGTGGCGTAACGAGATTGCGCCACGTGGCACACCCAATTAATTTATTTGCTGGGTTTTTAAACCCCCTTTCTCATCCAAATAATTCACCAAAAATACCCAGAAATCTCAGAAAAATCCCAAAAAATTCTGGAAAATCTCTAAGACTCCCAGGAGTACCTGAAAAATATGAGAAGGAGAAATTAGTCCATTTGATATGAAAATTAATTTAACGACTTATATAACACAATATTGACCTCCAATAAGCTATATAAAATATTCCAACGCTCAAATAAATCCCAAAAAATGGCGATATGATCGAAATAATGGCAGGAGCATAGGAAAAATAATAGGAAGCCAATAACGACGATAAAACCCGTATTTTGTACCAAGAATGAGAATAAGCCCTAAAATTGATATGAAATGAAAATATACCCAAAAAGAGCACAATTAAGTCTAATCTTTGGCACAAAATGGGGGTCGTTAGGGGGAAAAATATGCAATTTATATCCCGAATCACACCCCCCAACTAGCTTTTTGCTAGTCCCTAGCAAAATATGCGATAAATTCGGATTAAATTGAATGACATGCACCAAAATCACAATATCTTCATGGCACACCCCAAATGATATTTCCAATTGATTTCAAAGCCAATATACCAAATGTATGAAAGTAAATAACAAATGAAACTCTCATCAATCCAATTCAAAGAAAAGTAAGGAAATAAGCCACGTATCACACGTATCGGGATATCACGATGTCAAAATTTCCAATTTTCATGAAAGTGGCCAAAACAAAAGAGTATTTCTTCTAAGAGGTGGGAGATGAGATTGCATCACTCATGTGGGTTATGCTTTCATTTTTCTTTCATTTTTCTTTCATTTTTCTTTTCTTTTCTTTTTTTTTTGTTTTTGATGTTTATGTTTTGCATTCACGCGATAACGCCATAAATGCAAACACGATCACATTTACATACACGCGGTGACGCTATATATGCAAATGGATGGAATGATCTTCTAAATCTCATCTTTAGCGTCCTCTCCAATGTTTCGTGGGGCACCGGCTACTCGATTCGATTAGAAAGAAACATTCACTTTATACTACTCTATTTCTCATTCCAACACAAATTAGCAACTCATCCACCCACTTCTAAGAGGAAAACAAAGCATGCACAATTGGCCAAATCCAATCCAATTAAAAACCACACCGTTCATCCCAACAAATGCAATCACTTACACCAAACTTTTCCCAAATTGTTTCAAAGAGATATCACGACGTATAAAATAGTTCATACAAGGTATATTAACATTCGACTCCAAATTGGAAAAGAAATGAAACATGCCAATCCAACATCGAGAAGTCGATACCAAATTGATAATCCGAAAAATTGCCTGGCATTAAGCATATAGGGACTAAGCAAAGCTAATGGCGTAGGAACGAGAAGGCCAAATATGATATGCAATAACATTCATGGAATGAGACGAAACATGGAGGAATCTCAAAAAAAAAAATTAGGCCAAAATACTAACAAACCTAAAGATTCTAACACTCTCCCCCAACTTAAAATAAGCATTGTCCTCAATGTTGGGAGAGTACTAGATCTCGCAAAAGATCCTAAAAAAAGGAAAGAAAAGCATACGAAAATACTAAAATAAGACATTTATTTATTTACACTAATGGAAAGAACACACCGTGGCAAATGGCGGATCCAAAATGTGTAACTGTGGTGGCAACTACTCGATCATATCCTTTCGCTCCTCCGCGAGCGTCGCCACGTCCAATGCCCTACCTCCAGTGCGGGCATCAATGGCAAGCAACACAACCCCAAGCATCTCCTTGTGATGGAATCCTGCAAAATGGGGGAGATAGGTCGTGTCAAAAATAATTGGGCGAGAGCGCCCATCCAACTGAAAAGCTTGCCAAAATGGGTCGTCGAAATGAATAAAGGAATTTACAATCAAATGACGACAATCCGAATCATTATGATATGGAATTAAATAATTGGATTCGGGGGTGGAGGGAAAAGAAAGGTGGGAACTTCCCTGAAATGTGATGCTAGGCTCAGAATGATGCACGGCCTCAAGAGGAGGTGGAAGTGGCTGTAGAGAGAAAACTGGAGTAGGAGGGAGCTCGGGCTCAATATATACCATCTCGTAATCCCCGTCGCTATCCTCTTCCTCGACGTCAATATCAACAATCTCTGCAGCACTCCCCACAACTGGTAACTGCTCCTGACAAACCTTCTCGATGACTGGCAAGTGCGCATCCTGAGGCGAGGGAAGTGACATCTGTGACAGGACTGGAGGTAGACATGTCTCGGGCAAATCCAAGCACGCATCATCCTCGCCATCCCAGAAATAGCTCATCTCAGTCGTCCTCCCAAAATACTCAATCGCCTCGACCTGTGAAGCTAACTCTGAAGTGGATCGTGGCTCAGGATCCATGATGTCCTCAATCTGCTCTCGGCCATCATGCACATCCGCTTCATCCTCAACCTCAAAATGAAAATGCATCGTGTCACCGTCGTGGTCGACACGCACTCCGTCATCTGTCTCCTCTGACTCCTCAATATATATATGCTCAAACTCTTCTACTTGGCCCCAATGCACCCTCTTCACAGGTCTCTCTAGATAATCCATAGGGTCGCACTGGAATGAGCCCTCAGCTGGCTCATCAGGCTGGCACTGGACCTGCAGCTCTGCATCCTGAAGTGGAAGCTGAGACTGACCATCATCCTCATATCCAAGTGACGGCTCTCCAGATGGCGCAGTCCGCTCCCACTCTGCAAGGTCCCTCAGGTAACACCAAGAATCCTCTGTCGAATACTCAAAGAACTCCCCACCGCAACTCATCTGCACCAAATCTCGCCCAGATGGCGACAACCCTGTGTAGAAGATCTGCAGAAGATGATCCTCGTGAAAGCTCTGGTGTGGGCACGCAAGCACCAAATCAGTGAACCTCTGCCAAGCCTGATGGTAGGCCTCCCACTCAGCCTGGATAAAGCTCGCTACATGCTCCATGGCCTGCCGTCCATGTACCTGCTCCAAAAAGATAGGCAAAAACACTCGGAGAAATTCAGCCTGAAATGACAACCAAGTAAAATGTGAGTCCAGAGACAATGAATCAAACCAAAGTCTAGCATCATCCTGTAAAGAATCGGGAAAGAATCTAAAATATATGCAATCATCATCGATATTCCCACCAAGACATGAATGCATCCAATCTTCAAAATTTTTAATATGTAAGTGAGGGTTCTCCCACTCCGTGCCATGAAAGTATTGCGGAAGTGGGATATCCTCCAAATCAACGTCCGAAAAATTTGAAGGTGATGCCATGTTGTTAAAAAAAATTTCACAAAACAAATGAAAATAAACAACCAAACGACTCAAAAAGTGGAAAATAAACAAACGAAAAGACACACACTAAAAGATAGAAGTATCACACTAAAAATTTCAAAATCAATCAAAAATTGCTAATAATAGAAACCGTTGTCCCCGGCAACGGCGCCAATTGGTTAACTCGGAAAACGCGCAAGTGAGCACGCCTTCCGCTCCCAAGCGTAGGAGCGTCAATGCAATATAAAAATAACCGGTGAGTACCGGGTCGGATCACAGGGACAAGTCGTTCTACGTTCACAAAATTTGGGTGATAACGAAAAATAAAGTGTTTTACAACTAACTCAGTTATGGTGGATGAGTGGTAAAAGTGTAGTGAAAACAAAAATTAACCTAAATTGGTAGGGTTAGAGAGCCAAAGGTGGAGTTTAGGATAGCTAGGAGAGAGAGCATGGGTTGTGGGATCATTAAAATTGGCGTTAATCAAGTCCTAATTACCACATATAACACAATCGGTCATCCGGCTAAGGAAGCCCAATCGGAATATTTAGCTTTAAAAACACAATAATTTTGCAATAGGGATGGATAGATTATCACGACACTAATCAAATTAAGCACATGGATTCTCTCAAATTTGCCCTCTCGGGACTTGGCCAATTAAATTTGTGCCCTAATTAAACATCCAACATTAACATTCAAAATAGGGCAAGAGGAAATTAGGGCTATAATTAACACCCAACATCAATAAACCACAACCCAAGCAATTCAATACTACACAATCATAGCAAACAATAGGATAAATGCATTCAAAATTAACCCAAGTTTCATACAAAAATGAGATATCAAATTACAATAGGAGAAAGGGGGGATTTCACCAAGATTTCTCCCAAATGAGCCTTCCCTCTTCCTATTTACCTTCCTCCAAGCATCTCCAAGCTCCACCAAGCCTTCTCAAGCTTCCATGGCCTCCTCCCCCATCAAAACTTCTCCAAAACCCTAAAAATCGCCCAAAACAGCAACCTCCAATCCAAAAAATCCCAGCTCCTGGCAATTTTCGCAACCCAGGCCAAAAACCCAAGAATTGGGTTGCGGGTCGGGCGCGCTGTGCGCCCGACCCGCGGACTACAGAAGCCCGCAAAAAAGAATGGGGGCACGCGCATCGCGCGTGCCCCCGCTTCAGCGTTGCGCGCGCGCTGTCGTTTGCATTTCTTTTTTTTTTAATGAAACAAACGGCGGCCCGCTCCTAAGGAGCGGGCCGCAAAGCCCGCCTCAATCCAAGCGGGTCGGCCATCAGCGGGCCGGCCCGCTGATTAAAAAAAAACAAAAATTATTTTTTTTTTCTTTACAAATTCCCAGCGGCGGCCCAAAGGAACTGCGGCCAGATTTTTGCCACGTGGCGTAACGAGATTGCGCCACGTGGCACACCCAATTAATTTATTTGCTGGGTTTTTAAACCCCCTTTCTCATCCAAATAATTCACCAAAAATACCCAGAAATCTCAGAAAAATCCCAAAAAATTCTGGAAAATCTCTAAGACTCCCAGGAGTACCTGAAAAATATGAGAAGGAGAAATTAGTCCATTTGATATGAAAATTAATTTAACGACTTATATAACACAATATTGACCTCCAATAAGCTATATAAAATATTCCAACGCTCAAATAAATCCCAAAAAATGGCGATATGATCGAAATAATGGCAGGAGCATAGGAAAAATAATAGGAAGCCAATAACGACGATAAAACCCGTATTTTGTACCAAGAATGAGAATAAGCCCTAAAATTGATATGAAATGAAAATATACCCAAAAAGAGCACAATTAAGTCTAATCTTTGGCACAAAATGGGGGTCGTTAGGGGGAAAAATATGCAATTTAGATCCCGAATCATTATGTATGTAGAGTATTCTGATATAGGGTTTGAAGTCTCACTCAAGCTTGAGTGGATATACTAAGTATATTGTTACATATGTCTGTGGATTGCGTGTAGTAGTATGAAAGTAATAATGGATGATGTATGTATAGTGATAGGATTGGTTGTGTCTGGTTGTGTTACGCACATGATTGTGGGTGGCCATATCATTATATAGTCATAGGTGTTGGTCTTGTGGTATAGTCATTTACTAAGGACTTACATATTGAATGTATATGTGCTAGCTGAACTAGGTGTGTAGTTGTGCTAAGTATATAGTGGTATGAGTGGTATGTATGAATGATATGTTAGCGTGTGCAGGTGTGCACCGTGCACAGGTAAGTATGTGCTTAGTTATAGGTATTTGTGACTATGGTATGTGTGGCATGTCTTGAATATAATTATAGGACAATATGTGATGTGAATGTATGGTAAAATATTTGTGTGCATTTGAATAACTATATATTTGTGAAATTATAGTAGTGGTGAATGTATATTAGATATAGTAAACGTGATTTAATATTGTATGGTGTGATTACTTGCATTGATATGTTGGTGTTGGACGTATACTATGAGATATGGATAGTAGAATATCCATGTTTGTGGTACATAGGTAGTTATCTATACGTAAGTACTAGGATCGTATTTGCTAGTGTGAAACTATTTTGTGTATGTATATGTACCTTGGTTGTGATAAATAAGTGATAGTTACATAAGGATGTACGTGACTATATGAATGATTGAAGTACGTGTATGATTTTAACGTTCTATGATGGGTATAAGTATAGAGTGTGCATGAGTGTACATGTATGTAGTATTAAGGTTTGACTTTCTAGTGCATATATAAGCGTTGGTAGTGACTATACCGGGTTTGAATTATAGTGTGATATGATTGGGGTAGTTACTGGAGTGACTAAATATATTTATAATTAGAAATTCCGAGGACGGACTTTATTCTAAGGTGTGTAGGATGTCACGGTCTGTTTTCAATCGTACGCTTTTCATGCACGTACTCATGTTCGGACACGTATTTATTTTGGACCTTTCTTGTATCCGAACCATATGATGTAATATGCCGTTGTGACCCTCTGGAAGAGTATTAATTTGTGGAAATATTTTGGAACGTCATTTCATGGGTTGTTCTCCCACAATTTGACTTTGTTTGAAGAAGCGTCATGATTTTCACTTTTGTCGTGAGAACTTTTTATTTTTAGTTTCGTTTCTCGCCGCCTTAGCCGTGATCGATCTCTTTTGTTTCGTTTCTCTCGTCGACATGGTCGCCCCGGTATTTTTCTCGTAATTATCGGGTTCCGTTTGACCCACTTGTGCACTAATTTCCCCATTAATCAATAAATTAAGCCTAAGTTTAACATGATATATTTCCCTAAGCTAGGCTCACCCTATTTTTCCCTTAACTGAACCATGCCCTCTCACATTCTCTCTCCCATTTACCCTCAAACTATCCAAATCTCATTGGTGTTTAGCAAATGGGAATCCCTCATACGTATCAAACCCAAAACAAATTTTGGCTATTCTCACCTCAATTCCAACATTTCCTTAACTCCACTCTCTCCTATTTCCTTAGGTGCACCCCCAAGATCAACCATATATAGCAACCCAACTCTTTTATAACCCGAAAAGCCCTAGTGTTATATCCTTTCATTGCGTGAAACCCCCAGCGCCGCAACTTCATCTTCATCGTGCCCTCGCGTTTTCCTCCGACCAACAGCCCGATCACCCTTCCTCCATCATCTCCAACCTAACCCATCCCCTCCCCGACCAACCCCTGAGCAGCAGTGGCCTCCGTTCGGCCAACCTCTACCTGTGCCCGTCGTTATACACTGTGCATCCGCCCAGGCGCGCGCAGCAGCATCCTCCCAAGCGCTGTCACGGCGACAACACCGCCCAGCCCAACACAGCACCACCCGAGGCCTGTCACGGCGGCAGCATCAGCCCGACGCACCCCAGACGCTCCTCGGTAGCCGCAGCAGCGAGCAGCAATGCACAACAGTGCTGCTGCTGTCCACGGCGTCACCAGGCACCGCCCAGCAATAGCACGCGACGGCAGGCCCCCCCGGGCGCTGTCACGGCTCTCCGGCGATCCCAAACCCCCTAGCCGCTGTCCATCTCGCGGCAACCCCGGTAGCATAGGGGATTTCCTCGTAAAGGTTAGTATATGTCTGTTATAATACCCTAATATTAGCTGCTAATATATTATGACCAGAGAGTGGACTTAATAATATGTTGTTGGCATGCTAAAATGATGGGTTGATATCTTGTATGCATAAATTTCCTAGCTACAGTTAGTGTTGGTTACTAGGTTAATAATGTTACATATATTTTTTGTATAACAGTAAGCTAGCATGACTTGGTTGTTGACAGAAGTTAAATTCATTTTATAATGCTAATTATAACATGTCACTAGTTAGGGACTAATGATGTTAGACTATATAAAATGTCGTAACGGTATTATTATTAACGATGAAATATTGATATTCGTCATTTTATAAGGATGCTAGTGACATTAATAATGATGTGGACCTCGTTACGAAGTGGAGAACCTAATTAAGATTGATTCACTAGACGTTAACAGGATTGTTAAAAAGCTATATTTGTCGTAACGAATCTAATTCGAGCACGTGATTTACCACAGAGAAACCGTCTTTCCGTACTGTACGCGCTACAGGAATCCAACCCCTGACGTCGCTACCCGACGTCAGAGTAGATCTCGCGTCGTGTTAAGATAAGTCTCTCTCCGTAGGAATCCCCACCTTGCCTGTTAATCAACCTAAAAATCGTAGTATCTGATCGCTTTTGTAACTCACTAATTAAGATAAATAATTGGGACTGTAGGCTGGAATGCGATCCGAACACATAGGTAGACTCAGACTTGATTGAACGGATCTTGACTTGGTTGTTTATCAGGCAAGTGATACTTGCCAGTTTTCTATTTAGGCCACGTCTTAGGCCATTTTGTACAGTAGAGTAAAAGAGACTAGGCGGTGAAATGATAGTCGCCTAGACGTCCCTTTTAGATCTAGCTTGACAACAAAGCTAGATTCGACACTTTTATCATGCTTTCATTCATGCTGACATGTCATGTTTAATTTCAATTAACGGTATGCAATTTAACTGCTCATTGCCATGTCATTGCATGCATTCAATGTTTCATCGTGATTGCGTAGCACACACTACACTTATTGTAACTTTTGAGGCTAGGCATCTGCTTTGCGGGCACAACCCTATGCCAAAAACACTTGCTTGCTCGTGATCCAGAAGCGAGCTCACGTACTTGGGAAACCCTGGCTCGATACACGTGGAGGGGTAGGGTTAAGCTGTCACGCAGCGTAGAAGGATGTCTGATCTGCTCCTTCAGCTGTAAGGAGTAAACCCTATGCACAATGTGATAGGTTAGTGTTCGTGAATCGTGGATTAATGTTTCTCGTAGTTTCTGCTACGCCGTGCATGCATCATGTCATTTTTAACTGTTGCATTCTTAAATGTCACGTCAACTCATCTCATTATTTTAGAACTGCTAGTCGTCTTTTTGTTATTTGTATCCTTGCACAAAAGTCCCCTGTTTTCTTTGGGAGACTTTTGCTGACATGTGCCCTTTTCTCTTTGGGTGTCACATGTCAGGTTTGAGCCTGATTTAGTTGCAGAGGACGATAGGTTGCTGAAGTTCAGTTCGAGTATTACGGTTCTACCCTTAGTCCCAGCTAGTGACTCTCTTTTAGTTGCTGGTTACTTTCTTTTAGTTGTTAGGTTGTTCGGAGCGTTGCACCCTTTCCTTGTATTTGTTTCGGCCATGCTTTAGGCCTTCTTTTCAGACTCTGTACTTTAATTTATGACTATATCTGTAATGTTGGAATAAAATATGTGGATGTTAATTGTTGGATAATTTATTTGTCTATCCCTCATTATCATTGTTGTTGTTTCGTCGCAATGCAAAGGACATGCTACTATTAGATATTTTTACAGACGCTTATCAGACTGCAGCTTCACAGCTCCACGTCTGAGCGGACCTCCTCACGTATTGGCTTCCATACTTGGGAAGCAGGGCGTGACAGCGGTGGTCTCAACTTTTCATCAAATGATCAAATTCAAGACTCCTGAAGGAGCGGAAAAAGCGAGAGGAAATCAGAAACAATCACGATCATGCTATACTCTTTCCATCGCTTTAAGAAGGATAGGGCAGGCAGACCCAATCGATCCCAAAGGCAAAGATCGACGACCCGCGGCAGTCGAAGAGACGGAGAACATCCAGATCTCCGAACAAGAGGGGAAGACTGTCACTATTGGGTCGATGCTCCCTTTCGACCTAAGGGAGTAGTTGATCGCTCTCTTGAGAGAGCATACAGATGTTTTTTTGCCTGGTCCCTGAAGGATATAACTGGCATTGACTCCGAGGGGATATCCCACAAGCTGGAGGTCGACCCGACTTTCAGATCCATGAAGCAAAAGAAGTGGAACATGGGGGCTGAAAAGATGAAGGCCGCAATCAAGGAAGTGGATCGACTTCTGGAGGCGGGCTTCATTCGGGAAGTCAAATATCTTGATTGGCTCTCGAATGTCGTGATGGTAAAGAAGGTGAATGACAAATGGCGAATGTTCATCGACTTCACCAACCTCAATAAAGCTTGTCCGAAGGATAGTTACCCCTGCCCCGGATCGACCATTTGGTAGATAGTACTTTGGGCTACGAACTCCTCAGCTTCATGGACGTGTTCTCAGGATATAACCAGATCCAAATGGCAGCAGAAGGCGAAGAAAAGACTTCTTTCATCGCTGATCGATGTATTTTCTGTTATACCAAAATGCCATTTGGTTTGAAGAATACATGGACCACATACCAACGTATGCTGAACGGAGTCTTCGAGGCTCAAATTGGACGGAACTTAGAAGTCTACATTGACGACATAATGGTCAAGTCGAGGAAGCCGGCTGATCACATTGCAGACCTCCGAGATATATTCGCACAGATCCGACGTACAACCTTCGGCTGAACCCTGCCAAATGTACCTTTGGGGTTCGATCAGGGAAGTTCCACGGTTTCATGCTGACGAACCTAGGGATCGAGGCTAACCCCGACAAGATTGCGACGATCGTAACGATGAAGGAGCCTTCAACCATCAGAAAACTCCAGAGACTGAACGGGATAATAGCCGCTTTCAGCCAGTTCTTGCCTAAGTCGGCCGAGAGATCGTTGCCTTTCTTCAAAGTATTGAGAAAGGCGATATCATCTACTTCGAATGGCAAGAGGGTCATCGAGTGGGACGAAGATTGCAAGACAGCTTTCTTCGAATTGAAAGAGTACATTCGCAACCTACCACTTCTGACCAAGCCAAACAAGGATGACCAGCCACCATGGAGGCCGTAAGCTCGGCGCTCGTCAAGGAAGACTCGGGAGTGCAACAGCCGATCTACTACGTCAGCCAAGGCCTCCGAGACATGGAAGTAAATTACTCAAGAATAGATAAGATGCCATTCGCGCTGATCCAATCTGCGAGGAGGCTGCGACCGTACTTCCAAGCGCATACCATCTTGGTCCTCACCGATACGCCCTTGGTACAAACCCTAAAGAGGCTAGATCATTCGGGGAGAATGACGAAGTGGGGAGTGGAGCTAAGCGAATTCGACATCCAGTTCAAGCCTAGGACCGCCATCAAAGGGCAGGCTCTCACGGACTTCATCGTCGAACTCACTTACGACGACAACCCAACAGAAGAGGTATATATTACTAACATACAACCCGATACTACCTCTTCACCCTCGACAGATCTCAATTCATTGACCGATACAATTGAAGACGAGGGAACATGGATCGTATAAGTTAACGGTTCAGCCACTCACACCAGAAGCGGGGCCGGAATAATTGTCCAAACGTCAGCGGGCAACATATCCGAGTACACTCTCCGCTTCGATTTTCAAACCACAAATAATGGTGTGGAGTACGAAGCGACCATTAACGGACTCCGATTGACTCGAGCCTTAGGAGCAAATGTGGTCTAACTACTCAGCGATTCCAATCTCATCGTCCACCAACTGAACGAAAGTTTTGAGCCCCGCGAAGACATAATGCAGAACTACATGCAAGTTGCTAAAGCGGAGCTCACCAAATTCAGACGAGTAGAAATCCATCATGTACCAAGGTCGAAGAATCACCGAGCCGATGCCTTATTGAAGCTCGCGTCATCCTCTCTCGTGGGACTCGGTCGGACAGTGTATGTCCAACGTCTACCACACCCCAGCATGCTGGAGCAGGAACTGCTGAGCCTCAACCAAGAGAGTCACTTGGATGGATCCCATTATCCGTTACCTATGCACGGGGGAAAAGCCGACGAGCCGGTAGAGGCACAAAAGCTAGAACGGAAGGCAAACCAATTCGTTATGCTAGACGGTTCATTGTACCAAAGGCAATGTACCAAGTATGACGTTTTTCCCTACCTCAAATGTTTAGCCTTGTAGAAAGCGCTCTATGTGATCCAGGAGATCAACGAGGACGATTGCAGGAACTACTGAGGAGGAAAAGCAATAGCTTTGAAGGCCGTAAGACAAGGTTACTTTTGGCCAACCATGTTCAAGGATGATGTCGAGTATGTGCGGAAGTGTCCAACTTGCCAGAAGTTCTCAAGGATCAGCTCGGCCCCTCCAACTGATCTGATCCCCATCGTCAGTCCAATACCCTTCGCTAAGTGGAGATTGGACTTCCTCGATCTGTTCAAGTAAGCGAGCGGGCAATAGAAATTCCTGATAGTGGCAATCGACTACTTCACGAAATGGATCGAGGTAGAGCCCCTTTCCGGATTACCAGGAAGGAAGTCAGAAGCTTCGTCTGGAAATCCATTGTCTGTCGGTTTGGCATCCCACAATCTATTGTGACAGACAATGGGACGCAATTCGACAGTGCCGGCTTCAAGGATTTCTGCTCCGAGTTGACGATCAAGCTACATTTTGCCTCTGTTGCCCATCCCCAATCCTATAGATTGGCAGAGGCTGCTAATAAATGCATCTTTTGACCCCTTCGGAAGAGATAACCGGGCTCGAGGGAACATGGCCAGAGGAGATCTCCTGCATACTGTGGTCGTACAACTTCCGCACATCGTCTCCCTCTTGAGCCGTCGCGGAAAAAATCTTCAGCGCATCGTCGTTCTGATAACGTGTTGAGAGTTGAGAAATCATAGTCTATGGTGGAGGCCATAGAATTTATATTAATATGATTTAAACGTTACAAGATGATGGATACCCAGGGTCAAGACCCATTCATAACATCTACAACATATATAATACGTTCTTTAGACCGACCACCCTCCATTCTCTAGACCGTCCACCCTCCATTTTAAACACTAGCTCACTTCGGCCCAGCCCAAGACCCTGGGTTGAATCCTCCTTTTTTTCCATAGGGATCGTTTACGGCCCATATTTGAATGAGACCCACAATTACCCCATACGAATTATTATGCTATATGTTATGAATCAACTATTGGGGGAGGAGCCCCCAACTCTTTATTTATAGGCAATAGGGGAGAATACAAACATGGGCTACAAATATATGGGCATATCTCTAGGATAGCCCAGAATCTCAACCAACACGGTAAATAACCGTTCACAACACTCCCCCTTATCCAGCCATAGGTGTGGACTCTGCTCGAGAATACTTCAGGATTCTGGGCGTAGAAGAGTCTCACATGGGGTGGATACTTCAGGATCCTGAGTTGGTGAGATTTGCCTCGTTAAAACCTTTAGCTATGGAAAACCCAGTGGGAAAAACCATAGTTAAGGAAAAAGAGTACAAACTCTGCCAAACTCCCCCTGATCTGTACAAGCCCTCAAGCTTGCAGATCTCTTAGGCGTCTCATTCCAATCCTATGTACAAGCTTCCTAAAAGTGGCAGTAGGAAGGGCTTTAGTGAACAAATCTGCCAAATTGTCACATGATTGCACTTGTCTGATGTCGATCTTGCCATCTCTCTGTAGCTCGTGCGTCCAGAAGAACTTTGGTGAAATATGCTTCGTTCTGTCACCTTTGACGAAGCCACCTCGTAACTGAGCTATGCAAGCAGCATTGTCCTCGAACATTGTAGTAGGCTCGAGATCTCCAGTCTTCAGTCCGGTCGTAGACATGATGTGGTGGACAACTGAGCGCAGCGATACGCATTCTCTGCTTGCTTCATGGATGGCAATGATCTCAGAGTGATTGGATGAGGTTGCTGTCAAGGTTTGCTTGATGGATCTCCAGGAAATGGCTGTCCCTCCGTAGGTAAACAAGTACCCAGTCTGTGACTTTGCTTTGTGGGGATCAGACAAGTAACCTGCATCAGCATAACCTGCAAGTGTAGAGGATATTCCATTTTTGTAGAAGAGTCCCAAATTTGTAGACCCTTGGAGGTAGCGCAGAAGGTGCTTAACCCCGGTCCAGTGGCGCTGTGTGGGCGCTGCATTATATCTGGCAAGCAAATTTACTGCGAACGCTATGTCGGGACGCATACAGTTTGCCAGATATAGTAGTGCTCCGATGGCACTCTGATAAGGAACTTCTGGACCAAGTATATCCTCCCCCTCTTCCAGCAGCCGGAAGGGGTCTTTATGTGCATCTAGAGATCGTACCACCATAGGTGTACTTAGTGGATGGCATTGGTCCATATGGAATCTTTGCAACATTTTCTTCGTGTATGTGGTTTGATGTAGTAGGATTCCATATTTTAGATGTTCAATCTGTAAGCCAAGGCAGAATTTCGTTTTGCCTAGGTCTTTCATTTCAAATTCTTTTGTTAGGCTTACAGATATCTTAGTGATCTCTTCAGGAGATCCTATGATATTCAGATCGTCTACGTAGACAGCAATTATTACGAATCCTTTTCCCTTTGTTCTTATGAAGATACAAGGGCAAACTTCATTGTTTGTGAATCCGTGTTGAACAAGGAACTCACTGAGTCTGTTATACCACATTCTTCCTGATTGTTTGAGATCATACAATGATCTTTGTAGCTTAACAGAATAGATGTCCCGAGGTCTATCTTTAAGTTCAGCAGGCATAGAAAAGCCATCAGGAAGTTTCATGTATATCTCCTTGTCGAGATTGTCGTATAGATATGCAGTCACAACATCCATTAGCTGCATATCTAGGCCTTCCTTCGCTGTTAAGCTTATCAGGAATCTGAAAGTGTCGCATCCATGACCGGTGAGTATGTTTCGTCATAGTCAATACCCGGTCTTTGGGAAAATCCTTGTGCTACAAGTCTAGCTTTGTAGCGTGCGATCTCATTATTTTCGTTTCTTTTTCTGACGAATACCCATTTGTATCCCACAGGTTTGACACCGGTAGGTGTCTGGACTATTTGCCCAAAGACTTTTCGTTTCTGAAGTGAGTCCAGCTCAGCTTCTATTGCCTGATTCCACTTTGGCCAGTCATTTTTACGTTTGCATTCAGCAACGGAATGTGGTTTATAATCATCGTCGCTTCCGGCGACGTGAATGGCAATGTGAAACGTGAAGCCATCGTCGACGACTGTACTCTTTCTGTCTAATACCTCCCCTGTACGTACATAATTCAATGATATTTCAGTTTCTCCCGGCAGTTCCTCTGTAGTGGATTCCAGGAGGGGAGAGGGTGTGGACACGAGCTCGTTTCTCTGTGGGGGTATCGTCCCAAGGTCTCCGGATATTTTTCTTTTTCTTGGATTTTTATCCTTGGAGCCTGGTGGTCTGCCTCTTTTCTGTTGAGGTGCAGCCACTTCTACTGCTGGTGGATTGCATCCATCCTTTGGGATGTCAATCCTAGCTGGAGTATTCGCAGCAGGGATGTGTGATCTGACAATCTTCTGGTTGTCAGTAAACGAATCCGGTAATCTATGAACTGTGTCCTGGATGTGTAAGATCTTCCAGATCTCATCATCACATTGTTTTGTTACCGGATCGTAGTGGGTCAGACTTTTTGTATCCCACGTTAACATTTGCTTTGCGCTAGACTTTTCAATGTCTAGGCCCATTTTGGGGGAATACGTCTCATCAAAGTCGCAGTCTTCAAGGTGTGACTTAAAAGCGTCCCCCGTTTAGGGTTCTAGGTATCTTATAATGGAGGGTGAGTCAAACCCTACATAAATACCTAGGCGACGTTGAGGGCCCATCTTGGTCCTCTGGGGTGGTGCAATGGGGATATAAACTGCGCAGTCGAAGATTCTCAAGTGCGAAATGTTCGGCGGTGTTCCATATGCTAGTTGCATTGGAGATAGACTCTGACCTCCTGAGGGTCTTATTTTTATTAGTGATGCAGCATGCAAGATTGCATGTCCCTATGTATCCACCGGCAATTGGGATTTCATTAGCAATGGACGTGCAATCCATTGGAGTCTTTTAATTAGCGACTCAGCTAACCCGTTTTGGGTGTGAACATGCGGCACTGGATGTTCAATTTCAATTTCCGTTGCCTGGCAATATTCTTGAAATGACTGAGAGGTAAATTCCCCCGCATTGTCCAGACGTATTTTCTTAATTTGGTTGTCTGGAAAATGCGCCATCAACTTTATTATTTGTGCCAAAAGCTTTGGAAAAGTTAAGTTGCGGGTTGAAAGTAGACACACATACGAGTATTTCGAAGATGCATCAATCAGTACCATAAAGTACCGAAAGGGCCCACTAGAGGGGTGGATAGGTCCACATATGTCTCCGTGTATTCTTTCGAGGAAGCTAGGAGACTCGATATCCACTTTAAGTGGTGATGGCCTTGTTATTAATTTACCCTTGAAGCAGGGTACACATGGGAATTCTCCCTTCTGAAGAATCTTCTGGTTCTTCAGGTTATGCCCGTGGGAGTGTGATAAGATGCGGTGCATCATCACAGATCCGGGGTGGCCAAGTCTATCGTGCCAAAGTAAGAATTTGGCAGATTTCGGGCACTTCAGGTGCTCCGTCAGGTTTGCTTCCTCTCTCCGAATTTTTGTGTGGTAGAGGCCCGATGAAAGGCTCTCAAAACGTTTAAGTATGGTTCTAACTCCATTTTCTTGAGACGTTACATACAGTAATTCATTTTCTTTTACATTTGCTGTTTCCAAGTGGAATCCGTTAAGACGGATATCTTTGAAACTTAGTAAGTTTCTCTTGGAATTCGGAGAGTAAAGTGCATCTTTAGTTTTTATTTCTGTTCCATTGGGGAGCAACAAGGTTGCATTTCCAGAACATTCAATTATGTCCGATGGCCCTGAAATTGTGTTTACAGGGCTCTTATACAGAGTAATGCTATGGAAATAGCATTTGTGCTGAAGGATCGTATGTGTCGACGCGCTGTCTACTAAACAGTCATGAGAGCATCCCATCTAAAAAGATGAGTAAACATTTGCATTCAGAAAAACTAAATTTTATTCGCCAGAATTCAAATTACATAAAAGCTCTCATAAAATAGATTGTTCGTACAATAAAATGCTAAGATAAATGAAAACAGGCTAATCAAGCATATCATCTGACTTGAAGTCTTTGGCTGTGAACTTGACTGCATTGTTCGCAGCCACCAGGTTTGATTCAGCATTCTTTTTCTTGCTTTGTTTATAAAGCTCCTGGAGATGCACTGGGGTCCTGCACACTCTGGACCAGTGGCCTTTCATGCCACAGCTGTGGCACTGGTCTTTCCAATCCCTCTTGGGTGGGGGTGCATCATTTTTCTTGTTATCATTCCTGCGCCAGGTGAACTTCCGCTTCCCTTCATTCTTTCGCTGCTTTGGTGGGCCCTTGGCTCTTTTATGTTGTCCCCTTTCTGTGGTCTTTCTTTTCTTTTATTATCCCTCTTCTTTTTGAAGGAAGAGGCATGGTGAGCTTCTGGTAGGGGGCAGTGCTGGGAGGGCGCATATTGTGAGTGGCAAGAAAAAGCTCTCTATTTTGCTCGGCCATGAGAAGACATGACAACAGCTCTGAATACTTGGTGAATTTACGTTCACGGTATTGCTGCATGAGTATCGCATCTTTTTCATGGAAAGACGTATACGTCTTTTCCAGCATGCGATCTTCTGAGACTTTCTCACTACACAACTTCAGGCATGAGGTGATGCTAAAAAGTGCTGAGTTGTACTCAGCAATGGACTTGAAGTCCTGCAGTCTCAGGTTCTCCCACTTATATCGTGCCCTTGGGAGTATAACATCTTTCTGATGTTTATACCTGTCCTCAAGGGCAGTCCACAGCTCAAGTGGATCTTCGACCGTAAGGGATTCAGCCTTTAAGGTTGTCACGACCCGCTTCCCTAAAATGGAGGCGAGACGTGAAAAGGTCCGCACGAGAGTGGAGCTGTGAAGCCCCAAACCCGATAAGCGTCCACAAATACATAAACAGGTCCCTGTAACCACAACAGAATAACAATAATAACACAAGGAGAGACTGAAATAAAATTCCAAATCTCACAAATTGTCCAACATCAACAATAAGTCCAACATCCAGAAAAGCCACCAGGCTAAAAGAAGGATTCCAAGGCCCAGAACAAGGCCAACAAAAGAATACGACATAACAAGGTACAGGTGCTACGCACCGAATACAAAACAACTGTCTAACAAAAGTAAAACACACGATGACACTAGGACTGGTCCCCAGTGTCCACGTGCTCCCCGTCAAACACAAGCTCGGGCTCGGCGTCAGCAAACACCTCGTCCTCAACGAGGTACTCAGGCTCAGGATCTAACATGTGTCACCCAAAAGAGTAAAGGGGCACATGTCAGCAAGTCTAAAAAGACTTGGGCAAGGAAACTGAAGGTAAGGCAACTAGCAACCTAGCAGTTTAGTATGATGCATGGCATGGCAGTTATAACATGAGTGCACAATTTAAAACATGGCAAGACGGTTTGTACAAGAGAGCAATCATCGGGACAAGACAAGAGTAGCCAAGCTACTATCAATTCAATCAATTCACATTTTGTAGGTGTTTATGCCATTCGCTGAATGGCATAGCAATTCAGACCGATCGGCACTAAACACTACCCAATACTCACACGATATGGAGCCTGGGGTCCCTGCACATTGAGCTCATCTAGTGAGCCTAGGGTTGCCCCGCACATTGAGCTCGCATTCTTAGTTCACAATTCATTACATCGAGCGTTGGGGTTTCCAACTCATTATGCTCGCTTCTGGTCACGAGCCAGGAAACACAAGTATGGCGTAGGGAACACCTAGCCGGAACACGCAATTCGGGCATTGGCTATCAACCAACACATGGCCCGCTTCTGGAACACGAGCCAGGAACACAACATTGTAGCGAAGCTACGCAATCACAGCAATACCTAAAGAATGCGAGGTCATGACAATTCATTTGCGTACAGTTAATTAAATTAAACGTGACAGACGAAATGCAATGACATGAACATATTCGCGTACCGTTAATTGAAAGTAAACATGACATGTTAATTGTGCAACATGCTAAATGTCGGGATTAGCTTCGTTGTCAAGCTAATTCCCCAATTTGCGCCTAGGCGAGTATCATTTCGTCGCCTAGCCTCTTTTACGCCTACAACAAGCAAATGGCCTAAAATATGGCCTAAACCCTAAGTGGCAAGTTTCACTTGCCTAGCACCGGGGATGACGACCACTTCGTCACACGGATGCTATCTACGGGGGAAATCGCTGTTATGGGGAAACATACAACAAACAACATGAAATTAATTAGGGTTTTCATAAAATTATAAATAAGTTATGAAAACAACGGTAGAATGATTTCTTACCGAGAGAAGGCGGAAGAAACACTCCGGGGAACCCTAGGATCAGATCTGGAAAAGATTGGAGAAGTTTGGGGAAACTAGGGTTTTAGGGGATTTGGGGATTTGATGGGTTTTGATGGAGATTTGGGGAAGATGAGGGGTGGAATGAGTGAATGGATGGATTGGATGATGGATTTAGGGCTTGGAATGGAGAAATGGAGCTTGGAGGAAGATGGTGGCTGAAGGGGGAAGTTTTTAGGGTTTTGGGTCGTGTTGGAGAAGAAGAAGTCGAATGGGTTGGGTTTAAATAGGCTAGGCTGGCGGCTGCCCAGAAATTAGGGTTTTAACACTGGTTAGTCGGTCAGAGAGCAACCACTGACCGACTAGTTTGGCAACTAGTCGGTCGGTCGACCAACGCAGACCGACTAAGTGCAAACAGTAACTCCTGAACGAAAATAGGATTCTAGAGTTAGTCGGTCCATGAACAAGTACTGACCAACTAGTTTAGCATCTAGTCGGTCGATGAACGTTCTTAGACCGACTAAGAGTAAACAGTAGCTGATACAAAAATAATTTGATGAGTTAGTCGGTTCAAGAAGCATTGCTGACCGACTAGTTTGCAACCTAGTCGGTCAACCAACGTTTTTAGACCGACTAACGATAAACAGTAACTCCTGAGAAATTTAGAAAGCTAACTAGTCGGTCCAAGAAGGATTGCCGACCGACTGGATCGTCATCTAGTCGGTCGGTGGACCTTCTTACACCGGCTAATGAGCACAGAAAAGTACCGATACGGAGCGCGAGGCCCCGGGATCGATTCCTAAGACTCCTAGGCTTGATCTAACAGTTAGATACGACCGTTATGAAGTCCGTCACGAGTGACATACTTCGAAATCGACAATCCTAAGGAAGAAGTGAGAAAATACGACGAATTGATCGAAAATGAAATCTACGGAGACAAAAACCACACCAGAGGAGAAAATCCATCAAAACATATATTATATTATATTAAATCCAGATACATGAAAAGCAGTCGTTACATCCTCCCCAACTTAAGAAAAATTCCGTCCTCGGAATTTCCAAAAATTCACGAGTCCGGAAACAAAAGTGGGAAACGCTCTCGCATCTCATCCTCATTCTCCCAAGTAGACTCTCCAGGTGAACCGTGTCGCCACATCACCCTCACAAGATTGACAATCTTGTTCCGAAGCGATTTCTGACGCCTGTCCAGAATCTGCACCGGATACTGGTCATACGTCATATCGGGGCGAACGGTAATCTCCGAAAAATCCACCGCATGAGACGGATCGCTAATGTATCGACGAAGCTGCGACACATGGAAAACATTGTGAACTCCTTCCAAAGATGGCGGCAAGGCCAAGTGGTAAGCTACCTCGCCAACCCTCTCCAAAACGTCAAATGGTCCAATGTATCGCGGGCTCAACTTTCCACGCTTCCCGAAACGAATCACACCACGATTCGGGGAAATCTTCAAGAACACATGGTCGCCCGGCTGAAACTCCAAAGGACGACGTTTAGCATCCGCCCAATGCTTAAAACGGTCCTGAGCAATTCTCAACCTCTCCCGAATATTCCTGACGATCTCCACGGCCTCCACGATTCTCAGGTCCCAACAACTCCCGATCACCAACGTCATCCCAACTCAATGGCGATCGACATTTCCTCCCATAAAGAGCGGCGAAAGGCGCCATGCCAATACTCGCCTGGAAGCTGTTGTTGTAGGAAAACTCTACCAGATGTAGATGGTCTTCCCACGAACCATTGAAATCCAACATGCACGCCCTCAGCATGTCTTCCAAAATCTGAATCGTCCTCTCGGACTGGCCATCCGTCTGCGGATGGTACGCCGTGCTGAAACTCAGACGCGTACCCAAGCTCTTCTGCAAACTCTGCCAGAACTGAGATGTGAACCTCGTGTCTCTGTCAGACACGATACTCACAGGGACTCCATGAAGTCGCACAACTTCCTGCACGATTCACGTTACATCACTATCCAAACTAGGAAAAGGAAATAAAAACGGAGAGTAAAAGAATTTTACCTCCATATATCTCCTTGCTAGCGCCTCAGTGGACTGTCCCACTCGGAACGGAATAAAGTGCGCGGATTTGGTCAATCGATCTACGATCACCCAAATCGCGTCATTCTGCTTCGGACTCCGAGGTAGTCCAGTCACGAAATACATAGTGATGTGTTGCCACTTCCACTCCGGAATCGGAAGCGGTTGTAGCAACCCGGCCGAACGCTGATGCTCCGCCTTCACTTGCTGGCAAACCAAGCACTTGGCTACACTCCGAGCCACGCTCCTCTTCATACCATGCCACCAATAAATCAGACGAAGATCCTGGTACATCTTGGTGCCACCAGGATGCACAGAATACGGCGAACTGTGTGCCTCCACCATCAGCTCCTCTCTGATATCCCCAGCTGGCGCACACAACCTGGCTCCAAACCTCAGCGAGCCATCCTCATGAATCAAAAAGTCAGTCCGCAGACCGGCTTCCACCTGCTCCCGAATCCTCACCAGCCTCGGATCCTCAGCCTGGCCAGCCTTAATCCGATCCACGATCGTCGACTGTACCTGCATGTACATCAACGACGAGGCCTCTCCAGGAAGAACAATCTCCACACCAGACTCGCAAAAATCCTGCTGCAATCTCCACTGCGAGGTCAAAATCATCACCGCTGGCAGCCTACTCAAAGCATCCGGAACCACATTCACCTTGCCAGGGTGATACTGCAAATCAATCTCATAATCCGCCATAAGCTCCAACCATCGACGCTGTCGCATGTTGAGCTCCTTCTGAGTGAAAATATACTTCAAGCTTTTGTGATCGGTGAAAATCTTCACTTTCTCACTCAGCAGGAAGTGCCTCCAAATCTTAAGAGCAAACACAACAGCAGCCAACTCCAAATCATGCGTCGGGTAATTCTTCTCATGAACCTTAAGCTGACGAGACGCATACGCCACAACGTGCCCGTGCTGATGCAACACACAACCGAGACCCTTGCCAGAAGCATCGCAAAAGATCTCAAATCCACCGCTGCGATCAGGCACAACAAGAATAGGGGCAGTCGTCAACCTCTCCTTCAGAATACCAAAAGCACCCTCACAATCATCCGACCAAACAAAAGCAACATCCTTCCGCGTCAACCTGGTCATCGGCTCAGCAATACGAGAAAAGTCCTTAATGAATCGCCGATAATAACCAGCAAGTCCAAGAAAACTCCGAATCTCAGATGCTGACGACGGAACAGGCCACTCCCTGATGGCCCGAATCTTCTCGGGATCCACTGAAATACCATCTCCAGTCACCACATGCCCGAGAAAAGCAACTTGATCCAGCCAAAACTCGCACTTCGAAAACTTAGCATACAAACGATGCTTCCTCAAAATCTCCATCACCGTCCTTAAGTGCGAGGCATGCTCTTCTTCCGACTTCGAATAGATCAGAATGTCGTCAATAAAGATAACGACAAACTTATCCAAAAAGTCGTAGAAAATCAGGTTCATTAGATTCATGAAAACTGCGGGCGCGTTAGTTACACCGAAAGGCATAACCACGAACTCATAGTGTCCATACTTCGTCCTGAACGCTGTCTTCGGAACATCTCCCTTCTTAACCTTCAACTGATGGTAACCACTCCTCAAATCCAATTTAGAAAACACCCTCGAACCTCCAAGCTGATCGAAAATATCATCGATGCGAGGCAACGGGTATTTATTCTTAATGGTCACCGCATTCAACTCCCGATAGTCCACGCACATGCGACGCGAACCATCCTTCTTCTTAACCAGCAACACCGGTGCTCCCCACGGAGACACGCTAGGATTAATATAACCCTTCTGCAACAGCTCATCCAACTGCTTCCGCAACTCTTCCAACTCTGCAGGTGCCATACGATACGGCGCCTTCGAAATCGGCTGCGCACCTGGAACAAGATCGATAGAAAATTCCAAAGCTCGATCAGGCGGCAACCCAGACATCTCCTCGGGGAAGACGTCACCAAAATCTCGCACCACAGCTGGCCACTCCAGCTCCATCTGCATAGCCACAGCCTCCACCGGTCTGGCCCGAAATCTGACAGGACCAAGCGAACGGCTACCACGACTGAACTCGAACACTGGATGTCCAGGAATCTCGAACACCACCTTCTTCCTCCGACAGTCGATCGTAGCATAGAAGCTCGCCAGCCAATCCATCCCAAGAACTGCATCATAGTTGATGATGTCGTGGACAATGAAATCCGCAAAAAGCTCATGTCCACAGACCACCAACGAGCAAGAATTGCAACCACGATGCACCGAGACCACACCATTCCCTGTGACGATATTCCAACTCTTGGGAAGAGGGGACGTCGACAAGGAATGCCTCTCCACGAAGCCCCGAGAAATAATGCGCATCGATGCACCAGAGTCAAAAAGGACTCGTGCAGGAAATGTGCACACCAAAATCACACCTAATCAAGCAATTACCAATCAAACCCTAGTCTAGCAACAAGCAAGTTCAAGCAAACAACATAATCTAGCAATCAAGACCAAATAGGAAAGTAATAGCTAGAATGAGGATTACCTGCGATAACCTCATCCACAGCCTCGCTCTCCGCAGCGGTCATCAGAAAAGCCTGCCTCCTCGGCGGAACAGCCTGCCGAAAAGCCTGCCTCTGCAGAACAAGAGCTGCTCCACGCCCAGCAGGAACAGACGCTCGCTGCTGCAACGGCTGAGCTGCAACAGGAGCCCTCCGCAGCGGATCCGCATGCCGACAATCCTTCGCGACATGAGAAGCATCATCGCAAATCAAACACTGGCCCAGAAACTTCCGACACTGATCCTTGACGTGGCCAGGCCTGCCGCAGAAATGGCAAAACCTCGGAATCGGCCCTCCTGGCCTCTTAAACTGAGCAGACTGATTAGGCCTGAATCCAGGTCTAACCACAGCTCTCGCCTGCTCCACAGGCCTCTTCCCAGCACCAACAACAGACCCCTTCCTCTGGTTCACGAGCAGCTCCTGCCTCTTGGCTGCTACCAGAACCTTCTGATAAGATTCCCGGTCAGAAGAGGTCACAAAACTCTGGAGCTCCGAAGCAAGCCCCTGCAGGAACCTCTGAGCCCTCTCCTCAGCGTCCTGCACCATCTTTGGTGCAAACCGACTCAGCCTCATAAACTCCTGGTGGTACATGTCCACCGACGAGTTCCCCTGCTTCAAGTCGATAAAACGCTGCAGCATCTCCTCCTTGGCAGCCTTCGGGAAGAACTCACCCTCAAATCTGGCTTTGAAGGTAGCCCAAGCTATCGGCTCCACCAACAACTTCTCTTCCGCATCCCACCAATTCCTGGCGTTATCCTTCAGCTGCCTCTTCGCCAAATCAACCCATCCAGCCGGGGTGATCTTGGCCATCTTCAGATTGTCCTCGACGTTCCGAATCCACTCATCGGCAGCCAGAGGACCCTCAGAACCATCAAAATATGCGGGACCCAGCTCCCGAAATTGCTTCGCTCCTGGCTCAGACCGAGGGGCATCCGGAAGAGCCCGGGCAGCTCGAGCAAGTGGAGCATTCTGGACTTGCAGAAGCACGCCCTGCTGCACTTGCATCATCTGCAGCATCATCCGCATCATCTCACCGCTGGTGGGTTCCCGCTCAGGCTCCTCATCATGAGGGAGCGCACCACTACCCCCACCACGGGTGAAACGCCTTCCTGCCATCTAGTGACACAGAAAACGAATCAGATTAGACTCATAGCTTATGACTCGGACGTCGAACTTAGTTTGTTGGACATTCTAACATTATTATCGCTATTCCAAAGATCGCAGGTACAGAGTGACCTGCATGGGCCACCACTAAAACCTGTCACGACCCGCTTCCCTAAAATGGAGGCGAGACGTGAAAAGGTCCGCACGAGAGTGGAGCTGTGAAGCCCCAAACCCGATAAGCGTCCACAAATACATAAACAGGTCCCTGTAACCACAACAGAATAACAATAATAACACAAGGAGAGACTGAAATAAAATTCCACATCTCACAAATTGTCCAACATCAACAATAAGTCCAACATCCAGAAAAGCCACCAGGCTAAAAGAAGGAGTCCAAGGCCCAGAACAAGGCCAACAAAAGAATACGACATAACAAGGTACAGGTGCTACGCACCGAATACAAAACAACTGTCTAACAAAAGTAAAACACACGATGACACTAGGACTGGTCCCCAGTGTCCACGTGCTCCTCGTCAAACACAAGCTCGGGCTCGGCGTCAGCAAACACCTCGTCCTCAACGAGGTACTCAGGCTCAGGATCTAACATGTGTCACCCAAAAGAGTAAAGGGGCACATGTCAGCAAGTCTAAAAAGACTTGGGCAAGGAAACTGAAGGTAAGGCAACTAGCAACCTAGCAGTTTAGTATGATGCATGGCATGGCAGTTATAACATGAGTGCACAATTTAAAACATGGCAAGACGGTTTGTACAAGAGAGCAATCATCGGGACAAGACAAGAGTAGCCAAGCTACTATCAATTCAATCAATTCACATTTTGTAGGTGTTTATGCCATTCGCTGAATGGCATAGCATTTCAGACCGATCGGCACTAAACACTACCCAATACTCACACGATATGGAGCCTGGGGTCCCTGCACATTGAGCTCATCTAGTGAGCCTAGGGTTGCCCCGCACATTGAGCTCGCATTCTTAGTTCACAATTCATTACATCGAGCGTTGGGGTTTCCAACTCATTATGCTCGCTTCTGGTCACGAGCCAGGAAACACAAGTATGGCGTAGGGAACACCTAGCCGGAACACGCAATTCGGGCATTGGCTATCAACCAACACATGTCCCGCTTCTGGAACACGAGCCAGGAACACAACATTGTAGCGAAGCTACGCAATCACAGCAATACCTAAAGAATGCGAGGTCATGACAATTCATTTGCGTACAGTTAATTAAATTAAACGTGACAGGCGAAATGCAATGACATGAACATATTCGCGTACCGTTAATTGAAAGTAAACATGACATGTTAATTGTGCAACATGCTAAATGTCGGGATTAGCTTCGTTGTCAAGCTAATTCCCCAATTTGCGCCTAGGCGAGTATCATTTCGTCGCCTAGCCTCTTTTACGCCTACAACAAGCAAATGGCCTAAAACATGGCCTAAACCCTAAGTGGCAAGTTTCACTTGCCTAGCACCGGGGATGACGACCACTTCGTCACACGGATGCTATCTACGGGGGAAATCGCTGTTATGGGGAAACATACAACAAACAACATGAAATTAATTAGGGTTTTCATAAAATTATAAATAAGTTATGAAAACAACGGTAGAATGATTTCTTACCGAGAGAAGGCGGAAGAAACACTCCGGGGAACCCTAGGATCAGATCTGGAAAAGATTGGAGAAGTTTGGGGAAACTAGGGTTTTAGGGGATTTGGGGATTTGATGGGTTTTGATGGAGATTTGGGGAAGATGAGGGGTGGAATGAGTGAATGGATGGATCGGATGATGGATTTAGGGCTTGGAATGGAGAAATGGAGCTTGGAGGAAGATGGTGGCTGAAGGGGGAAGTTTTTAGGGTTTTGGGTCGTGTTGGAGAAGAAGAAGTCGAATGGGTTGGGTTTAAATAGGCTAGGCTGGCGGCTGCCCAGAAATTAGGGTTTTAACACTGGTTAGTCGGTCAGAGAGCAACCACTGACCGACTAGTTTGGCAACTAGTCGGTCGGTCGACCAACGCAGACCGACTAAGTGCAAACAGTAACTCCTGAACGAAAATAGGATTCTAGAGTTAGTCGGTCCATGAACAAGTACTGACCGACTAGTTTAGCATCTAGTCGGTCGATGAACGTTCTTAGACCGACTAAGAGTAAACAGTAGCTGATACAAAAATAATTTGATGAGTTAGTCGGTTCAAGAAGCATTGCTGACCGACTAGTTTGCAACCTAGTCGGTCAACCAACGTTCTTAGACCGACTAACGATAAACAGTAACTCCTGAGAAATTTAGAAAGCTAACTAGTCGGTCCAAGAAGGATTGCCGACCGACTGGATCGTCATCTAGTCGGTCGGTGGACCTTCTTACACCGGCTAATGAGCACAGAAAAGTACCGATACGGAGCGCGAGGCCCCGGGATTGATTCCTAAGACTCCTAGGCTTGATCTAACAGTTAGATACGACCGTTATGAAGTCCGTCACGAGTGACATACTTCGAAATCGACAATCCTAAGGAAGAAGTGAGAAAATACGACGAATTGATCGAAAATGAAATCTACGGAGACAAAAACCACACCAGAGGAGAAAATCCATCAAAACATATATTATATTATATTAAATCCAGATACATGAAAAGCAGTCGTTACAAAGGTCTTATCCACATGGCGGAGAATATAGATGATGGCTTGCGCCTTCTCTATATCGCTAACTTTTTCTTTGTCTGTCACAGCAGCAACGAGGGACTTTGCCCGCAGGTGAAACTTTACATCTAGCTGCCAGCTTAGATAGTTTCTACCTGATGCATCCAGCGCTTCGAAATCAACGCTTGCAATTTTAGCCATTTATCTAGCAGAGCACAAACATGCATGAATTAATATTTAATCAAAGAGAACATTTTCATGCGGAGGCAATATTTAAAGAAAAGCTAAATGTGTGGATCGGCCAGTCCCACAAGAAAGAGTCCAAAGTCCAAAGTCCAAATTATACAAATTTGCAGCTTAAAAATGAAAATACAACTTTGGAAACCCCGTGGGTCCCATATGATATCTCCAGCTTCAAGCGTGGCCTCCGACTCCCTGGAAGTTGGTCTTCTTTCTTTGACATTTACATAAATTCCTCACTACAATTTCTCTCAAAAATAAAAGAAAAGTGCGGGAAATAAACTGTGGGACTTAAACAGCCGATCCAAAAACCACATTTAGCAATTCATGCAGAAATATTGTGCTCATCAACATTTTCATTCACAGACATCGCAGGCAGTTATATTCACATGAGGATAAAATATTTAATCACTTAATAATTATTGGACCACTGGGGCAACGTCATACACCGTTAGGTTAGGTAACTAACGGCAGAGCGGTCGCATGATCTTTCTAATTATTAAGTTTTAAATATAATGCACAACCACGCATATAATATCCACATAATATACCAGAGATGTAAAGCATGTAAAAGAATATTATGATGCAAGGGTTGTAAAGCAAGTGAGTTTAATCAATCAAATTGATTAACGGCCCAAAATAGACATTTTCGTTGTAGGAGGAAAATGGTTTTCCTCGTTAAAACATCCCAAATAGCCCCCAAAGGTCCCCCAAGAGCCCATGTATGCCTGATAATTGCCCCATAATTTACCGTGATTTTTCACGAATTTATAGGCCCTCAAACGCCTTTTTAAATTGATTTTTAGCCCAAAAAGTTGCCTTTTAAGGCTTATTATCTATAGCCTTTAACACTATTTATCCCCTCCCCCACTTTTTGTGTGTGTGTAAAAGTGGGGTAGGCCTGCGGTCCTGAAGCCCGCAGGCGGGCTACGGGCTTCAGGCCCGCTGCCCCCTTTTTTGTAAGAATATAAGGCCTGTGGGCCTGAAGCCCGCAGGCTGGCTGCGGGCTTCAGGCCCGCTGCCGTTTTTTTTCCGTAAAACGGCCTGCGGGCCCGCAGGAAAGGATTTTTTTTTGAATAACGGCCTGCGGGCCCGCAGGAGAGACAAAAAAGGTTTTTTTGGTGGGCCTGTTTTCAGGCCCATTAGGGTTTTACAGGGGGGGTCGGCGGCCGCCCCCCTAGGGGGGAAGGGGGGGCGAGGGCCGCCGCCCCCCTGCGCCGGAGGGGGGGGGACTGTGGGGGCCGCCGCCCCCTTGAAGGGGGGCACTGCGGCAGGGGGCCGCTGCCCCCCCCCTCTGTGGGGGGAGCGGCGCGGAGGGGGGAAGGACGGCGGCAGAGCCGCCGGCGGGAAAAATCTAGGGTTTGACCCTAAAAATTAGATTTTGGGATGAAAAATATGTCGTTTTCAAGGCGACAATGGATCTCCGTATCGATCTTGCGAGATCTAGGGATCGAACAATCATACATATGATTTAAAAACATCGTTTTTAGTGTTTTTACCTCTATATCCGTCCTCCTGATATAGCGACGGTTGCACGAAGCCCTACGCGGATGACGACGCTCGATTGAGGAAGCCTTGCACCGCGCTCGTGGATCTCCCGTCTCCTCTCGCCTTCGTCTTCGCAACGAAAGAAAGAAATTTTTGTGGAAAGAAAAATTTTAGAGGCTCGTGCTGATAACGTGTTATGAATCAACTATTGGGGGAGGAGCCCCTAACTCTTTATTTATATGCAATATGGGAGAATACAAACATGTGTTACAAAGATATGAGCCTATCTCTAGGATAGCCCAGAATCTCAATCAACACGGTAAATAACCGTTCACTGTTATGAATAGGACCCATTGGGCCTATTGGGTATCCACCCACATGAGTACCCATTATGAATACTATATAAAGGAGGCTAGGGGTTTCCTAGCCTCAACCCTTCTCCAAATCTGTTTCTCGTTCATAACACGTTATCAGCACGATCACGCTCGTTGGAGGAGACGGCGGCTCGCGGGAAAGGAGATCCACAAATCGCTCAGAAAAAGAAGATCGTAATCTTCTCAACGGGGAGCGAAAAGGGCATCCTTCACCAACCGTCGCCTAGATTCCTCGTCGAATCTAGAGGTAAAAATCCAAACTTTTTAGATCTAAACTTGCTTTTCTCATTAGATCTGCATGTTTAAGGATCAAAAAGTTCACAAACTCGGTTAAATTCAACATTTTTAATAAGATCTACATGTTTAAAACAATAAAAACTTGTTTTTTAACGATCAAATTTGTTGAAAAATCCGATTTTTACCTCCCCCGCCTTTGATCCAAAAATAAAAATCCGCACGCCCGTAGGGCGGAACGGCGGCGCGCTCTTTGCGCCGCCGTCGGAGAACAATCGCCGCGGCCCCAGGCCGCGGCGGCCGCGGCCAGCAGCCGCGGCCTCAGGCCGCGGACTGCCGCTGCGGCCTGAAGCCGCGGCGGCCGCGGCCAGCAGCCGCGGCCTCAGGCCGCGGACTGCCGCTGCGGCCTGCAGGCCGCGGCACTGTGCCGCGGCCTGCAGGCCGCGGCCCGCCGCCGCGGCGGCCGCGGCCCGCAGCCGCGGCCTGTCGCCGCCACGACGGCCGCGGCCCGCAGCCGCGGCCTGTCGCCGCCACGACGGCCGCGCCCTACGCGGCCAGCCGTCGCGGCGACACGCCGCGGGCCCCCCCTAGGGTTTCCGAAACCCTAACCCTAAACGGGCCAATTTTTCGGGGGATGCCCAAATTAACCCTAATGGGTTGTTTTCATGGCCCAAAAGGCCAGAAAATTAGCCCATTTACATAAATAATTTTTCTTCTTTTATTTTTGGCCCTAAAAAGCCCAAAATAATTAAAAGAAAATTTAAAGGGTTTTAAAGCGGTAAACAAAACATTAAAATATGGATCAAAGGTAAAAGTTTTTCAAAATAAATTTTTGCACGTCACACACGTTCGATTATTTAAATTAATCTGTACATGCCTGTGATTGATTATCTGCGTGGTTGTATGTTTCAAATATATTATCTGCGTGGATGTGCAAATTAGGCTATGTTTTTAGGGATCAGCCAGGTTTCCGACACCTTTTAAATTTCCTGCAATTTTTCTTTTTTTTGAGAGAAATTTGTAAGTGAGGATATAAATGTAAAAAGAAGACCGAAGGACACACCAAAAAGGAGCTGAAGGCGTACACACAATGAAGATAGGGGCTTCTCTCTGAAGTTCCCGAGTTGTATTTTATTCTTTCATGCTATTTTTGATGTAACTTCGGACTGTACTTCTTTTCGGTGTCGGCTGGCTGATCCCCATAGTCCTAAGTCATTTTAGTTTTCATTGCTTATGCATTAATTGCGTGGATGTTAATACCATGTTAATGTTACAATGAAACTGTCAAAAAGCATGCTAAAATCACTTTAATATAGTTCAACGCCTATTGCTAGACTATATACCTGTGATAAGTTTTTAAAAAATGCCTGCAGCATATAAATAGCATGTGTACATCATACTTATTTCATTTCAATTGATCATAATATTTAGTTTAAAAAGCTTTACATTATATGTATGATGGGCTCATGGTATGACGATATTTATGACAATAAGACAATAATGATTTCAAAAAGTTTAATATCATAGCCTCTTTATGAACCTGAAGTTTCAAAATCAAATCAAAAGTCAACACTCTCTCTCCCTAATAAAATAAATACGATGGTTTATGCGAAAATTAAAATTGCTATCTTTATAAAAGATGCATACTTTGCGGTAAACAGATATATAAGATCTATGATCTATATAATCCAATATGGACACCAGAAGTTTTCCATAATACCGCTAAACTCTTTAAAAGAGTTCTCTCCTTTATTCTTACAAGGAAAGATTTTTTCTAGCCTTGAATATAAGCATACGCCTGAAGTCGTGGCTTAATGAATAAAGTGAGAAATACATTACGCACCCACGTATTTGTTCCCCTCTGAGCATGGTAAACTATCCACATAAAATTTGAACGACTCAAGTAAAAGGCCTGAAGCTATACTCGAGCATTCAAATAGACTTTTTAAAAGTCCCTTATTAAAGTGGAAGTATAAATAATTTGCTCAAACCCCTCCTTATGTCTCCTTAGCAAGACTAATTTTCATTGTCCTTTATAAATAAGGAATATTGAAATCAGGGGAAGTTCAGGATCAAACATGACCTGAAATAAAAATAAGGAAAACTCAAAACAGGGGAAGTCTTGGATTAAATGGGAAGGTGAAGATACGATATACCTCGACATGGAGTAAGCAATGGCAAGCCAAAATCAGACCGGAAGTTCTGATAAGAGCCATAATGTTTTTGCAAACATGAAAGTGCATTAACTTATGCCATATAAAAATACATACATATCTAGTCAAACGACGAAAGTCTAATTGACCTTATGTATATTTAGCTACTCCCCGAGGACAAATAAACCTTGAAATCAAATCTATTGTCATAACATAAGTCTTAAATGAGCATAATTTTTGTTGTATGTTTTCAAGAGCTCACATCACACTATGTCAATTGTTGACTTATCATCAGTATTATTCTCTTGTAGTCTTAATACATTTTATTTTACTGCGTATGTTTTGCTATCTTGAATACCCCAAAAATAAAATGAGGATGCCATATACTCTCTGAAACTTACACAGTTTCAAAAAGGATATTCGACAAAACGAAATCCCTAATGACTCAAGAAATAAATGAAGCCTGAAGCTTTGTCCCAAAATGATCCGCACAATAGTCAAAGTGAAGATGTAATCCTTCACACTTTGAACACAGTTCAACTATTACCGGACAAAAATTAACTTGAGCATTTTAATGGACATTTCAAAAGTGCCACATAAATTCAAAAGAGGAATTATTTTGGAACACCAGAAGTGTCCAGAATCGACCAACTTTGGATCGATATCACCCTGGAGTGATGATGCAAGACATCATCAATCAGACGAACCCGAAGATTCTTCAAAAAGGGTGAAACTTTCATTGTCCTATTCAAAAAGGAAAAATGATAATGAGATCATCTCCATTCACATGGACCTTGACTCTCCCCTTCCTCAAATGAATTTAAGATGATATACCATCATCATTAAAGATAATGAAGACCTTTAGGTCTCTTGAGAGTATTTAAGGGATATAAATAGGCTTCGTCCACTCCCTTAACCGGACTGATGATGTATCTTTGGTGTACTCATCAATATATCCTCTAAATAAATGGTCATTATCCAACCACATTCTTTTATAAAATGGTGGTAACTTTGGATAACACTGGGAAATTTAAATGTTTTACAACTGGAAAAATAACGAACACCCTGAAGCTTGTGTTCACACCCAAATATGGGTAAGATAAATCATTAAAATGATTTAAATGGATTTCTTATCCATTAAAAATCCAGCTGTAGGTGACCACATGGGAACATGCAATTACATTGCAAACCATCAAAACGCATCCTTAGAACCTATTTATATGAGTCTGATCACCTCATATAAACAGTTTCCGAAAACCCCTGACAGGGGAAGCGTTTAGAGCACATTTTATAGATTGTGCCATGATGAGTAGACACCCCCCATATCACCACTATAGACCATCAAAATGCAGAACTATTTATCGGAAGTAAATATCCCAGATAAATAGAGTCTGAGCACTCTGAACAGGGGAAGCATTTAAATTCACTTCTCCAAAGACGTGCATTGATGATCCTATTTTAAAGCTTTGATGAGATCCTGAAGATCCCTCACAACTTTAATGTCCCAGAATCAGTTTCAACAGAAATACTACAATCATCCATGAGCCTAAAGCTCAAATGACCATTTAAATCATTAATACATATGATCTGGTTATCATGAATTGTGATGAGATCCTGAAGATCCACACTTATGAAACTGTTAAAACAGTTATCAGACATAGTTACTGACAATATAGATATTGTCAAAACTTTCACATCCCTGCTACTAAAAATCCAGCTAGGATTGACATACCGAATATATTGGATGCAATCCACCAGTAGCAGAAGTGGATATCCTCAATGGATGAGAGGACATACCACTAGGCTCCAAAAAGAGAGATCTACTCCTGGAGACCGAAAAAACAATACCACCACAGGAAAGTGAGCTCAAATCCAGAACCTTATTGCAACTTGGTTGCTAAGGACCAATTCTGGATCTGTCCATATTCTTTACCCGTCCCAGAACCTTCACTTCTTTAACGCGTCGTGAAGGAGACACCTCTGGGAGAAATCAAATGATTATAGTACGTACGGGGTGAGTTTTGGACAAGAAAGAACACCTTTTGTCGACAAATTCTCTCATATTTCATTTTGCCAGTTAAATATAAAATATCATTTCCACAACTCTGCTTTGCCTGAAGCAAAGATAGAGATTTGGCCAAATTATAATAATGTGGAATGAGGCAATAATAAGGTGAGCTGGACTCACTTATGAAATATGAGGTGTTGGACCTGAAGTCCTGGTATCAAAAATGATATCAAATCCTGTGGGATAACCGAGTATTGAAGGAGAATTAAGATAAAATCGTTAACTATAAGCATTTTAATTTGCTATAGTTTTAGAGGTATAAATCGCTCAAACCAAGAAGTAATCAAGTAAGATGAGCTGAACTCACTTACAAGATGAATCTGATGCATCGACTGGTTTATGTCAAGGCGTAACCCAACGAATGGCAAAAGAGGGAATTTTTGGTTGATGTTGCTATTGGATGTGACAACATCACCGATATAAAATTTCTTCAACTGCATGTACAAATTTCTTTACTTTCCTTTCTTTTTGGGACACATATTAATAATATGATTAAAGGAAAGACAACCTAGACAAAGATCCTTAAAGGACTCATACTAAAAGGTTGTTGTTTGCACCTCTTAAAAAACAGTATTGTTCTTAAGAGAGCAAATTAAAAGATTTGAGATTATTTTAATAACTCAAAATATTATCGGATCTCCTGAAGAGAAATTACCGAAATATCTGTTAAAGCCTATCTATCAGATATGATATGATATGAAAGCCCTAGCTAGGCATAAATTCTAGGCTTACAGAACTTTAATCATCCTGAAGATGAACCATCATCCTGAAGATGAACTATTATCCTGGAAATGAACTATCATCCTGAAGATGACGTTAATAAATCATCCCGAAGATGTAAACTTCATACAATGATGATTGATGAAGAAACATTAATTTCATTCTCCACCAAATACACCTATTTGGTTGTATGGATATACATTAAAAGACCCCTTTCCGTTAGCTGGAAGAGGGGAAGAATATACATGGTCCGGAAGTACCTTAAGTGTCTTTGAAACACTCTTTTACCTGGCCAACTGCATGCGTCTCTTTTGAGCGTTAGCAGTATAGCTATTAGCCAGGTACAGTGCAGTGCCCACAGCACGCCACTGGACCAGAGATATGTAGCTTCTGCGCTATCTCCAAGGGTCGAGGAAAAATCCTTTATGTTAAATGTATTTGCATATGCAGGTTACAGATCATCGCGATGAATGGCATAAAAGGGACGTCCACCTCCTGAAGATCTACAAAGAATCCTTCCAAGTCTACATCCTTCCACCATCCCGAGAAGCTCATCACCCGAGGTACAGTTCAAGAACATACAAAGCCAGGTCCTGAAGTACCTCGTAGACAATGACGTTTGAGACGTGGAGCTGTCTACCAAGTTTGCTAGCGCTCCTTTAGTTTCTGCTAATGCCTTATATGAGTGAAACTTGTATAGATGAGTGATGATTGTACTTTACTTTTGCTTTCGGAATGTTGCAGATGAGATGGATGTATAGACACATAGGAGATAAATGTATAGATACATAGGAGATCTGCAAGCCTGAAGCTTGATCAGATTAGGGGGAGTCAACTGTAATGGTGTACTCTTTTTCCTTGGCTAGTGGTTTTTCCCACAGGGTTTTCCATAGTCAAGGTTTTAATGAGGCAACCACATTGACTCTGGATCCAGAAGTATCCACCACTCGACACATCCCCAAATCAGGGGAAGTTATGGAGTGCTGTACTCTTTTCCCTTCGCTATTGGTTTTTCCCACAGGGTTTTCCATAGCTAAGGGTTTTTAACGAGGCAGTTACCCTTAACTTGGATCCAGAAGTATCCACCCCTTAAGATACTCAGTAGTACTACTGAATCATTCAGTATTCATAAAGTCGAGTATACCACGTTGGTTGGATAAGGGGAAGTGTTATGAATAGGACCCATTGGGCCTATTGGGTATCCACCCACATGAGTACCCATTATGAATACTATATAAAGGAGGCTACGGGTTTCCTAGCCTCAACCCTTCTCCAAATCTGTTTCTCGTTCATAACATTCACAACACTATAGCAGTTTTTAATAAAGAATTATTTTTCAACATGCTCCCAAATCGGCCTAATTGTTTGCCCAAAATCAATCAATCACAAATCCTACTGCATTCTAACCTTTTTGAGCCAATAATTCTTCAATCCAACCAAACCCCCAATTCCTGCGAGTTGGTCAAGGGATTGTAATGGGGGAAGAAATCCAAATCCCAACCCAAACCCAAACCCAAACCCAGATCAATTCCTCGTCGTCCAAAACCATCCCTTTTCGCCCTAGAAAGATCCGGAAGCTCTCCGATCCCCATTCCAAAGATATCACTCCGCCGCCGCCGCCGCCGCCATCGTTGCGTATCCGCCGCCCACTAACGTCTCCCGGCGAGCTCTCCGCCGCCCTATCCTACCTCCGCTCCGCCGATCCCATCCTAGCCCGCGTCATCGACTCCCACGAACCCCCATCCTTCGTTTCATCACCATTGTCGTCTCCTTCCCCTTTCCACTCTCTCGCTCGCAGCATCCTCTACCAGCAGCTGGCCACGAAGGCCGCATCCTCCATCTACGCCCGCTTCCTCTCCCTCTGCGGGTCCCACCACGACGGCGAGGGCCCCCTCCTCCCCTCCTCCGTCCTCCGCCTCTCCCCCCTGCAGCTCCGCGGCGTCGGCGTCTCCGCCCGCAAGGCCTCCTACCTCCACGACCTCGCCTCCAAGTTCCATTCCGGCGCCCTCTCCGATGCCGCAGTCCTCTCCGTTGCTGACGACGACGACGACTCGCTCGTCTCCATGCTCACCGCCGTCAAGGGCATCGGCCCGTGGTCCGTGCACATGTTCATGATCTTCTCGCTTCGCCGGCCGGACGTGCTGCCGGCTGGGGACCTGGGGGTCAGGAAAGGGGTGCAGATTCTGTACGGGTTGGGTGAGATGCCGAGGCCGGCGGAGATGGAGGGGCTGTGCGAGAAGTGGAGGCCGTACAGGTCGGTGGGGGCATGGTACATGTGGAGGTTGCTGGAGTCTAAAGGATCACCCACCATGGCTTCTTAATTTGTTGAGCGGCTGAGAGATGATTCATTCTTCATAATCTACAATTTCTGCTACAAACAGACTGGTACTTGTTGCTAATTTCTGACTTGTTTCTTGTCTTTTGTTATGATTAAATTTATGCATAATGCATTATCAATCAACAAGTTTACTTGAAATGTTATATTTGCAAATTGTTGTTCCTCCATTCCCTTTATATTCTTGTAAGTTAGTTTATGCGCTACACACCTGTATCGGTTATGAAATATCAAGAGTTGGAGGATTTGCATACGGTTTTGGGTTTAAAACCATACCTTTCAATAACTTCATAGCCAAGTTGGAATTGACTCTTTCACAGATGCTCACAACTCTTTCCAACCTCATTTGCCAATATGAAGCACAGTCGATAGGTGATATCCCTACAAGAGCATGGATTTCCATCTCAAAATAATTTCTCAACAAATTTTTGAACGATGTGGAAAATTTGAATTTAAGGAATGATGTATGGGTTATTCCTAGTTCAATAGTTGTAGTAGGTTGCAAGTGCTATTTCCCTATGAATAAAGTCGCTTATGCTCATATGGGTAGCCAATATGGCTGATTAACCTTCTATGTAGTCTGGCTAAATTAATGGGCAATCAGCCAAGGACTTGCCGCACCAAAATATCATATTTAATGAATTGGTGGGTTGACTATGAGTTTAAATTTGGGCTAGCTAGATGTGCTGGGCAATTCTAAGTGGCAAAACAAAAGCTCTTAACTATCAGAAACGTGCAAGGAAAGATTGAGAAAGCAAAGATATTCAGATGGGGATGGATCGAGATAAGAGTTTTTATGAGCTATCACGGTCTCAAGCTATAAAATAGATTTAATCTAAACCAAATCTTTCAAATCAGCTCACTACCTGTAACAATAATAATGTCTCATTGTTTAGTTGAAGCTGGATTAAGAAAAGAGTTTTCATGAACTAGTACTTCAATTCTCAAACTCTAAAATAGCTACAAGCTAAATTAAATCATTCAATTCAGTTCACTAACACTAACAATCAAAACAATATCCACTTTATATAAATCGTATGGGGCAAGAGGACTTCTGTGTGTTTTTATTCTCCCTCTCTTAGTTACCTAAAGCCACCATTCTTGAATCTGAGACCTCATATCGCCCAATTTCATCGGATCACCTGTTATCGTCGAGCCAAGTTTCACATTATTTCTAATGGCCCATAATGTTATATGTTAACATTAATAATTCAAATTGACAATTTTAGTTTGCTAAATATTAATTATCAGAACCATGCCACTTTACTATTTTATGTAAATAATGTCATAATAATTTTTTTGTAAATATTATTAACTTGTTAAATAATGTGTTTTGGAATTTATGTGCTGTTTGAATACATAAATTTAGTCAGAGTAGTATGGTATTCTGATAAAAGGTGGGGACTTATATTTGTCCGAAGTGAACAATATATAAGTATAGATATATTTTTGCATGTGTCTTTAAAATAATAACAAATTTTTAGTCATAGATGATTGCGAATTTAATGAACTTTTAAATCCATACTTTTAACTAAATCATTATAATTAAAGACTAAGCTATTGGCCAAATATATATATTTCTAGGCAAATAACTAATCTTCGAAATGACTTTATATTTCAGTTGTAACAAAACCAACCTATATAATTACTGTTACTAAAAACATAATTGCCGATTTCAACAAAGGAGACCGTTTCAATGAAAACAACTTTAATGTTTGGAGTTTCCGTATCAAGTATATCTTGGAGGAACAAGAAGTCATTGAAATCATTAATCATAAGATGGAAGATCCAGGTAAGGGTAACATTGTCCATCACAGACGTGCATTTGAGACTTACAACGAATGTAAGAAAAAAGGATGTTACTGTGCGTGGTATACTTGTAAGCTCAATGAAGGATGACTTAACTTATGAGTACAAGGACCATTCAACTGCAAATGACCTGTGGATGATCTTGAATGATAAGCTAGGATGAATTTCTGTGTCAAAGTTGAGGTAGCTAACTATTAAGTTTGATACTTATAAAATGAGCTCCAATCAAATTGTCGAACAGCATTTCCATGAGATGTCAAGAATGATTAAGAAGCTAGTTGCTGTTGGGTGCAACCTTACTGAAGAACAACACGTACATATGTGATACATTCCTTGCCTGGCTCCTGCAAATATATGAAAGTCAACTTGACTCATAATGAAAGTGTCAAGACATTTGATGATGTGGCACATCACGTGGAATTAGAAGATGGAAGGTTGTCTTTCCTAAAACCACAATCTCATTCATACCTAACTGAGTCAAGTTCCAGGAGAGGTAACTTCAAGAGGAAAAGGTTCTGTAAGAAGAACAAATGTAAGCATACAACTTTAAAGTTCAAAAAGCTAAGGAATGTGATAGGAACCGAACAAGATCTGAAATTTATTAGTAACAAACTGAAAATAATAAACATAGATGATTGTAATTGTAGGGGTAATTGCCCTCCCGAGACGTCAATTGTAGGGTACATCCACACCCTCCCGTAGAACGAGGATCCTTCTCAATTTATCGAAGTCACTCTTAAAAATCACCTCCTAGGGCCAATCGACATTCTCTATATTTATAATAATTCTCCTAATTGCACAATTACACTTAGACCCCTAAAATAATAAAAAACACAAAAATGCCCAAAATGCCCCTTAATGGGCCGGATCTATCATTACTCTGCCCCCCCCGAAAACCACCTTGTTAAGGTGGTGCATGAAGTCTATGACGGTACTACTCCAATGGAAGGTCGACATCCCCTCCAGCTTCTTCATCCTCCATGACATCCTCTTCGTTGTCACCCACTAGCAGTACATGGAGCTTGCGTACTCCGCAATGGTGTCCCGGGATAAACCTCTCGTCGCATCTGAAGCACAACCTCTTCTGCCTCCTCTCGCGCATCTCCGCCTCCGTCATTTTCCGAATCTGTGCTCCTTGTAGTGGCACCCTGCTCTTCTCCTGATTGGCTGAGTCTGTCACTATCGCTACTTTCTACTGTTCTCCAATCGTGGGTTGGATGTGGAAAGATGAGCCATCCCCAATCCCTCCAGATCTCTTTGTCTTCATCAGGCGGTCCTCCACCATCTGATCGTACTCCATGTCATCCATCAGGTCCTGAGGCTTCTGGATGCGAACCTCCATGCGAATAGTAGCCTTCAGTCCCTTCATAAAGGTGCTCTCTATCATCTCATCGGAAACTCTCCATACTCACCCGGAAAGTGCCTCAAACCTCTCCCGGTAGTCCCTCACCGTGCCATCCTGCCTGAAGGAAAAAAGCTGCTCCCGCAAGTTTCCCAAATGAGTGTCACAGAATCTCTCCACCAGTCTGTTCTTGATCTCCTCCGACTAGCGACACGGCCGTCTCTCGTCCCTCTACTGGAATCACGCCAGGGCTTTTCCATCTAAGCATACCACCATCGCCTCTAGCTTCTGATCCTCCGTCATGCGAGAGACCCTAAAAATTCTCTCCGCTTTGTAAATCCATGCCACTGGATCATCTCCCTCAAATACATGCATCTTTAGCTTTCGCAACCTGTCCACCGTGCGGTCCCCTGGTCTCCTCGTCCTCCAGCGTGTCTGTGCTGATGATAATGCTGTCACCTTTCCTGACCACGATCTCCATGCCTCCCCCGTGGGTCCCCTCGTATTACATGGTCTCCCCAGTCATCGTCACCTGCATAAGCCCCTCCATCTTCGTAGTATTCGTTCCCTTCGTCTTTCCCGGGGTATAACCCATCGCCATGCGCATGTCCGGAATAGCAGTGTGGTGGGAAAATTATCCTCAGGGTCGTGGCGCACTTGCATGGATCGTCGGGATGGCATGCGGCCTGGGTTGGTCTCAGAAAATCCCCCTGTCGGCTGCCGGGGGGCTGCCGGACCTTCGGCATGACCTGCCGGGGCTGCCGGAGGTCCAGCAGCCCCATGGTGTGACGAGCAGGGTCGGCCGACCCTGTGGAGGCTGGCAGGGTTTGGCCGGCCCTACCGGCTACTGTGCTAGGCAGGACGGGTGTTCCCGCCCCAGATCTGGGCCGGCTGGCCCCCTATTTGAGTTTGGGGGTTCGGCCGGCTCCCCCGGTGCCCCATTAATGAGTGGCATGGTCCTTCACCCATGACTCCTCGTCTTCCTCCTTGAAGTACCGATCAGAGAGTAGTCCTTCCTCGTAGATCTTCATCTTCTCCTTTCACTTCTCCAAAGGTGTCGCCTTTTTTCGTCGAATTAGAGGTTTCGTCCTCTTTTTGTTTGATTCACCGTCGCGAGCCCCGTGATTTGTTACAAGATATGCGCTAGTGTCTTCTCCACGCTATCAAATCTTTGCGCCGTCGCCGCTTTGTCCCTTTCCGTCGAAACCTTAAGTTTCTCCATGGCCTTCTTCAATTCCTTGATCTCGCTGTCATACTTTTCTTCCAAAGCTTCGATTTTTTCCTTAGATCTCGTTGCCGCCGCTATGGATCGACGAACTCTGATACCAATTTGATAGGAACCGAACAAGATCTGAAATTTATTAGTAAACAAACTGAAAATAATAAAGATAGATGATTACAAGTGTATGGGTAATCGCCCTCTCAAGACGTCGATTGTAGGGGACGTCCGCACCCTCCTGTAGAACAAGGAACCATCTCCTCAATTTATCGAAATCACTCTTAAAAATCATCTCCTAGTGTCGGCCAGCCTTCCCGCTATTTATAATAATTCTCATTTACACTTCGACCCCTAAAATAATAAAAAACACAAAATGCCCAAAATGCCCCCCTAATGGGCCGGATCTATCAGAATGTTAACGAGAAAAAGAAGAATGTTGATAAGCTGATGTGCTTCAACTGTCGTCAGAAGAGACACCTCGCTCGGGATTGTCCTGTGCCAAAGAAGGTAACTTCTGATTCTTTGATATCTAGTCATAGTGCATGTGTCTAGTTCTGTCATGCACATAGAATCTAATCCTTGGTGGGTTGTTGATTCAAATAGTGACAGACCACATATCCAGAGACAGTAGCTACTTTGTGGAGTACCGTCGTGTTCCTCGTGGAACTAAGTGGGTGTATGTAGGCAACAACAAATTAGAAATAAAGGAAGTCAGTACGTGCAAATTAGAATTGCGTAGAGGACATACCTTATTGTTGCACGACGTGTTATACACTCCTGATATAAGGCGGAACTTAGTTTCTGTTGTAATCTTAGCTAAGTTTGGATTTGATTTGTTGTTTGGACAATATGGGTTGAATATAAGTTTGTGTAATTTATTCAATGAATCTAATATTTATTTTAATGATTTGGCATTTCTTAATAATGATAATTGTTCTTCTGGTTATATGTTAACCACATCTTCGTCTGAAACATATACTAATGATGCATTGTTATGACATGTTAGACTAGGTCACATAGGAAAAGTCAGGATAGAATGCTTGGCTAAAGATGGAGTTTTGGGATTTCTTACCAAAATATAATTTCATGTATGTGAATTGTGTCTATGCAAAATTATTTGGAAACCATTTAAAAAGGTAAAACGAGCTGACACTCCATTACAACTTAAAGACTCTGATATTGGTGGACCTATGCATGTGAGGACAAGACGTGATGCCTTATATTTCATTATATTCATAGATGACTACTCTCAGTTTAAAAAGGTATAACTCATATCCCATAAATCTGAGGTATTGGATTGCTTCAAATTATTTCTCAACGAAGTTGAAAATCAATTAAATAGAAAGGTTTACATCTTAAGGATTGACTGAGGGAGAGAATATCTATGAAATCAATTTAATGATTTATGTAATGAAAAAAGAATTCTAAAACAACTAACTATTCCTTATACACATCAACAAAATGGTGTAGCTGAGAGAAGGAATAGAACCCTCTTAGAGATGGTTCGATGCATGATGTCGCAAGTAAATTTACCAATTAAGTATTGGGGATAACAACACATGTTTTGAACCTAGTGCACTCCAAATCGGTTCATAAAACCCCATATGGACTCTGAACAGGGAGAAGTCCAAACTTGAGTTACTTGAAAGGAAACCATGTAGCTGTGTAGCTTATGTATATGACACTTCTCATAAGTATGGAAAGTTAGGACCCAGAAGAAAGAAGAGTATATTCATTAGATACTCTGAACACTCAAACGGTTATGTTTTCTTGGGTAAGCAAGAAGACGGCGTTGTCACAGAATATGAATCTAGAGATGCCATGTTTTTAGAGGATATGTTTTCTAAACAAGGCGAAGTCAGAAATGAAGATGATCTCCATGAGTTGGAAGATTCAGACTTGGCAAGTGTTAAGTTATTTGAGGTACAAAAGAATACTTCTCAAGTCTTTGAAGCGAGTGGGAGCGATGTGTTTAATAGAGAAGTCATTCAAAATTCTCAACTTGATGAGTCCGTTGGGAGAGACAAATGAGTCAAGGTTTCTCGATGTAGATTTGAAATTGAAGGGGAAGCTCTAATTGATGTACCTCAAGATGACGAAGAACTTCAAAGTATAGAAGATGCTTTATCTCGTCATGATCGAGATTGTTGGAAGAAAGCTATGGAGGAAGAAATGGATTCTATGAAAGTTAACAAGTTTGAGAACTAGTTGACTTGCCGCTTAATTGAGAAACAATTGGGAACATGTGGATTCTCAAGATAAATAGAAAGGCAGATGGATCCATTGAAAGGTTTAAAACTCGTCTATATACCCAACAGAAGGTATAGATTACAAAGAAACTTTTTTACCAGTTGTGAAATTTGCCTCTATTCACCTTTTATTAGCTTTAGTTGCTTATATGAACTTAGAACTTCACCAAGTTGATATCAATGCAGCAATCCTAAATGGTGAACTAGATGAGAAAATCTACATGGATCGGCCGGTAGGTTTCATTGTTAAAAGCCAAGAAAAAACAAAGTCTGTAAATAACAAAAATCTATATATGGCCTTAAACAAGCATTTAGGCAATGGAACCAGAGGTTTCATATGGTTGTCACCTCATTTGATACGAGATGGTCGAAGAAGACTATTATGTTTATGTGAAGCAACATAACGACAAATTTGTCATCTTAACATTATATGTAGATGTCATATTGTTAGCTAGTAATGACATGGACTTTCTGATGACCATAACCGAATGGTTATCATCAAACTTTGAGATGAAAGACATGAAAGAAGCAGATTATATACTTGGTGTAAAAATCCAAAGGAATCGTTCTTAAAGATTTCTTGCATTGTTCCAGGAAACATATAGTAATAAAGTATTAGAACGATTCAACATGTCTAAATGTAATCCAGTTGAAACTCCAAAAACGATAGACGATAGTCTAAGTTTAGATGGTTCTAGAATGTCAGACGAAAAGAACAAGATGTCAAAAGTGCCTTAAGCAAGTGCAGTTGGTAGCTTAATATACGCTAGGTTGTGTATAAGGCCAGTCATATGTCATGCAGTAGGATTAGTAAGTCGATATTAGTCAAATCCTGGACCTGAGCACTAGAAGAATGTGAAGAGGATCATCAGATATTTGAAGGGCACAACCAACTGCAGTTTTGTTACGAAGGTTCATACATTAAACTGGAAAGCTACATGATGTAGACTATGGGGGAGATGTAGATGAGAGGAAATCTTCATCAGTATATATTTTCTTGCTCGGAGATGGTGCCATATCATGGTGCAACAAGAAATAGACTTGTGTGGCTTTACCTAGAATTTGTTGATGCTTCACTAGGTGTTCATGAAGCTATTTGGTTACGACGATTTCTGTAAAATTTGGGTGTACGCAACGAGAAGGAAGAACTAGTTGTGATGCACACATACTGAACCTCTTATTGCAGGATATTGAAAAATTGAAGGCTATTTGCAATGTCATTTTAGATGCGAGGGCCGTCACAGTTGCCCATACCATCGTGCTTGATATGCCGAGGGTGAAGATTAGGGGCAATCTTGTTAGGCCCGGTGTTACCTGCTTTACTACAATTTTTTTGTCATTGCAAAGCTTGCAGGAGAAGAAGTCCAGTTTGAAGGTTTTTGTCAACTTCACTGAATGGGATGATGTGAACTTTTCCAGGTCTGTGCAAGCAAAAAGGGTATAACCTATAATATCTTGATAAGTTTAATTTCATTTTGTTATTTGATTCACATACTTAAGAGTTAAATAACTAATTGATGTGTTTGATTAAATTTGTTTTTTGTAGGTATACACCATCATCAATAGTCGTTCATTTTTGGAAGAATGTGACATTTGCATTGAAGATTTTTAAGCTTATCATCAACATTCTTGGAAGGACATATAGCGACACTCCATCAATGGGGTAGTTGTACGGAGATTTGGACTTGTAGAAGTGGATCAAGATTAATTTGAAGCATGATGAGAAAAAAGTCAGGCCGATCTCCACGCTTATTAATAAGAGATGTAGTGACATGCTGAAGACTGATTTGCACCTGACGGGCCATTTGTTAAACCCGTATTTTTATTATTAGTGACGGGATGCTATTGATGGAGATGGTACTTTGTGCTGATGGATTCACTGAGTGCATGTGCATGATGTATTGCCATGATACTGACATACAAGACAAAATTAGCTTCCAACCGTCTCTATATGAAAATTCAAGCGGATCTTTTGGTAGGGAGATGGCTCAAAGGCAAGTAAAAAATCATGCACTTGTTTCAGGTATAATCAAGAAACTAATATTAATTTTCTATTCCTATTATAGCAGTTCCTGGTATGTTAAAGTTTTCCTGGTATGTTAAAGTTTATATTTAAAGTTTAGACTAATAGGAATTTAAATTTAGTTTTTTATTTGCAGTTAATTGGTGGCATTTGCATGTGTATCTTGGTGTCTAAGTTGAAGAAGATGGCCATAAGAATTTTGGGATTGACCACTAGCTCAAGTGGTTGTGAAAGGAATTGTGGTGTTTTTGAGATGTTAAAACTTTAAATAAATTTTCGTTTATATCATCAATGGATAATCCTATACATATTTCTCCTGATGGCTAATTAGTTGTATTTTCATTAACAAATTCACACAAAGAGAAGGAATATAGTATGTGCTGATAAATTGAAAGACTTAGTTCAAGTCAAATTCAATGCCTAGCTGAAAGACAGATTTGAGAGCAGAAACACTGATATCCTAGCTACTCGTTCTATTACCAAGGGCAAGGTGGCCGAATGGATGTATCAAAAAACAGCAAATGCTTCTATAGCTTCGATGAGGATGAAGAAGTCTTCTGTGAAGAAAGCCTGACATGGTGGTAAGTTGAAGAAGCCATATGGGCCGATCCAACGACACGGGCTAATAAAAGATTGAAGACTATAAAGAAAGGCAAAGCCATCGCATCTTAATCTTCAAGGAAGGGGAAGGGGAAGAGGTAAATGCTTGAGGAGGAGGAAGCTTTAGATTCTGATTCATGAGCCTCCTCAGATTCATCTTCTTCAGATAGTTCTGATTCTAATGCAGAAGCAGCTGCATATGCCGAAACATTCGTGCCAGAGACGAGTGCCGATTGATTTTGTTACATAAAGTGGGGGTAAGTCACTCTTTTTGGAAATCTTTTAATTAATTTTCTATTCATGCTGTATTTTAAGCTTTAATATTTTATTAATTTGTAGGGTTGTAATATTAGTGTATTACATAGTTGTTAGTGGTTATTTAATGCATTTATCGTAACTTTATGTGATCATGTTGATATTTTGGTAATATGAACAATCTTGGAAATTTATGATATTATAATTGTATATTTATTCTACCCGATATGACCAATCCGATATTTGCGCGTATACCCGATTTAACTCCCGATATTTGATACGATACCGATATCTGATATTTAAAAACTTGATCGGGTCACATATGTCCAGTTCAGTTGGGCTCCCACTGCCGGTAGGCCCTCGTCAAAGCATCATCTACAGTGTCAATATTTTTTGTTGCTTTCTTATTATTTATCTACGATTTACTTTCTATAATATTGCTCACACAAATGTTTGAGGTTTTTTTCCTCAAGTGGTATCAGAGCCATGCCATTCAACTTGTGTGAGCAATGAAGAGAATCACAGTTACTCTTGACATGAGTGATTTGATTTGGAAGCTAAGGATGTAAGATCGTTGGTATTCTTTCTCTGGAAGGTGACAAAGCAAAAGCCAGATAAGACAAGTGATGAAGACGTGCAAAAGTTTGATGGTAAGCCTATTAGATTTATTGGCCAGTGGTTGGATGACTCTATTTTTCATCACGTTTTAGAAGAAATCATATGAAAATCATTATGGGACAAATTAGAGAGCATTTACAAAAGAAAGATGGCCAGTAACAAAGCTTTTCTAATTTGAAAACAAGTTAATTTGAAACATAAAGTAGGATCTTCCATTACCGAGCTGTTAAATGAAATGCAGTGTTATTAATCAGCTTTTTCCTATGAAGTTGATGCTTGATAATAAGTTGCATGCTTTATTATTATTTAGCTCCTTGCTAGCTCAAAAAAATTGGTGGCATCTCAAGTGTTTATAAGAAACTTCTTTTTCGATCCATGTTCCTAAAGATAAAAAGCCAAGCTTGATGAAAGATAAGCGAATGCAGATGAAAACCTCAGCTATAGATAATGGGATTTAGAGAACAAGAAGGTGATCGAAAGCGAAAAATGTATTTCTTGAAGATCCAAGGCTTATGATTTCAAAAAGAAAGATCATAAACTTTTGCAAGCGAAGTTGATGAGGACCTGGATCCTTCTCCAGTTTCACGTTATGATGAAAAAGCATAAGAAGCCATCAACGAGCTTGCTATAGAAGAGCAGAGGAGAAATTTGATATACAATCCCCTTTAGCACCTCCGTTGAGGGTGTCTACGATAGAGCATCAGCATTCTAACATATATTCCATTAATGAATATATTATGGTTACTGATGCATATAAGAGCATCTCCAACCCAATGGAGGGTTGGGTTGGAATATTCCTAGAATATTTCTAATATGTAGGGTTGGAAATGGAGGGAGCTCCAACCCAACCCTCCATATTCCTAATCCAATTTATCTATAATAATTTAAGAAATTAAAATTGCATAATAATTAGCATTAGCTTAATTTATTTTAATTTAAGAAATTTACTATTAGAACGGCATTGATGAGAGCTTTAAAATGAGACTAATATTTATTAATTTTATGTTAATATTAAAATAAAAATTTATTAAATTATAATTTAAAAATACAAATTGGGATGATGAATCATATGGGGATCTAGTTAATCCGTCCCGAATGAAACTACATTCTAAAATAACATTCTAAAAAGTAAAGACCAGCATTAACAACATGCCAGAAAACAAAATAGACATCAATTAAAATTCTGATAGGTTAACATTGTCGTAACTGTTGCTTCCTTCATGATCTCCCACTAGATCACCATACGTGTTTCCTCCTACACATCCAGATCTTCCTGCAAATTGAGAAAATCATTCTGCTCCAAGAAGCTGAGAAAATCCTTGTATATCATTCGAATGGCTTCTGTATTCGTTTCTGATAATAATTTCTTGTTTTTTCATTTGATAGTATGCACGTTTTCCTGGATCAACAATCTTACTTAAATCTATCTTCATAGTTTTCATATCATCAACATCGCACTCAAGAGCTAATTGCTGATCATGTTCTAATTGTTTAGCTCGTAGTTCTGATTTTTATCTTTTCTTTTCAAGTTTTATCAGCATCATCTAGCATCATCTGTTGCATTTTCCCCCCTAACTTCACGTTTCTCATTTGTTTTCTTTATATTAGATATAATTTTCTCATCAGAGTTGATCTCAATTGACTGCATCATTTTCATCTTTTCCTGCTTTCATCCTACAAGTCGACTTCCTGAAATGTTAGTAGGAGACTGGTCACCACCCATGGTTGGAAAATCTTCATTCAATGTGTTGACATTCATTGTATTCTCCGAGTTCGCATTCGATGCAGAGAACCTCTCATTTGACCATGCAGCTTTTGGTTCTGCCCACTTCTCGGCATCTTTGAGGATCATCCAAACATGATTAAGCTGTAATCCTTTCTTTTCGCCACCAACTTCTCCATACATAGTTATAGCTTTCGTAAACTAACCGAAATAATTTAAACAAAATAATAATCAAAGTGTTAGAAAGTGTTAAAATGAAAATAAAAAATGAAATGCAAATTTGAAATTAGATACATACTATATCCAATTCAGAATAGCCGCTTGGATTCAGTCGCTTGATTTGTCGAATGCAACCTCGGAATTTGTTTATGGCCTTCTTAATATATTACATATGACTTTCTAGAGATCTGTATGATCTTACTCCATCACCTACCTTTTCATTGAATAATGTTGTAATTCTTTGCCACGGCTTTTCTTTCTTTTGATTTGTACCTGAGATTGGATCTTGGGAGATATAAAGACATGCTTCGCATAAGACTGGATCCTCTTGCTGGCTGAAGGCCCTTCCTCGAATAGCAGCCATTGTAGATGAAAAATGAACTTAGTAAGAGTTGTGACCAGAACTATGTAAGAATGCTACTATTTATAAGAATGATATAAAGAGAATCCAATATTGGAAATCCAATGTAGAGAATTTAAATGTTCATATGATATCCAATGTTGATACACCACCCAATGCTACTAGTTGCTATGTCATCCAATGTTGATACGCCATACAATGCTACTATTAATATGTTATCCAATGTTGATACGACATCCAGTATTACTATTTGATATGGCATCCAATGTTGATTCGGCATCCAAAGCTACTATTTGATATGTCATACAATGTTGATTTGGCATCCAATGATACTATTTGATATGTCATCCAATGCTACCCAAGTTGGAAGAGCATGATATCTTTGTGTTTTATGTCCATCACCTAACATATTTCATTAAACTATGAGTTTTCCAAATGAACTATCTTGGTCTTTGTTATCTTCCGATGGTGAGACTCTTGATCTTTGCTTCCAAGAATGGGATCAAGAATTGGCTGAAGATGGAGGAGGACGTCTTAAAGCAACTACTTAAACGTTGTCTTCAAGAGACGATAACAAAACATAGAGGCTCGATTCCTGGACATGTGATTATCAACCGTGGAAGAGAAAAGGTAACTCTCGACTTTGGCAAGATTATTTTTCTGAGAACTCGATGGAAACTTTTTTCCGTAGAAGGTTCTGATGTCGAAGGAATTTGTTCCTTCACATTGTCAATGGAGTCAAAGAGCATGACAATTTCTGTGTGCAGTAAAAAGATGGTTTATGTAAATTAGGATTATCAACTTTGCAGAAGGTAACAACAGCACACTACATGTTAGCCTATGGAACTTTGGCAGATATTTGTGATGAATATATTAGGATTGGTGAGTCAACCACAATTCAATGCTTGAAAAGGTTTTGTCGAGCAATCATAGAAGTATTCGGAGAATAATATTTGAGGCATCATACTCCAGATGACATTGCAAGACTGCTAGAAAAGGTGAAGACCGATGGTTTCCAGGAATGTTAGGTAGTCTTGACTGCATGTATTGGGAATGGAAAAATTGTCCAACTGGTTGGGCGGGACAGTACTTAGGACGTTTTGAAGGATCGACGATTATTCTTGAGGCGGTAGCCTCATATGACTTATGGATATGTCATGCTTATTTTGGATTAACAGGTTCTAATAATGATATTAATGTACTGCAATCTTCAAATTTATTTGACCAACTAGCACAAGGTAAAGCTCCTCTACTAATTATAATATCTTAGGAAAAAATTATGACACTGGTTATTATCAAACCCATGTGATATATCACAAATGGTCTACCCTTGTACAAACAATATCTCAACCACATGGTCTAAAGAAGGAGCACTTTGATGTTATGCAAGAAAAATATCGAAAAGAGGTGGAGCGAGCTTTCGGAGTACTTCAGGCACGATTCGCTATCATCAAGGGACCATCACGTTTTTGGGATAAACGAGTGCTACACGACATTATGATTGCTTGTGTGATACTACATAACATGACTGTAGAAGATGAATGCAATACTGAACCAAATTTGTCGCTCACGATGAACCATATAGAGCCGAAGGTATGGAGACCAATGTGGACGAACGGTTCCGATTATTTCACGCTCGACATAAGAAGATTCAGGATAGAGGCTCAATTTGAGCTTCAGAACAGTCTAATTGAGCATTATGGCAGAGACATGGCAGTGAATAAATGTATTTTCAGTAACGTAATCTATATATTGTATTCAAAGTCGATGTCATAATATTATGTGGACATTTATTTCATGAAGTCAGATTCAAATTACTGTTATCGGGTGGGAATCATATTTGGATGTTAAATTTTAATTTTTTAAATTTAATTAATATTATTTAAAACTTCCTAAATTTATCCACCCTCACATTTTCTTCTCATTTCTCTCCTTTTTCTTTCTCATTTCTCCCCTTTTCTCCGGCGGCAACCCATCGTGGTCGGCGACGTCGCCGGCCATCTCGCAACCATCGGATCGACGGATGAAGCTTGGATGATCGCCACGTCTCCCTTGAACAGTGTGCGCACTGCTGCCCTTCTCGTCACGCATGCGGCGCGTGACTGGCCGCTGTGGTCGAGCGGGCACCCGCCATTTCCCCTTCCTCTCGCCAAAATTGGCGAGGCACTGTAGTCCATCGGCAATTTTGCCGATTTTTTGGCGGCCGATTGGAGCACCAAATCCGCCATTTTCGGTGTTTTGGCGGTCGGTTGGAAATGCTCTAAACTAGAGTATTTCAATGAAGTCCATGAAGATGAGCTAAAAAGGAGTGGTTGAAAGCTTTGCTAGAGAAGATGGATGTGTTGTGTAACTCCACACCTGCAATATGGTAAATCTGTCAGAGGGAAAGGAGATGTTGATGAATAAGTGGTATTCAGAATATAAATTAAAAAGAACAATTTAAGACCAAGGTAAAAGACAGGGTTGGTAGTGAACGGTTTCAACCAAAAAGGAGTTGACTGTGAAGAAATGTTTTTTTGCCTGTCATGAAGATGTTATCCATTCAGGTTATTCTTAGAATGGTGGCATCCATGACTTTAGAGATCGAGTAATTAGATATGAAAACAACTCTCTCTTATGGTGAGTTGTAGGGAGAAATTTATATGGAGCAACTTGAAGGATTCGACATCAAATGTAAAGAAGATATGTTGTGCAAGCTGAAGAACTTGTATGAACTCAAGCAGACGCACGAGACATTCAACTCTTTTGCGATAGATCATGGGTATAAGAGGATGAACATTTATCATTACGTGTACATCAAAAGATTTGGTGATGATATTATTATTTAGTTACTGTATGTTTGGTACATTAATTGGTGGACAAGGTATGTCTAATAAGCTTGATAGGATTAAAAGGAAACTCAGCAAATCTTTCGCCATGAAAGTTTTGTGACCTGCGTGGCAAATTTTGGGCATAATGATCTTCTGTAATGGAAGAACCAAAAAAAAACTATGGCTATCACAAAAGAAGTATGTTGAAAGATTTCTTAACATGTTTGGCATGGAAAAAGTAAAACCAGTCAGTACTCCACTTTGGTCACTTTGAGTTCATCAGTCCTTCGAATGAGAAGGAAAAATATGACATTGAAATTTTTCCCTATGCTTTAGTAGTTGAAAGTTTGATGCATGCCATGGCGTGTATGAGGTTAGATTTGGTACATGCAGTCAATGTGCAAAGTGGGTTTCTTTCAAATCTCAAAAAAAAAGGCATTGGGCAACAGTCAAGTTGATTCTTAGGTATCTTTAACAAGGTTATATTTTTGTTTTGATGGGCATAAGCCAGTATTAGTTGAATATACTGATGCAGGGCGAGCTGCTATTGCAGATTTGGGGACACGTGTCGCCTCCCTATTGGGAGGTTACCGTAGAGATTATTGTAGGGGTCATCAAATTTTTTCTCGCTATTGCAGGGTCTTGATTACTTGTTACTTTTGACGGGTGAGCTGTATCTTGGTAATCAAAATTACGGAAGTGTCGCGCCATGTCTACTACTGGAGTAACGTAAAATTGCGAAGAGATGCTATGGATGAAACGCGTATTCAAGGAACCAAGCATGATTTGCAAGAACCATGTCGTGTTTTGTGACAATTAGAGCACCACCCACTTCAGCAGAAATCGATATTCTCATTCAAAGTCCAAAGCATATTGACGTGAGATATCCAAAGATATGGGATTGTGCTAGAAGTGGGTTTGTTGAAGCTCGCCAAGATCCACACTGATATTGGATGGTGGCTGGCATAGACTCCGAGTAAGGAGAAATGTGTTAGAGATTGTATTCCGATTTTAATGTATGGGCGCAACTTTCTTTTTCTTTCATTGTATATCTCGAGTTCTTGAGTATAGGGGATTTTAGAAGGTTGAACTATTTTAAACTAAACATGCGTGATATTATTTTTCTTTGATTTACTTTCAATAATGTTGCTCACACAATCGTTTTGATAGCTGCGATTAATTCCGAAACAAGCAGACGAGGATGAGCTTGTGACTTTGTTATCGTCGCCATTCTCCCCCTGTTCGCTGCCCATTTTCGCCACTCCAAAGAGCTTGTGCTCTCCTTGCTCGAAAGGAATCATGCTTCGTGCATCTCGAGAGCCAGGCCGAAGCACGTTTTGATTCCAATATGCTCGGCATATTCTGATCACCCCAATAAAGAACCACGAGCATATCCTAGATCCTCTTTGCTTCTAACTCCTACCCCCGAACCCTTATTCTTACTGCCAACCAAGTCCTCGCGTATCCCTTCACATCAACCTTACTATAAAAACGGCACGGCTGCCACACCTCGAACCAACGCAACCTTCGAAACGAACCCACAATGTCTTCTGAGAACTATGATCCATGCTTCCCCGATCAGCCAGCCGTGGACCGCTACCTTCCGATTTGGTCCAGTCTGCCCGCTTTCATGTCGAAGCCCGCCTTCGTGTGGGCCGAAGACTCGCCTGCATCCACGGCGTGGTCCTCCATCACCTACTCTCAGCTCAACTCCTCCGTCCACGCCATTGCAAACAATCTCCTCCTCAGTCTGCGAACAGGCGACGCCCTCCTGATCCTCTGCCATCCTGGCCTCCAACTCGTCAAGATCCTCTTCGCCTGCCAACGCGCTGGCCTCCTCGCCGTCCCCATCTCCCCTCCAGAGCCTTGCGAGTTTTCATCGTCGGAGCCGCCCCCGGCATGCCGCCATTTGCTGAGGGCCATCTCCCAGACCAATCCGAAGGCGGCAGTGGCGAATCATCGCTACGTGTCCGCTACAAGCAAACTGCTGCCGGGTCTCCGCTGGCTCTCCGTCGAGAGCTTAGACAAAGTGCCACACAAAACACCCAGCACGGCCGCGGGCGATTACGTTGGTTGCGGGTCCGACAGTCCATACCTCGTACAGTACACGTCCGGAGCTACCGACATCCCAAAGCCGGTCATCGTGACCGCCGGCGCAGCCGCCCACAACGCGAGGGCGGCACGCAGGGCGTACGATCTTCAGCCCAGCAGCATGATCGTCTCGTGGCTGCCACAGCACCACGACTGCGGCCTCATGTTCCTGCTTCTCACGGTCGTCTCCGGTGCGACCTGCGTGCTTACGTCCCCGTCCGCCTTCTTGGCCCGTCCCCGTCTCTGGCTCGAGCTCGTCACCGAGTTCAAGGCGACCTGCACGCCGGTTCCCTCGTTCGCCCTCCCTCTGGTGGCCAAGCGAGGCGGCATTGCCGAGGGGAGGCTGCCGTTGAAGCTGGAGAGCCTGCGGAACCTCGTCCTCATCAACGAGCCCATCTACAAATCATCGGTCGAGGCGTTCGTCGACGAATTCATGCGCGTCGGTCTCAACCCGGCATCAATCTCCCCATCCTACGGGCTCGCCGAAAACTGCACCTTTGTGTCCACGTCCTGGCAACCGAACCGCTCCCCTCGCTTGCCAGCCTACAGGAAGCTGCTGCCCTCTGCCAGGCTCGCAGCCCCTCCGTCGTCGTCGGACGTGGAAGACATCGACATCATGGTCGTGAACGAGGAAACGTGCGAGCCGGTGGAGGACGGGGTGGAGGGAGAGATATGGGTCTCTTCCGCCAGCAACGCGTCGGGATACCTCGGGCATCCGTCGTTGACGCGCGAGGTGTTCCACGGTCGTATCGGGGGGACCAACGGCCGGTGCTTCGTGAGGACCGGCGACCGGGGAGTCGTCGTGGGCGACGACCGGTATCTTTACGTCGTCGGTCGATCGTCCGACGTCATCAGGGTCGGCAATCGCCGGGACCATGTGCACCCTCACTACCTGGAGACGGCTGCGTATAACAGCGGTCCGACGGAGTTGAGAGGCGGATGCATCGCCGCAGTCGAGGTTGCCGGGGAAATAGTCGTGGTTGCAGAGTTACAAAAGAGAGGAGGAGACAGCTCGAACCATGGGAAGATATGCGAGGGGATTAGAGAGAATGTGATGAGGGAAGAGGGGGAGAGGGTGGCGGGCGTGGTGTTGGTGGGGAGGGGGAGCGTGCCTAAGACTACGTCGGGGAAGCTGAGGAGGTTCATGACGAGGGACATGGCTTTGAAGGGGAGGCTTCCGGTGGTCTTCGAGGTTCGATTCGAGGGCTCATCGGTTTCGGAGGAAGAGGAAGCTGGCCGCAGCAAAGCCGGGGAGGTTCCTGAGGATGAAGTTGCGTCGTTCGCCGGAGCAGGTCCCCGGCCTTTGTTGCGGTCGTTTCTCTAGTCTGCGCCGGTCTTGAAGCCTTTCTTGTTTCGATGTGCACTCTTCGTAGTCGTGTATCTTGATGTACCCCTCAAATATGCCCAGCTGTTCGACTTTGTTGATGGACGGGCAAATAGGAGTATATATATAAAGTTTGGGAGTTTCTATTAGCACAGACCACATTGCTTAGTTCACAGACCACTTATTTACTAGTTTGCCATTGAAAATCTGTTGCTGAGTTCACATGCCACTTACTTATAAGTTTGACATCTTCCTCTAGGGGTGGCAAACGGGTCAGGTCGGGTCGGGTTCGGGTCGGGTCAGATTTGACCCACCCGAATAGGGGTAAACCCGAACCCGACCCGGATTAAATACAAGTCAAGATTCAGGAACCCGTACCCGACTCGGGTGCAACCTGGGTCACCCGTACCCGACCCGGTTAGTCGGGTTCGGGTCGGGTATGGGTCGGGTACAGGTCGGGTACGGGGCGAATAGGGTGAAATTATTTAGCAAAAAACACTAAATACCGGGTGCAACCAAGGGGGCTCGATCCCAAAACCTCAAGGCAATGGGGACAACACCCCAAACCAAGTGTGCTATGATAATAATTGGAGTTAAGTTTATCGTGTTTTAATATATTTCTTATAAATATTTATTATTTGAAATTTAAAATGGGTCAAATTCGGGTCAACCGGGTCGAGTGGTCAAACCTGTACCCGACCCGGATTTTTATCCGGGTCGGTCGGGTTGACCCGAATTCAACCCGATCCGGATTGCCTCATACCCATACCTCGGCCTAAGAGGCTGGGTTCGGGTCGGGTCGGGTCGGGTCTATTTTGCCACCCCTATCTTCCTCCCCCTCCCCCTTTGTCGACGTCGGTGGAGAAGGGGAACGTCGGCGGCAACAACATCAGTATCATTGGATGGCTTCTCCGTCGTCGACGAGGAGCACTGGGTGGTGCCAAAATGATGATGCAGATCAAGACATGGATCAGACGCCTAGTTACCTCTCTTGGCGTCTCAACGTTGTCCCCCCTCCTCCATCCTCTTCTCTTGGCCTCTATCAATATCAATAGCATCAGCATCATCAGCTAGGTTTAAATATTATATGCTTAAATGTAGGTGGCTTGATTTTGGCCTTCCCTTATTAGAAGCAAACAACAAACCAGTAGTTAGCCCAATATATTACTCAAGAAGGGTTTTTTGTTGATTAGCGCTGGTGTTATTTTTCAAGTTATGAAAATGGTTTCTTGCAAGAAATGAATATGAACTAGCATGGGGGTTGACCATTGATTCTGATGATGATGAACTCAGTGATCGAGTGAGTCAAATCTGAACAGATTCAATCCTATCCAATCTAGTCAGATTAGCCTCTGTGTACGGAGAAGGGGAACGTCGGCGAAGGGAGAGGGGGAGGAAGATGGCAAACTTGTAAATAAGTGGTCTGTGAACTCAGCAACAGATTTTCAATGGTAAAGTTGTAAATAAGTGGTCTGTGAACTCAGCAATGTGGTCTGTGCTAATAGCAACTCCCATAAAGTTTATGAAAAAGCATTTTGATAGAAATGAGGGATGAAGTTTTAAAGGTGTATACGAGGCACATATACAAAAATTCCATTTTTTTCTTATTTTTTTAAAAAAATTTAGGCATGTTGTACACCTCTTGGATGATAGCATTGGATTCACTTAATTTTTGGTAGGATAATCATCCAAGAGGTGTACAACATGCCAATAATTTTTTTTAGAAAAATAAGAAAAAATGTATTTTTTGTGTATGTGCCTCAAATACACCTTTAAAAATTCATCCCTCATTTTTTTAATATCAGAAACACGTCAAATGTTCAAATGAAACAGAATGTTAAAATGAATTAGCTGCTCACCCAAAAGAAATTAGCAGAAACCCAATACGAAAAGAAGCCCAATATGAAGGTACAACAGGATATGGCAATGACAAATAGCTCTTAGATGTCAATATGCTGCAACATCAGATCCCATGTCAAAGAGCACAAAACTTTCGTTCCTCGTAGAAAATATATAATAAAAGAGAAGACATCAAGCTTCAGCTTTACGATGACCGAAAGGAATGACTGAAAGGAATGAAACCAACTGATACAATCCCCCGAATGGGCTGAATAGAGGCGAGCCGACCGCTTGGCCCAAAGCTGCACTGGGCTCTAGCCCAAAGGGCCCACGAGCGGGTCAGGGTGCCACTGCCCAAGACCTCCATCAACAGATTGTTGACCTTGCTCAAAGGAGGAAACCGATCCCCGGATCGTGCTCGCCTTGATCGCCATTGGAACCACCATAACGTTTGCCTGCTCACCATTCAAGGGACCATCAATGTGGGCGGGCACAGAGGGAGGAATGATAAAATGCCATGAAGGCGTTGGCATACGGGATTCCTATAAGAGACCCGAAAGACGGAAGACATAAGGATCATCTCCTGGATATCTGACACTCAGGTATTCCACCTCCTCAGACCTTCTTCCACCTTACATTTCTCCTCCATAACTCGGCTCGAGAACTCGTGATTGGTCTCTCCGCGAACCAAGCCCGATTCCACTGAGCACTTATTAGACGAGATCTGACTTAGGCATCGAAGACGACTTGGTCGGAACCAAAGTCCGACCCCCTGACGAGTCTCTCATTTTGTAGATTCGAGGAGTCGTCACCCTGCCGAAGCTCCCCTTCAGTGTCTCGTCGGTTGTCCCCAAAGCACACCATGCACTAAGGGAGCGCTCGGCCGATCAATCCCAAAGGCAGTCCCCGTCTCTCGCGACCACGACGACCCTCGGACCTCCAAACTACCATCCTGTGGTGAGAAAACACCCCGAAACATCTGGCACCTCTGTGGGAACGAGATCATCACCCACGTCATCCGCAATAACCAACATGGACCAGCACAATAACAGAGGGCCCTACTGCCACCTATCCACGAGGAGGGCAACTGCGTCCCACCTGAGGCTGGACACAGCCACTCTACCATGGGACCCGACGACTCACGTTTAGTAACCTGCAAACAGTTCTACCTTTTCACCAATGAGATGAACACCAACTTACAAACACTAGCAGCAGCTGTTCAGCAACTTGCGGGCCTACAACACCTCTTGGAGGAAACTTGGCGGGGTTTCCTGACCGCCCCGGGCACGCCACCTGTTGCGCTCGGCCGTGGTCACAAACCACGATGGGAGAAGCCCGAACCAGGAGCAGCGGTTCACCATACCGAACCTTTCTCTTACACGGTCTAAGACCCCCACCTCCCTTCGAGATGAGGGGAGAATGAGAACCAAATGGACTGGGGACGAGCCAACTGCGGCCTAATCCAAACGATCCCACTCAGCCGGGGGGCGATCATCCAGCCGCCCGGCCACTGAGAACCGACGGGGACGAAGTAGGAGCCCACGCCAGAAGAGGCAAAGGAGTCGTAAGGAACGCCGTCGAAGGGAGAACACCCAGCAGTCAACGCCAATTCCCAGCCAAGACGGTCGCGAGGGTAGTCCCGCTCACGCCTTTGCCAATCTGCCTAAACCATCCGAACACCAGGGCAAAGCGCCACCGAACCAGGTCACTCTAGAGGCCCATAGGGATGACCGCTGCCCGCTGATGAGGAGTATCACTGCTGCATAGGTACCCTCCAGGTTCAAGGTACCGACCCTAGAGAATTACGACGGCACGAGAGACCCCCAGGAGGACGTCCAAGATTATAATGGAATCATGTCCAAGGGGCCGACGACACCCTACTCTGCCGAGGCTTCTATACCACCCTCCAGAAATCAGCTAGGGAGTGGTATAACAGCCTCATTGATCAGTCCATCGGTAGTTTTTGGAACTTGTCCAGGATCTTTTGCAACCAATTCATGGCGGGGCGACGGAGGAAGCTGAGCTCGGACCTCTTGTTCAATATAGTGCAAAAGCCGGGCGAGACTCTGAGGGGATACATGAAGCACTTCAACGCCCAAAAGCTGAACGTTGAAAGCTGCCCTGAAGTGGTCATCAGAGCTGCCATGAAGAAAGGGCTCCAACATAGAGGCCTAAAGAAGTCACTGCATCAGGACCCCCCAAGGGCCTAGACCAGGTCTTAGCTCGGGCGGAACGGTTTATGCTGACGGAAGAAGCCCTGGCCGCGGAAGAAGAATGTCCCCCCACGGGGGCCAAAAAGAACTCAAGGCACGACGAATGCACATGTCGCGAGCCAAAGGATGGCAAACAGGAGAAAAATCTCAGGGGGAAGACCGCGCAAAGGAGAAACAACACTTGCCAAGCTGAACGCAACTCGAGACATTGTCTTGACACGGGCCCAAAAGGAAAGTCACATCAACCAGCCGTCCCCGAGGATGAAGGACGGCCAAAGATAGAAAAAAAATACTGCAAGTATCACAAGGACAATGGCCATGACACCGACGATTGCTGGCATCTGAAGAAAGACATTGACCAGTTGATCAGCCGAGGATACATGAAGAACTTTGTCGACGCTTCGAAAGCAAGCCCCGGAGAAGGCACTTTCAGGCAAGGCGATAAAGGGAAAAAGGTGAACGTCGTCCAGAACCCCTTCGCATAATCGAGTAAGGAGCCAATCCCATGGACGGGGGCAACAAAGCGAGGCTGCCTCTTTTTTCCTCCCACCAGGCAAGTGACGCTTTCCCACCTTTATCTTACATGGTTTGTGTCTTCAAAATCAGAAATGTACCTTCCCTTTTTACCTAATGTCAAACATGACTGAGAGTTCTTACGCATAACCATTTGTCCTTCGAAACTTGACGACCGTCCGTTGGATCTAACACCTCCTGTTGCAAACCAACTTTCTGTCTGCCATAAGGCTGGGGGCTACTCTCCCAGCAAGCCGACTATTCGGTTGGCCATAAGGCTGGGGGCGACTCCCCCAGCAGGTCGACCGCTCGATCGGCCGTAAGGCTGGGGCGACTCCCCCAGCAGGATCGATCAAGCTTTTTGGTCCACCGTAAGGCTGGGGGAAACTCCCCTAGCAGGCCGATCATTCGATCGATTGTAAGGCTGTGGGCAACTCCCCCAGCTAGCCGACCATTCGATCCGTCGTAAGGCTGGGGGAAACTCCTCTAGCAGGCCAGCCATTCGATCAACCGTAAGGCTGGGCCAACTCCCCCAGCAGGTCGACCATTCGATCGATCGTAAGGCTAGGGGAAACTCCCCCAGCAGGCCGACCATTCGATCGATCGTAAGGCTGTAGGCAACTCTCCTAGTAGGCCGACTATTTAAATCAGTCATCAGGCTAAGAGAAACTCCCCCAGTAGTACCGATCAAGCTTTTTGATCCACCATAAGGCTGAGGGAAACTCTCCCAGCAGGTCCACCATTCGATCCGCTATAAGGCTGGGGGCAACTCCCCCAGCAGGCCGATCATTCGATCGACCGTAATGCTGGGGCAACTCTCCCAGCAGGCCGATCATTCGATCGACCGTAATGCTAGGATACCACTCCCCTAACAAATCAATCACACCATCGGTCCAGATCAATTAATACCTCCTCAAGAAATGCTTCCATCAGCTCGAGCCGCCAGCCGACTTCGACACGAGCCGTGGAAAGGGGGCAGGCCAAAACAAGGCAAATGCGTAACACGCGGAAATAAAATAAAACACAGCTATTGCACAAAAATTCCATTCAGATCAAAAGGGGGGTTTTTACATGAGGTAATGGAGAGCAAGAGACAATCCATGGTGCCTACGGGGCGACAGCCTTGACGAAGGTCTCTCCAATCGGTTCGGCACCTCCCACGCCCCCTATCCCAACAGAACAGTCGGGGTTAGCCAAAGAACGAGGAAGCATTCACTGAACCCACTCCTCATACGCCAGAAAACCCTCCATGAAGGAGTTTGCGATCCGTAGAGCCAGGATCTCCTCGTATCCTCTCATAACTTCAGCAGCGAGCCGCTCGGGGTCCACTTGCCGCAAGGAAGCAATCTCAGACCAAAACTCGTCCCTTTCCTTCCTGTGCGCCTCCTGGAAGAGGGATAATGCCTCCTCGGCCTCCTCCACAAACTCTATGGCCACCGCCCGAGAGGCGTCTCTTGGATCTGGATCTAAGCCTAGAGGGGGGGTGAATAGGCTAATAAAATTTCCTCGTGCAACCCACGAGATATCACACGCAGTTATAATCACAAGCAGGGTAAATAATAATCAGACACAGATGCACATCAGATTTACCCGGGTTCGGTCGATCACCACGACCTACGTCCAGCCCCCGAAAGCAAATATTATATTAATAGTGTACAAGCACAACCTTAATAGCTAGAGAACCAACGTCTCTACACTCACCATGCTCAGTACCCCACTCACCATGTTCAACACTATCAATCCTAATATATGCTCTCACTTGATGACACCCGTCAAGTTCCTCTTGTGTAGACCACCACTAGACAAGATCCCAAATAGTCACAAGTAAATGGTAAAGTTTCCCATACGGGGATCAAACAATACTACACAAAAATAACAATAAAAGTTTAGAAAGCTCAGTTTTATATAGCCGTCGTCTCCGTCAATCATCACGGGCCAGCTCTCGTCTGGCAAGTTGTAGTCGTCACGTCTCTCGTCTCCTCAGCAACTCAAGTTGCGGCATGTCTATCTCTAAAAGTTGAGGCCTCCTTGTGCTTGAAAGTTTGCACCCTCCCTTGCAAAGTCGCGACTTGGGCTCCTCAAGGATGTTGCTGCAATGTGGTCTCCTTCCTGGTAACTTGCGGCTCTAGGCAATGTGGATGGAAGAATCCCTTGGCACGGCTGCAGTGCGTGGGCAATGCGTGAGTCTGCTGCTGCAGTGCACGCACAGTGTGTGGGGCTGCTGCTGTAGTGCGTGGCCTGGGTGCAGCAGTGCGCGCACAGCTCTTCCCCTTCCTCCTTGTTGCTGACTTGAGAACTCCCCTTGATGAAAACTTGCTTGTTGTGATGATCCCCCCTTCTTTTGCAATGGTGTAAGATGATGAAGGCTTGAGCTTTGCGGAAGGGTGAAGGATTTGGCTATGGAGCAACTTGCGACACCTTGGCTTGGGATGCAACTTGCGACAAGGGGATCTTCAAGGATGTTGCGGCTAGGGCAGAAGATGATGAGGTCTTGAAGATTTGAGGCAAGAGGAGGATAGAGTTATTTGTATAGGGCTTGCGGCTAGGATGCTTCAAGGGGTTAGGGTATTTCGGCAATGTGGGAATACTGAAGCTTGGGACTATTAGGGTTGGCCGCAATATCACCTTCCTCCTCTTTGGTTATGGCCGCAATATGATGGGTAGGGTTTTTTGATGTTGGCCGCATTTTTCACTTATCTAGGAATATGTGTTATATAGGAGAGGGTGATGGAGAAGTTGTGGTTAAGGAGGAATCCTAATGGAGATAGGAGAAGGAGATTTGGAGGGACTCTATTTGATCTCATTGCAATACTAATTGGATTAGGATTTGGAGTCAAATAGGATAGGAGATTTGATAGGATCCTTAATTGATTTGAATCAATCAAAAGGAGACTTGAAAGAGATATTCCATATCTCTCCATATTGGAATAGGATTGGAATGGCAATGGAGATATGAATCTATCTTAAATTGATTTGAATAAGATCCTCTCCAAATTGACTTTGTCCAATACTTGTAGCTATAGTCACCATCTCTTTGACCAAGTCCAAGTTGCTATATGAATAGCAATTTCTCCATCTTCCAATTTGCTATATGAATAACAATTCCTCCATCAATTGACTTGGTCATCACTTTGAAGATTTACAAGTGTGCCACTCCTGAAAACACTTAGCACACACATTAGAACGTTCACACACGTTTGTTATCATTAAACACGAAGTCATCGATCGTTGAATCCAACACACGTTGTATCTAATAGCATCGGTGACCGTCAAAATGATTCTTTTAGCCTCCCCACCTTCAATGTCAACTCGGCAACCTGAAGAAGCGCAGACCCTTTGCGAGCCCCCTCAGCCGCTTTCTCAACCGACTCCGCCCTTAGCCGTTCTCGCTTGAAGGACGCCTTTCCCTCGGCCAGCTGTGCTAAGCCTCACTGTATCTCGACCGACATCGAGGACATCTGCAAAGCAAAAGGGTTAAGAGCGCTCGAAACTACTGGATGGTAAAATAGGAGGGAAAAGGAACAACTTGCTGGCTCTGCCATACCATGCAGTCCGCCAGGTCCTCGGTACCAACTTTTTCTAAGAGGGAGCGATCCCTCGGAAGGGCAGAATTCTGCACCAGACGAACAGCTACATCGTGGTCCGTAAAGACTGACTCGTCAGACGGCGTCTCAGGAACGAGATTGAGCACCGACAATATTCGAGCCGGATCGACGGGAGTCTGTTCAGCTTGGCTGGGCTGGGAAACCTCCCCCGGAGCCTGTGGACTCTTCCCAAGGGTAAATAACGGGTCCTAGGTCACCACATCAGGGCCTCCCCCTTTCACCCTCTTCTCGGGCGTTTCGAAACCCGAGGGAGAGCGCTCTCTCTTCTTCCTTTGACCCCTGACCAGCTCAGAGGGATCCCCCTGGGAACCGGCCGAGCCCCTCGCTGCAAGGGCCGGGTTGTGAGGGATGTCGATCAGTCCTCCCACAACCGGGGGAGAGCTCTCAATAACCAAAGCTACGATTGGGTGGGCTTCCGCCGGCCTCAATGTCCCGATAGGTGTCTCGACCGCCCGTTGCACCTCCTCCTCCAAACGATGCGGCGCGTCGCCTAAGGGATTTCCCCGAGAGCCCTGGAAGCCCCGTCAAATGAGTTGGTACACATCGAAGGGGTGGTTGAACTCCTAACCCGCCATTCCTACAAAAGAGAGGATAGTCAGGGTAAGCTAAGAAGAAGAACGAAATCTAAAAATCGGCTTTACGGGGGGACCACATGACGTTTTTAAGAAGGACACCGTCCAGCAAGGCCCAGACCGATCTCTCCTCCCGTGGCAAGGCCATCAAAAAATCGACCGAAGCTCGGGCGACCTCAGAAAGAGTCAACACCAACTCCTTGGTGCCCGAACTTCCCCAACAAGTAAGGATTTCGGCGTCCCCAGGAAAGGTGATGAAAACGATCGTTAGGATCTAGCGGGGCTACACAATACACTAGAGGCGGGGTGAATAATGTAAAGGCAAGAAAAGTGCTTAATTAAAAGTTACTGAAATTAAAGCACAATAAGCAGCAGAAATAAAGATAATGCTCAACAACAACAATCGCAAACACAAAGAATTTTACCATGGTTCCCTAAACTTGGGTACATCTAGCCATACCAATATTCACTATAATCCTACACAAGGTAGTGAATACAATCTCACACAGAGATACCTCACACAGAGGATTTGTTCTCTCACAGAGAAAGAACCTAACTCCCACAAAGAGAGCAACTAATTCCCACAAAGAGAATTAGGGTAACAAGTAAAAAATGAAACAAACAACACTTACATATGCCTTGATATGATCTTACTAATGTGAAGAAGAAGGCATGCAAGTGAAACTCAAGTGCTTGAGATGAGGCTTTGATTGCACTTGATGATCTTTCTCTATTCTAGGAATGAACCCTAACACTTCTCACTTGAGTGTATGAATGAAGAGAAGAAAGATGTTCTCCAAGTAAGGAATGAGATTGAAATCCCTTGGAGAAATTTCCTAGAGCTTAGATGCTATAACATAAGATTGAAGCTCTAAGAAGGAAATGCGAGAGGAGTGGCTTATAAAAGAGATGAAATGATCTTCAATGATTTTCTAATGCTTTCAAGAGTTCTACATGAAATAAGCCATCTCCTATATAAATGAAGCCAAGAAAAGCCCATAAAACCAATCAAAAATCCAAAGGAAACAATTCTGCACCGGCTAGATTTTGGCAGTTTACGGCAAAGACAAGCGATTGATGAAGGATGGACAGTCGACTGATCAACGGCTATATTTTTCCAACGGCTATAATCTGAGCCAGGACATAAGACTGTAGAAGACTATATAGGCGCCTGTAAATGAGCAGGCGCCTGAATATACTTTAGAAGACGACTGTCCCATGGGATGGACAAGAGCTGGAAAATGCAACTTTCGTACTTGTACATTCAGACGACTGAGGAGCAAAGTCCAGGCGCCTGAAGAATGACAGGCGACTGTAAACTCTACATCAATCGACCGGCCCACAAGATGGAGTGATGCCCAGAAATGACAGGTTACGCACTTTGGCATACATGCGATTGTAGGACAATTCCCAGGCGCCTGATGGAAGACAAGCGCCTGAATAATGAACTTCAGTCGTCTGTTCCAAAGGCTCAAGAATGAGTCAAGAATAAATTGACTTGAGCTGTGCACACCAATCGACTATAGAAGGCTGGTCAGGTGCCTGGTGATCACCAGTCGCATATCCTGCCTTCAGCAGTCGGCTGTTGGAGAGCCAGAGACTCCAATTGGAATTCATGGCATGAGGAACCTATTGGGTTGGATTCTATGATAATCCTAAGGCTCACTAAGATGGTTAATGTATTTGCATGAATAAGTATGACCATCTATTAAGGCATTACATAATCCTAGACTCAAAAATAGAAAAGCAAGTAATAAAGATATTACGTGGATTACAAATGCTTCTCCAAGAATTTATGTCTTCAATCTTGAGTTGCCTTGATCTTCCCATCATCTTCTAAGCTTTGGCACCTCTTGATGAGCTTCCCTTCATCAAGTTCCAAGCTTTGGCTAAGCTCCATTTGGTGTCCATCCTTGACCCCAAGCATTATGCTTTTTCTCATCAACATATAATCATTAAGCTAAACTGAGACTAAAACATAAGATTAATTAGCACATTAACACAATGTATTGATCATCATCAAAACAACGTTAGTTTTGACACCACCCAAGAAATAATAATCTCCCCCCTTTTGATGATGACAATCCATTATGTCAAAATATAATAAAGGGTAAATGACATTAAAATACCCTAACGTTTGGGCCATTTTCACTTATATACCCTATCGTTCATTTTGGTAAACTTTGATACCCAAATCTAAATTTGATGTAGGATTGGAGGAGGAAATATTGTCTGAAGAGGATGCTGAAAACACTGTGCATCCCAGACATAGGAAGACTGATGGAATGCATGTATTTGGAGGCCTATTCAGACAATATTTCCTCCTCCAATCCTACATCATATTTAGATTTGGGTATCAAAGTTTACCAAAATGAACGATAGGGTATATAAGTGAAAATGGCCCAAACGTTAGGGTATTTTAATGTCATTTACCCTATAATAAATATTGAAATAAAAAATGTGTGCTAACAAACCCCCCAATCAATATGCAAAAGTACACAAAATATAAACATGCAAAGCACAAATCATATTGATGGATGTTATGCAAAAAACATACCAATTGTTAATTATCTATATTATCATTTGATAACTTTTTTTGATGATATCATTTTCGGTGCTACTAACTTTGCTCTTTGCGAAGAGTTTTCTAATGTGATGAAGGATCAATTTGAGATGAGCCACATGGGTGAGCTCAAGTATTTCTTAGGTCTCCAAATTCGCCAAATGAACGATGCAATCTTCATCCACCAAACGAAGTACACGGTGGAGTTGCTAAAGCAATTTGGAATGGAGAATGCCTCCGGGAAAAAGACTCCAATGAGCACGACTACGCATCTTGATAAGGATACGGGCGGTAAAGATGTAGACATTCATCTATATCGAGGTATGATAGGTAGTTTACTATATCTTACCGCAAGTAGGCTCGATATTATGTTTGCCGTATGTGTATGTGCTCGTTATCAGTCTCAACCTAAGGAGTCACACTTAGTAGCGGTAAAGCGTATTTTCCGTTATTTAAGTTACACACTTGATTTTGGATTACTTTATCCAAAATCTAGCACGTATGAGTTAATCTCATTTAGTGACGCAGATTATGCGGGATGCAAATCCGACAGGAAAAGTACTAGTGGCACTTGCCATTTTATAGGAAATTCTCTTGTCTCTTGGTTTTCTAAGAAGCAGAATTCTGTATCACTTTCAACCACCGAGGCGGAATATATTGCCGCCGGTGCCGCGTGTGCTCAAGTTCTTTGGATGAGACACACACTTAAAGACTTTAGTATAAACTGTGATACTTGCCCTATCATGGTGGACAACCAAAGTGCAATATGTCTCTCTAAGAACCCGGTACACCATTCCCGATCTAAACACATAGATTTCCGACACCATTTCTTAGATGATCATGTTGCTAAAAAGGACATCATATTAGTGTACGTTGAAACCCAGAAGCAAATCGCCGATATTTTCACGAAACCCCTAAAGGAAGACTCCTTTGTGCGGTTACGTCGAGAATTGGGGATTATGGGTGAATCCGAGATTTAGGATTCATGTTATGTTCAATAATCTTGCATGCTATTCATTTCGTTATATTTGCACATGCTAGATTAATTGAAATTTTCTGGATTTTTGTTGAACTTTCGGAATTTTTGCTTGATTTGTTCGTAAACGTCAAATTTCAGATTTTCGATGTTTAATGAGGTAGTATAATGATTAATGAGAGTTGTATGATGTTTCGTCCAAGTGCAATTAGGAGAGAACTCAAAATTTCGAATTCTAAAATTTTTGAACTCTGTTAGTCGGTTCATGTTTATTGACCGACCGACTAGATCATCATCTAGTCGGTCAGTGAATGAACTCAGACCGACTAACTCAAGCCCTAAATTTTGGCTTCAGTTACTGTTTGCAACTAGTCGATTCATGCTCATTGACCGACCGACTAGATCGTCATCTAGTCGGTCAGTTCTTGAACTATGACCGACTAATTGCGACGAGGACTGTCTTGTCTTTTCGACTTCCGATCGACTTATAACTCAATCTAACCGACTAAACTCTTTTCTAGTCGACCGAAATCACTCTCTCAGCCAAAATCCCTGAGCCCCTTGGTCTTCCTCCTCCCTCCTCCGTCGTGTCCGATTGATTTCCGGCCATCCCCACCGTCGCCGTCCGTCGATCTTCCTCCCTAGGGTGGTCGGTCGGTGAACCTTCTTCCTAAACGTTTAGGGAACCCTCGCAACCTAAACGTCGTTCGAAGACTACCCATCCCTCTTCGTCTTTGCCTCCTCTTAAGCGTAAGAGGACGGCGATAGCGAAGCCCCGATCTCAGCCTAGGAAGCAACCCGTTTCTTCTGCTTCGTTCCGTGCACCCACACCTCCTGATTCCGACACGGAATACATACCTGAGACCGAGACCCATAGGGATCCTACACCCCCTCCTAGGGAACCTACGTCTAGCTCTAAACCCCGTACTTCCTCGCGTCAGCCTAAGGGAAAGGGTCCGATGCCAGTTGGTGGTGTCAATATCTCATTATGTCGCGATGACCGGATGTGTCTCACGGCATATAACCGTATCGAACACTGTCTGCTGCTTCTGGAGCATTTCGTACAGTTTTCAGACTTCCCAGGCCTTGCTGATCTTCTGTCGTCTTTCGATCTTATCGATTATCTTCGATATTAACCTAAGGCGAATCCCCATCCCTATCCTCGTTTGGTCAAGCTGTTTTATGCAAATCGTGTCCGGGGTCAGTACGACGAGACCCACTCGATTGAGACTACTGTCTTGGGGACACCGATTGTCCTCACGGCAGAAATCTTAGGAGAGTTGATTGGTTGCTCCTCGTCTGGCCTCCTTCCTTCAGATATTTCCGTCGATGACATCTCTGAGCTTGACCAGGTCATTCTTTCTGAGATCTTTCATGAGATTCCTCCTGCCATGATTGGCGTGCCATCTAAGTCTTTCAAGCCTAATGGTTGGGTCCTAAATTTGATTCTGAAGTCGTGCTTACTTCCTATCATCTTCCTTGCCATCCCAGCCATTCCTGAAGCTCATCTATGCCATCTTCATGGGGAGCGAGATTAACTGGGCTCGGATCATACTCGATAAGATGGATTCTTTCGAGTGTATCCGAAAGTCCACGAAATCAGCTCATATCCCTTATCCATACCTGTTGACACTTGTTTTTTGCCACTTTCGTGTCCCTCTGCCCCGTGATGATGAGCGTCCCCTCGGTCCCCCTCTGAATGCGACGGCCGTCAAGAAGACTCTTGCGGCACTTCGTCATGTTCAGAGGACGACCCCCTCTGCTTCAGCGTCTGCTTCAGCTGCTCCTGCTCCCTCTACCACTCTTGACGAGCTCGCACGTTCAGTGAGACGTATGGAGTCTTGTTATGCTCGTACTGAGGAGATACTTGCTCGTATCGCCTCCCGTTTGGGTATTGAGATCCCTCCGTCAGTCTCTGACGAGGAGGAGTTGGATGAGGAGGAGATCGAGGAGCTTGTTTGTGTTGCTGCTCGTGCCCCTACGGGCACTTCTGGTGCTGCTTCTTCTTCTGCTGGTGACCCCGAGAGCACACCTGTTTCCACCGTTCCTGCGGTGGATACTACAACTGGTGCTCCCAAGGCCACTACCGTCGCTCTCGTGGACACTTCAGCTGATCCGGTGACCACCTCCACTCCTGCAGAGCCTCTGCTGCTGCAGATCCTCCCGCTACCTCCTGAGCTTCTCTGAGGACTCTCTTGATGCACTTTGGATAATAGATCTTATAGTGAGAGAGTTTGGGTAGGATAGAGTGTGGTTATGTATTTTGGATATTTTGTTGTATTTTGATGGATATGTATGTTTTGTGATACTCCGATGTTATGTGTGATATTTTGATGTATTTTGTGCTTCGATCGTTCGATCGCTCATATGTATGTCGGTGATGTATATTTTTGATGTACTCATGGTTCATATTTATATATATATACATCGATGTTGACATTTCATTCTCTTGTGCACATTATATATTCTTTTTATGTCTCTGATATTTGATTTCGTCGCTCGACGATAATAACTTGGTTAAATAGAAAATATTTCTATGGAAACATAGAATTGTTTTCCATGCACTAAATTAACCAAGAATGTTGATATTGGAGAGTATATTCCATAACTCAATTCGTAAAATTAATTTGAGTTTTGATGATTTTATTTATCGATTTTCGACTTTGGTCTCATTGACACGCTTTGATTTTATTCGTATTTTCCTTTGGTGTCATTTGGCCCGTGGTCGTATTCTACGACTCCCGTGCTTTTATTTGAAGCCATTGTTGTTGTCGTTGATCTCCTCCCACTCTTTTTGCTAATGCCAAAGGGGGAGAGATATAATAATGACAATGAGCTAAATGATAATTTAAAGCATTTTTCCAAGAATCTAATTTGATATGTTAGATTCAGGGGGAGTTAATATATATATATGGATTTTCAAATCCGATATTTCAATAATCGATTCTCATTTTATACTTTACTCGTCTGCTTGATGCGTATGATTAATATATATTTTGGAACTAACGTGTCATCAATGCAGGGGGAGTAAGTAAATTACATTTGAATCATTATTTTTTATTATTATTTATGTTGGTTTGTCATCACCAAAAAGGGGGAGAATGTTGGATATTGGACTCCCTGGATTTGGTTTTGGATGATGAACAAACATAAATATATCGTGAACTAACTCTTTGTGAGCGCAGTTATGGAGATCGTCACCAAATTCATATGAACATCATAAGCGACGTCTCAAGACTTCTCAAAGCACGTGATCGTATGCCTAAAGCTTCGTTGAAGCTCAAGGACAATTTTAGAAGTCATGAAGATTCGATTGAAGCTTTTGAAGACGGTTCGTCAAGTTTATTTATTGTCTTCTAGCTTCATTTTCGTAGAATGTTAAGCCTTGAGTAGGTCTTACATTTTTATCTTCATAACGCTCATGTCTTAGATCTAGGATCTTAGTAGAAGTCCATACGAACTTTCCCGAAGATTCGCGCTTCGATTCGCGACTTCTTGTGCATGTTAGTTGGTTCAAGAAGAAGAACCAACCGACTAGATGGCGATCTAGTCGGTCGGCAAAGCTTCTTGGACCGACTAGTTTGCCTCATTCATTTCTAGCTCAGTTACTGTTTACAGTTAGTCGGTCAAAGAAGGTTCACCGACCGACTAGTTGTGAAACTAGTCGGTTAAGAATCCTTCTTGGACCGACTAGTTGAACTTCCATTTTTGAGCCTGAGCTACTGTTTATCGTTAGTCGGTCTATGTACATTTAGAGACCGACTAGTTGATGAACTACTCGGTCAACTTTTGTTCTTGGACCGACTATTCAATTTGTTCTCAGACTATTTGTTTTATCTCTTAGTCGGTCTAAGTTCACTCACCGACCAACTAGTTGTGAAACTAGTCGGTTGGCAAGTGTTCTTTGACCGACTAGTTCTGTTAGTCTGAAACTTCATCTATTCACTGTTCACCACTTAGTTGGTTCATGTTGATTGACCGACCGACTAGTTGATGAACTAGTCGATCAGTGGTTGTTCTTTGACCGACTAGTTTGGTTCAGAATAGAGCCGTTGGAGCTTTAATTGAAACGTTTTTCTCTCTCTCTCTCTCCTCTAACCTATAAATACTTGGTGTGCTGCATTCATTGCACTCAAGGCTGATTTTAAGAGAAGTTTAGAGATCAAAGAGAAAGCATTCAATCTCATTAAAGCTCATTCATTTTCATTCAAGAATCTCTCCTCACTCTTATTTCAAAAGAGAGATTCATTGATTGTGAGCCTTCCAAGCCAAGTGCTTGATTCTAGGTCACCAACAACCCCATAGCTCTCCATCGCTGATCTACATCTTGGAGCTAGGGTTTGGTGCCTCTTCATCTTCACCAAAATCATCTTTGCCCTAATTCGTAAGTTTACTCAAGGCATAGGTATTTTGTGGTAAGAGTTTCTATTTCATTTACTTTCATATTGTAAGTGTTTTTCTCTCGGTTGTGAGAGATTGTTTGTGATCCCGGGTTGTGGGAGTCACAAATTTCATTTGTGTATGATTTGACTTGTGAAGGTTTTTCACAAGTATTTCATAGTGGAAATCTTGAGTTAGGGTTTCTAACTCAAGTATCCGGAGGGGATCCGGGTGTTTGGGACGTAGGATCACCGGGAACAAGTCGGGGAGACTTGGGTGGATCCGAACCCGTTAAATTGCTTGTTTGCGATTGTTTGTCTTTGTTGTCTAACATTTACATTTCCGCATTTTCCGCATTATTGGTAGAGATTGCAAGATAATTAGGAATTATCCTCTTAATTATTTTAAAGTACTATTCACCCCCCTTTAGTACTTGTGCAGTAGCTTAGCAGGGCATTACATTTGGTATCAGAGCCAAGTCTATAGCTATGTCTGCCAACGACAACAAGACCGTTCGTCCACCTTCCTGTTGAGTATTGGACTTCTCCTTACTTGGTGTTAATGATGAGCAAACATAAATACTTGTGACTAATCCCCTATTTTGCAGTTAATCCATTGTCTAAGCTTACTATGAAGATCAACTAGCAATGGATGACTCACAAACGTGATTGAAGGCAAATGATATGAATTGGATGATCGTAGATTGATGATTGAAGCTCCGTAAAGACTTCAAGCTCATACGATGGAAAGAAGAGATTATTCGTCAATGTAATTTTTCTTTTATCTCTTCTAGTATGTAGCTTAGAAGTAGAACTATGATGGAGCACTCACACACATCTACTTTCGTTCATAGGACACCTCTAGACCTTTGTCCTTTGATCGCAATTCAATTCTCTTTTGTTTGTGCTAGGATTGTTTATAACAGCCGACTGCTTAACAGTTTGCAGTCGCCTGTCTCAAAAACAGTCGACTGTGTTTTGTTCTACAGTCGCCTGTTATGCACAGACTATTACAATGCAGTTTTTGGGTCCTCTCTGATTATCTCGCACAGGCTACTGTTGAACGTTTATCAGGTGCCTGTCTTAGCGACAGTCGACTGTGAATGGTTCATCAGTCGCCTGTCTCTCCTTGCCCAAACTCTGTTTGATCCGATTTCTTCGGCCAGTCGACTTATGCTCTATATACAGTTGACTGTATATTAGATTAGTCGACTGTCTATGCTGCAACAGTCGCCTGTCTGTAAGTCTATTCTTTGACTTAGCTCTCTGGAAATTTCTCCTGTCTGTGACAGTCGTCTGTTTAAGGTTATACAGTCGCCTGTTCTGATTAACAGTCGACTGTGCTCCTTGCATCAGTCGTCTGTCCTGTATCTTGTGAGATTTCCAGTATTTCATCTAACTTACTCTTCTCTCGGCCAGTCGCCTGTCGAAGTATGTACAGTCGCCTGTTGGTTTTACAGACGGCTGTCTTGGCTTCATCAGTCGACTGTCCACGTGGTAAGTTACCGTTATGAATTCTCACCTACCCTTGCTGACTGTGCAGCAGTCGACTGTGGTTTGTTCATCAGTCGCCTGTCGCAAGTTCAGATTATATCCGTTGAGATTTTTCTCACGGATTTCGATTGGGTTTTTGCCTAAACTGTTTTGTGGATTTGAGAAAGCTATAAATAGAGCTTCTACTGTTTCATTGGGAGGTTACTCATTCATTGCAAATTCCTTCAAGCTTTCATTTCCAAAGATCAAAGCTTTCAAATCCAAAGCCCTAAGTATTTCCAAATCTGATTCTCCTGCTCTCCAACCTAGAACCAAAGATTGATCCTCTAGGCATTTGGTGCAGTCAAGAGAAAGGGCTTTCCTCCTCTCTTCCAAGAGAGTTCTTCAACACACATCACACTTCTCCTTCAAGTTCTACTTCAAGGCATAGGTGATTGTAAGTGTTGCTTTCAGATTTCATAACTTCATTATTTGAATTGTGCTCTCGGTTGTGAGAGTGGTTTTTGCTTGCTCCCTGGTTGTGGGAGTCAAGGACATCGATTGTATTCGATTGCACTTGTAGGGTTGCTACAAGTGGGTTTTAAGGAAACCTCAAGTTAGGGTTCTAACTTGAGTATCCGGTGGTATCGGGTGGTAAGGACGTAGGATTACCGGTCGGGAGTTGACTTGGGTAATCCGAACCCTTGAAACATAACTGCGTTTGCGTGTGTTTCTCTTTGGGTTGTTTTCTATTCCGCACTATTTGTTGGATTGCATTTTATTTAGCGTAAATTCCTATTAAATTTGCATAAACACTATTCAACCCCCCTTCTAGTGTTTTCCCCATAGACAGGATCCTTACAATTGGTATCAGAGTGCAAGGTTTTATCTATGGCGTCTAACAACAACAACGTTCCTCCACCGCCTACCTACAACAATCATGACCGTGATGGAGCGTCCACACTTTTCGAAGGTCAATCTACGGTACGTCCTCCACGTTTCAATGGTACTAACTTTGGTTATTGGAAGTGTAGAATGGAGACATTCCTTAGGAGTGCTTCTCTTTGGAGAACTCTCCACAAGGAGTATGTCGAGCCCTCCGAAGATGATTTCGAGAAATGGACGACTTCCGAAAAGTCCGCCGAAGTCAACAACGCTAAAGCAATGAACGCTCTTCATTGTGCGTTGGAACCAAATGAGTTCAACAAGATATGCACATGTAAGAGTGCATATCAAATTTGGAACCAGCTCATCGTTACCCACGAGGGAACGAATAAGGTAAAGCTTTCAAAGTTATATGTTGCCGTGCAAAACTTCGACTTGTTCCACATGCAGGAAAATGAGAGCATTGCGTCGATGTACGGACGCTTTACCGACATCACAAACGAATTGGAAGCCCTTGGCCAAATCTACACCGAACCTGAAAAGGTAAGGAAGATTATCATGGGGATGACCTCCAAATGGGAAAGACGAGCAATCGCCATTGAAGAGGTCAATGACTTGAAGAACTACACCGTGGTGAATCTCATAGGGACTCTTATGTCTTACGAAGTAAGACGGGATAACCGATTGAAGATTCGAGCCATGATGAATCCCTCGGAGGCCAAGAAGAAAGCTTTGGCGTTCAACGCCAATTCGTCATCCTCCGAAAGTGATGAATCTGAGAACGAGATGGATTTGGGTGAAATGGCCCAAATGGTGAAGAAGTTCCAACGCTTCTTCCGCAAAGGTAAATTTTCCTCCAACAAACATTTTGAATCCATTAATGCTACTTCCTCTCTTTGTTATAAGTGTAATAAGCCAGGGCACATCAAGAGGGATTGCCCGATGCTAAACAACAAAGAAAAGTGGAAGGCACCAAAGTACCACAAGTCCAACAAGAACAAGAAAGACAAGAAGAAAGGACTCATCGGTACCTTTGATGACTCAAGTGATGACTCATCAAGCGATTCCGATGATGAGAAGGGTGAGAGCGCCCACATGTGCTTCATGGCACTTGAAGACCCACTCTCGGATGAGAGTGATTCCGATACGGATAACACCGAGGTAACAATGGATGAACTTTGCATAGCTAATGAAGAACTATTTGCTAAATACCAATCTTTAAAGCTTAGATATTCCAGCTTAAAGAAATCAAAAGTTAGCAAGTCATCCATTCCATGCATTATCAACAATGACACCATTTTTTATACTTTAACCCTTGAGAAAGCAAACTTAGCTTCTCAAAATGTCATATTGAGAAATGAGGTGAATTCCCTCAAATATCAACTAGATCAAACACATCCCATGTATAATAGTAATCTAGTTACACGCCACACACAATTGGGATTAGAGAATGATTCTCTTAAAACCCAAGTGCACGAGCTCAAAGCACGGGTGTCCACCTTGGATACCAACATTTCTTATTTAAAGGAGAAATATGAGCTCATGTCCTCCCGTATTGTGAGATTCAATAAGGGACAAGGACAATTGGATGATTTGCTTGCAAATCAATTTCCGGCCACACATCGTGTTGGCCTTGGATTTGTTAAAGCGAATGCATCTAATGATCGCACCTCCTATAGTGGTGTCACTATAGATTTTGTGAGGCCTTCCTCCGGTGCATCCACAAGTGGTGTCAAAGACACTATAGGTAGCAATCCTACCAAGAATGTCACCACATCACTTTCTCTTCCTTTTGGCAAGAAACCCACTAAGGGTGGAAACCAAAAGCAAGGCCATGCTTATATGTACACTAATACTCATCCACGTAGGAAACATCCTATTTCACAAGTGGATAATCATGACACATTTTATGCTCCGCACCCACGGACACGTACACAACCACACATGAGAAATACTCATGTACGTGCTCCCACACACCCATATGCTCATACACATCATTCTTTCATATATGCTAATTCTCCACATGTCATGCATGATCAATATCCTTCATATAATATGCATGCTCCCAAGAATTCATATCATTCAAGAATGTACAATGCATATCCTCCACCTCATATATATGCTAGAAATCATGTTCCTAAGAAGCATGCACCACATAGAAATCCAACTCATATGCATGCAACTAGGAATAGGACTCCCAAGATGTACACTATTTGGGGTCCTAAGAACACTAGTCTAAATGTTAGGAATGCTTATGTTGATTCCTACTTTCATGATGTAATTAGAAATAGTAACTATGTTGGGAAGCGGAAGTCCACTTGGACTTGGCTTCCAAAGGGCTAATCCCCTTGGACCAAACAAACATTAGGTACCATAAGCTTATGGTATATTATATAGGTACCCAAGAGAAAGAAGAAGAGCCATAAATGCCTTATTAGCTCTAAAGGGAAAGGATGTATTCTTGATAGTGGTTGCTCCAAACACATGACGGGAGATCCCTCATTGCTCTCCGAAGTGATTAGCATCAAAGATGGTGCAACAGTCACTTTTGGAGGTAATCAAAAGGGAACCATCATTGGAGTAGGTATCGTTGGTAATCCTTCCAAACCCCTAATTACTAATGTTTATCTTGTTAGTGGTTTATGTCACAACCTCATTTCCATAAGTCAACTTTGTGACAAAGGTTACAAGGTTAACTTCGGAGAAGGATTGTGTACTATTGTTGATTGTGATTCAAATGTTTTATTTTCCGGTATTATGCGTAAAAATATTTATTATTTAAGCTTGCCTAAAACCGTAGAACATTGCTTAGTTGCTAACACAAGTGAACAACTATTATGGCATCGCCGTTTTGGTCATGTTTACTTCAAGCACTTATATAAGTTAGCTAAGCATGATCTAGTCAAAGGTTTTCCTAAGATTGTTTTTAATAAGAAAAACTTTTGTGATTCATGTCAAAGAGGTAAACTAAGTAAATCTTCATTTAAGCTTAAACAAGGGATTACTTCTAAGAGGCCCCTAGAACTTCTACATCTAGATTTGTTTGGGCCAACTAGAACCGTTTCTTTAGGTAATGCTCATTATGGACTAGTTGTCGTTGATGACTTTTCTAGATTTACTTGGGTTTCATTCTTAACTAATAAGAATGAAGCTCATGAAGAGTTTACCAAATTTGCAAAGAAGATTCAGAATCTTTTAGGATCCACCATTATCACTATTCGTAGTGATCATGGAGGAGAATTTGAGAATGAGTCTTTTACTAAGTTTTGTGATAACTCCGGGATAACTCATAACTTTTCCTTTCCTCGTGCACCACCACAAAATGGTGTTGTAGAAAGAAAGAATAGGACTCTTATTGAGTGTGCTCGCACTATGCTCCATGATAGTCATTTAGGACTACAAATTTGGACAGAAGCGGTGCACACGACATGTTATGTGCTCAATAGAATCCTAGTGAGACCCCGAACAAACAAAACTTGTTTTGAGTTGTTTTACGATAAAAAGCCTCAAGTGAAATATTTTCGTGTCTTTGGTTCAAAATGTTTTATAAAGAACACCTTTGGTAATTTAGACAAATTTGAGCCAAGATCCGATGAAGGAATTTTTGTTGGATATTCCACACGTAGCAAAGCCTACCGGATATACAACAAAACTTCTTCAACGATTGAGGAATCACTTCATGTATCTTTTTATGAAGATTTTGAATTTCCTCATGTTGATGATGATAATGTAGATATTCTTTGTGATTCTCTTAATAATGTTAAGATTAATGATAATATTGTTGAAACTAACACTTCTAACGAAGTTGTTGAAGTTGTTCCTAGTGATCCAGGTTTACCCAAAGCTTATCCAACCGTTCGCAACCATCCCCATAACCAAATCATTGGAGATATTGGTGTGGGTGTCCGAACGAGATCAAAAATTGAAGAATTCTCCCATTGCGCATTCGTCTCTACCATTGAGCCAAAGAACATTCAAGAAGCTTGTGAGGATAGTTCTTGGATAGTGGCAATGGAAGAAGAACTAGCGCAATTCGAGAGAAATGAAGTTTGGGAACTTGTACCTCTCCCAAGTGGTCACCAAGCTATTGGGACTAAATGGATCTTCAAGAACAAGACGGATGAAAACGAGGTAATCACACGGAACAAAGCAAGGTTAGTAGCTCAAGGCTATCGGCAAGAGGAAGGTATTGATTTCGAAGAATCCTTTGCCCCCGTAGCTAGATTAGAAGCTATTAGGTTGCTTTTATCTTTTGCATCCCATAAGAATTTTAAACTATTTCAAATGGATGTTAAAAGTGCATTTTTAAATGGATTTGTAAATGAAGAAGTCTATGTTTCTCAACCTCCCGGTTTTATTCATGAGAAATTTCTAAACCATGTTTTCAAACTTAAGAAAGCGTTGTATGGATTGAGACAAGCTCCTAGAGCTTGGTATGATCGCCTTAAGACCTTTCTTTTGAATTTAGGTTTTAAAATGGGAGAAGTTGATTCTACACTTTTCATTAAAGATTATGAAAATGACATTCTTTTGATTCAAGTTTATGTAGATGACATTATTTTCGGTTCTACTAACTTTCATATTTGTCAAGAATTTTCCAAGTCTATGAAGGATGAGTTTGAGATGAGCCACATGGGAGAGCTCACCTACTTCCTTGGATTGCAAATTCGACAAATGGAGAATGGCACTTTCATACATCGGACAAAGTACACAGGGGAGCTTATTAAGCGATTATGGAATCGTCTTCATGCAAAAGGACTCTCATGAGTACTACTACTCATCTACACAAGGATGAAAGCGGAAAAGATGTAGACGTTCGTCTATATCGATGTATGATCGGTAGCTTACTTTACTTAACCGCTAGTAGGCCCGATATCATGTTTTCCGTATGTATTTGTGCTAGATATTAAGCAAGACCTAAGGAGTCACACTTGATTGCGGTTAAACGAATATTTCGTTATCTCAATCAATCCCTAGATTATGGGTTACTTTACCCTAAGTCTAGCACATATGAGTTAATCTCATATAGTGATGCCGACTTTACCGGATGCAAGTCCGACAGGAAAAGTACTAGTGGCACATGCCATTTCTTAGGAAATTCCTTAGTTTCTTGGTTCTCTAAGAAACAGAATTCGGTGTCATTGTCCACGACTGAAGCGGAATATATTGCCGCGGGTCTTGCATGTGCACAAGTTCTTTGGATGAGACACACTCTTAGTGACTATGGTGTCAATTGTGATACTTGCCCTATCATGGTTGATAATCAAAGTGCTATTTGTCTTTTCAAGAATCCGGTACACCACTCCCGTACCAAACACATAGACGTGAGACACCATTTTATAAATGATCATGTAGCTAAGAAGGACATCATCTTAGAGTACATTGAAACCCAAAAACAAATTGTCGATATCTTCACTAAACCTCTTAAAGAAGATTCATTTGTGAGGTTGCGTGGAGAATTGGGAATTATGGGTGAATCTGAAATCTAGAAGCTCAATTTTCATGCTATAACTCCTTATTGAGCTCATATATTTGTGATTGTCTTTCTTCATGTGCTTTATTGTTTTATGAGATTAAGAAAGACAATTGTTACTTATTTGATTTCATGAGTTTTCGAAGTTGATTGGAATAATTTGTGTTTCAATATATTTATTGTTTTCATAATGATTTTAAGATGTATTTGTGATTAGAGTATAGGTCCTAAGGTGAGTGTTCTTATTCTCTGGAATTCTATCTCACTGTGCATTTTTGGACCAGGACAGAGGACTGTGTTTCTTTTGACAGTCGACTGCCCTACTCTATATCCTCCATATGAAAATAGATATCTTTCGCTCAGCCGACTGCTGACTGTTTTACAGTCGACTGTTAGTGTAACAGGTGACTGCAATTTAGTCATCAGGCGATTGTTCTCTCTGTCAATTTTTTACAGTGTTCTCTGTTTTTCTTGTGATATGTATTAATTCTCGGCCAGTCGACTGTTGAGTATATGTCAGTCGACTGTCCAGCGGACAGGCGACTGCATTATACTTGCCAGTCGACTGCCCATCTCTCTGAGATTTAATTTTATCACTTCTTACAGTCGACTGACTTTTGTTCTCCAGTCGACTGTCTCCTGCTGTGTCGGTTCATTTGATTTGATCTGAGCCGTCGAATCATTGATCCAGCGGCTCAGATTGATTTTCCCTAATTTATATTCAATCGACGCGATCATTTCCCCACGTCGATTCTCTCTCCTCCGTTTCGACTGTGCGTTCTTCCCGCTCGATTGATGCTCCTTCACCGACTGTCTTGCTCCTTTTCGTGCGTCAATCTCGAGGAGTCGTTGTCTTTTGTTCTGTCACTCCATGAGGTTAGATCGCTTCCGTCTTATCTCGTGACTTCTTAGGGTTTGATCGTTCTGTTTCTTGCCCTAGCTCTGTGCTCGGTCATGGCTCTTTTCGATCAATTCTTCCCAAATGTCTCACTCGACTTCCTCAATGAGCATGTTCCTTCACCAAAACCTGATCCGGCTCCCTCTTCGCCTCAATCTTCAGGAGAGCCTCTTCGTATCTCTGTCGGTGACCCTATCCCATCCGTTCATGCTGATGAACACTCATCTCGGGCTGCTGAGCCTCCTTCTCGGTCCACGGAGTTTCTACTTCGTCAGCTGGACACTCGTCTCTGTGCTCTTGAAATGCTGTCTGTCTCCCTTGATGAGAAGCTTTCGCTTTTGCTTAAGCTTCAGCTTATCTCGTGTAAGCATCTTGCTTGTCCTGTTCCTCCCGAGCTTCGTGACCTGTTTGCTACCTCTGAGAACACTTCTCCTGCTTGTGTTTCTCCTCCTCCTGGCTTCACACCAAAACCCCATGTGTCTCCGACCTCAGTTGTCCAGACTCCACCTCTTGTTCCTGATGGTTCATCTGCTGTTCGTGTTTCGTCTTCCAAGAGGAAGTCTCCAGCTTTTCCTACTCGTCGCTCTGCTCGGCTTTTGTTTCGTTCTTCCGGCCGTCCATCGGACCCCTCAGTAATTCAGATCGACTGAGGCTGTTGCTGATGCTGTTCTGTTCACTCACCTGAAGACCTTGTTTTTATTTTGTAGGGTCTGCTTTTGCTTAGGTTGAGTGATTGTGTTATATGTTTTGTCGTTGTATGATGGATGATGCTGTATGCAACACTTTATATATATATATATAGTCTTTGATGTCGTCATGATGTAGCTATTTTTTTTGTTGCTCATGATGTATCTTTTTGGGATGGCCATGTTGATGACCATCCGTTGATGTACTCATCTGCTTTATATTATATATATATATATGATGTTGCATCTCTCTATTGTGTCACACTATGCTATATTGATTAACTTTTGTGTGATGTATGATATATTGTCGCTATGTCTGCTCACTCTTCTTGCTATGTTTTTGAGACAATACAAGAATTTGATATTGGATAATTCATGATCTTTCCTTGATGTGATGAATATGTGAAAATTATTTTCATTTCGAATATCTAAAATGTTGATATTGGATTTTAATTCCTTTACTCATATGTGTATATGATGAGACTTTATGAGTTTTTGATTCGATATATCTTTATACTCCTTGATTGTTGTTAGTTCGTATTTTAGCACTATTATTGTTGTTGTTATTTGCTCCCACCTTTTTGGATAATGCCATATGGGGAGAGAAATAAACATACAAGATTCATAATGGATGTGCTAAGTATGTTCTAACGCTTGAATCTAAGATTTTCGTTGCCTTAGATTCAGGGGGAGTAAGATTACAATGAAAAAGGATTTTTATTTCCTAGATTTCCTAAATTAGATTCATTCTTATCTCACTCATTTGCTTCAATTGCTATATAGATGCTCTAATATTTGTTGACTAACTTGATTGGCATCTATGTAGGGGGAATAAGTTTTCATTACGCACAACTATTTATCTTTTTGTTTATGTTTGTTTGTCATCATCAAAAAGGGGGAGAATGTTGAGTATTGGACTTCTCCCTACTTGGTGTTAATGATGAGCAAACATAAATACTTGTGACTAATCCCCTATTTTGTAGTTAATCCATTGTCTAAGCTTACTATGAAGATCAACTAGCAATGGATGACTCACAAACGTGATTGAAGGCAAATGATATGAATTGGATGATCGTAGATTGATGATTGAAGCTCCGTAAAGACTTCAAGCTCATACGATGGAAAGAAGAGATTATTCGTCAATGTAATTTTTCTTTTATCTCTTCTAGTATGTAGCTTAGAAGTAGAACTATGATGGAGCACTCACACACATCTACTTTCGTTCATAGGACACCTCTAGACCTTTGTCCTTTAATCGCAATTCAATTCTCTTTTGTTTGTGCTAGGATTGTTTATAATAGCCGACTGCTTAACAGTTTGCAGTCGCCTGTCTCAAAAACAGTCGACTGTGTTTTGTTCTACAGTCGCCTGTTATGCACAGACTATTACAATGCAGTTTTTGGGTCCTCTCTGATTATCTCGCACATGCTACTGTTGAACGTTTATCAGGTGCCTGTCTTAGCGACAGTAGACTATGAATGGTTCATCAGTCGCCTGTCTCTCCTTGCCTAAACTCTGTTTGATCCGATTTCTACGGCCAGTCGACTTATGCTGTATATACAGTCGACTGTATATTAGATCAGTCGACTGTCTATGCTGCAACAGTCGCCTGTCTGTAAGTCTATTCTTTGACTTAGCTCTCTGGAAATTTCTCCTGTCTGTGACAGTCGTCTGTTTAAGGTTATACAGTCGCCTGTTCTGATTAACAGTCGATTGTGTTCCTTGCATCAGTCGGCTGTCATGTATCTTGTGAGATTTCCAGTATTTCATCTAACTTACTCTTCTCTCGGCTAGTCGCCTGTCGAAGTATGTACAGTCGCCTGTTGGTTTTACAGATGACTGTCTTGGCTTCATCAGTTGACTGTCCACGTGGTAAGTTACCGTTATGAATTCTCACCTACCCTTGCTGACTGTGCAGCAGTCGACTGTGGTTTGTTCATCAGTCGCCTGTCGCAAGTTCAGATTATATCCGTTGAGATTTTTCTCACGGATTTCGATTGGGTTTTTGCCTAAACTGTTTTGTGGATTTGAGAGAGCTATAAATAGAACTTCTACTATTTCATTGGGAGGTTACTCATTCATTGCAAATTCCTTCAAGCTTTCATTTCCAAAGATCAAAGCTTTCAAATCCAAAGCCCTAAGTATTTCCAAATCTGATTCTCTTGCTCTCCAACCTAGAACCAAAGATTGATCCTCTAGGCATTTGGTGCAGTCAAGAGAAAGGGCTTTCCTCCTCTCTTCCAAGAGAGTTTTTCAACACACATCACACGTCTCCTTCAAGTTCTACTTCAAGGCATAGGTGATTGTAAGTGTTGCTTTCAAATTTCATAACTTCATTATTTGAATTGTGCTCTCGGTTGTGAGAGTGGTTTTTGCTTGCTCCCTGGTTGTGTGAGTCAAGGACATCGATTGTATTCGATTGCACTTGTAGGGTTGCTACAAGTGGGTTTTAAGGAAACCTAAAGTTAGGGTTCTAACTTGAGTATCCGGTGGTATCCGGGTGGTAGGGACGTAGGATTACCGGGAACAAGTCGGGAGTTGACTTGGGTAATCCGAACCCTTGAAACATAATTGCGTTTGCGTGTTCTTCTCTTTGGGTTGTTTTCTATTCCGCACTATTTGTTGGATTGCATTTTATTTGGCGAAAATTCCTATTAAATTTGCATAAACACTATTCAACCCCCCTTCTAGTGTTTTCCCCATAGACAGGATCCTTACACTTCCGACTATAGCACCTTCAAGAACCGTGAAGGAGCTTCTTCGGTAATGGAAGGACACTCCTCAACGAGGCCTCCTTTCTTCAACGGTACCAACTACGGGTACTGAAAATTCCGGATGGATACTTTCCTCCGGAGTGCTTCACTATGGAGGACCACGATGAAGGAGTATATCGAGCCTACCAAAGAAGATTTCAAGAAGTGGACACCCGCGGAGATCGCCGCGGAGGTAAGCAATGCCAAGGCAATGAACGCCTTGCAATGTGCCTTGGAGCCCGAGGACTTCAATAAGATATGCACATGTAAGAGTGCATATCAAATATGGAACTCCCTCCTCATCTTGCATGAAGGGACAAGTAGGGTAAGAGACTCTAAACGCGTTGTAGTTAATAAAGATTACGAGTTATTTCATATGCTACAGGGTGAGAAGATGAAGGAGTACTATGCTCGCTTCGTCGACATCACAAACGAGTTAGAGGCTCTCGGTAAGACCTACACCCAAAAGGAGAAAGTCTCGAAGATTATCGATGGACTTCCTTCGTGTTGGGAGAAACGTACCTTCGCCATCGAGGAAGGTAATGACATGAAAACTTATACCGTTGTTCAACTAATGGGTACCTTAATGTCATATGAGGTACGCAAGGATAGCAAGTTGAAGTTGCAGGACAATATGAAATCCTACCTAAAGCAAGACGAGCCAAAGAAGAAGGCTATTGCTTTCAAGGCCGCTCCATCAACTTCCACATCGACCGATGATGAAAACTCGGAAGACGAGTTGGACTTGGAGTCCATGGCACTCATGGCAAAGAAGTTCAACCAGTTCTTCCGGAAAGGTAACTTCAAAAATAAATCGAAGTTTAGTTCTACTAACGCCTCCTCTCCATTGTGCTTTAAATGCAACAAGCCAGGACACATGAAAACGGAGTGTCCTCAAAATAAGCAAAAGGAGAAGTGGAAGGCGCCGAAGTTCGACAAGTCCAAGAAGTACAAGAAAGGGTACAAAAAGGGGCTTGTCGGGACATTCACCGACTCCGAGGATTCCTCAAGCGGAGAGTCGGACGATGAGCAAGTGGAGCAAGCACACATGTGCTTCATGGCTCGAGAGGAGCAAGATAAAGATTCCTCTTCCGATGATAGCGACAACAAAGGCGATGAGGTAACCATGGATGACCTTAGAAATGCTAATGAGCAATTATGGTCTAAATACACTAAATTAGTAAATAGGTATACTAAAGTAAAAGATGATTTAGCTAGCATCCAAACCTCGCCTAAAACTATCATCACCAACAACGACACCGTTGTTGAAGAGTTGAAAAATGAGATTGTAAATCTCAAGACTCAACTTGAACATGTTAGCATTGAGGATCCGGAAGAACACAAGATAGCGGATTTGACTTCTCAAAACTCGACTTTGAGTATTGAGAATGAAAGTCTCAAATCTTGTGTTTATGTGCTCACATCGCAAGTATCCACTTTGGATGCTTCTATGCGTTCTCTCACCGAGAAATATGAATGCACATTAGGCCGAATTAATAAATTCAATAAGGGTAAGGACCATTTGGATAAAATCCTAAATGACTTACTCCTGGCCAATCACCACATTGGCTTGGGGTATACGATGTGAAATTCATCCAAAGCGGCCACTACCTTTGTTAGGCCAACTTCCGATGCCTCAACGAGTGGTAGCAAACACTCTATTGGTAGTTCATCTACCAATGGTGCTTCCACCTCGTACACACCTTCATTTGGAAAGAAACCCACTTTGGGTGGACCTTCAAAGAAGGGTCATGCTTATATGTACACCAATACCATGCCACGTAGGAACACACGTCCTACTCCACATGCTCACACATATGATGATTTCTATGCACCACATCCACGAGCACGTGCACACCATGTGAGACACCCTCACGCACGTGTTCCCCCACATGCATATGTTCACCCACATCATCGTATGAATAATTATCCACATGCACCATTTCATCATGTTCCTTATGCCTATCCACGACATGCATCACGTAGAAATCAACAACGCATGCATGCACCCAATAGGATTAGGGCTCCCAAAATCTTCACTATTTGGAGCCCAAAGGACACAAGCATGGATGAAAAACAAGTTTACATGAATGATTATTTTATGAATGTAGTGGATAATGATAATTATGTGGGGAAGTCTAAGTCCAATTGGACTTGGCTTCCAAAGGTCTAATCTTTTGGACCCAATGACCTTGGGTACCATGATACGATATTTTCTATCTTTAGGTACTCAAGAAAAAGAAACGGAGCAACAAATTTAAATTTAGCTCCAAGAGGAATTGGTTACTCGATAGCGGGTATTCAAAACACATGACGGGTGACGCTCAATTGCTTTCCGGAGTGGTGCCCATTGCAAATGGGAACCGTGTCGTCTTTGGAGGCAACGAGAGCGGAACCATCATAGGTGTTGGTAAAGTGGGTAATCCTTCTAAACCTCTTATAAGTGATGTTTACCTTGTTAAAGGATTAAACCGCAATCTCATTTCAATAAGCCAACTTTGTGACAAATGTTACAAAGTTAGCTTTGCGAAAGGAATGTGCCATATTTTAAGAAAAGATAATAATGAATTATTGTTTTCCGGCACACGCCATAAGGATATATACATCCTAGATCTTCCAAGATCACAGGAACAATGTCTCATTGCCAACACAAGTGAACAACACTTATGGCATCGACGTTTTGGTCATGTGAGCTTTGGAACACTCTTTAAACTTTCCAAGTTAAATTCTATTAGAGGCTTCCCTAAGCTTGTCTTTCAAAAGAAAAGTTTTTGTGACTCGTGTCAACGAGGCAAGCTTCCAAAATCGTCTTTTAAACCTAAGAAAAGCATTTCTTCTAAGCGGACACTAGACCTATTACATCTAGATTTATTTGGGCCAACTAGAGTTGCTTCATTAGGAAATGCACGATATGGACTTGTCATCGTTGATGACTTTTCTAGGTTTACTTGGGTATTTTCATTGAGTAATAAAAATGATGCTTTTGAAAACTTCACAATATTTGTCAAGAAAGTACAAAATCTCATTGGAACCACCATTGTCACTATTCGTAGTGATCATGGAGGGGAATTTGAGAATGAGTCTTTTGAGACATTTTGTGATGAAGTTGGTATTACACACACCTTCTCTTTCCCTCGCGCACCTCCTCAAAATGGTGTTGTTGAGAGGAAGAATAGGACGCTTGTGGAGTGTGCTCGCACTATGCTTGATGATAGCCAACTTGGCCATCAATTTTGGGCGGAAGCGGTACACACCGCTTGCTATGTGTTTAATAGAATACTTTTGAGGCCCGGCACTAAACAAACTTGCTATGAATTATTGTTTGGTAGGTTGCCTCAAGTTAAACATTTTCGAGTTTTTGGTTCAAAATGTTTTATTAAAAACACATATGGTAGTTTGGACAAATTCGATCCAAGATCCGATGAGGGGATTTTTATTGGATATTCCTCGCGTAGCAAAGCCTACCGGATATACAACAAACGAACCTCAACGATCGAGGAATCGCTTCATGTTTCATTTAATGAAGGATTTGTTCCAACTAGAATTACTAATGATGACGACTCCATGGATGTCTTATGTGATTCAATTGGTAATTATAATTCTTCTAATTCTAATGATTCTATTGATACTAACCCGACTAATGAAGTTTTTGAGAATGTTCCTAGTGATCAGGGAATTCCCAAACGGCTTCATACCGTCCGTGACCATCCTCATGAGCAAGTCATTGGCAATATTCATGATAGTGTCAAGACGAGATCGCAAGTGAACTACTTCGCTCATTGTGCCTTTGCCTCCTCGATAGAGCCAAAGAATATAAATGAAGCGTGCGAAGATAGCGCTTGGATCCTTGCCATGGAAGAGGAACTCATTCAATTCGAGAGGAATGAGGTTTGGGAGCTTGTTCCATTGCCATAGAAGAACCACACCGTCATAGGGACAAAGTGGATCTTCAAGAACAAGACCGACGAAAACCAAATCGTCATCCGGAACAAAGCTCGGTTAGTAGCTCAAGGCTATCGGCAAGAGGAAGGTATCGATTTCAAATAATCCTTTGCTTCGGTATCTAGATTAGAATCAATTAGATTATTGTTATCTTTTGCATGCCATAAGGATTTTAAATTATTTCAAATGGATGTTAAAAGTGCGTTTTTAAATGGAGATGTTGTTGAGGAAGTTTATGTTTCTCAACCTCCGGGTTTTAAAAATGAAAAATTTCCAAATCATGTTTTCAAACTTAAGAAAGCACTTTACGGTTTGAGACAAGCTCCTCGAGCTTGGTATGACCGTTTAAAGAATTTTCTTTTGGATTTGGGTTTTAAAATGGGAGAAGTTGATTCCACATTATTTGTTAAGTATTCGAATAATAATTTAATTTTAGTTCAAATTTATGTTGATGATATCATTTTCGGTGCTACTAACTTTGCTCTTTGCGAAGAGTTTTCTAATGTGATGAAGGATCAATTTGAGATGAGCCAAATGGGTGAGCTCAAGTATTTCTTAGGTCTCCAAATTCGCCAAATGAACGATGCAATCTTCATCCACCAAACGAAGTACACGATGGAGTTGCAAAAGCGATTTGGAATGGTGAATGCCTCCGGGAAAAGACTCCAATGAGCACGACTACGCATCTTGATAAGGATACGGGCGGTAAAGATGTAGATATTCATCTATATCGAGGTATGATAGGTAGTTTACTATATCTTACCGCAAGTAGGCTCGATATTATGTTTGCCGTATGTGTATGTGCTCGTTATCAGTCTCAACCTAAGGAGTCACACTTAGTAGCGGTAAAGCGTATTTTCCGTTATTTAAGTTACACACTTGATTTTGGATTACTTTATCCAAAATCTAGCACGTATGAGTTAATCTCATTTAGTGACGCAGATTATGCGGGATGCAAATCCGACAGGAAAAGTACTAGTGGCACTTGCCATTTTATAGGAAATTCTCTTGTCTCTTGGTTTTCCAAGAAGCAGAATTCCGTATCACTTTCAACCACCGAGGCGGAATATATTGCCGCGGGTGCCGCGTGTGCTCAAGTTCTTTGGATGAGACACACACTTAAAGACTTTGGTATAAACTGTGATACTTGCCCTATCATGGTGGACAACCAAAGTGCAATATATCTCTCTAAGAACCCAGTACACCATTCTCGTTCTAAACACATAGATGTCCGACACCATTTCTTAGATGATCATGTTGCTAAAAAGGACATCATATTAGTGTACGTTGAAACCCAGATGTAAATCGCCGATATTTTCACGAAACCCCTAAAGGAAGACTCCTTTATGCGGTTACGTCGAGAATTGGGAATTATGGGTGAATCCGAGATTTAGGATTCATGTTATGTTCAATAATCTTGCATGCTATTCATTTCGTTATATTTGCACATGCTAGATTAATTGAAATTTTCTGGATTTTTGTTGAACATTCGGAATTTTCGCTCGATTTGTTCGTAAACGTCAAATTTCAGATTTTCGATGTTTAATGGGGGTAGTATAATGATTAATGAGAGTTGTATGATGTTTCGTCCAAGTGCGATTAGGAGAGAACTCAAAATTTCGAATTCTAAAATTTTTGAACTCTGTTAGTCGGTTCATGTTCATTGACCGACCGACTAGATCATCATCTAGTCGGTCAGTGAATGAACTCAGACCGACTAACTCAAGCCCTAAATTTTGGCTTCAGTTACTGTTTGCAACTAGTCGGTTCAAGCGCATTGACCGACCGACTAGATCGTCATCTAGTCGGTCAGTTCTTGAACTGTGACCGACTAATTACGACGGGGACTATCTTGTCTTTTCAACTTCCGATCGACTTATAACTCAATCTAACCGACTAAACTCTTTTCTAGTCGATCGAAATCACTCTCTCAACCAAAATCCCCAGAGCCCCTTGGTCTTCCTCCTCCCTCCTCCGTCGTGTCCGATCGATTTCCGGCCATCCCCACCGTCGCCGTCCGTCGATCTTCCTCCCTAGGGTGGTCGGTCGGTGAACCTTCTTCATAAACGTTTAGGGAACCCTCGCAACCTAAACGCCGTTCGAAGACTACCCATCCCTCTTCGTCTTCGCCTCCTCTTAAGCGTAAGAGGACGGCGATAGCGAAGCCCCGATCTCAGCCTAGGAAGCAACCCGTTTCTTCTGCTTCGTTCCGTGCCCACACACCTCCTGATTCAGACACGGAATACATACCTGAGACCGAGACCCATAGGGATCCTACACCCCCTCCTAGGGAACCTACGTCTAGCTCTAGACCCCGTACTTCCTCGCGTCAACCTAAGGGAAAGGGTCCGATGCCAGTTGGCAGTGTCGATATCTCATTATGTCGCGATGACCCGATGTGTCTCACGGCATATAACCGTATCGAACACTGTCCGCTGCTTCTGGAGCATTTCGTACAGTTTTCAGACTTCTCAGGCCTTGCTGATCTTCTGTCGTCTTCCGGTCTTATCGATTATCTTCGATATGACCCCAAGGCGAATCCCCATCCCTACCCTCGTTTGGTCAAGCTGTTTTATGCAAACTGTGTCCGGGGTCAGTACGACGAGACCCACTTGATTGAGACTACTGTCTTGGGGACACCGATTGTCCTCACGGCAGAAATCTTAGGAGAGTTGATTGGTTGCTCCTCGTCTGGCCTCCTTCCTTCAGATATTTCCGTCGATGACATCTCTGAGCTTGACCAGGTCATTCTTTCTGAGATCTTTCATGAGATTCCTCCTGCCATGATTGGCGTGCCATCTAAGTCTTTCAAGCCTAATGGTTGGTTCCTAAATCTGATTCTGAAGTCATGCTTACTTCCTAAGTACGGCTCATCTTCCTTGCCATCCCAGCCATTCCTAAAGCTCATCTATGTCATCTTCATGGGGAGCGAGATTAACTGGGCTCGGATCATACTCGATAAGATGGATTCTTTCGAGTGTATCCGGAAGTCCACGAAATCTGCTCATATCCCTTATCCATGCCTGTTGACACTTGTTTTTCGCCACTTTCGTGTCCCTCTGCCCCGTGATGATGAGCGTCCCCTCGGTCCCCCTCTGAATGCGACAGCCGTCAAGAAGTCTCTTGCGGCACTTCGTCATGTTTAGAGGACGACCCCCTCTGCTTCAGCGTCTGCTTCAGTTGCTCCTGCTCCCTCTACCACTCTTGACGAGCTCGCACGTTCAATGAGACGTATGGAGTCTCGTTATGCTCGTACTGAGGAGATACTTGCTCGTATCGCCTCCCGTTTGGGTATTGAGATCCCTCTGTCAGTTTCTGACGAGGAGGAGTTGGATGAGGAAGAGATCGAGGAGCTTGTTCGTGTTGCTGCTCATGCCCCTGCGTGCACTTCTGGTGCTGCTGCTTCTTCTGCTGGTGACCCCGATAGCACACCTGTTGCCACCGTTCATGCGGTGGATACTACGACTGGTGCTCCCGAGGCCACTACCGTCGCTCCCGTGGACACTTCAGCTGATCCGGTGACCACCTCCACTCCTGCAGAGCCTGCTGCTGCTGCAGATCCTCCCGCTACCTCCTGAGCTTCTCTGAGGACTCTCTTGATGCACTTTGGATGATAGATCTTATAGTGAGAGAGTTTGGGTAGGATAGAGTGTGGTTATGTATTTTGGATATTTTGTTGTATTTTGATGGATATGTATGTTTTGTGATACTCCGATGTTATGTGTGATATTTTGATGTATTTTGTGCTTCGATCGTTGGATCGCTCATATGTATGTCGGTGATTTATATTTTTGATGTACTCATGGTTCATATATATATATAAATCGATGTTGACATTTCATTCTCTTGTGCACATTATATATTCTTTTTATGTCTCTGATGTTTGATTTCGTCGCTCGACGATAATAACTTGGTTAAATAGAAAATATTTCTATGGAAACATAGAATTGTTTTCCATGCACTAAATTAACCAAGAATGTTGATATTGGAGAGTATATTCCATAACTCAATTCGTAAAATTAATTTGAGTTTTGATGATTTTATTTATCGATTTTCGACTTTGGTCTCATTGACACGCTTTGATTTTATTCGTATTTTCCTTTGGTGTCATTTGGCCCGTGGTCGTATTCTACGACTCCCGTGCTTTTATTTGAAGCCATTGTTGTTGTCGTTGATCTCCTCCCACTCTTTTTGCTAATGCCAAAGGGGGAGAGATATAATGATGACGATGAGCTAAATGATAATTTAAAGCATTTTTCCAAGAATCTAATTTGATATGTTAGATTCAGGGGGAGTTAAGATATATATATATGGATTTTCAAATCCAATATTTCAATAATCGATTCTCATTTTATACTTTACTCGTCTGCTTGATGCGTATGATTAATATATATTTTGGAACTAACGTGTCATCAATGCAGGGGGAGTAAGTAAATTACATTTGAATCATTATTTTTTATTATTATTTATGTTGGTTTGTCATCACCAAAAAGAGGGAGAATGTTGGATATTGGACTCCCCGGATTTGGTTTTGGATGATGAACAAACATAAATATATCGTGAACTAACTCTTTGTGAGCGCAGTTATGGAGATCGTCGCCAAATTCATATGAACATCATAAGCGACGTCTCAAGACTTCTCAAAGCGTGTGATCGTATGCCTAAAGCTTCGTTGAAGCTCAAGGACCATTTTAGAAGTCATGAAGATTCGATTGAAGCTTTTGAAGACGGTTCGTCAAGTTTATTTATTGTCTTCTAGCTTCATTTTCGTAGAATGTTAAGCCTTGAGTAGGTCTTACGTTTTTATCTTCATAACGCTCATGTCTTAGATCTAGGATCTTAGTAGAAGTCCATACGAACTTTCCCGAAGCTTCGCGCTTCGATTCGCGACTTCTTGTGCATGTTAGTTGGTTCAAGAAGAAGAACCAACCGACTAGATGGTAATCTAGTCGGTCGGCAAAGCTTATTGGACCGACTAGTTTGCCTCATTCATTTCTAGCTCAGTTACTGTTTACAGTTATTCGGTCAAAGAAGGTTCACCGACCGACTAGTTGTGAAACTAGTCGGTTAAGAATCCTTCTTGGACCGACTAGTTGAACTTCCATTTTTGAGCCTGAGCTACTGTTTATCGTTAGTCGGTCTATGTACATTTGGAGACCGACTAGTTGATGAACTAGTCGGTCAACTTTTGTTCTTAGACCGACTAATTCAATTTGTTCTCATACTATTTGTTTTATCTCTTAGTCGGTCTAAGTTCACTCACCGACCGACTAGTTGTGAAACTAGTCGGTTGGCTAGTGTTCTTTGACCGACTAGTTCTGTTAGTCAGAAACTTCATCTATTCACTGTTCACCACTTAGTCGGTTCATGTTGATTGACCGACCGGCTAGTTGATGAACTAGTCGGTCAGTGGTTGTTCTTTGACCGACTAGTTTGGTTCAGAATAGAGCCGTTGGAGCTTTAATTGAAATGTTTTTCTCTCTCTCTTTCCTCTAACCTATAAATACTTGGTGTGCTGCATTCATTGTACTCAAGGCTGATTTTAAGAGAAGTTTAGAGATCAAAGAGAAAGCATTCAATCTCATTAAAGCTCATTCATTTCCATTCAAGAATCTCTCCTCACTCTTATTTCAAAAGAGAGATTCATTGATTGTGAGCCTTCCAAGCCAAGTGCTTGATTCTAGGTCACCAACAACCCCATAGCTCTCCATCACTGATCTACATCTTGGAGCTAGGGTTTGGTGCCTCTTCATCTTCCCCAAAATTATCTTTGCCCTAATTCGTAAGTTTACTCAAGGCATAGGTATTTTGTGGTAAGAGTTTCTATTTCATTTACTTTCATATTGTAAGTGTTTTTCTCTCGGTTGTGAGAGATTGTTTGTGATCCCGGGTTGTGGGAGTCACAAATTTCATTTGTGTATGATTTGACTTGTGAAGGTTTTTCACAAGTATTTCATAGTGGAAATCTTGAGTTAGGGTTTCTAACTCAAGTATCCGAAGGGGATCCGGGTGTTTGGGACGTAGGATCACCGGGAACAAGTCGGGGAGACTTGGGCGGATCCGAACCCGTTAAATTGCTTGTTTGCGATTGTTTGTCTTTGTTGTCTAACATTTACATTTCCACATTTTCCGCATTATTGGTAGAGATTGCAAGATAATTAGGAATTATCCTCTTAATTATTTTAAAGTACTATTCACCCCCCCTCTAGTACTTGTGCAGTAGCTTAGCAGGGCATTACAATTCCCAGCATCATAAACATCAGAATTTCATCGAAGAAAATGGGTGAGAAATCCCAAAATAACATCACCAATGTGCACCACCCACCAAAGCACAACATCATAAACTCACATAATCATCGAAGCGATTGGTTGCGATATCACAAAATTTCAAAATCCTATCATCAAATCACGCAATCCCAACAACAGAAAATCTCATTTTCATCACGGCAGAGGGTTTCAAAACCTCAAAATTTCGAAACATTATCGACATGCAAACATTCAGAACATGCAAGCATAGAAAAAACCCATTTCATCAAGTTCGGCAAGTGAAAATGCCAAAATTTAACTTAGGGCTTCAGAAATTATACCTTCGCGCAAGGAGTCGTTCAGAAATCAGCTCGCCTCTCACCGATCAGCTAGGCTTCTGCACAGAGCTTCGCTGGCTTTGACAGTAGCAAAGCTTGGCACAACCTCAGCAAATAAGATCAACCCTAGGCACTGAGAAACACTTTTGAAAACCTAGGCAACCAAGATCAGCCTCGTCGCCGCCGGATCTAGGGTTTTCAAGAAGCGGTTGCCTCCCGCGTCATGGAAGAGGGGTGAGAGGAACGCTGCTGGGCCCAAAGAGAGGAATCCATCCTGCAATCCCCACAATTTTCGGGGATTTCGAAGGCTGGAAAGTGCGGCGACACGTCGGAGAGAGAGGGTGAAGGAATCGCGAGGGTTTTTCTCCGCAAAGGAACAAGCGAAGGGAAAGAGATCGCGAGAATTGGGTGAACAGTTAACGAATTGACGACCCGCAGACGAAAAAACTCACTTTCTCGGGCCCTTTCCGTGCAAAGAAACAGTCCCCACTCAAAGGATTGCTGACGTGTAGGGATGAATTCACACGGATCACTGACGTGTAGGGGTGGAGTCACAAGGATCGCTGAAGTGGCATTTACTCCACCGTCCATTTAACAAGCACAAAAGCACACATTTAATCACCGTCCGTTGGACAAAAAATCCCTCCAAGCCCTTCTGGCCTTTTCCCTGCTCAAAGGTCAATCAAGCACATGTGGTGGGATCCACCTCACTATAGATACCATCCTCTCACTCTTCTCTCTTTATTTTCTCTATCTATCAGGTTCTCTTCTTTCCAACATGCTTAGAGTTCTCTTATCCAAAAAAATCCCCATGAACATCAGCAATACCGATTACCGGTTCTACACCACCACCATCGGTGGTGATCCCACCATCTTCTCTCCCAAAGGCGGTGATTTCATCAAAATTCCCGCTGGATGGAACTGCTTTCGCTGCTCCAACCTCAGATCAAGGCCCCAACCAAACGGAAATCACGTAGCCACACACACCATTAATCTCTCTCAACCGCATCGAAATCATCTGTGATGATGAAGATCATGGGGACGTTGGCTTCATGTCATGAATGGGTGCCCGAACAGCACTGGGTCAGAGGAGGTGCCACCGGAGCGGCCGGTGCTGGCGTTGAGCCATTCGTACTCATCATCCGACGATGATGAGGTCGTCGTCGATCCTAACGTTATCCACGACGACGTTGGGGTCCTTTGATGAGGATGAGGAAGGAGAAGATCTCTTCAACGATAACTACATGGAGTCAGTCCCCTTAAAAGCCCCTAATTTATATTGTTTTTCTTTAGATCTGGTGGCTAATTTCTACCATATTGTTGTTTTTAGTGATTATCGACGATTGGACGAGCATGACCAGTATTAGCTGATGGGGTTAGATGATTCAATGGAGGACGAGAAGGATCAAGATCAGATCAGGGTCGATTGGAGGGCGGCTGAGGTCGAGCTGGATGACAGGGACGTGAGAGCTGGCGGTAGATGAGAGCAGAAGCTCCGTTAAATGCCCGATCAAGGTAAGCTTGAAAGATATAACCATGCGATTTAGGATTTTGTTTGTGTTTGTGATCTAAATCTGTTCTAATTAAGATTTCCTCTGCAGATTCATGTGTTTGTGTTTGATTAAATAATAATAATGATTCATGGATTCAAACTTTCAAGGACAGAGACCGACCAAGCGATTGATTAATGAAAAATAAAGTGAGGTGGTTGCAAATGATCTTTATCCATTGCAGATTATGAGGAAAAATTTATGATGTTGACAAAAAGATTTCACCCACTACAAACCAACCCATGCACATTTATTAAAAGGTCATTTGTATTTAACTCATTACCAACCCATTCAGACATACCACAATCTCGAGGCCTTCCACAATGAAAATGCATATTGCTGGGGTTTTCAGCTGGGCGTAGTTGGCTTACAAGGTTGCTTTTTTAATTATTCACTGGTAGCAACATTTATTTAACCGTTGAAGAATTGTTAGGAGAAGAGTGTAAACTGATCTCTAAAATCAGGAGTAGCCATGGCATAAGCCATGGCTCTCAATATATTCATTCACTTTAGACGTCCAAGGGACTCCCCACTAAGTTAGTGGGGAGTAAATGGTGAGATGATGAGGGGAGGGAGGCCAAAGGCCTCCATCAACTCACAACACTCCCCCTCATCTCTCCATTACCTTGGTTTAAGCATATGAATATTTCAGGATTCAGTATGCTAATGGGGTGGATACTTCTTGATCCAGAGCCACTGTGGTTGCCTCGTTAAAACCTTAGCTGTGGAAAACCCAGTGGGAAAAACCAGCAGCTTAAGGGAAAAGAGTACAACTATTGAGGGACTCCCCCTGATCTGTACAAGCTTCAGGCTTGCAGATTTCCTATGTATCTATACAATCATCTCATATTTGTCTATACATCCATCATGTTCTGAAAGCAAATACAATCATCACTCATCTATACAAGTTTCACTCATCTAGCGGCTATTGGAAAGCAGTGGCGCTCTGGAGTGGAATGCTCTTTGAAATTGGTAGATGACTCCACTGAAGTATTCTTTGAATCAGTCTTCACCGTGTCTGCAAGGTACTGCTGGACCTGGCTAAGCGTTTTCAATACTTGTTTCTTGGATGTGCTGGACCTGGCTAAGCGTTTTCAATACTTGTTTCTTGGATGATGAGCTTCTCAGAAAATGTAGACTTTGGAGGATGATGTGTAGATATTTCGGAGGTGTCCGGCCTTTTGTGTTTTAGTCATCGCGATGATCTTTAAACCTGCATATGCAATATATATTCTTTGACTATTGGAAGTTGCGCAGAAGCATCTTATCCTTGGTCTAGTGGTGCTCTCCAGGGCAACACTGTATCTGGTTAATAACATTACTGCAGACGTTCTATCAAAGACACGTGCAGTTAGCCAGATGAAGAAGTGTAACAAGTACACTAAAGCTAGGCTCTTCGGGACCTAGGATGTCCTCCCCCTCTTCCAGCGACTGGAAGGTGTCATAAATAAGCATCTATTTTAATAAGTTGCAAATGGACATCATTCTTCAAAAACTCCAGGTGTATGAAGGATATTAACGGGTTCCACCACGAAGGTGTTAAATATATAAGCCGAGACAATACCTTGTTATACCTAGGTTTTTCATTTCCAAGGTATGCTTAAAGCTATCTGATATCTCAATGGCCTCTACAGGAGATCCTATTAGCTTTAAGTCGACCATATGTACGGCGAATATCACAAATCCTATCAACGATCTTTCGAAAAAGATACACGTACAGAATATTGCTTAAGATCAACTAATGATCTTTGTAGCCTTTATGGAGAAGACGTTTCTACGTCTCTCTTTCATCTCTGGGGGTAGAGTATACCCTTATGAAAGTTTTATATATATCTCTATATCTATATTGCCGTATATGTATGCAGTCACAACGTCCATGAGCTACATTTATTGGCTTTTTCAGAGAATTTTAGGCTTTAGTAGGAAAATGATCATATTTCCTTCATTTCAATTTCTTATGAAATCCAACTTATATTCCACAGGTTTTACACATTCAGGTGTATGGACTACTAGTCCCAAGACTTTGCTTTTCAAGAGTGAGTCCAGCTCTACTCTTATTGCCTCGTCCCACGTTGGCCAATCTATGCGTTCATGCTATAGATAAGTGGGTTGACGTCATCGTCGTATTCAGCGATGTGAACGGCAATAGCGAAAGCAAAACCGTCGTCGACGATTGCGCTATTTCTGTCAGTAACTCTCCAGTACGTACGTAATATAATGATTTTTCTCCTGTTATTTCCTCTGCAGGGAAAGTAAGAGGGGAGAGGTTGCTGGTCTGAGCTCAGCATCCTGTGGATGGATCATTTTAATATATCCAGGATTCTTCCTCTTTCGAGAAAATTTTTTATATTTTTAACCTGGCGGGCGTCCTCTTTTCTATTGAGGTATAGCCAATTCTGCTGCTGGTGGATTGCATCCATCTTTGGGAATGTCAATCCTAGCTGGCGTGTTGGCAGCAGGGACGTGTGAACGAACAATCTTCTGGTTGTCCGTAAATTTATCCGGCAATTGATGTACTCTAGTCTGAATGTGAAGGATCTTCTGGATCTCATCTTCACACAGAAAAAGTTTGCGGATCATAACGAGATTAGGACTTTTGTGTCCCATGATATGGTCTCAGAAGCTTCAGGCTTCTTTAGATTGCGTGCCTATTTCAATGAGATTTTGCTCATCAAATTCACATTTATCAAGACTTGGTGGTAAACCATAAGCAAGCAGCATCAGTAATAAGATATGGCAACAAGCGGGCCGTATCGTGATAAGCGATGCTGAATGCAGTGTAATGGTCCCTAAACATCAACAGGCAACTGCGATTTTACAATGGACATGAAATCCATTGGAGTCTCTTTACCAGAGATTCTGCTAACCCATTATGAGGTTGAACATGCTGCAGGATGTTCAATTTTAATGCCAGTTGGTTGGCAGAAGTCTTGAATGATATGTGTAGTAAACTCACCCACATTATAAGCTTTTGAGAAAGCTAGGTTGCGAGTGAATATAAAGGCACACATAAGACCATCTAGTAGATGCATATATCAGTACAGTAATGAAGTACCGAAAATGGCCATTTACGGGGTGAATAGGCCCGCAAAAGGTCACCATGTATTCTCTTAATGAAGCCAGGAGACTCTAAACCCACTTTTAGGATGGAAGGTCTCTCTATTAGTTTTCCCTTATGACAAAGGGGGACAATGAAACTCAACCTTTTGAAGAATCTTCAGGTTTTCCAATGGATTCATTTGATGATGCGTCTATCATCGCTGATCCAGGATGACCAAGTCCATTTTGCCAGAGTTAAAAACTATGGCAAAGAAAGGCACTTCTGGTGCTCAGTCGAGTTGGCTTTCTATAGGATGAATATCTGTAATTATAGGGGCCCGACGGGGGTCTAATGAAATCGTAAGTAGATGGTCTTCTGGCCATTCTCTTGACAAGTTACATATTGATATTCAATATATATTATCCACAATTTTCAAGTTATTTTCTTTAGAAGAAATATCCTTAAGAGGAGAATTTGCATCTTATAATCTCGTTGTATGTGGGGAGCAATATCAATGCCACACCAGTGCAACGAGGCACTGTCCACAATATTCCATACTTCATCTATAAGTAAAACGAAATTTTATTTAAGTCAATGCAAAAGACATTCAAAATAAAAGTTCGTACTGAAGCAAATTAAAGATGAAGCAACATTGAATTTTAAATGCATAGATAAAAGATGAAGCTTAATCGAGCAGGTCGTCGTTCTCGAAGTCATTTGCAGTGAACATCATTGGTGGCTGAACAACTGCCAAGTTTGCTTCAGGCAGAGACTTCTGGCTCGCCTGATATAGTTCCTGGAGGTGGCGAGGAATGCGGCAGATTCTGGACCAATGGCCAGTCATGCCGCATCTATGGCATTTATCCTCCCAGTTCTTCTTAGGAAGTGACACTTGGTCAGTGTTCTTTTATTTCCATATGAAGTTACTCTTTCATGTATTGTTGTTGTTGGACGGGGGTGCTGCTCCTCGTCCATTCTTCATCACAGCTTTCCCTTTGTTATTATTAGCCTTCTTCTTGTTTTTCCACTTCTGGGGAGAAACGTGGTGGGCTTCAGGGATAGGTGCAGTGCCAGCTGGACGTAAATTATGAGTGGTTAGCAGTAAATCTCGATTCTGCTCTGCCCTAAGTAGGCATGAGATCATATCAGAGAATTTCGTGAAGTTGCGTTCACGATACTGCTGCATGAGGATTGCATCTTTCTCGTGAAACGAGGTAAATGTCTTTTCCAACATGCATTATTCTGTCACTTCTTCACCGCATAATTTCAGGCGTGAGGTGATATTATGAAGTGCATAATTATACTCAGCGACGGACTTATAGTCCCGAAGTCTGAGGTTTTCCCACTCATAACTGTCACGCGGTAATATTACATCAATTTGATGTTTATACCGTGCCTCCAGTGCTGTCCACAGCTCCATTGGGTCCTCTACCGTTAGGTATTCGTCCTTTAAGGTCTGATCTATATGTTTCCTAATGTAGATTATGGCTTTCGCCTTATCCACGTCGGAGACAGTGGTAGGAGTTCTACTGCTAGATGTAGCAGAAGCATCGGCCACTGCTGGGGCCGAAGGAGGAGCCAAAATGGAGCCAAGGAGGGCCATTGAACGCAAGTGGAACTTCAGGTCCACTCGCCAACTTAGGTAACTTTTTCCTGCAGAATCGAGGACCTCGAAATCGACGCTTGTCAATTTTGCCATTTATCTACGCAATTTAAAATAAGCATGAATTAATTAAAATTGAAATTCACGCATCAATTTGGAAACCCAAAATAGGTCCCTATATTTTCCAATTTTCGTCTCCGTCTTCATTTGTCGGTACACCAGTCTTTGGCATTAATACATTTATTCCTCACTTACAAATTCTCTTAAAAAGAAAATAAAATTGCAAGGAATTTTAAAAAGGGTATCAAATTGGCCGATCCCAAAAATCACATTTTAGCTTATATAAACATCCACGCAGCTTATAATATGCTACAGGCACAAAAGAAACAACCACGCAGGCATATAACACAAGCATATATATAATATGGAAAAAGAGACTATAAAATATAATAATCTTTCGGACCACGGGGAGACGTCATACACCGTTAGGTTAGTTGACTGACGGCAGAGCGGTCACAGGATCCTGAAGATAATTATATTTTGAAAAAATCCTAAAGAATTGAGAGCTGTCGTGCTGATAACGTGTTGAAGGATTGTTAGGAGAAGAGTGTAAAATGATCTCTAAAATCAGGAGTAGCCATGGCATAAGCCATGGCTCTCAATATATTCATTCACTTTAGAAGTCCAAGGGACTCCCCACTAAGTTAGTGGGGAGTAAATGATGAGATGATGAGGGGAGGGAGGCCAAAGGCCTCCATCAACTCACAACATTAACGAATTTCCCAGTCAAATAAGTAGGGCCAAAACAAATATTTTTGGTCCACAAAATCACAGATAAGTTAGTAGATTGATGGGCCTTTAGCATCACAGGCTCGAGAAAAAATAATCCTGGTTTAAATGCGTTTTTTCTTCCTTTTATTGATGCCAACAGGCTAATAAAGTATATAACACAAATAGATACTCGAAGAAAAACATTAAAAAATAATCAAATAAAACAAATAAAAAAGAAAATAAGGAGAAATGAAAGTAACAAAGAATCAAGTGAAACCGAAGAGAGAGGGACATGAAGAGTAGGAACTGCATGATGTTCATTCAGAAGGGACATAGCCTTGGGTATATGAACGGGAATGATGGTAGACATCTATTAAAAACGTGTTTTTGATATAATTCTGTTCTAATTTGCTCTTTGAAGTGTATTACAGATTGATTTCATTATCTCATCTCCATTGCAGTTTCCTTTCTTCAACAGCATCGAGCTCATCTGCAATGATGAAGATCATGGGGACGCTGCGATGATGAAGATCATAGGGACGCTGTCTTCAAAGTCATGAACGGGTGCTCAAACAGCACATGGGTTGGAGGAGGTTCCACCGGAGCAGTCGGTGCCGGCGTTGGGATCAACTTCGTGAGGGTTGGGATGAACCGCATGGATTGGTTCTCGCTGGCAGTGGTGCACAGTGATCTGTGGCTGTTGTCTGTTGCATTCTATCTTGGGGCGAGGCAATGATGTTGATTTTTTGTTTATAATCTGTTTTTATTATTTCACTACTCAAGCTGAGGAAACAGTTCATTTATTTGTGATGTTTATTTCAGATCACCTGTTTTTTTTGTGAAGCAATGCTTGTGGCACTCTGTTTATTTCAGCAAATAATCGTTAAATAAATGTTTATTTCAGATCAACAGCAAACAAAAGTAACCAATTGTGAGCTAGTTTTTTTGTTTATTTGTGTTGTTGAATTGAGACTGGTGGTAAGCTACAGAGACTCATGGGCCTTGATTCTTCACTATAATGGGATTCCAAGAAGAATAAATAGCAAATCTCTACAGAACATGTTGATTTTTTATCTTCTCCTGAATTTTTTGTGTCGTTTATTTCACTTCTTGCCGCAATCACCTGAAAATAAACATAGCTACCTTGATGATTTTTTTGTGTGGTTTGTGAAGCTTAAGATTTGGGGTAAATATTTTGTGGTTTATTTTGTTAAAGATTGGATTGCTACTTGGAAAACACGGTTCCTTTTCTATTATAGGGAACAAACAAATGATAAGCACATGAATTTGCTTCAATTTGAGCACTTTAATTTTCTTATTTAAAAATAAGAATCATCATTTGACTATCATCCCAACAATCTAGTCAACTGGTTTGGCCTGGTGAGATGTTTTTACCTCAAAGATGTTTTTCTATTTTATCATTTTCTTCAAATCTAACATGCTATTTAAGTGCTTATATGTTTTTTATAGTTGGAATGGTCTTGGAAACATGGTTTATAAATATGATATGCGGCTTCGATCTGCATAAACTCGATACAGATCTAAATAAAGATGGCCCAAAGCTGAATTGACAAAAATCCTGCAAATGAATTAATGTAGTAGACCTCACCCTTTGGGCTAATGACTACTACCTCAAGACTTCTTTAATAAGGGATACTAATTTCTAAAAATTAGAATTTCTTTACTTTATTTTAGAAAAAAAGAAGTTAATTAAGTTAAAAATGAAGCAAGTTTGGTTTATTCATGTACCATCTAATGTGTATACACAAGATTCCCAGTTCATAAAATAGAACACCATAAAATTTGTTAAACGAACCGTACCCTTATGGCACATGTTAAATTAGGAGGATACTAAATTTTGGGTGAACAAAATTTTTTTGGGGAACTAAATTCTCTGGAAAAGTAAATTTTGAGGGAACTAATTTTTTAGAAGACTAAATAACAATTATTGTGCTTCAATTTTGGCGGATCTAAGATTTTGTGGGGGATATCTTAAATGAACTGTGCTGAATTTGTTGTTCCGCGTCGAAAGCACCCGTGTCGAATTTGTTGTTCCGCACCGAAGGCGCTCGCGCATTGTTCCGTAGTGAAGGTGCACGTGCTGAATTTGTTGTTTCGCGTCGAAGGCGCCTGCGCCGTATTTGTTGTTCCATGCCAAAGACGCACGCGCCGTATTTGTTGTTCCGCGCCGAAGGCGCCCACGCCAAAGGTGCCCGTGCCACTAAATATTTTTACGCTAATTTGTTATTCTTTTAAATTTTGGCTATGTAAATAATTTTTTGGGGAACAAAGATTTGGGGGATCTTAAATAAACCGTGCCCGCGAGCACGGGTTATGACTAGTGCATAACTAAAAAAGCATAAAGCATATTTTACATAATCTATTTCTCTCCCCCATTGGCATATAAAAAAGATGGGTAATAGCCAGATAGGAAAACCAAGGGCAAGAGAAATAACCATCACATATGCACAAACATAATGTGAACGACATTCAATGTGACATATGAATGGAAAAACTAATGCTAGCAAGCAAAAGTTCATACTCCACCATAATCATACAAAACATGCAAAGTTGGGAGTAAAGAACACACTCACATAAATATGGGAATAAAAAGTAAACATACAAGCATGGTACTCAAGCAATGAATAACAAGTGAGTGAGCTAGCAAGGTGGAAACCAAACAAAATTGGGGTTTGGTTTCCGTATATAGTCATTATGAAAATATAACATTACGAACATATGAATCTATATACGAATTCTAATCAAGCCTAAAAACATTCTTGGGAATCCACAAGGAAAGTGATTTGGGATTCTTAAGAAGATGTTTAGTTAAGGCATGAGTGGGAGGTGAGTGTGCACGCTTATGAGGTGGAGCATAAACATTGGGGTGCCCCGTGTATGAACCATGATATCTATCATTAGAAGTATTCACAAAAGCAATACTACCATGCATAGGAACATGTGAAGTATGCAAAGGTTTAGCATCAATTCTAGCATGCACGCATTGATAAGATTTCGTATGGGTAGAAACATCATGCATAGCATCCAAGAAGAAGCATTCATATCAATATGTTTTTGAATAGGCTTCTTAATATATGCAAGACCGAAATATAAATATGCATGATTTCTTATTGGCTTAAAAAAGAAGTTGATTTTAGGCAAAAAGAGTTGGATGTGACTTTCGTTTTTGAATGCTCCCCCACAAAATTAATTTGGATGCTTCTAAGGGAAAAGCTTGGTTTGTTCACCTTCAATGAAGAGGATCCCAAAATCGTGTCCTTGCTCAATTTGAAATTTTCAAGTTAAGTAGACAATATCTCACACTTCTTCAAAAGTGAAAAAAATGTTGTCATCTCTCTTGGATAGACATGAGTTAAGATCACAACATTTGATTGGAGAGCCAATGTCTCATCTATCAAAATGTTGTAATCACAATCCGAGTGCATCTTCTCTATTTGGAGTTTGATAGAAGCGTTCTCATCTCTCAAAGCACTCAATTGAGAAAGAAGCTATCTTTCTCTGTATGCAAAGAATTAAGTTCAATATGATGCGATGCATACAGACTCTTTCACAGACTTGTGAAAATCACGATCATACTCAATACGAGATTTAAAAGAGTCATTCTCTTTGCTCAACATACACACATGAGAATCAAGAGCAATCTTTTCTTGATTCAATGCAATGGTTTGTGTATTATCACGAGGTTTGGATAATAAAGAAGTGTGTGTGTAAAGAAGTGTGTGTGTAAGCATCTCTCTCAAGCTTGTTGTTTTTCGCTTTGAGAGAGTTGTATTTAACCAACAACGCTTTATAATCATTACTTAAATCATTGCGTTGAAAAACAGAGAGTTACGAGATATCTCATTGCCATCGATGCTCTCATCATCGCAAGATTCCTCTCCACCATATTCTTCATCAAGATAGTCCCATATATCATTTGCCGTCGTGAAATCCATTACATTCTTTGCAATTTTCGGAGAGATGGCATTGAGCAAAGAATTCCACACTTGAGCATCTGAGGTAATAATCGTTGACTCATATTGCACATCAAGTCAACGGGTTTTCCTCCATTTTGAGAAGTGTTTTCCTTTGAAGACGGGAGGAATAGAGAGAGGTTGCTGAGACTTAGAAGTCATGCTTGCAAAAGCCACCAAATCAATGCTTTGATACCACTTGTTAGGACCTAGCATGGCTACACAGTACACTAGAAGGGGGTGAATAGTGTAAAGACAAGCAAAGTGCTTAATTAAAAGTTACTGGAATTAAAGCACAATAAGCAGCGGAAATTAAAGATAATGCTCAACAACAATCGAAAACACAAAGGATTTTACCATGGTTCTCCAAACTTGGGTATATCTAGCCACACCAATATTCACGATGATCCTACACAAGGTAGTGAATACAATCTCACACAGAGGTACCTCATACAAAGGATTTATTCTCTCACACAGAAAAAACCTAACTCTCACAAAGAGAGCGACTAACTCCCACAAAGAGAGCAACTAATTCCCACTAAGATAATTAGGGTTTCAAGTAACAAATGAAACAAACAACACTTACATTTGCCTTGGTATGATCTTACCAATGTGAAGAAGAAGACATGCAAGTGATACTCAAGTGCTTGAGATGAGGCTTTGCTTGTACTTGATGATCTTTCTCTCTTCTAGGAATGAACCCTAACACTTCTCACTTGAGTGTATGAATGAAGAGAAGAAATATATTCTCCAAATAAGGAATGCGATTAAAATCCCTTGGAGAAATTCTCTAGAGCTTAGATGTTATAGCATAAGATTGAAGCTCTAAGAAGGGAATGATGGAGGAGTGGCTTAGAAAGAGATGAAATGATCTTCAATGATTTCCCAATCCTTTCAAGAGTTCTACATAAACTAAGCCATCTCCTATATAAAGGAACCAAGAAAAGCCCATAAAACCAACCAAAAACCCAGAGGAAAGAATTCTGTAACGGCTAGATTTTGACAGTTTACGGCAAAGACATGCGACTGATGAAGGATGGACAGTCGACTGATCAACGACAATATTTTTCCCAACGGCTATAATCTGAGCCAGGATAGGCGACTGTAGAAGACTACACAAGCGCCTGTAAATGAGCAGGCGCCTGAATATATTTCAGCAGGCGACTGTCCCATGGGATGGACAGGAACTGGAAAATGCAACTTTCATACTTGTGCATTCAGACGAATGACGAGCAAAGTCCAGGCGCCTGAAGAATGACATGCGACTGTAAACTCTACATCAGTCGACTGGCCCACAAGATGGAGTGATGTCCAGAAATGACAGGTTACACACTTTGGCATACAGGCGACTGTAGGACAATTCCCAGGCGCCTGATGGAAGAAAGTCGCCTGAATAATGAACTTCAGTCGTCTGTTCCAAAAGCTCAAGAATGAGTTAAGAATAAATTGACTTGAGATGTTCACACCAATCGACTGTAGAAGGCTAGTCAGGTGCCTGGTGATCACCAGTCGCCTTTCCTGCCATCAGAAGTCGGCTGTTGGAGAGCCAGAGACTCCAATTGGAATTCATGACATGAGGAACATATTGAGTTGGATTCTATGATTATCCTAAGGCTCACTAAGATGGTTAATACATTTGCATGAATAAGTATGACCATCTATCAAGGCATTACATAATCCTAGACTCAAAAATAGAAAAGCAAGTAATAAAGATATTACGTGGATTACAAATGCTTCTCCAAGAGTCTATGTCTTCTAGCTTGAGTTGCCTTGATCTTCCCATCATCTTTCAAGCTTTGGCACCTCTTGATCAGCTTCCCTTCATCAAGTTTCAAGCTTTGGCTAAGCTCCATTTGGTGTCCATCCTTGCACCAAGCATTATGCTTTGCCTCATCAACATATAATTATTAAGATTAACTGAGACTAAAACATAAGATTGATTAGCACACTAACTTAATGTATTGATCATCAGCAAATAACATTAGTCTTGAACCCAAGAACTAACAAAGTCGTTCCTCCAGTTGCCGACCCAATGTGACAAGTCCAGCAAGAATTTCCTGCCTCTCCTAGCAGCGATATGAAGCCATGTCCCCAAGGAGACAAGCCAAACCCGGTGGAAATAAAAGATCGGCAAGGTCGGCTCTAACCCATGCAATTGACAGATCACAACAAAGCCGACCAAAGAAGGGATCAAATATGGGGTCAGCTGGTACATGGATACCTGTGAGGAGGTTAAGACCTAGATAAGGAAGGGGTGAAGAGGGAAACAAAGCCCTAGCCAAAACATCTTGGTATACACCCCAGTCTCACGGGTCCTAGGAAAGTAGATCCTTTCGTCAAGAAATGGGACCCGGACCCTGTACAGATAAGAGAGGCATTACGCCCTGATCTTCTCAGCTGTGGAATAGAAAACAGAAGAGACCGTATCAAGAATCGCTATAGGAACGCAAGACCCCTCAGCCCCTGAAGAACCCCTTCGCCAGATCAAGACGTCAAAAAGCAAACCTTTACCCTTCTCAGGGAGCACTTTGGACTCGAGACGCGGGGGGCTCCGATGGCCGCGATATGATCATCAGCCTCAGGCGAATTACCGATCCTCAATACCCTCTCCATTAATCAGAACAAAGATGTAGATAAAGAAGGGAATTACCTCGCGAAAACTAGGAGAGAGACGTCGAAGGCGAGACAGACATGGGAACTCTCCAAAGTCGGGGAAGAATAAAACTGAATCAGGAAGCTCGAAGAGTGAACCCCTCTAAACCTTGCCGTTTTATATGGGTGGCGATTTCAAATCCGGACCGTTCAAGATGGAGCACGTGTCAACATCCCAAAGGAAGCGGCTCTCTGAATCCCGCACCCAATGGGTGGGAGAATTCTCGGCTCGTTTAGTGCGTCGCCTCGACTGACGCACCCGTCAAATTCTAACGTATCACATCCTTCGGACCGAACCACCACAGTCGAACAGCCCAAGCGATAGAGGTAATTGATACAACCCCCGAATGGGCTGAAAGAGAAGAGCCAACCGCTTGGCCCAAAGCTGCACGGGGCTCTAGCCCAAAGGGCCTATGAGCGGGTCAGGGTGCCACGGCCCGAGACCGCCATTCAACAGACTGTTGACCTCGCTTGAAGGAGAAAACCGCTCCCCGTATCGCACCCGCCTTGATCGCCATTGAAACCACCATAACGTTTGCCTTGATCACCATTCAAGGGACCATCAGTGTGGGCGGGCACGGAGGGTGGAATGATAAAACACCAAGAAGGCGTTGACATACGGGGCTCATATAAGAGACCCGAAAGACGGAAGACATATGGATCGATTCCTGGATATCTGACACTCAGGTATTCCACCTCCTCAGACCTTCTTCCACCTTACATTTCTCCTCCATAGCTCGGCTCGAGAACTCGAGATTGGTCTCTCCGCGAACCAAGCCCGATTCCACCAAGCACTTATCAGACGAGATCTGACTCAGGCAGCAGAGGAGACTTGGTCAGAACCAAAGTCCGGCCCACCTGATGAGTCTCTCATTTTGTAGATCCGAGGAGTCGTCACATTGTCGAAGCTCCCCTTCAGTGTCTCGTCGGTTGTCCCCAAAGCGCACCATGCACCAAGGGAGCGCTCGGCCGATCAATCCCAAAGGCAGTCCCCGTCTCTCGCGACCGCAACGACCCTCAGACCTCCAGACTACCATCCTGTGGTGAGAAAACACCCCGAAACACCAACCAAAGAGAACCTGGATTTTAGAATCTGATAACAAGTTTTAATAGCACTTTATACAACATGATGTTCATCTGCACGAACACTTCAAATATTTATAACCGCAAGCGCATAGTGTCATGTAGCGCTATACGGGTCGAACTCAGGGAGGCATTCGTTGAATACTGATTTCCTTCTATGTTCGAAAGCTACACTATCGAATGGTGGTCGGGATGATAAATAAGAGTGAAATTAGATAATAAAATCTCTATGGATTAGAGTATCCTCATCATTGAGCTAGGGTTAACATTGGATCATGAGTTAATCGATTATTGGATTCATTGGGACTTGGGAGAGGTCGTCTAACCTAAGGTCGTTCTCCTATCCACCACTCTCGTGATGCATGATAGGATAGTCCCTTATGTTATCCCTACCCCCCGCTCTCGTAATGCTAAAATACAACTACTAACCTATAAGGACCGTCTACCTTCCAATACTAACAACAAACACTCTAGAGGGGGGTGAATAGAGTATTGGCAATAAATTATGCAATTTAAAATTAACCTTGCAAATGCGGAATAATAGGTGCAAGAGGAATTAATCAACACAATCAATCCAAATGCAAACACAAGAATTACCCTGGTTCTCCAAACTAGGGTACGTCCAGCCACACCAATATCCATCATAATTCTCACACAGAGAAGTGAATACAATCTCACACAGAGATACCTCACACAGAGGATTTGGATTCTCACACAGAGAAATCCTTACTCTCACACAGAGAGACCTCACACAGAGGATTTATGATTCCCACAAAGAGATATCCGTGCTTTCACACAGAAAAACTTTTGCTCTCACACAGAGAGACTCAAACTGTCACACACAGAGATCTCAACCAACCCTCACACAGAAGGTTATACTCTCACACAGAGAGTAACTAGCTCTCACACAGAAAGCGACACAATAAAACAAATACTCTTACATATGCCTTGAGATGAACTTACTCATTAATGAATGCAAGGCATGGAAGAGGATCTCCAAGTGATGAGATTTGCTGGAATTGCACTTGGATGATTTCCCTTGAGCTAGACTTCAATACATGAAGGAGAGAATGAGCTCTAAGAGGGAAATGAGAGAGTTTGAGAGTAACTTAATCAATCTCTAAAGATTTGCAATAGCATCAAGAGCATTCTTATGAACTCAGCCCTATCATATATATAGGAACCCTATAGGAACTCTCAAATGCCAAGAAAATAGCCAAAAGCAAAAAGCTGCGACTGCTAGAATTTGGGCTGAAACGTCACTGACAGTCGACTGATGAACAAATGACATTCGACTGTCCAACGGCTAGAAAAATCCCAACGGATATAAACTGAGGCAAGACAGTCGACTAATGAAGTCGATACAGTCGAATGTAAACAAGACAGGCGCCTGTTAAACCTTCAGCAGGCGACTGCTGTAAGGGATGGAATAAAACAGAGAGTTGCACTCTTACTCCCAGTATGCATACAGGTGACTGATGAACAAATGACAGTCGACTGTAAAATAGACAGGCGATTGTTTATCCTTCATCAGTCGACTGCTGCAGGAGATGGAGAAAAACAGAGAGATGCAATATTCGCATGTATGCCTTTCAGAGGACTGTTGACCATTTCACAGGCGACTGTAAATATACAAGCAACTGTAAATTGAACATCAGTCGACTGATGCGACAAGCTCAAATAGAGTCAATAAAAGGTTGACTTGAGCAGTGCACCACAGTCGACTGTATAAGGCTCGACAGGCGACTGGAATCACCCAGTCAACTGTAAGACCTTCAGCAGGCGACTGTAGGAGATCCAGAGACTCCAATTGAGTCTTTGAGCAAGATGAACCTATTGGGTTGGATTCTATGATAATCCTAAGGCTCACTAAGATGGTTAAATGCATATGCATGAATGAGTAGACCAACTATCAAGGCATTACATTAAACCTAGACTCAAAAAGAGAGAAAGCAATAAATGAAATATTACATGGATTGCATTGCTTTCCTTAGAGTCTATGACTTCAATCTTGATGCCTTGATGCTCCCCATCATCTCCAAGCTTTGGCACCCCTTGAGTCCAAGCTTTGGCACTTCTCCACTTGATGTCCATCCTTGCACCAAGTGTTTAGTCTCCAAAAATGATATTCTTGTAATGTAACTATGAGACTAAAACAAGGAAGTCATTAGCAACAACATAATGTTGTGATCATCATCAAAATAACATTGGTATGAAACACCAATATTCAACAATCTCCACCTTTTTGATGATGACACACATTATGTAAAACATAAAGAGAATAAAGCATAATGCTAATGAGCTCCCACTACTTATATGCACCAATTGTAAAATGAGATACACAATTGTAAATACTCATTATACCAAATGAAATAATGAGACATCATGGTGACATATAATAGGCATGGATTACATAAACCAATTGCAATAGGAAATACTCATGCACACATGAATGGTTTATACGATCCCTCTCCCCATAGATATATCTCTCTCCCCATAGACACATCTCTCTCCCAATATGCATATGTATGAAATACAAGATTTACATAATGCATATATCTCTCCCCCTTGACATCGTCAAAAAGGTGGACATCAAAAATATCCTCATTGTCATCTTAATCAAAGATGTGACAATATACAAGAGCAAAGAGATTTATGATACCAAATTGTAAAAATTTAGCGGGTATCAATCACTATCCCAAGCTCCCCCTAGATCATAGAAATGATCAACTTTTGACTTTTAGAATCTATACCAATTGTAAAGTAGGAGAAAAACAATCTCTAACAATTGAGGTAATACCAATTGTAGAAAAAGAATCTTGGAAGATAATCCTCTTTACCAATTGTTAATATACATTGGAGCCATGGGCCTAAAGTGTATTAAATCAATAGATATGAAAAAATCAAATTCATTGATACACAATGACATTGCCAAAACAAAATAAAACATGAACCATGTTGGCAATATCGATGGGTTGAGGTTTAAACCATCATAACCATTTGGAAAATGACACCAATTGAAACAATGATCCCAAGAACATCCCGAAATGAGAGTTAAAATATTTTTTAAAATATTTTTTAAACATACAACATATTAGCTCATCCATTGTCATATATATTGATAAAAGAATGCATGCATGACAATGTATTCCCCAAGGTCCCATTTTCATGAACAAAAATTTGAAAACATTTTCAAAATCATGAAACACACACAAACAATGGGTATGCTAAAAATAAACATTTAAGCATAATACCCATGCAAATATGCATATGTGTGAGGAACCTAAACATTATGGAACCAAACCCAAGAGGAGTTTGATTTCCTAATGTAATCATATGAAGTGATCACATTCCTAACTAGAAAGTTGATGTATCTATCCCTCTCTTGCACACTACATCTAGTGGGAATCCATAAACTCAAGGATTTCCTAGGCAAGAGTTTTGCCTTTACAAGAGGGGTGGATGTGGCATGCTTAGGTGTAGAAAATATTTTCTTAGCATGCATAAAGTGAGGATTTTGCTTCTTAGCAAAAAATGAAGGATTTTCATTTTTCCTCACCACCTTGTGATTTACATGCTTCTTGTTGGTGTTATTGTAATACAAGAAAGCATGTTGATTCTTCTTAGGTGCTTTAGCAATATTTCTTGAATTTGCACCGAAAGAAGAATTAGAGGTGGGTTTGGTAACCACCTTTGGAGTGTATCCCAAACCTACTCTATGGTTTGCCAGATGTTGTTTTTCAAGCAAACCGCGGAGTGAATCCCTAGCATGAACAAAGCTAATAAGCTTATGGGATTCCTCTTCGCATTTCAACGTAAGTTGAATGCGAGTTTCTAAGCTAAGGTTTTGAGCTACTAACTTTTCATTGGTTATGCTCAATTCCTTAACTTGAGAGAGAAGTGTGTCTCTCTCACTAGTGTCACAAACATGCAAAGCATCATTATTATTTACACTAGTAGATTCTAAAGCATACATCATACTCATAGCATTCTTAAATTTAGCTTTCAATTTATCATATGAGTCGACGCACTTACTTGTCAAGTTGGAGGTCACATTGAAGCGGTATTCGAGCTCCTCGTAGGATAGCTTTTCCTCCTCGACGTCCTTATCGCATTCCTCCTCGCTAGAGCTTGACGAAGACTCTTTCCCATTAGCCATGAAGCACATTTCTTCATTGGAGTTGAGCCACGCCTCTCTCTCTTCATCACTTGAGCTAGAGGAGATTGATGAAGAATCATCAAAAGCCGCAAAGCACATTGAGCTTGCTCCTTGTCATCCTATTCTTCATCACTTGATGTATCCTCATCGGAGTCATCAAATGTGCCGACAAGTCCCTTCTTTTGGTTCTTGAATTTGGACTTGCCTTTTCAATTCTTCTTCCCTTTTTCTTTGTAAGTCTCTTTGTCGGGCTTGGAAGGGCATTCGGAAGAAAGCTGACCTTTTCCTCTACAATTGAAACAAATAGAATTGTTAGACTTAGAGGCAACTTTGACAAAGATTTACCTTGCTTGCTCTTGAGGAATGCCTTGAATTGTTTGAATTGCTTGGCAAGCTCGATGTAATCATAATCGCTAACATCATCTTCTCCATCATCTTCACTCGGAGCTTCCCGATAGAATTTCTTTCTCCATTCGATTGGCTCCTTCTCGGCATGGAATGCAACCCCTTTTTGCTTTTCAGGCTTCTCGGGCTTGGATAGTTGAATCTCCTTCTTGTGTTGAAGCTTTACTTCATACGCCATGAGATTCCCAATGCACTCCTCAACGGTGTATTTGGACATGTCGTAAGACTCCAAAATACCGTTGGCCTTTGACTCCCATTGAGATGTGAGCGAGTCAAGTATCTTCTCCACTCGATCCTCTTGGGAAATCACCTTCCCAGGTCCTTCCAAAGCGTTCACGATTTCTGTGAACCTTGTGAACATCTCCGTGATGTTTTCACCTTCCTGCATCTTAAATAACTCATATTTAGATCTAAATACGCATTGTTTAGATTTCTTTACCTTCGAAGTCCCTTCATGAGAAATCTACAATGTATGCCAAATTTCGTTGACCGTTTTGCACATGGAGATACGGTTGAACTCATTTGAAGTGAGGGCGCAATGGAATGCATTCATAGCCCTCGCATTAAATTTGATCGAGTCCTTCTCCGCTTTTGTCCTTGAAGCCACGGGTGTAGTAGGCTTCCCAAATGGAGACTCTGTGATGTCCCAAAGATCTTGACCCTCCAAGTAGATCATCATCTTGATCTTCCAACTTGGGTAGTTGGTTCCGTTAAAGAGCGGGGCTCGAACGGTTGATAGACCTTCTTCATGAGACATGGATGAAGTGTTGTATGCCATCGTTATTGTATGCTTTCACCTCGCTCTGATACCAATTGTAAGGACCGTCTACCTTGCAATACTAACAACACTCTAGAGGGGGGGTGAATAGAGTATTGGCAATAAATTGTGCAAATTAAAATTAAACTTGCAAATGCGGAATAATAAGTGCAAGAGGAATTAATCAACACAATCAATCCAAACGCAAACATAAGAATTATCATGGTTCCCCAAACTTGGGTACGTTCAGCCACACCAATATCCACTATAATTCTCACACAGAGAAGTGAATACAATCCACACAGAGATACCTCACACAGAGGATTTGGATTCTCACACAGAGAAATCCTTACTCTCACACAGAGAGACCTCATACAGAGGATTTAGGATTCCCACAAAGAGATATCCTTACTTTCACACAGAAAGACTTTTGCTCTCACACAGAGAGACTCAAACTCTCACACAGAGAAATCTCAACCAACCCCCACACAGAAGGTTATACTCTCACACAGAGAGTAACTAGCTCTCACACAGAAAGCTAGGGTTTCAAAGAAATAACACAGTAAAACAAATACTCTTACATATGCCTTAAAATGAGCTTACTCATTAATGAATGCAAGGCATGGAAGAGGATCTCCAAGTGATGAGATTTGCTAGAATTGCACTTGGATGATTTTCCTTGAGCTAGACTTCAATACATGAAGGAGAGAATGAGCTCTAAGAGGGAAATGAGAGAGTTTGAGAGTGGCCTAATCAATCTCTAAAGATTTGCAATAGCATCAAGAGCATTCTTATGAACTCAGCCCTCTCATATATATATATATATATATATATATATATATATATATATATATATATATATATATATATATATATATATATATATATATATATATGAGGGAAATGTGCCTAAGAATGACCTCAGGTAGAGATACCTGAGCACACCCCCGCTGTTCGGGGTTTGTGAGTATTTTTTTTTGAAAATTTTTTTTGCAGTAGGTAGATATACTTGTTATGTAGCTCCCCACAAAATTTCAACTCGATCCGACACCGTTTGAGCCTCCGTTCATCGATTTCAAAAACGTTGCGCAAAACTGTCCAGAATTTGGACAGTTTTGCGCAACGTTTTTGAAATCGATGAACGGAGGCTCAAACGGTGTCGGATCGAGCTGAAATTTTGTGGGGAGCTACATAACAAGTATATCTACCTACTGCAAAAAAAATTTCAAAAAAAAATACTCACAAACCCCGAACAGCGGGGGTGTGCTCAGGTATCTCTACCCGAGGTCATTCTTAGGTACATTTTTTGCTATATATATATATATATATATATATATATATATATATATATAGAGTGATCTTCGGTTGCGAAAAAAGGGGTTTTCGCACGGTGCGAAAACATTTTTTTTATTTTTTTGAAATTTTTTTTTTCAAAAATTCTTTTTTTGATGTTTAATCCATACAAATATATACCCCAGGGAAAATAATGGGTGAACCCGTTGGGCATTAGAGCACCCATCCAACCGTTACAAATTTAACGGTCTCAAAACGTGCGAATTTGATGAAATGCCTTGATCGAAGGCCAAATGACATTATTTCTCAATGATTATTTTTTGAGGGGGGTATAACAACATATAATGAGGGTGGAAAAAAGAATTTTTGAAAAAAAAAATTTCAAAAAAAAACTAAAAACATTTTCGCACGGTGCGAAATGTTCTCATTTGAAAATTTTCCTATATATATATATATATATATATATATATATATATATATATATATATAAATATATATATATATATATATATAGGAAAATCTTCATGTGAGAACATTTCGCACGGTGCGAAAATGTTTTTATCTTTTTTTTGAAATTTTTTTTTTCAAAAATTCTTTTTTCCACCCTCATTATATGTTGTTATACCCCCCTCAAAAAATAATGGTTGAGAAATAATGTCATTTGGCCTTCGATCAAGGCATTTCATCAAATTCGCACGTTTTGAGACCGTTAAATTTGTAACGGGTGGATGGGTGCTCTAATCCCCAACGGGTTCACCCATTATTTTCCCTGGGGTATATAATTGTATGGATTAAACATCAAAAAAAGAATTTTTGAAAAAAAAAATTTCAAAAAAATAAAAAAAATGTTTTCGCACGGGCTTTCGCACCATTTTTTCGCAATGGAAGATTGCCCTATATATATATATATATGAACCCTATAGAAACTCTCAAATGCCAAGAAAACAGCCAAAAGCAAAAAAGCTGCAACGGCTAGAATTTGGGCTGAAACGTCACTGACAGTCGACTGATGAACAAATGACAATCGACTGTCCAACGGCTAGAAAAATCCCAACGGCTATAAACTGAGGCAAGACAGTCGACTAATGAAGTCGATACAGTCGACTGTAAACAAGACAGGCGCCTGTTAAACCTTCAACAGGCGACTGCTACAGGGGATGGAATAAAACAGAGAGTTGCACTCTTACTCCCAGTATGCATACAGGCGACTGATGAACAAATGACAGTCGACTGTAAAATAGACAGGCGACTGTTTATCCTTCATCATCAAAATAACATTGGTATGAAACACCAATATTCAACATAACCTATATCGATGTCTCCTCTCACTGATACATCGATATACGTTAGGTGCATTGTGTCCGACAAATGTCCCCAATCTTCATCCACGCCACTCTCGTGTTCGGGGATTTGGATATATATTAGGAGAGCTCTAGTCGGCGCCTAACTCTCGTCGGTCACACAGATAGTTTAGGTCATTGTCGGGATCGAAAACCCTAGATTAGTCTCGACTCTCGTCGGGGCCAATCTAATTATCCACGATGGATGAGAGCGATCTACAATGACAATAGGCATCCTAACCCCAAATCCTCAGTTATCCAACAATTACATTAACTATTTCATCCATCCCATGACCCAATTTCAATGGGGTTCAACCCACTGCCTCAGATGAAAAACTACTCACTGCCCATTAACAAAGAGGCAATCAACATCAGAGATTCAATGAGTAATGTCATGGATTCAATGAGAGAACTAAAATTATAACAATCCACAAATTCAAAGAGAAAGAAAATCTATTTCTATTGCAAAATAACAAACCAAAAACAAAGTATTAAAAAGCAATAACAAAGGAATAACAAAAGAACTACTGAATTCAAGGGAGAATAATTCGTACAAAACCCTAAAAACTCCAAAAACTAGCAGAAAAGAGTCCCCTTCTAGCACAAGAGAAGATAGGTTTAAGTACCCCACCCCCCCCCCCCCCCCCCCCCCCCCCCCCCCCCGCCGCGCAAAAAAGACCAAAAGACCCTCTAACTTATCCTAGCGGCGCCCCGTTTTGACCTAGAATCTCAATTCGACGCGACTTCGTCGAAAACGACGCGGTTGCGTCACTTATAATGCGTAAAATGGGGCTCTGATGACCGCGTCGATAAGGACGCGACCGCGTCAAATCCGGGTTCGACGCCTGTTTAGTCTTCAAAACGGTCGCGTAAAGCGACCGTTTGGAATTCAACGCTTCTGGGATTAAGCGACCGCGTAGTCTTTGTCACGCGACCGCGTCGATTGCATATTCTTCATTCTTTTCCTTCAGCGATGAGGCCATTTTAGAAGGAGTTCACGTGGCCGCGTGGAGTTTGATGCATGGCTGCTTGGTTGCTGAGGGACGCGGCCGTATGGTATAGCTTCAGGCGACCGCGTGGAATTGGGCTTGATCTTTCTGGGAAGTGTGACGGCGCGGCCGCGTCAAATCGACGCGGCCGTTTGTGTCACATTTTCCTCTTCTTTTCTCCCCTTTGCACACTTTGGTTTCTGTCTTCTGCTCCTTTTGCTCTTTTGCGCCTTTTTCACACTTTATGGTCCCAATTTGATATGTATTTCCTGAAAAGCACAAAATGGACCGTAAAAGCAAAATGGAGACAAAAAAGTAAAAATGGGGTGGAAACGATGAATGAAACAACGTAAAACGTGCATGAAAAGGGGGTAAAAAGTATATACAAAAACCACTTATCAAAATCCCCCAAACTAAACTCTTTATTGCCCTCAAGGAAGACAAGAGAGAGCATAGATTGGAGGCATGCAATCAAGCACACAAAGGATAACATGAAATTTCTAAAATTTCTAAAAATCGAGTTTATATACGCGGGCGAGTCGAAATTTCGAATTCATGAACCTTAAACGATTCGATCTCTTTCCGTCGATAAGAATATAATCCTAGGACGTCGTCTCTAACCCAAAACGTCAAGTAAAATACTAGACAATGGCACATACTCAAATTCTAAGATATTTTCTCTAACTCGTCCTTAGATCGAAAAAATAGGAATCTAAGATATGCAATGGTTGAAGAAGGGAAAAGTTAGGATTTTGGGATTTTGGTCGATCGAGAAAATGGCGCTCACAACACATCAATCTTCCTTGATTCTTGATATTGCTAAGTTTATTCATGCTCTCAATATGAATATATACATATATATACAATATTTTTTTTCCTTTTTGGGATTTACAATTGGTTTGTGTAAGGAGTGTTGGGTCGGTGACTCACAGATCAGGGGGCACCTGGTTAAGAAGGATTCCTCTGACCTACTAACTCAAACCATGTAAAATCCTTATTCATATGCACTCCCCCAAACTAAACCTTTTGACGTGAGGCCCCGATGGTTTCTATCGTGGGGATCCGGTAAATCAGTGTCGCTGGGGGAACGGTGCACATAGATTTTTTATATTCACAAAAAAATTTTATATATAGAAAGCATGGATATGTCAAACAAGATCGATCCTCAGTACTGAGTGATATGTTATTCAAGTCTCGAGGGATTATAATCCATTATACTCAACTATAGATTCTACGGTTCATGCATAAAGTGGGTTTCCAAGTCTCAACCTAGGTCGGTTTCAATTACGTCTATCATATGGATTATGAGGCGACCAAAGCTAGCATATTACAAGAAATTCAAAGCTAGGAATACATCCTATTCATATTCTCAAATGGATATTGTGGAAATCGAGCGTAGAAGTTTAGAAAACGAATTTCAACTCGAGATTCCACGCATATAAAAACTCGTTTTCGAAAAATTCACAAAGCGAATGCAAGTATATTCAAATGTATGCGTGATGATGCATGATGCATGATGCGAATGCAGATATGGAGTTTTTGCTATCCTCATATCATGTTGTACTTTTGTATTGGGTTTCTTTTGTATTGGGTTTCTGCTAATTTCTTTTGGGTGATCAACATGTCAAATGTTAAAATGAAACAGAATGTTAAAATGAATTAGTTGCCCACCCAAAAGAAATTAACAGAAACCCAATACGAAAAGAAACACAATACGAAAGTACAACAGGATATGGCAATGACAAATAGCTCTTAGATGTCAATATGCTGCAACATCAGATCCCATGTCAAAGAGCACGAAACTTTCGTTTCTCGTAGAAAATATATAATAAAGGAGAAGACATCAAGCTCCAGCTTTACGACGACCGAACGGAATGACTGAAAGGAATGAAACCAACCAAAGAGAACATGGATTTTAGAATCTGATAACAAGTTTTAATAGCACTTGATACAGCCTGCATGAATAGATATTTAGAAGAGGATCAGATCAACTTAATTACAAGGCAAATAAATTATTTTTATACGCTTTAAATTTATTCTGATAGATTGTATACAAGATTCTTTGAATTTATTACGATAAGCACTCATATATTAATCCTTCATCCAAAAAAGAGAAAGTGGAAGATGATAAAGAAACTTTACTTTCATCTGCATAACATCAACATCAATGATAATATGTTTATATTAACATTTAATGAAATAATAATAAAATATAAACATTCTAAATATATTGATTGTTACATGTATATGTTCACCATTGAACAAAAATTTCTCACCAAAATCTCTTTTAGAATTTCTTATCATGGCATCATTCGAACTACAATTATCAACAGTGATGGCAAATAATTTAGCATTCAAATTCCACTAAGGAAGACAATTTCCAAGAACATCATTGAGTGCAAAACTTGTATTAAGAAAAGAGACTTTTCAAAAATTTAATATCTTCTTCTTCAACATGAATTCTTCGTCAACATAATGTGCAGTAAGAGCCAAATAACCAAGTTTTTGATTTGAAGTCCATAAATCAGTAGTAAAACTTGCACGACAACCTAAATCTTTCAAAAAATTATTAAGCTTCTGTTTTTCTTCTTGAAACAAAGAAATACAATCATTTCTAATTGTATGACGGCCAATTGTGGTAAACAACGGCTGCAAGCTCCTCACAAAAGTGATAAATAACAGATGTTCTACAATTTTAAATAGAAATTCTGCACAAATCAGGAGTTTCGCCAAGCATTTTCTGCTTACTTCTTGATCAAACTTAAAAATCCTTGTGTCATCAGATTTGTTGAGCAACATGTGTTTCATATCTTTTTGAAGCCTCTTTTTACAAGAGAACTTAAGATGTCGGCTTAAATAAGTTGTTCATGATTTGTTTGAACATGAACATATATTATTACAATACTTACAAATTGCTTTGGAAGCGTCATCATGTTGTTTTTCTAGTGTAAAATGTTCCCACACTTAAGATCTTCTTTTATTGTTGCTTGTCATTCGACATTCTCTATTTCAGCATCTAAATCTCGGGACATCTCGGATGTATGTTGAATGGATGGATTTGTTGACATTGCTGGAGTTTGGGTGCTACTGGAAGGAGTCTATGCCATGATGATAACTGAAGGATGAAATTTAAAAAAAAATGCATTAACACTTGGCACCCAGGCTTCAAAAATATTAAATCTACTGTAAAATCTACTTGCACAGAAGAACTGACAACATTATTTGTGAACCAACTGATGTCTATACTGATGTCTCTAGTCACAGCTTCAATATGGGCATGTTTATCATGGATGCCAATACAAGGCTTTCGAGCTTTTGTTAAGGGTAAACTGATGTCCAATAACAAATATCAGAGTACTAGTAGTGTTGCATGTTTTCTTTTTCATTTGGGGTGTTAAAATCTCAAAAGATTACACGGGCTAGTTAGGCCTTGCTAGCAGAAGGGATGGGTTTCAATATGGAAGATCTCAGGTTTTAAAAAAAAACTAAAAAGACAAAGAACAACATGCCCATTCAATTGTGTGAACAATCAGACGAGTAAGAAGAAGCAGCCAAAGAGGTGAAAATTGAAGAAATTAGAGTTGTCCTTTCTATTAATTAGCATTTATAATAGGAGAAATTGACAAACTTGGTCCAATTCCAGCGCAAGAGAATAAATGAGTCCATAATTCACAAAAAATAGAAATTCACATCATCGTCATCATCCCCACCAGGCCACCACCGTCTTATTTCTCATAACAATTAAAGTTTCATCAATCAAACAATTCAAACTCAAACCCAAACCCATTGAGGAAAAAAGACGCTAACAAGATGTAAATCCTACCCAGATTGAAAACAAAGGGCAAATGAGCTCGCTTTCTTATAAAAATGAGAGAGACGGAAAAGCCTAGAAATTGGGTCTTCTTACATTTGAGTCTTACATTTGAGGGAGCCGGTGTATGGAGGCAAGCAAGGGGAGTCCAATATCCTCACAGCGCTCGGATACGGAGGCGAGTAAGAAGAGGAGATTGAAGCTTATAGAGCAGATGACGACAACGATGACGAGCCCTAGTCCGGGCCCTGATCAGGGCCCGTAAACAGATGCCAATACAAGGCTCTTGAGCTTTTGTTAAGGGCAAACTGATGTCCATTAACAAATATCAGAGTACTAGTGTTGCATGTTTTCTTCTCATTAAGGGTGTTAAAATCTCGAATATTACACGAGCTAGTTAGGCCTAGTTAGGAGAAGGGATGGGTTTCAATATGGAAGATCTCAGGTTTTTAAAAAAAAAATCTAAAAAGACACAGAACAACATGCCCATTCAATTGTGTGAACAGTAGGGGTGTGCGGGTCCGGGTACCCTGTTTTTTTATGTTACCCGGACCCTACCCGGTAAGGGACCGGTTCCTAAAATTTGGACCCGGAACCTACCCAGACCCTATCCGGACCTTATGGTTCCGGGTAGGTTACGGGTACCCTGTAAAAAAAAATCTAATTTGTGATGCATTACGAACATTGATTTTCAAATGATCTGTGCATGACAATTACCTCAAATACACATGACTAAAGATCAATCTGAAAGTAAAATATTGTCTTTAGTCTCTTTCTTCAGTGATAAAGGTATAATCATCAGTCATTTCTACTAGATAAAGCTAGACATATGGAAGAATGATTCACGTTTATCTCTACTGCTCTTTTGAACGCATAAGAGAACAATATGATCTTTGATTCAAATGCATTGTTATTTGATGAATTTACGCGTTGCTCAGAACTTCATGATGCAAGTTGTACTCTCTAATATTATAAGTTCAAATTAGATACATCCAGGGTGGATCAGTCTTATATATTTTGATCATTAATATTATAATATATATAAAAATTAAATATATAAAATATCGGTTCCGGTTCTGGGTACCCGTTCCATATAAACGAGAACTGGAACCGGACCCGGACCCGATACCCGTTGGTTCCTAATTTTCTTACCCGGAACCTAACCAGAACCGATAACTATCTACCCAGAACCTACCCGTTCGGGTAGGTTCCGATCGGGTATTTGGGTACCATGTACCCATGCACACCCCTAGTGAACAGCCAGACGAGTAAGAAGAAGAAGCCAAAAAAAGGTGAAAATTGAAGAAATTAGAGTCGTCCTTTATATTGATTAGCATTTATAATAGGAGAAATTGACAAACTTGGTCCAATTCCAGCACAAGAGAATAAATGAGTCCATAATTCACAAAAAATAGAAATACACATCATCGTCATCATCCCCACCAGGCCCCACCGTCTTATTTCTCATAACAATTAAAGTTTCATCTATCATACAATTCAAACTCAAACTCAGACTCAAACTCAAACCCATTGAGAAAAAAGGATGCTAACAAGATGTAAATCCTACCCAGATTGAAAACAAAGGGCAAAGGAGCTTGCTTTCTTATAAAAATAAGAGAGCTTTCTTATAAAAATAAGAGAGACGGAAAAGCCTAGAAATTAGGTCTTCTTACGTTTGAGGGAGCCGGTGTACGAAGGCAAGCAAGGGGAGTCCAATATCCTCGCGGCGCTCGGATACGGAGGCGAGTAAGAAGATGAGGAGATTGAAGCTTATAGAGCAGATGACGACAACGATGACGACGATGACCCGTAGGATTCTCTTCGAGATGAACTTTTGGTGGGCAAGACGGCAAGCGACGGGCGAGTATTGTAATACAGCTAGGGTTTTCTTCGAGCAGCTAAGGGAAAAGCCAAGCTGGGTTTTAATTTTTAGAGGGAAAAAAATGCCCGAAGCCCGATCCTTCCATCAGGTGAAAGTCATTCAGGCGGAAAAAAGCTCGATCCCTGCATTTGGGTGGCCCGATCGGGCTGTCGGAAGCAAGATTTTGACCCAAAATTTATTCAAAAATTTGGTTTCGGGTTTGGGCTAGCCCGATACCCATTTGGATATGAGTAAAGACTAGGCTTTTCAAGCCAGCCCAATTGGGCAGCAGGCTGGCCCGCGTCCATTTTCTTCCCTACATCATATGCAACAAACAGTAGAGTAGGTGAGCCCCGTGGAACCCGCCTTGCAGCAAAAATCCAACGATGAGCACTCATTTTAACCTTACAACGCCATGATAGCGATTAAGAGGCTCAAACGCAAGCCTCTATACGAAAAGAGAAATTAAAAGGGACAAAGATCACAATTTTACAATGGCAGGACAAGGGGGGAATTAGAAAAGCATTCTAAATAAGTTGGTCAGAGATTTGTATGTGTTACTTATGAAGCTTCGAAAATAAACAAACTCACCAGTAGAGAGGTAACAAAAATACAAGGCCTTTTAACTTGGAGAGGCCCTCGTACTTGTATGATCAGCAAGGGGCTTACAAAATCCTTGAATTTGTCACGCCGCCATAGACATCGTATTCATCTCTAGTCCAGCCTGCGAATACCCAACAATGATAGTATACAACAGGATACAAGTTAAAATTAAGCAATGGTCCATATAACATGCTGATTTGCAAGGTAGGCAACTTCAGCAACACGATGTCATGCTCCCCCCAAGGCTGAGTTCTGGGTAACTCATCCAGCATGTATTCTATATCGGGGCGAGAAAGAAAAATGTAAAATATCAGTTCCCTTTCAGCAACTCTATGACCAAAAAATCCACACAGGATGTTTACCCATCAGAACATTGCATTAGATCGAAAGATTATGTACCTCGACAAGAGAAGGCCAAGTGGGCTGAAGAGCCTAAATTCTCTACTCTTTCTGGAACCGCTCTTCGAACCTGACTGAAACATAATGTTAAAATGAATTAGTTGCTCGTGCTGCTCACTTGATGTGCTGCTCGAGCACGCACAGGTATACACAACTCCCGTGTGTATGACTTGGTGGTACAGTGACCATTGCATCTAGAAATCTGAATCAGGATCATCTACCAGAACTTAATGTGTCAATCCCCACACGCCCAAAACCAAACTAAACCAAACCAAACCAATCTTTCAGTTAATGTCAGCTTTTAACAGAAATGGGGTTTTCCACTTTCATATCATTGAAGCCCTTTTCCAGCAAGGGCTCCAATGCTAAATGTTGAAGGCCCCAGAACAAAATTCCTAACCAAACTCTACTTTGCATTAGCGCTTCTAATAAGCACGGGTCGAAATCTCAGTCGATGCCGATGCCAATATGTATTGCAAATATCATATAGAATTCCAAGTTTACCGATTTGATCTATCCGAAAATTATCCGGTACAGCCGATACCAACTAAGAACTAATATAAGAGAATATTCCAGTGTTAAATTATTATAATTTCATATTCTATAATATTCCAGTGTTAAATTACTATAATTTCATATTCTATTTAATTTCATAAAATTACCAGAAAAATCTCATTTAACAATCAAAATGAGAGTTCAAAATATTGGCTTGTTAATTGAGTGTGTTAGGAAAAAAAGAGAGAAGAAGATAGTATCATGAATGATAGAGATAATCTACGAATAGATGAAACACTTGATGAAGATGAAGATTTATCATCAATTTACAACTATATTAAGGCAACCGATACTTAAACACCGGTACTTACGACATGTATCGCCCGATATTTCTGATACAGTCAATACCGTCTTTCGTTTTGGGCCAAATATGAGTCCATCATAGGTTTTATAATTTATTTGTGAGGGTAAAAGTTCTTTATATTGCATTGTGTACTACTAAATAAACCTTTATTTACGTACAATTGTATTCCAGTGAGATTCGAATATCTACTCGGATAAGTCGAATGCTCAAGTATTATCCATGTGTGTATCCAAATTTTAAATGGAATGGATACCGAGATCCATATTAGTCAAAATATGCAATCGGATCCAGCTCGGGTTATCTGTGTTTGTTTACACCCCCTGCATTCAACTTGTGAGGGCATGTTAGCCATTTTACACATGGATATTTTATTATTTTGCAAATTTTGGAGTCAATTCATTATCATGGTCATTGTCATAAAGGTTACAAAATGATTTCCATCACCTCTTCAATTATCACAAGAGGCATGACTAGAGGGGGGTGGGTCCCCCCTAGATAGCCGCCGGCCTCAAGTGGTGTGGGTGCGGGCTCGGATCCGCATCAGCATGCCACTTGGAAATTTGGAATATGATGGCATTTCTATTATTTTGGAACAATAGTTCCAATCAGTAGGACAACCTACTTGTTGTTTGGATCAAAACACGTTCTTTCTGTTTTTCAATAACATACTTAAGGTTTGTTTTACATACCATTGATCTTAAGAAATGCTTTCCAACAATTCTTGAATCATCAAAATATGAATCGATATGGAGAGATTTTAATGTTTTGGACCTAATAGTAGTTCTGCCAAAATGAAAAAGATGAACGAGAGGAAGCCGGCCATATGAATTTGTTTGCTGATTATTCTACCATAAAACTAGAAAATTATTGAATTGCTTTCATGTTTAAGAAACATTTTTTGAAAAAATTTCTGTAAATCTTGACAATCATTCCAAAATAACTTTTCAAATTTTAAATTTTAAATTTTTTTACTAGAAACGGAGATTTGATTGAGAAAGAAATTTTTGAATGGCAAACTTAAGGAATTTAATTACTCCTAGATTCTTAGAATCTTTAAAAGGTTGCTAAAATATTCAAGAGGTTTTTAGAAGGGAATTAACGGCCATCCAGATTGGATTACTGAAGCAAAGATGTTTAGTTGGAGGGATAATAATTGTGATAGCAATGCATCCTGTACTAGGGTCATTGTATCAAAAACTCCACTTTTCACATGATATCCCTTGAGCATTAAAAAGTCCCAGGGTTGAAGGTAGAGGCAGCAGACAGTTTGGCAGATGACGTTGACAATAATGAAAACATTATGAAAAGCATGTGTTGATGTTTATGTAAACAATATGTGCTCTTCTAGGACGGTGGAAATCGGGGAGGCAGCAAAGAGGGCCGGAAGATCAAAGTGACCTTAACCAAATCCCACAAATACAAGCAATAAATCTGATTCACTTTTTAGTGGTCCAATTAAAATGTGATGTACGTGCCGAATAAGAAGTACCATTTGACATGGAATTTCAAATTTTTTTAGTATACTATGGACTCATTTGGCATACACTTTCTTTCCTGGACGCTAATAAACCATGGCTGGCATAAAATTCCCAAGATTGATCATTGCTCTCAAAAAATCTCCCAAGAGATCACCAAAATCTTAACTCAAATCATATAAACGTGCAGGTTTCATTACAACAGACGGTTTTTTCCACCTCACCAAACCTCATCAAACTTCTCAATTGAGCAATGACAACTCTAAAACTAGTCCAAAGGGCAAAGCCCGCAAATTTGAAGGAATCATTACCAATGTCCCAGTGGCACAACTCCAAATACATTCCCAAATCAAAAAGACCAAATTAGATAAAGATTATTCTCTAGAAGACTCTACTTCTCAGATTTGATCTTATAACAAAATTGCTATGAACCATACTTTATTCAATCAATTCCAAATTCATGAGACACATTGCTATGAACCAATGAACCCAAAAGCCTATTAAACCATTGGTCTAATAAAGATCTGTGGACTGTGGATGAGCATAAAGAAGTGGCCTTGAAAAGTGAAAGGTGGTTTGGGTTGGAGTTTAAGAGTTGAAGGAGAAAGAAGAACAAATTACCTAAAAAGAATGATGTGGCTAGTTTGGTCATAAACAGTAATATGATAATCAAGTGTTCAGTTTCATAATGATGGGATGCCAGAGGCTAGATTTGTGGAAAAAGTAAAGAAAATGTTGTGGTAGTATGTATATATTTTCATAAGTTTATGATAATATTTTTAAAACAGTTTAGAGTTCATAAAGTAGTTTGATGGATTGTAGCATTCAAACCCATGGCATACAAACAAGCTCTCATTAGTGGGAGAGGAATATATTGTCCAAAACTAAATAAATCAACTTCATATCTATCCCACCACTCTAAAAGATGTGGTCCTACGTTAACCCAATCTCCCAAGTTTACAAGAGCAAACCCCACAGCCCTATCTTTCCCTTTCTGAGCAATTTCATCATAAATATATGCCTCTTTTGTTTGAATTGATATAAATTGACTAATTTGTTACCGCTTGATGCATAGATAAAACACATCAAAATCATAATTTCTATTCATATGGAGTTAAATGTGTTAGATAACATCTCTTAAAATTAAGGAATCCGAAATATTGAAAAAAGAGAGAATTTTCCTCCACACTAAATTGATAATTATATGTATAGGTCAATTTTCATGTGCAAAAAGAACTCCATGCAAAAAAAGCATAAGAAAATAGTTTTCTTTTTAAAAGATCTAAACCGTTGGATGTGTTCTACATATGTTAATACACACATCAATCAAAAATCATGAAAATCTCCTTCTATTTGCCACTCAATTGGATCATTACAATAGTTCTATTGTTCTAAAACCATTAAATTTATAATGCCTTGGTCGATGATCAAATCTCACTAGAGTTCACACCTTATTTCTTTGAAGTATATATTTGTATGGATTAAATCATGAAAAAAAATTAAAAAAATTAAAAAAAATTTTCCGCACAGGGGGTTTGTGTGAAATTTTTGCACAATAAAACCACATATATATAAGAATAATGGAAAACATATGACATATGTGGCTAAGCCTTATGTCACCCTCTAAAACACTACATTTCCATATATTTCGAAGGATCGTTCATTTTGTTCTCCATAGTCTAAAACATCAAATATCATGTGAACACAAGGATTTTACATATTCATCCATCGTTGTAAAAAAGTTTTATTCATGCAAAACCATTAAATTTGTAACAGATGGATGAATAAGTAAACCCCATTGATGTCACTTGATATTTGACATTTTGGGGTTTTAAAATATGAACATCAAAATGAACAAGCCTGATCATCTGAAAAATAGGATAGGATGGCCTTTTTAAGGCGTATATATTAGTTAGCCATATATGTCAAATGTTTCCCATTATTCTATATATGTGTGTGTATGTTGACTAGGCTCCATTCGGATGTACTGAAAGTGCGGATCCATCTAAGTTAATTTTAAAATTGGATAATTTAAATGAAAAATCCGTCTGTTAGATGTGATCTAACATGTCTAAACTACATACAAATAAAATTTCAAATGCTTTGGATATGTTTTATCCATGCATCAAATGGTTGTAAATTAGTCGATTTTATAACCATTCTGAAACATTGATTTTGCAACACTTAATGCATCGGTAAAACATATCTAAATCATTCGAAATTTTATTTGTAATTAATAAGACATGTTAAATCACTTCTAACGGAACAATTTTTCCATTTAGATTACGTAATTTTAAAATTGACTTAGATGGATCCGCATGTTTGGTCCATCCGAATGAATCATAATCAACTTATATATATAATAATAGGTATCATATAACATATATGGCTAAGCCCTATATGTGACCTCGATAACTCAACCCTTCCTATTTTTCGAACGATTGGGACTGTTCATTTTGATCTACATATTCTAAAATCTGATAACAGGTGAACGCGAGAGTTTTTACTTGTTCATCTAGCCGTTGTAACTTTAACAGTTCTACAAGAATGAAACTTTTTGATGGACGAATTAATGTGCAAAACTCTTTAAGGTCACTCGATATTTGAAATTTTAAGGTTTTATAATATAAAGATTGAAACGATCGTCTGAACAAATATGGGAGGGTGAACATTTCGATGCCTTAATTTATGTCATATGATCTACATTATTCTCATAGAAATACGTACAAAAATACAAAATGGTACAAGATTACAAGAGCCTAAATACCAATTACATAATTATTGCATGATTAAATCTTAACATTCTCCCTCAAGATGGAGCATAAATGTTAATTATGTCTTGATTGTCGCTCAAAGTATACACATAACAAGAAGATTTGGTGAAAATGTCCATCAATTGTTCTGAAATCTAAGTGAAATGAGTACAAAAAACTTTGCATCTATAGCATCACTAATAGGATGACAATCTACTTCTATATGTTTGATTCCATAAATCATCATAAAATAACAGACGATGTACAACCAGCTGTACAAACCGAAAGTATGAAAGTAGAAAATGATATGAAATGAAATGTATTTTTAGTATCGGACATATAGGATGATGCTCCAGAATATAACATCTAAGATGAAGCAATGAAAGCACTATCCCTGAAGCTAGAGCACATGTAGTGGAATAGAACACCTATGATTGAGATAACTGAAGTTGTAAAAGTCTTGTATACTTAGCCTGAGAAATCTGTATTGTCAGGGAAAAAGTTGAGATTCCAAAAGAGAAGACAATTAGATGTGCATATGTAGTAGCTACATGTGCCTAATCGGGCCTTCCAAACTTGATCCATCATTTCCCAGGCACATGATTGGTTCGCCTACACTAAGTACAATGCAGTGGTCAACTATTAGATACGAGCTTCTGACCACATTGGCCTCCACGCCTATCTTCAAACTCACATCAATATCCTTGACTACGAACAAGCATTTCACAACCCTTAAGATTAGAAGTCACAAATGTAAATCCTTTAAAAACAACAATATATTGAACACATGATAGAGTGACAAAAAAGATGGAATAGAATCACTCTTAAGTATCTAACCACGACCCTGAGTAGCAAATGAGTGCAATTTTTAAAAACACTACACTGTAGCAAGCTCCTCATAATGCCTCTAAAGCATATTCAGATCTAATACTAGAGGTTGATACTAGTTGATCTCATTCAAAATTCCTTTCCGCTTCCAGTAATAATCAGACAAGAGTAACCATCCACTTTGGTGCAAATAGTATTCAATATAAGTCTGCTACTCGAGACATATTTTGTTCATGAGAATACATCTCCTTCAGTGTTTCAATCTCCTTTGCAAATTTCAGAAAACATAACGCTCGCATTTTCTTCTCCATGTTGTTCAAGAGCCATGCCATGATACAGCAATCACTAGCAAGCTAATCATCATATTCACTAGTTAGGGTCTAGTGGATACTGTGTAAGATGTGTCTTCTTTTGCGACCCAACAAAGAAACTAAAAGAATGAGCACACAAAAGATAGTTTACCTCAACGATCCAGGATTCGGTTGAAACCCTAAAAAGGTTAAAGTTGAAATAATATAATTAAAAACTAAAAATTCATCAAATAAATTGAATTTCATGATGAAGTCAAAGAAATCAAGAGATCTTAGTAGACCTAACCTCGATGAAATATTAGAGTTGAGATATGGGTTTTAAGTTATGATTTGGTTTGGGGTTAAATTTGGTAATGGGTTTGAGTTTTACATTATATCTTAATCTTAAATCATCTGAAATGCACATATAAAATAATAGATAAATTTGAAACTGAAACCAACGAAACTAGTAAAACTTACCGAAATCAAAAAATTTCAAAAGGGATCAAAACATAAACCAAGCTTACTAACCTGTGTTGTTAGCGTTACATTGATTGACAAAAACGTCTTTGGAATAGAAACGACCCGCTTCTCAGGTGGCGTCACAATTGGAATAAGTGTGTGCAGGTCCTGCATGTGTCAGTGAAGTCAATGTGGAGTAGTGCAGAAAGTAAGGAAATACTCCTAACAAAGCAGGTAGGAACAGTAAAAACTACACTACTGCTGAAACGTAAATAGAGCACTCACATGCTGCTGGCTCAAGTCTCCAAAAAAGTCCTGCACTATAAGTCTGACTTCTCGTGCTCAAGCACCTCCGTATGATCTTGTGCATCGTACCTAGTGGACAGCAGAAGTCGCACCATGCTTAATAGAGTAGACAATATCTAAACAAAAGATAAGAAAAGTAAATGTGCACAAAAGAGACATGACAACCATAGATATGATAGCACTAAACAAAGAAGTAACTTGGCATGATAATAATCAAACACATACGACAGAAAAGTAAGGAAGTACAAAAGGCGATATGACAGTAGTTAAAAAAGTTACGAAAAAGCGACATGTTATGATGATTAAAAATGAGCACAAATTACAGTAAAATAGTACTCGCTAAAGTGAACCAATCTTAGACAGTGACTTATGAGGAAGTACGGTGTGCAACACGAAAACCCTTTTGAAACTGCAAGGGTGATACCCCCGGGCCGAGTAACAGACTACCCAGGATCCATTCAAATGCAAGTACAAGCGAGAACAGTCAATGAACGATCATGCCTGATTGTGAAAAATAGAAATCCTCCCAGATAGGTCTCAGTCGCTCCGCACTCTCCAATCATAAGTTTGCCAAAACCCAGTGAGCCAAGCTGAAGTAATCAATTTTATTAGTTTGGTGTCGTGAGTTTGTTTAATATTATGTAAACTACGTAGCTAAGGGGATCCACTGCCGTACATGTAATAGTAACATGTCATGTCAAAAGTCAACCTCAAGATAGTCCACCAGTCAATAGTATCGTACCATCACAAGTAACATCCCTTGCACTACGCAATTTATCACAATATTTAATTCATGGTGCTAGCAAGCTCAAGAGATAAATGAAATGACATGTTAGTAAAACTAGTATGAAATGAAGCAGAGATATCCCATATCATGATATTCCATAGCCGAAGGAACAACACGCCGAAACGACGAGCGAGGAATCCAACAGAACTCAACAATAAGCCAGGGACCCAAGACTGTACGCAAGGGAAGCAACCAAACCTAACAACGAGCAAGGAACCCAAAATAGTAAGTAAACAAGCTAACCACGACCCACATCCAGCAAGGAAAGCCAGTCACAATCCAACCCAGGAACCCCAAAACAGTAACAAGGGATTCAGCCAAACCCAACAAGCAGCAGAAAAGTCAACCACAACTCAAGAACCAGCAGGGAGCCAAAGCCGCAAACTAGGGAAGCCAACGAACACCATAACAGCAAGAAAACCCCAAACCCTGAAACAAGGGAAGTCATCGTACCTCAAACAGCAAGGCAAGCCCAACCCGCAAGCCGAAGAAGCCACCGAACTCAATCATCAAGCGAGGAAGCCCAAAACAGCAAGTAAAGAAGCCAACCAATCCAAGAACAGCAAGGGAACCCCAACCCGCAAGCAAAGGAAGACTAAAACCCCCAACCCGCAAGCAAGAAACCCAAATCAACAAACAAGAGAAAACCAAACATACATACAATGAATCGAAGAAACTGAATCGTAAGGAGAGATAGAATCTACCTAAGATCGAAGCCGAAAAACCAAGGTAATTAAAGACCGAAGCTCAAATCAGCAAGCAAAGGATCCAGCCGAACCCCAAACATCAGTAGAAGAAAGCCAGCTGTAGCTACAGTCAGCAAGAAGACCAAATCCGCCAGCAAGGAGCACCACCGAACCTATCAATAAGCAAAGAAGGGTCAGATCACAAGCAAGGGAGCCACGAACCCAATTCAAGCAACAGAGGGCCAACCGCAACCACCGGTCAGCGAGGAGACCAAGACCGCAAGAGAGGAGCTGCAGCACCACAAATCAGTGAGCAAAGGAGAGACCGACAGCAAGAGGAGAGAGGAGTCAAGTAGCCACAGAAACCCTAGAGGGCTCGCAGCGAGGTGACAAGGGCGACACGGGTCTCTGTCGCTTCGATGGAGGGGAGAGAAAGACAGGACGAATCGCAGAGAAGTGACGACGGCGGTAAGGTCTCATCAAGGGCCCCACATGACGCGCGAGGGAGAGAGGAAGGACGGAGGGAGCCTCCGAGTGACTCATCGAGAGAGAGAGCACGAGCGGAAGCCCTGACGGACTTGTCGAGCGAAGCGAGGGGCAGCAAACGAAAACAAGAAGGAGAGAAGCCCGAGCGGGCTTCTTCTGCTAGAAAAGAGAAAGGGGGGAGATAATAAAAACCCAAGTGGGCTGGGCCAGATGCGAGCCCACAAAATTAAAAAAAGAAGGAAGAGAGAGAAAGTGGGAAATGGGTAGGGCCATTACAGGAATTGCAACTTGCAAGGTCAATACCTAGGACAGAGGATGTCTCATGATTGCAATGAATCAAGTGTCATCCAAACAGACAACAATCAACCAGAAAAGAATCAATAGCAGTGAATCAGCCAGACAAGAATGAGCTAAAATATCTAGATCAAGTAGATATACATATCAGATCAGTAATATCAACATTAGAAGTAGCTAAATCTAGATCAGGTGACCAGATCAAACAGATCGGTCGGCAAATAGTAGGTAGATGTCATGACAATACTTGAAACAAAAAAGTTACTTTGTTCAAGAAAAGAAAAGAAACTAGGTTAGACGTGATCAGATATGAACCAATAGTCAAATCTGATCTGATCTAAAGGATATGATGGAAGGGTTTACGGTTGGGTGTGACAAGAGGACGTAGCGAGAGGAGACTGACAAGGAATAGAAGGAAAAAAAGGAAATGGCGATGTTGTGGAAGGAATCTATGATAATGATGGGCGTGCAATGGTGGTTTAGAAGACTGGCAAAGATGGGAGGTGACAATGAGGGCGACGAGGGTAAGAGGCTTAGACAACAATGGTGATTGTGCTATCATTTGATGTGATGATGCATTATGTAGATAATGATAAGGTGATGAAAAGTTAATACCGCAAGGACAACGAGATCTAGGTTGGAATTGATCTGCGATGACAAGGACATTTAAAGAAGAGAAACAATGACGACATCTGTTGTCTTTGGTGAAGTGGAAGAGAAAAAAACTAAGGTTAGGATTAGATTAATGGTGAGATTATGGTTAGGAGATGTTGATAACACCATATTAGAATTTAGAGAATCGAATATTTTACAAAAATAAAAAATTTCATATCTCTACTAATTGATATAGCAAAAAAATACAAATCAAATATGGTTCTACAAGAGCCCAAATACCCAATTACATAGTTATTACATGATTAATATTAGAGTTTTTCAAAATTGGTCCCCCTTAATAATGGATATTTCGAAAAGATTCCCCTAAATCATATGCCATTAGGTCTTCATATCCATATAAAATACTCGAAAAGAGTCCCTTTTGAGAACCGATTTCTAAAAAATAATATTGCAATTAGGTTCCAAAAGGACGCTTTTCGAGTATTTTATATGAATAGGAGGACATAATCATAAATGCTATGATTTAGGTGACTTTTCAAAATAGCCATGATTAAGAGGACCGGTTTCTAAAAAACTCTTTATCTTAACATCCAAAAGAATAAATTTTTGATTTTGGTGACTAATATTTTAAATTTGGGGTAATAATTCCGAATTTTGGATACTATTGATGGTAGCCTACTCTAACTTTAATATATATAATATATTATATTATATGTATGCATGTCTATGCATGCATAATCATGTATAGCATGCATAATCATGTATTGTATGCACATGCATGCATGCATAGTCGTATACACACACATAGTCACACATGCAAAGTATTGAATGGTATTGTTTAAAAAAATAGTCCCATATCGGAACCAGTAGAAAAATAAGGGATAAAAAATTAAAGTTAAGCCTTTGCTTAAAGCATAAGTTTCTAGGTTAAGCGTGTTCTAACCAATATTTTAAATGTATGTCGGTGTAGGTGGCCGAATGATGCAATATGGCATTCTATGTCAGGCTTTAAATTTTAACCTGATATCAGGCAATATCGGCCGATACACCTGATATATCAGCCGATATTGCAAAAAAATGTATTGTTTGTTTTATTTTGAAGACGCATGATTTTGAAGATGCAAATTAGGAATTTCATAGACCTTTTTGATATTTTACATGGTTCATTAGACGGTTACTATACTCAAACTAGTTAAGTTTCTAGAGTGTAACCAGATTTAAACCTAAACTAACGGTTGTGTCATTGTTTGACACAGGACAGTTTGAGTTTTGCCTAATGCAGAATCAATTCTATTGATTCCAAATGAAGAAGACTATGATGAATTTTCTTCGCATGCCTACTAAATTCAAAATACTATCTCTCCAATTTATTTTTTATTCCATTCTTATTGTTGTATACAAAATTACTCATGAGAGCCATGCGCCATGGAAACTCAATGTGAACATGCCAAAAAGGAACAAAAAATCATTTTCGACTTAACCAGAAACATACTATGTGCTTGTGTGCACTACACACCCTCCCCCGGGATATTCATGTCTTTAATCCCATCAATAACAACTAAATGCTATACTCTTTTCTAAAGTCTAGAAAAAGAATCTACAGATGGCCATATCGAATAGATTTTCTAAATCAGCAACGCCCATTTTTAGCCTCTTCTCTCCAATATTTTCATCAGCTACAGTTATTACAGTTATGAGCAATAATTCAACCTACATTTTTGCTACCGGTCCCAAACCTAGATAAATGAGAAGGGTTGTATGATATGCCTTTGAGAGCCAACACAATACTTCGTCACACTTACTTACGATGATGAACCATCATCTCGAGCATCTTTTCCTAAGCAGTGTGTCATACCGGAACCTAAGTGTAGTAGTAAGTATGCAATGGTTGCTAGGTCGTCACCGAAAAACGGCATGTCACATCACCATCCGAATGTGAGTTAAATATGCACGTGTTCTCGCTTCCCAATGGACATGAGCAAATAAAGAAGTCCATAACTAAAGTATTAGATTAGCATCTTGGAATATATAATTTTTAACTGTAAAGTTAAAAGAACTTCTTGGTATCATGTTCAGGAGGATCTATGCAGTTAAGACGGTGAGTCGGCAGCGAGTCGGCCAAGTACCAACTCATAACTAGTCGAACGAGTCGGCGACTAGTCGCACTGATGCGGTTGTATACCGCAGGAGGCGCGGCCATGGTGCAGGCATGGATACAGACACGGATTGGACTTAGTGTCGTGCCATTTTTACTTTATGCACCACCCTTTTATGTTTAAGTTGTGTGTGCTTAGCAATGTGTTAGGAGAGTATTTAAGGGGAGTAACCCTAATGGTGTAGGTTATCGAATATTTGAGACAAATCATCATTTTGACGGCTAGGGTTGGGGATTAGGCTTGATCCATTAATTCAAGCTAGGGAGAAGATCGACTCCAGATTAGATCTATTTGTCTCTTATTTGCATCAATTCCATCTTCTACTTTAAATTTCTTTTCTCTTCCACCAAAAATCTGAGCTTTTTGATACGATTAACCCTAATCGTATCAATTTGGTATCAGAGCACTCGATTCTATGACAAACACGCGATCGGCTGCGACAAAAACTCTAGAGGAGCGACTTGATGCAGAGATCTCGGGGTTACGAACGGAGATGACAGATATGAGGGAAGAAATCAAGGCGGATCTGAGCGCAACTATGGATGAGAAGTTGAATCGAATCTCGGAGCGACATTCGCGCGAGATGAAGGATGGATTTGCCGAGGTAGCGAAGATGCTTCAACAACAATTTTTGCAGCGAGATCCAGATCCGCAATCGTCGGGTACCTTAAATCTGATCTCTCGGACAAACCCTGGAAACAGCGACGACGAAAGACAAAACCTAGTCCAAGGGGGTGAACGAGGGGTTTTTCCTTCGCGGGAAGACGATCCGAGGCAACCAGGGAACGGGCGGGCCCTCAAGAGGCCCGCCGATGGTCGGCCGCCCCCAGTTCGAAGGCGGGCGGCCCCGAATCGGGGCCGTCGGAGGTCAACCGCCACCTGTTGGGGGCGACGAACATCAGCGGGCCCATCTAGGGCCCGCTGGGGGTTTTCCGCCCCCCAGGGGGGCGGCGGTGGTTGGCGCCCCCAATTTCGAGGCGCGGGAGGGTTTCCGCCCCCGGCTGGGGCGGAATGGGTAGGCGGGCCCACCTGGGACCCGCAGATGGCGACCCGCCCACAACTGACGGCTCACTTGGGGCCCACGGGGGCTTTCTCCCTCCTTTTGGGGGCGTCGAAGCAGGATGGCTACGTGGAGGACCCCGGAGAGAGCATATGGACGAGTGGGACGATGTAGGAGCACTCGCCAATGAGAGGGTCAGGGAAGATGAGGACAGTGGAGGACCGCGGATCATACTTACCAGAGGCGACAGGCAGATAGGGGAGGACCACTACGAGGAGACACAGCCCCAGAGATGAGGAAGCTGAAGGCCACTGTTTGATGGAAAGAACCCCGACGGATGGATCTATCAGATAGAGAGGTACTTTGAGGTCATGGGCTTCACGGAAGCAGAGAGACTGAGGGCGGTGGCACTGAATTTCGAAGGGGAAGCCCTTGGTGGTATCGGTGGACCCAGAAGCAGAGGCCGATACGGACTTAAAGGGAGCTGACAGAATGCCTTATAGAGAGGTTCCAGGAGACCCACGGGGGCGGACTGTTTGAGCAGTTGTACGACTTGAGACAGGAGGGGACCGTGCGTGACTACATCTCTAGGTTCGAGACCCTTTCGAGCCGAGTGGAGGGGGGTGTCAGCGGAATCGATGGAGGGAAACTTTTTGAAGGGACTGAAGCCAGTCGTGAGAGCGGAGCTAGGAGTACATGACCCTCAGGGGTTGGTAGCCATGATGCGAGTAGCCAGGAGAGTGGAGGACAGGCAGACTCAGGAGAGAAGGTCTAGAGGAACGTGGGGCGGGGTCGCGGCACGCAACCCCATTCCGCCAGCAGTACCTAGGTCACGGCTGGGACTCTGGCCGCGAAGACCAGACCTGGAGGGCAGACTCGCCGGATGACAGAGGCGGAGATGAGGGAGCGCAGGGCCAAGGGACTGTGCTTCAAGTGTGATGAGAGATTCACGCCAGGACACAGGTGTGCGGGGCAAGCCATGCAGTTGGAGGTGACGGCTGAGGAGGACGAGGGAGACATCCCGGTTCTACTCAACGCTGGGGACGAGGAGGCAGAGCAGCATGCATATTTGGATACCGTGGAGGTGTCGCTCAGTTCCGTGGTGGGATTTACACCCTATCACACCATGAAGCTGGCGGACAGGTTGGATGATAGGAAGGTGACGATACTGGTGGACAGTGGGGCCACCCACAATTTCATCTCGAAGAAGATGGTGGAGCAGCAGGGGCTTGGGATGAGTGAGACGGCCACTTTTGGGGTGATCTTGGGCACAGGCCAGAGGAAGGAGAGCAGGGGGATTTGCAGAGCAGTGATACTGGCAGTACATGGGACCCAAATCGTGGCGGATTTTTACCCCCTGGAGTTGGGAAAGTAGACTTGGTGTTGGGGATGCAGTGGTTACAGACTTTGGACGACACCAAGTTCAATTGGAAGTTGCTGCGCATGGAGTATCAGGAGAACGGCAGGACCGTGGTGCTGTTAGGGGACCCCAGCATGTGCTTTCGCGCAGCGTCCCTTAAGTCCATGGCTCGGGCAGTACTAGTCGGGGGAAAGGCCTATTTTGTGTCGTACCAGCAGCTAGGAGCAGTAGCGGAGGAGCAGGCGATGCCTCCAGTGGTGGGGGAGTTATTGGAAAATTATGAGCATGTGTTTCAGATGCCACAGGGACTTTCGCCACAGAGGGGCCACGAGCACGCCATTGTGCTACATGAGGGAGCTAGCCCTATCAGTGTTCGGCCCTACCGGTACCCTCATATCCGAAAGGATGAGATTGAGCGGCTGATTCGGGAGATGATACAGGCAGGAGTGATACGACCGAGTGTCAGTCCTTTTTCTAGCCCGATGCTCTTGGTGAAGAAGAACGGTAGTTGAAGGTTCTGTATGGATTATCGTGCCCTCAACAAGGAGACAGTGACGGATCGCTTTCCGATTCCGGTGATAGATGAGTTATTGGACGAGCTGCATGGGGCGACAATCTTTTCGAAAATTGATTTGAAGTCAGGATATCACCAGATCAGGATGAAGGCGGAGGATGTGCACACGACGGCTTTTCGGACTCATGAGGAGCACTATGAGGTCCTCGTCATGCCATTTAGACTGACGAATGCGCCTGCTAATTTTCAGGCGTTGATGAACAAGATATTCCAGCCTTACCTACGGCAGTTTGTATTGGTGTTCTTCGACGACATACTTGTCTACAGTCGCACAGTGGAGGAGCACGCACGAGACTTGGAGACGGTGCTGCAGGAGCTGCAGGCCCAACAGCTATACGCCAACAGGAAGAAGTGCACTTTTGCTCAGGAGAGAGTAGAATACTTGGGAGACGTAGTGTCAGCGGAGCGGGTAGCCGTGGATAGAGCCAAGATCGAGGCTATGTTAGACTGGCCGCAGCCGACGACACTGAGGGCGTTGCGTGGGTTTTTGGGGTTGACTGGCTACTACCGCAAGTTTGTGAAGGGCTACAATACCATTGCATGGCCTCTGACGGAGCAATTGAAGGACGGGTTCCAGTGGGGCGAGGAGGCTACGGCTGCGTTTGAGGCATTGAAGAGGGCGATGACGACAGTTCCGGTGTTAGCACTTCCGGACTTTAGCAGGCCTTTTGTCGTAGAGACCGATGCCTCGGGGCATGGGCTAGGAGCAGTGTTGATGCAGGATCAGCGTCATGTGGCCTACTTTAGTCAGGTTATGTCTGCATGGGCAAGGCAGAAGTCCGTATATGAGAGGGAGCTGATGGCGATCACCTTATCAATTCAGAAATGGCGTCCTTAACTGTTGGGACAGCAGTTTGTGGTGCACATGGATCAGAGATCGCTGAAGTATTTACTGGAGCAGAGGCTAGTGACGGCAGACTATCAGAAGTGGCTTTCAAAACTTGTTGACTACAAGTTTGAGATACACTACCGGCCGGGGTTAGAGAACAAGGCTGCGGATGCACTATCACGGAGGGACGAGGTCACAACCTTAGCAGCCTTGTCGGTACCACTACTGACAGAGTGGGAACCGTTATAGAGGGAGGTAGACACTGATGAGGAGTTGACTAGGATCCGTGAGGATTTGATTCAGGTGATGGCTGAGCACCCGGACTATACACTGGAGGGACGACGGCTATTATATCAGGGGAGGTTGGTCAAACCTCGGGCTTCAGTTCACATACCGTTGATCTTTCAGGAGTTCCTCGGGAGCGCGATAGAGGGGTATTCCGACGTATAGCAGACCTATATGAGGATGGCTAGGGAGCTGTACTGGCGTGGGATGAAGGACATAGCATAGATGGTGGCCAGTTGTGACGTCTGCCAGCGTCACAAATACCTTGCCATGGCACCGACAGGGCTGCTGCAGCCCTTAGCTCTTCCTGAGCAGGTGTGGGTGGAGGTCAGCATGGATTTTATTGACGGACTACCCAAGTCGGAGGGGTACACGGTGATCTTGGTGGTGGTTGACCGTCTGAGCAAGTACGCGCATTTTATCGGGCTGCGACACCCTTACACTGCAGTGACGGTAGACACGGCCTTTATTCGGGAGATAGTATGTCTGCACGGTTTTCCCATCTCCATTGTGTCGGATAGGGACACGGTCTTCTTGAGCCAATTCTGGATGGAGTTGTTCAGAGTCCAGGGGACAGCGCTGCGGAGGAGCACCGCTTACCATCCTCAGACGGATGGACAGACGGAGGTCGTCAACAGAAGCGTTGAGACGTACCTTCGCTGCTTTGTGTCAGATTGCCTGAGGAGTTGGTACCAGTGGTTGGCGTGGGCCAAGTACGGGTACAATACTTCTTTCCATTCAACGGCCCAGACGACGCCATTTCGGGTTCTGTACGGCAGGGACCCACCTGCATTGATCCACTAATGCAAGTGTTTGACACCATTGTCACAGTTGGACCAGTACCTCGAGGAGCGGGAAAGAATTTTGGAGGAACTGAATAAGCACCTTACGAGGGCTCAGCAGCTTATGAAAGCCAAGACTGAAGGACACCGCGGGGAGGTTGACTACACGGTGGGAGACATGGTATATTTGAAGCTGAGGCCATACCGACAGAAATCACTTGCCCGATGCCGGAACGAAAAGTTGGCTGCTCTCTTTTACGGGCCCTTTCAGATAGAGGCGAAGATTGAACCCGTGGCTTATCGGCTGACATTATCCCAGGATCGGCATTACATCCGGTTTTTCATATCTCTCAGTTACGACGGGCGATTGGGACGCACACGGCGATGGCCACTCTGTCACCTACTCTGACAGCTGATTCGAATGTACTTATGAAGCACCAGGACATTCTGCATGTACGGCGCTTCGAGGGTGGGGTCGAGAGGTGTTAGTGCGATGGGTGGGACTGCCCGATCACGAGGCTACATGGGAGCTGGAGGACACCATCAGAGTGCAGTTTCCAGACTTCAACCTTGAGGACAAGGTTCGATTTTTTGGGGGGAGTAATGATGCGGTTGTATACCGCGGGAGGCGCGGCCATGGTGCGGGCATAGATGCAGACATGGGTTCGACTTAGTGTCATGCCATTTTTACTTTATGCACCACCCTTTTATGTTTAAGTTGTGTGTGTGTGCTTAGCAATGTGTTAGGAGAATATTTAAGGGGAGTAACCTTAATGGTGTAGGCTATCGAATATTTGAGACAAATCGTTATTTTGACGGCTAGGGTTGGGGGATTAGGCTTGATCCATTAATTCAAGCTAGGGAGAAGATCGACTCCAGATTAGATCTATTTGTCTCTTATTTGCATCAATTCCATCTTCTACTTTAAATTTATTTTCTCTCTTCCACCAAAAATCTGAGTTTTTTGATACGATTAACCCTAATCGTATCACGCACCCAGATGTTAACATATTTTATTTCCTGTATCAGATGTTGCTTCTTTTTTAGGTTTGTACTGGGCATGTTATTTTCTAGCTCAGATAAATTCTTTGAAAAATCAAAATTTTTTTAATCTTTTGCATGCATATTATTGCAGATATTGTCATGTTAGAGTTCAATCAGTATGCACCTGGTTCGCGATGGAGGCGAAAACACATCAGTCGGAAGGATCGTAAGGAAGCAGGCAATGAGACAGTTGGATTCTATGGCGAAATCAGGAAACTATATGCCAAGTATGAGATCTCTACATGGAAACGGATGTGGCCAGTCGCAGTTTTAGAATGAACATTTTCTAGAGTTCATTATTGATGGTCATCTGCTGAAAATCTATTGGTGGGGAGAGTTTCAAGGCCTTCTTGGCTTCCTCTTAGAATTCAACTCGATCCACGTGAATGTTTTGATTACCACGAAGTTAGAACAGGAGACAAACAATTTTTCCTCTTGTATTTTGATTGTAGAAGTATGCTGAAAAAGTCGGATCAAGTCGGACCAAGTCGGTCATAAAGTCGGACTAAGTCGACGCCTAGTCAGTGTCCGACTCACCTCCCGACTTTTGAAAATTTTCAAGTCGGTCATCCACCGACTCTCGACTAGTCGATGACTAGTCGACGCCTCGATAGCATAGAGGATGATGATAAATATATTATGAATCCAACAGACTAAGTAGGTAATTGAGAAGATTAGAGTAGATAAGTCATGGGGGCCATAAGGTTTGGAACATTGGTTAGCAAAGAAATCAAAATAAGGTTAGCATAACAATTGATAAAGAATTGCAAATTCATGTAGTAGACATAAGAAGAAAAAATGACAAGGTTAAGAATGTTAAATTAGTGTTAGGAGAGGAGATGATGAATATTATCAGTGCTTATGCACCATAAACATGATTGGATGATGCGAATAAATAACAATTTTGGATGGATTTGGAGAATGTAGTGTAGAAAAACTTGTTGAAGAAAAACTTTTTATGAGAATATGCATGAAGGCTATGGTTTTGGCGATAGAAATGCAACGGGACTCCATTTTGAACTTCTCCCTTGCACATGACTTAATATTAGATAACAACTGATTTTGCAAAAGAAACTTCTCCCTTGCAAAAGAAATTCGTGCTTGATAACCTTTAAAAATAAATAAATACCAATCAAATATATTTCTGTCTGATTAGAAGTATAGATAAAAGGTATTGTAAAGATTGTAAGTTAATACAAGGAGAAATTGTTACCTAACATAGAATTTTGATCTCAGATGTGCATCTTACGAAGTGGTAAAAAATAACAAAGTTAAGATGGAACCTAGGATCGCGTGGTAAAAATCTAGTATACAATTGAATGATGTTTTTGAATGGATTTATTGACTAGGACAAAGAGATGGGTACACAGACAGTTAAGATTTAATACTAAAGAATAAATAGTTGAGTTTGTGAAAATTTAAGGGAGAAACCCTAAAATTTTCGGGGAACTAATTCTAGAGGGAACTAAATTTTAGGGAGATATAAATTTTAAATTTTAGTGGAAACTAAATTGTAGGGGTAACTAAAATTTTAAATTTTGGAAAAAACTAAATCTGTGGGAACTAAATTTTTAGGAAACTAAATTCTCTGGTTAAATTCGAAATTTTTTGTTAGGAAGATATTTTGATGTTGACTGCAAATTTTTTGGGAGGATTTTGAATGAGGTTGAATTTATATTTTAAATAATGCTGCAAATTTTTTTGGAGAGATTTTGAGGAAGGAAGCATCTCGAAAGTGACAGTCAACTTCTAGCTTAGATATGGATTAATAAAGTAAGCACAGCTTTATTAGTAGGAGGAGAGCCATATATAGTATTAAACGTGATTATAAATATAATTTTTAGTATCATAAGTTGCAGAGGCATAGACACGAGTTACAGTTTCTAAGCCAATGGGGCCAGTTGCAAATGCTGGTGAACTTTTTCAGATTAATATTTTTCGAAAAAAATATTTTGAATGATACATGACACCTATGTTCACAAGTCATAGCTAGTTAAAGGATAATACACAACAAAACTTCAAAGAAAAAGTTATTACGAAGGTTGATTATGAGTTCAATTGGATAAAAGTACTACGTGTGCGAAGATGACGGACTGCATTAGAATGATAGCCACAGAAGAACTTGATGCATTTAAAGCATTACACCACCAAGTAGGAGATCTTGGTGGAACGAATAAGTGAAAGTAGTTGTTAGAGCTAAACTTGATAGCTATAAAAACATCAACAGATGTAAAAAGATGATGCCTTAAAAGATAATTAAGAAAAGAAGGAAGCAAAATAAGTTATTCAAGAGGTTAGATACAGTTTGTTTGTGTGCTGACACTTATAATAATCTAGATACAGATGAGAGAGTGAGAGAGACATGTATCGACTAACACGAATGATAGAGCAACAACGAAGAAACTTGTGTGCAGTTAAGTGCATTAAATATGAAATCAAAAACAATTGGTCAAAGATGAAATTAGACGTAGATATGGAGAATATTTTGATAAACTCTTTAATAAAAATCATACTCATAATATAAGAGATAATTCGAAAAAGCTAAATCATGGTTTTACAAGAAGAATCGGAGTATGAGAGGTGAGAGAAGCTTTAAAGAGAACGGAACCAAGAAAAGTATATAGATTAGATAAAATTACTATTGATATATGAAACTGCCTATGAGATGTAGTAAAGTTATTTAACAAAATTTAAAAAATCAAATGGAATAACAAAAGAATAAAAGAAGTAGCACTTTAGTACCTTTATGTAAAAATAAAGGTGTTATATAAAGTTGTTGTTGCTCTAACCATAGTTTTAGGTTTCGGCCGAAACCGACCGGTTTCGGCCGTTTCGGATCGGTTTCGGAGGGGACCGGTCCGAAACCACACGTTACTTCTCGGTTTCGGCCGTATCGGCCGGGTTTCGGCCGTATCGGCCTGGGTTTCGGTCGTATCGGCCGGGGTTTCGGCCGTATTGGCCGATACCGGCCGAAACTTGTCCGATACCGACTGAAACTTAAAAAAATGAAAACAAGGAGGAGGAGGAGGAGGAAACATCACCAAAATCCAGAAAAAGAAGAAGAAACGAAGAGATGGACGTACCTCATGGTCGCCCGCCTCCTGCAATTTGAGGTCTTACATGGTAGCATATTCTAACATTTAATTTAAATTTTGTTTGCACTGTGCAAGTGCAATTGTCCAACACATGCTAGCATTTATTAAGAAGTTTGACCTTTTGAGTGAGCTGGCCACTAAAGGCTTTCCATTTAATTACAAGCTTGACATTCAGCCACTAAAGGTTTTCCATTTATTTACAAAGTTATCATTTTCAGCCACCAAACCCTTCCATTTATTCAAAAGCTTGCCATTCTCATTTATTTTCAATCCTGTTGATCAAAAAAATGTAATATATTTAGCATAATACTTTTAACAAAATGTGTAACTAGTAAAAAGGTATTTGTGCTAATATTTGATATTATTTGATAGTATTTAATAGAGTTTTAAGTATCTGAAACTACCGATACCGATGAAACGAAACTACCGTCCGAAACCATCGAAACGGACGATACCGATATCGAAACCTAAATTTTGGGAAGAGCGATACCGAGACCGAAACCGAGACCTAAAACCTTGGCTCTAACTATTGTGGAATCAAGTTAATTTGTCAAGCCATAAAACTGTTAGAGAGTATGATCGAGTTTAGGCTACAAAATAATATTAACATATAACAAAATCATTTGGTTTCATAAGAAGACATTTGACAATAGAGATAATCCATCTCATTAGACTGATTATGAAGCGATATAGAGCAATGAATAGATATTTACATATGATCTTTATTAACATAGATATAGCCAACGATAGAGTCCCTAAAGAGATTTTGTGATGATCTTTAATAAAGAAGATGAACCTTTTAAAATATGTTATTTTGATTCAAGACATGTATCAAGGAGCAGTCATTAATATGGATATTTAATATGAATATCTAAGAAGGAATATCAGATAACTTTTCAATCACTGTTAGGTTACATAAAAGCTCGGCTCTAAGTCCCCTCCTATTTGCTATAGTGATGGATCAGCTTATTAGGAGTATTTAAGATAAGATACATTGGTGTATGTTATATGTAAATAATATTATTTTAATAGATAAAACCAAAAGTGATGTAATACAAAGTTAAAACTTTATAGGCAGACATCAAAGACTTACTGTTTCAGACTTAGCAAAAACAAGACCAAATGTATAGATATAATTTAGTAGAGTGAGACATGAAGATTATAGTATAGCGAAATTGCACGAGAAAAGTATATCGATAAGTGCTTTAGATATCCTGGGTCGATTATCAAAAAAGATACACTAATTAAGAAAGATGATTATAAACTTAATGCAAGATAGCTAAAGTGTAGATCCGTAACAAGGGCGTCGTACGATCAAAATGTGTAGTTACTCTGAAAGGATAAATTTTCTAGGATGTTGATTGGACCTTATATAATAGTGTTAGATTATCATCAAAAAACATGTACAAAATATGTGTGGCAGAGATACGAATAATATGATGGATGTGTAGAAACACTAGAAAAGATACATTAAGAAATGAAGATATCCGAACGAATGTAGGGGTGGTCCCTACATAAAATAAGATGTAAGAGCATCGCTTGAGATGGTTTGATCATATGCACGAAAGACCTATTGATGCGTCTGTTAGAAAGACAAAACATATTAATGTTGACATCAAGAGAAAAAGAGATAGGCTAAATAAGACATGGATGAACATTATAAGAAGTGATATGAAAAATCTTGGTTTTATGAAAGAGAAAGCTTTATATCGTAATGAATAGAGAACGAGTATCTGATAAGATCATGATCCAACATTCTTTCTATTAAGTACATGACCCCAATTTTTTTTGGACGAAGGATAAGATGATGATAGCTATGAGCAATTAACTTCAATGTCATAGCTCCCAAAAATAAACCAACTCAACTTAAAAGAACATCGTTTTTCTTTGATCATCCCCCCCAAAAAAACCCCATTCCAAAAACTGACTTACAACAGATTATGAATCATTCGCCAAGAAAAAGACTTCATATGTTGAGTACATAAATCTAGTACCCTAAAGATTATGGAATCCTCAAGTTTTTTATCTCATCTGTGTATCAATCATCCAATGAGTGCAGATTGCTATCAGGGACAAAGCCAAGGAACAAAAGAAACGGTCATCATGAACAGGAGACTGTACCGCCTTCTCCACATAGGTGTGTCCTGCCTCCCATGCTCCAGCTTTTCACACTCTAAGGTCACATCCAAGCCCATGCTGTCGACCTCAAGATATATAAATGCCTATGTAGAAAGAATGGTTAATGTTTCACAAGATGGAATGTTGCGACTGCAGAATTTGATGGTCTAATTGCCTTCTCACCTCCTTGGCCTATGGTAACACTGAATGGTGAGGGATCACAAGATCATCGTTAAAATTTGAGTCGAGCCCCGAGCACAAGGGTAAAAATAGCAGTGTAACAGAGTAGATGAAAGACCACTATAAAAGATGTTACTAGTGAATTAGGTTGCAAATCCAAGGTTCCAATGGAAAATTTATTAGGTCTGATTGTTTTTTATCTCGCACACAAATCTATAGTATACTGAAATTATTACATTATGTCCAAGCTTCATATTTCTAATATTATTATATCCAAACTATAGCTAACAATATTAGCATTGGATGCTTGCATAGTTATAAGATCAGAATCTAATATAAAAACACAGTTCTCTGAAAGCTGATAAACCAATTACACTAATGCATTATTTCATGCGAAAGATATAAACCTTAACACCAGGAAACGGATCAAATACCAGTCATTGATGTTGTGTCTCCAGAAAGCACAGTGCACTGATGGAGTTGGCAGTAATCCTCAGATGCCACACTTGACTAGATGATTACTAATGATGTATTCACCAACAAAGTATCTTCCCCTTTCTAATGTCACTGGAAACATGTACTTGAGCGTTACTGTTCTGATAAGAAGAATATAGATACATAGAATAAGAAGATTCTTTTTCTGACATGATACATTAGGACATATGTTCGCAGACAATCTGGAATAATAAAAATAGACCTGCCTAGGAAGCAAAACAGTGCCTTGTTAATGCTAAACACCATATGCATGCCCACAAAAGGAACACATGATGGGTTTAAAACAGATGTTGCCAGGACACTATTTTTACAAATTTACCGGGCCGAACACTCCACACTTTGAGACACTTAGACACGTGTCAACACAGCTCATGTAAAGTACAAAAGAAATGGGATATCATTTTATTAATTTAAGGAAAGACACAGAACAAATATCGAGAAGAATTTATAAGGGAATAAAGGAGGAAGAGAAATAAGAAAAAATCATTAAGTTTATGTTTCTTTATTCTCCCACTCATCAAAATATTTTCGTGCTCTTGTCTCTCCACAGTGCAACTGAGTAGATGTAGAATTAAAGAGAGATGCTGCTCCTCTAAATATGATGTGTTTTTTGTGGGTGTATATGTATATGTGTATATGGACGGTTATGCCAATGAGCCATGAGCCCGTATCCTACTTTTAGGAATTTGCCATGTGAGACGCTTTACAACGCTCAGACACTTGACACACATGTTTAAATAACACTGACCCCAAACACAAGCAAGCCAATGTCCAATTAAACTTAAATAATTAAATAGTTTGTAAATGCCATCAGTTATCATTAACAGTAATCCTTAATATCTAATAAATATTTATAGGCCTGCAAGATAAACTTTATGCCCAATTTCTACAGCTTGGATGAATTAAGAATTTGTGCCAACTCTAGAACTGCCGAGCAACTAGAAGCCGAATACCAGAACTTTTTCGAGAGATTTGAGGTGTTGCTTGGTGACTATTCCATTTGGATTAAGATGATAAGCCACCTGTCATTAAACAACAAAGTAACCCTAAACAACTAAAACCTAGAATAAACCAATCCTAATCGGCTAATCCTACCCAAACTGTACCACATCTGACTGATACAGACTAGCATAAGCTTCCAAGAGCAATTATGAGGAATTTGCTGACTTACAATGGTGCAATTAAAACTTGGGTTCCTCCCTGACTATGTTGGAGTAGATGGCTTCATGTAACAATCGGTATCCAACTCAAGCACAACCACTCACACTACCACATATACAAACATCAAAGAATTCATTCCAAATTTCTTGGTGTGCTACATGCATCCATTTTTACCTTTTTCATTCAGCTCAGTTAAGGGTCATGCTGTAAGTAAGATCAATCCCTAACATATTATTCTCTGATATCTCCATCTAATCAGTCTTCCTTGTTATGTTAACTATAGTCCTATCCAAGGTTTTAGGTTGTGGTTTCGGTCTCGGTTTCGGTCTCCCGAAAATTTAAGTTTCGATATCGGTTTCGCCCATATCGGTGGTTTCGGAAGTAAGTTTCGTTTTGTCTGTATCGATAGTTTCAAATACTTGTATACTCATATTTATCTATAATCATAAATAATTTTGCACTGATTGCTACTCACATTACACAGTTGCTAAACATATTGCATTTATTTACAAGTTTGACATTGATCTATAGCCAAAAATAATTTTTTGAACTAGCTGCTAGTCGCCTGCTACTCACATTACACATTTTGTTAAACATATCGCTAAACACATTACACATATTGCCAAAAATAATTTGCCAAACATATTACACATTTTGCTAATAAGTAAGTTCTTATTACACATGTTTAGCAGCCTGCTACGCACATTACTCATTACACACACACTCTCTCAAATATTTGGGAAAAGTTTTAGAGCGAGGGGCGGTGAACGGAAAATTTTGGAGCGGTTGGAGCGGGCAGCTGCGGACGGCATGCAGCATGCGGGCGGCAAGGATGTAAGCCACATTTCTATTCCTCTTCGTTTTCTTCTTCTTCTTCTTTTGATGTCTAATGTTGCAATTCTTTTCTTTTTTAATAGTAAATAAGGATCGAGCCCAAGATCTCTTATTTTCATTTTCTTCTTCTTCTTTTTCTTTTTTTTCTTTTTTTTGTTGGTTTCGGCCGGAACTGACCGCAACGGCAACGCTCCAGCCGAAACCGGAACTTTTCCCCTAATTTCATCTCGGTTAGTTCCGAAACCGAGACGAAACGAGGTCCTAGGGTTTCGGCCGATACCTAAAACCACGGTCCTATCATTTTCATAATCAATGCACATATTAACATATGTATCACATGTCCAAACCATTCCAATCGATTATCCCTTATATTATCCTCAATATGTATAACCTTTAAGCTCTTAAGGATTCAGCTATTTTTTCTAATCGCTTAGCATTCTCATTTCTACCACACTCATGATGTTTGTCATTACCAAATATACTGACCATTTGATGGTCATATATCTGTTTACTATAGAATATTCCATTAAATTTCATGGTAGTTCTCACATTACCCTCCGATAGCACTTCTCCAAATTAAGCGTCCTGTTTTGAACCACATCTTCCTCATTCTCAGCATCTTATTGATGGCTTATTCCAAGTAGCGAAAATGGACATTCCGAGGATAATGAACGTCCATCCATATTAAATATTCACATTCCTCTTCATAATTTTACTAAAGATGCATCCCATATATTTCGTTTCCATTCTACTAATTCTATCTAGTTTCAAAGCTTCTCTCCACTGTGTCACCAAGCCACTTCTATCTTCTCAGATCTCATATAGCCGCGCCTCCTAGAAACCCTATGATAAACTTTTCTAAATCAATGAAAACCATAATTCCATAATTAGATATATGTTTTTCTATATCATTTCATAAATAAATAGACTTGCCTCCCATAAGAGCTTCTCCAAATTCAGTGTCCCGTTTTGAACCACATCTTCCCCATTCTCAGCACCTTGATGGATGGCTTATTCCGAAAGGGCAAAATGGACAGTCTGATAATATTGAACCTCCATCCATATTAAATATGCACATTCCTCTTCATAATTTTACTAAAGATGCATCCCATATATTTTGTTTCCATTCTACTAATTCTATCTAGTTCCAAAGTTTCTCTCCACTTGTCACCTATCCACTTCTATCTCCTGAGATCTCACATAGCCTTGCCTCCCTAGAACCCTATGATAAACTTGTATACATCAATGAAAACCATAATTAAATATATGTTTTTCTATATCATTTTTGTAAATAAATAGCTTCCACAATTGACCTTGAAAGCAGATACAAATTGTATATGAACTAACTTTATAAAGCAATGTTCTTCAAAACCAACATTCTGGTGTTTCTTTTCTTAGTCTTTGCTCAATTACTGTCTCTACAATTTCATTGCATGGCTCATAGACTTGATCAAATGTGTACTTGAACAACTTTGTGTATCTCCACTATTCTTGCCAATGTTTGAAATCTAGATTTCGGTATCGGTATTGACTGGCATAGCAATAGTTTGTAGTATCAATATTGGTTGTATCAAAAATATAGGCAATACGTATGAACAATATCAAACTTTAGGTATCGACTTATCTTAGTTCAACGTGACTATGACTATCAGCTGCAAGTAGATCTTCACAATTAGCAAGTGCTTCATACATTCATATATCATCTCTATCATTTATCATTTATGATATTATATTAGCCTTTTCTAATCCACTCCATCAACAGGTCGTCTTTAGTAATTATTTAAATCGACCAATTTAGTATTTCTGTATTTTCGTTTCAGAAAACAATGTATTGGCCTCATAGAATAGTTGAAAAAACCAGACGTTATTGTCTCGCAAAAATTAATGAGTTTCACCTAGTGCTAAGAATTAAGAACGGTCTGTTTGTCCTTCCTACAAATCTGATCCAAAATTATTGATATGTATCGGTATTAATCAATTTTTAAAACCTTGGTTTCAGCTGTTAAATGAGATTGTCCACACGACCATTATATGAAATAAAATAAAGTTCAGAGTTAGGTAATTCAACCTATGAATTTCCTTTTACAATAGTAGTTACAATTTATAAGTCAGTATAGATGGTATCACCAGGTTTTGAATGGATCGTAGCAGCATGCTTGATATTCAATACGATACGAGCGATACAAACCAGTATTGATCGAGATCTCAAACCTTAATTCCTACATATTAGAATCATGATGTTAATCCTCCATTCATCTGACATTTTTCTTAGCATGTATAACTTTGTTGAATAGCTTGGCTAGTCATACTAAGCTCGTGTCTCCATTCCATCACCAATTCTCGTCAATAGGCAATCCAGTACCCTAACCTTAATTCAAGTAACCATATGATAGCCATCAATTTGAGTTATTCGGCTTAAAGTGAAGTTAGTAGTCTTTTCACTTCATTTGTCAATGATTATCAATTATGAGTAATGAGTTCTAATTCACATCAGAGATTAGTATTCTTTACCTTACAACATTAAGAATATCAACAAGCCTGCAAAGTTAAGATCCATCACTTCATAATATTTCTGACTTATTCCGCTAAACATTCTCTATAAAAGTCCACAGATTTCTAGCCCGAGTATTTGAGTAAGATGCCTCTTTAGAGCTCAATAGATGAGGGACTCAAGTATCTTCATGGTGCTGTACATTTATGCATTCAACATTTCGATGCACCAAGGATACGCATTTAAACTATATGCTTATGTGTCCACATCTGTATTTATACAATTAGGAAACTTTGTTGCGTCAACACATCAAGGTTTCCAAATAACAAAGACACTGAGATTTACTGAAGTTCAACGCAATGCAATAACAAAGACACCTACGTTAAAACTATAACTAATAATAATAAAGACACTTGCGTACACACAGTATACTCAGTCAACCGGACCTATGTTATCTGTCACAAAATAATTCTTCTTCTAATTCTTCCTCTTAATTGATATCCAACAATCAGGACGGTGTCCTGATTGCTACCCCGACAATCAGTCGCCCTAATTTACACATCATAATTCAGTCAATAAAAATATTTAAAGGAAAGATATACATGCATCAACAATTAAAACAAATAAATACCTAAAGATTCGAGTTTGAGAATTCTCAATCAATGATGTATGTTGTGTTGATCTGATGTGTTTATCATTGTACGTGAGGTAGTGCTTGAACTTGAACGTTTGATCTAAAGTTATGCGTATGACCTTAATGTATTTGTGTCTACCTTGAGTACGTGATATCCCTCACTTTCTTTTTCTTTACACACTCTCTTACTTTCTTTCTATTTCTCTAAAAAATTCACTCTCTATTTGTGTTTTCTATATCGACGAGGCTGCTTTTACAGAGAGCTTTTTGGCCTTTAAATAGATTAGCATAGAGAAGCCTAGGAAGCAGTGCCAAAATCAAACTATCTATTTTAATCAAGCAGCCCTGGATGCCGTCCACGCATCGAAGTTCTTTACTCTTTCATATTTGCTTTTGCACAGGATTATTGTGTTTCATTAATCAATCTTAATTTTAGATTTTTTTATCATCGAAAAATAGGAAAATTGTTAGATATAGCGATCGATGATTTCTTATTTGATGATAACAAACTCAAATGAATATTTTTTGATATGTTTGTTGAGTATTTACATGTTTTAAAAAAATAACCTAAGTTGACAAAATCCTAGGATTGTTACAGTCAAGTTCAATATCTCAAGATTTAAATTTATCAACGATTCAATATATCAAGATTTGAATTTCTCAAATGTTCAAATTCGCAGTGCTCAAATTCTCAAAAGACCAAAAAAATCAAAAATTAATTAATTATTAATTAAGCAATATGAACCATGTGCTCTGTCAAAAATTCAAGCACTATGAACTACATGCTTTGCCGACAATCATAAGAGGATGTTTCTGTTTACAAGGGTTGATGATTATCAATTTCAAAGATGGCTCGATTTACTAGGTATTGAAATAGATTTTGCATTAGGTGTTTAATTAAGAGATACAAATACATATATACTAACCAAAGTAATGCATTACAAAATACCAAGGATGGATATATTGATTAGAGTATAAATCAAATTGATGTGTGGAAGCTTACATCATCTTCTTGGGTCCACTTGCAAACAAATCCAATTACTTCTTCAGGCCAAACTTCTTTTCTATACAAATTATCAATTATTAAGATAGGACATGTGTCTCCATCATCAATAATATTGGATGTTTGATTATGAGAAGAAAATCAACTTGGACACAGACACCAATGGGAATAAACATCCAACAGAGATAATGACCTGGACCAAAGTTTCCAAATAACATTGATTAGGAATATTTCAAAATGATAGTCAGATAATAAATGCAGAATATTTATATCTATCATAAAGATATAGATATTATCTAGGTTTGGCGCAAAGCTTATTCTTACCTTTAAAATTATAACTAGTGATAATAACAACACTCACGCACAACCAACATACTTGATTACTCTCGCCTCAACATATATTCTGTACACTCGGCCAATCCTGCATACATTATCTATTATTAAAATATTCATGCCTCTTAATTGCTACCCCACAACCAAGCACCTTAATTGTTATCCCATAACCAGTCATCTTAAATTACAAACCGTAATTTAATCCCTAAAAATGTTCAAATGAAAGATATACAAGCATCGACAATGAACACGAATAAATACCTAAAGATCAGAGTGTCAAAATTCTCAATCAATAAAGTCAACTGTGTTGATCTAACGTTTTTTTATTATACGCAAGGAAGTGCTTGGACTTGTACGCTCGATCTGAAGTTGTGGGTATGATCTTGATGTATTTGCATATACCTCAAAGTACATGATCTCCCCTGCTTTCTTTTTCTTCAAACAATATCTCTCTTTCTTTCAATTTCTCTAAAAAATTCATTCCTCTCAACTTGTGTTTATTGTTTCAACAAAGCTGCTTTTCCAGAAAGCTTTTTGGTCTTTCTTCCAATTCCCAATCAAACTAAGATTATTTTGGTTGATGATGGAAACACGAGACCTCTTAATAATTTTGATTATTTGTATAAAAAAGAAGTTTAGCCTGAAAATAAGGATGAAATTATTTGCAAGTGGGACCCAATAAGCTGTAGGCCTCCACCATTTAAATTTGATTCTATAATCAGTGTATCTAATCTTGGTACCTGTAATGCAAAATCATCTTACTTTGATTGGTATATATGGATTTGTATCTCTTAATTAAGCACCTCCTTCAACCAATACTTCAATGCATAGTAAACTGAGCCCTCCTTTTTGAAATTGACATCCATCCATCCTACCATATGGTTATTGGCAGCGCATATGGTTCATAATGCTTGAATTTTTAGTAGGGCACATAGTACATAATGCTTTGCTAATTGCTTTTTTATTTTTCTTAATCGTTTGAAAATTTGAGCATAAAAATTTTTAACTTTTGAGAAATTCAAACCTTAAGACAGTGAACCTTTGATAAATTCAAATCTTGAGATATTAAACTTGGTATTGAACCTTTAAGACCTTAGAATTTTGTTATGTTAAGTTATTTTTTAACCTCCAAACACTCAACAAACATATCAAAAATATTAATGAGGGTCTATAATCATCAAATAAAAAATATCAAACAAGTTATCATCGATTATTATATCTAACAATAAGGATGCCATAAACTTGAGAAAAAATAAACTCGAGAATGACATGAAAAAGACCTTGATCCCATATTGTGGGGCTGTTTGGATATATGCATGGCACAACCACATTACCTAGAATAGTAATTAATTTAGCAAACGAAAAGGGAAAGTTATAATATATTTAACACCAAATTTAAAAACATAACTAGTAGAGCAACTAAACTTTATGAT